>JANVFU010000010.1:0-1200000 GCA_027921405.1 Lentinula detonsa
AGCTGTAAGGGAGGAGGCACCGAAGCGTCCCAGGCAAGTCCCGGGTTTTGAAGTACCCATTGAGCATTTATGGCAGGTTGAGGACGCAGAAAAGATGCCATGCTACCGGAGGGAAATAAAATCGTTTCGTGAGGATCACGACGAGTTAGGGGCTGCAGATATCTGTATCAGCAGATAGGCGCTTCCAACGGAACAGAAGACTTACTGCAGATGGTTTGTGTTGACGGCTATATGGTGGGCTAGATACATGAGCATGGGCTCTGATTTCGGAACGAAGATGAAATGTGCCCTAAGGCTTAAAGTATCAATGAAAAAGTCATGCATAGCAAGCGAAATGGGGTTTACCGGGCTCAACTGGTCTCGAGCAGGAGATGTCTGTGGCTGATGAGGTTGATGTTGCATTTCATAAGGGTAAACTCCATTCGAAGCTTGTGAATGATAGAATGTGGTCGCCTCCGGGTTGTATGAATATTCAAAAGGGTTTGCCATCAGTGAGATTCAAGCGGGAGGAACAGAAGAAGAAGATTCGAAATGAGTAGCGAGACGTGCCAATGAGGATTTGAGAAGGAGCTTTATTAGGAGAACTATAACAATGGACAAATTCTCCAGTTGTGCGTTGAAGGCTACTTTTATGCACTACATAGTAGCACTGAATGCCGCGTCGACCAAACATGCTGTCTCATCCGAGGCCCCTATTGTTGTTCTTCGACTCGAATTGGGAGCAATTGACCGGAGACCTTCAAGGTCCAACTCCGACCTTGCAAAGGTTGATGCGATGTGGCGTCCCCTAAAAGTCCTCGGACGAATGCTCGAATGTGAGTAAGTCAGTTAAGGCATGCTGAAAGAGGTTGAGAAATCATTCAATGCGAAAGTATCCGGATACTGACCCGACTTCCATTGATCTCCTGTTCCGTCTTTGTTGGTCCATGGTCTATGGATCGGATAGTTCGGGAAGGGAGCGCTGAATCTTGAATCGTTAATCTTTGCTAACCAGCCCATTGTTATGTAGGTTCAAGAAAGGAAACATCGGCGTCTGTATTGTCATGAGTATCCATCCTGTCGTCTTGGTCCTTCCGCTTTGATCCAATAAAAGTTGATAGAGTTTGAGTTCAAGTCGCATGAAACGGAAAGTAGGGTCATGGGTACCAAATGTGCTACTGTTGCATCGTGGCGCTCATCTGTTCGTCCGATTTTCCGCTGATAAACCGGAACGCAAGGCTGTTACCATATTCATACACACAAACGATACCCTTGTTGGAGATAAGATTATCTTCGAGCACGTGTTCAAATCATGAAATGAAAATGTGTAGCCTGTAACTTAGGGTGTATGCAAGTCACAAATTTTCGAAAGGTCCTGGTAATAATTAGCGGGATCCGAATCCATACGAAGTATCAACATGAGTACTTAGCCCAGAGACTGTACAGTTACGTTTATGGACTGCAACACCTCATTGGCTTCCGCGGACTGGAAAGATGGTGGAGGATGACGGTCACATTGCATGCATGACCTAGCGGGCATATACTTCTATGACCCTTCATCTCTGTCCAAGTTTTCCGGTGGAGTTTTGACATTCCCGGAACACGGCAAGGTGATAGAGGTCACGCCAACTTTGTCCGTTATCATGATCGTACGCAAGTTAATGAAGCAAAAAGCTGTTGAGAGATTACCTGCAACTCCGTCGCGACTCTTTTTGCTCCGATTGCGAAAAGGTAGGGCGCAGGGCGTTATCTTGTACTCGGGGAAGGTATCACAGCATGCCCGTGAGGAGTTCACCTCGTGTCTCCGCTAATTGGAGCAAATAATTTCGGGCCTGTAATGTTGGATAACGTTAAGGACAACAAGACGGGGAGAAACGACGCCACAATTTGATAAAGAGATCGAAAAAAGTATTGGAAAGAGAACTTTAGTAGCTATCTGCAAGAATTGTAGCAACGTCGTGTCTGGACACGAGTCAAGAGAAAAATTGCAGATTATATCATAAAAACCGCTACACTTACCAAGGAAGAACGTATAGGATTTGCATCTTCAGAGGCACACGGCTTGTATCTGAGCTTACAATGCATACCCTTGCAAGTTGGAACGAGCACAGTGACGGAAAGCGAGCAAGAAGTCGTGGAAAAAAACACGTGGCAAACATTCCTGGTTTGTGTTTTTTGAAGACTCTAACGACCTCTTCTACCCATTGCTCCTGACTGATAATGCTGATGCATAGACCTGATTTAGAAAAACTGGATTTATCTCAGGCTGAATTTCTCAAACTTGACTCACTCCGCGCTGAAATGTATGAGTTATGCCTACGATGCGTTTTCCTCCCTAAACATTTATTTCCTCAGACTCGCTCCCTCGACCTCACCTTGATTCTGTCACCGTCAGTAACTTTAAGCTTCCAGTACTTGCTAGCGCCAACTACTAGCATTCTTCGCCTTGCAAGATCACTCTGAATTTTCTTTCTTTGCTGTTCACTGTAATATTCTTTTTGAAAGTATACTACTTTCTCGTTTGGGTACTGAACTGAATTAAACTGCTCACTGCCTTTGAAATTCCGTTCTCAATCAAAGAGAAATGGCCCCTTGTATGAGCTGGCTGAACGGTACATCAAAGCATCCGCATGAATCTGCCCTCCACTCAACAAGTATATCTCATGCCCCGTGTCTCTCTTTCTCTGCTTATGTCCTTCTTGATCGCGAAACAGGGTAGGTAATGTATATACTTTCAGCAGTCAAGGAACTCTCAAGTGACTACAAAGCCAACAATATCGCAAATAAAATTAGAAGAAAAACATACATGAATATCAAAATTCATATTTCCCACCGCTCATTTTTAGGCCATTAAGTTGCTTGACGTGCTGTTCATAATTCCAGACTCATATCAACAGCACTCCAAGTAGTATTTTCAATACTTCCAATCCCCTGAAGCACATTTTTTTGATGGTATGTGTCGTGTAAGTGATTCTCGAAGTATATGTTCGCGCGTTGAGGGCGTGAGTATCTTTCATTGCTTCTTTATGAGTCCCTTGGAATTTACTTCATTTAGACATGTAAAAAGATGACGAGCAGATATAGGCTTCGAATACTGCAGCAGAAGCTCCTGTCTCATGGATGTCCATCGGGCAGCCATCAAACTCTTTGCAGACCTTTGTAGACTCCCATTGTTCCCTTATTTGAAGTATCCCATTGTCCTCCCAAGTTTGGATATACTACAATCAAGAGTGTGAGAATAGGATGGGAGAAATGCGCGAGCTGAATCCTGCATATTAAACTTCCGACCGAGCAGTTCCTGATGCCATGACCTTCAACAGGCGGGACCATACGTGATATGCAATTACCGCCTTACATCCGCTCCATATTACTCGTCGTTTTCAACCTTGACATAGTGCGCAGACTCTGCTATACGTCTCTGAGCGCCTAATAAACATAAAGAGTCCTTACCCCCGGACCCATACAACGTAGCCAGATATGGACGCGGTAAGTGCCTCTTTTGTCACTTCGTCCCGGTCAACAACAATGTATTTCTGCGCCATGAAAATTGGATGCTTCAACTGAGGTTTGAGATTGAACAAATCAAGCGAAGGAACAAGAACTTGGCGGCCTCAGTCCTACGGGAAAGCTCCAGAACCGAAAGCACCAAAACTTGCTAGACACATAATTTGTCATGAATCCATTTAATATCACATTTTTATCGATAGCTCAAGTCTGCAACATAGTACCTCGCTAGACTTTTTCACATGTTCTGAGAATGTCGGGCGGAAATGAAAAGAGTACGTACGTTCCTAATTTCGAGTAATCAGTCCTGGCGGGATGGGGACACGAAGGGAAAATCGATTTGAGGGGGGATTAAAGAATTGTATTTCGTCTGCCAGCAGTCGAAATTAACCCATAACCCATAGCACCTTTTGGATAGTGACTTTGGCTTGCAGTGTGTTCCGGAATAGCTATGAGTTCTGACATCACGCGCCGGGTAAGAAATGATATTTATGCTCCGGCTTTACCGAGGACCAGCGAGGAGGTGAAGTTCAGCAACACGGACCATGAAAGAGCCCTTGACATAGTATGTTAGGAACTGTTATTAACGATTTAAGGTGGAAGCGCCTCTGAGCGCCTGTGATCTTCATAAGTGTGGCTACGCTTGAAACGGTAGTTGAGGAGAGCGCGATCGTGCATTAAGAAGTTCACAGCCACGAATAGACAGATCATACAACGAAGGATCGTTGATAAAGCTGCTTATGAGCCAGCGATAAAAGCGATCGCCAAAAAAGGAACCTTCAAACGGAATTTATCTCGTACTATTTCCTTCACGTGTCCCGGCATTAGTCCGAATATTTCATTCCCCCCCCCCTTCACTTGTCACTCATCAAGCTGACCATTAATCGTGAGAGACGATAGACCTTCATAGAGGCAATATTGAGGGTAGAATCGGCGGAGGAGTGAAGATTAGAGCCAGAGAAATGCAGTTTCCAGAACAGCTGGAAAGGAAATTTACGTCAAGTTGAAAATAAATGGAGGAAAGATAAACTTTTCGGCCCATTTACCGAGTGGCGTGGCGTGCTGATGAGGAAAAGACAATAAAAGAGAATTAACATCTTACCATTTTTGAGCAAACAAGCATTCGCGCATCTAGACGAAATCTGTGCTTCCGAAATCGGATTTGGTTCCTCGCAAAAGTCATTCAGACAACGCAATCCATAGTCCGTGCGACTATACGGCTAGCAAGTGCACGGTCCAGATCTCTGGTACTGTCACAAGGATTTCACATCGCTGCTATAAAATCACTCCTCCGTATTGTCTTTTTGTTTCGTGCCCCGCCTGTCCTATTGTTTTTCCAGATTCACGGATTAGCGAAACAAGAAGAAAACCGGAAGACAACAGAGCGACACCTCACTATTATTCTTTCTTCCCCCCCACCCAGCGTGCAGGAGTGTTGCACCAATCTCATCCCCCAATCCATTAACGACCTTCCATTTGTTCTTTCCCCTCCTTCCTTTCATTCCTACCTCATCCAGCTCACATCCTTTTTTTCCCTCTACTATCCCATTTCATCCCAGACATTATGCCCGCACTCCGCACGCGCGATACCCAATCCCGACGTAAGTTACCACTTACTAAACCTTCAGATCCAATACGCTGACGATCTCATAATTCACTCACCTGTTCTTAGCACTCGAAGTGACGACGGACGCGCCTCAACCTCCCGCTTTGACGATAATTTCACCGACTCCACGAGCCTTCACTTTCCCTATCTCCCATAACCTCTCATCCGACAGTCCTTACTCCACTCCGTCTACTTCCCCGTTCGAGCCTGACCTCACTTCACTCGCTATTTTTTCTGCCACATCATGTACAACACCACCTCCGCGAACCCTTTCTCCGACTTCATCTTTCACATCTGTATCACCTTCGCCCACCGGCACCTCTCATCTCAGTCAGAAATCTCCAACCACCGACGCTGAGCGTCGGCCGAAAAAGGGCGATGAGGACTATATCAAACGACCGGAGAATGCGTTTATTCTCTTTCGACGCAAATGTTGTGAGCGTCAAGCAGCGGACGACGATACCACATCTAGCCGCCAAACGAAGAAGCAGCGTCAGGCAGATCTATCCAAGATGATCAGTCAGCAGTGGAAGTCGCTGACACCTGAGGAGAGGAGATATTGGGAAGAGATGGCAAAGGAGAAGAAGAAGGAGCATGCGCAAATGTACCCTGACTATGTCTTCCGTCCTCAACGTGTGCGTGATAAGGATGGGAAGGCGAGGAACAAGAAGCGAAAACCAAGGATGGATAAGCTCTCGGTCGCTGCGGAAGGTAGTCCCAAGAAGAATACAGAAAGCATGTCTTTCGTTGTTGCTCCTCCTCGCCAACATGGTCGTTCAGCTTCCGCTCCAACTCCTCCACCTATCTCATATCAATCCATTCAAATGCCGAACCTCTATGCTTCGAGTCCCTCCTGCCCGACTTCTCCTTCTCTTCTTCCTATGATCAGTCGGCGGGCAATCCACAGTAGAAACCCAGAGGACGTCATGGCAGATTTCGACTTTATGCCCAATCACGAACATCTTTTGGCTCCTGCCTTTGGTACCGAGCAGCCCAATCTCCAGGTAAGTCTCAATGGGTTCCCATCGATATTGGCTAAAGTTAGACCTCTTGCAGTCTTCGGAGTTCCTGAGAAATATGTTCAATATGAATGTCAACGAAGGTCCACTTACCGTTTCGACCGATACCTCCTTACTTCTTCCTGCCCACCAAATCGTATCGCCGGCTTCGACAATGGGGACCAACTCTTCCGGTCCATCTTCACCTACCAATGGACCGTTTACTCCGATACACCCCATCCCCTTCGATTTGGATGACATTCCCAACGCCTGTGTACCCGACTCGCACATGCAACCAGAATTAGACACGCAGATGCAGATGTCTCCAAGCTTCAACTTTTCCGGAAACTACTGGCCTATGCAGTCAGTTTGGCAAGATGAGTCGAACATGGCCATGATGCACAACGACTTCGACTTGAGTTCGATCCCCTCTCTTGAAATGGGTGACTCAAAATACGTCGACGAGACAAACACTTACATGGCTCCTCCTGAAGCTATGGGAATGGGCGAGTACCACCAGGAATACCAGCAGGATTACTCAAACGAGTATTTGACCGAGTACCAGCAAGACTACGTTCAACTTGAACCCGGTCAATACTTCGAAGTTCATCAAAGTACCGAGTCGAGCTTACTTCGGTGCTATGACAATATGTTGGGCTCGCCAGAGCAAAGCTTCTAGAACCCTCTACTGCTGTGCACTCGAGGGGATGTCTTGGACAATTCTGAATATCCTCCCCGTCTATGTGGGACTGTATCTCTTTTTCTCCTCTCCAGCGACTTTCCTCGTCGGAGTGGTGAGCCCCCTTGTACCACTAAAATTTTTCAGTGTAATCATTAGTCGCTTGTTTCATTGATTTCTTTTTTCATTCTCTCTATTTGCTAGGACAGACGTCTCGACGACGGTATCCTACATTCGACGGATGCAGTCTCGACGACAGTCCGTTTCTACTGTATATAGCTTTCAGTTTACGCGCGACACGTTGATTACATTTTCACGACTCACCATTCCGATTACGAATCATTCCCTCGTTCCTCATACTCCCGCCCTCGACAAATACCCTAGTCCATAATTATTGGCCCCTTGCATTGTATTCTGATCTCTTGCCGAGGTCCCTCCTCTCGTCATCATTTATTCATATATCGAATAACCTGTATGACTATTGTCATTTTATTCGAGAAGACGTTGTGCTGCCACTTAGCCCCTTCCTTCCAAGGTCGTTGGTAAAAACTCCGAGTTTTTCCATAGCGAAAATTCCGCACAGAGTTGTTCCAGCTTCTTCAAAAGACAATAAGCTCGGCTAACCAAGAAAAAAATGCAGATGTGAAGATGGCGGTTCAGAAGTGACGCTTGACGAATTGGGAAGGCATGGGAAGATTTTGAGAGGTCCCGTGGTGAATGTGCCACAAGGGGCTCAGAAGACGAAATGAAAACTCTCTCACCTCCCTCAAGCTTGCCAGAACCAGGCCGCTCTCTCCGCCTCAAAATAAATTCTTCTTTTGCGAAGATTTCATATCACCTTGAGATAATCCGTGGAGGTACCGGCTGACAAAAGCTCTGTCTGAAAAGTAAAAAGCAGAGTGCAGGGACTCGACTAGAACTGATGGTGGCGCCCTTAGCCCTACGAAGGTAAGACTGACAAATCGAGGGTCTAGTAAGATAGACAATTTTTTGTTTATCTGTGTCTGCTTTTCGCTACCAATCATCTCAGCGCGGGCGGAGGAGCTTGACATATGTATCTGTAAACCTTCAAAACTTCTTGGTTCTCGAGGTTGATCAAAACTGCTGAGTGCGGATAACTTTCGATTTTCAGCTCGTTAAGTGGTCCCCCTCCCAGAAAAGAGCTTGAACAATTATGAACCAAACGTTGAGATAAAACCATTAATTCCGCCAACGATTGATACCGGGAGGATAGAATTCACCGAGGAAATCTTTGATGTGAGAAATGGAATTTCCGTACATAACTCCTTCGTCAGCTTGTCCTGTCATTCAATGATAGATAAATACGGAAGGTTCAAAGCGGTTCCAGGAAAGGTAGGCAAACTTTTTTTTTGTCCACCCCAGATTTGAAGAAACCATGAGCCAAAAGAGTGGGGCACAAGGTGTCAAGGCACGCGTAGCTTTCCAACTCGAGCTCGGAAGACTATGTTCACACCTGAGAAACCAAGGGTCACAAAGTTTGAACTCCAAATGAAAAGCGAGTGTTCCTATATCCTGACTCTAAACTTTGTTCCAGTTTTTTCGTGGAGGTTTAGCTCGAGTCATAAGAAGCCTTGTCATGAAGATCACGGAACCTGTCATCATCCATCTTGATATTCTTGATATACACCTTGGTCGAAAATAATATAGCGGGAGATATATGTCTTCCAACATTGCTTGATGGTAGAGTGACTGTCTTTTTTCGGTTTCATCTCCGCTTTTCCGTCTTGAGCGGCGACAGCAGGGCGTATGGTATGCAGCCTCTTCTTCATCTAATCATTGAATCTTGAGGATCAAAAGTGGCACAACAGGCCGAGGTAACGGAAATACTTGACGAATATGTCCTCGCCTTGCCGCAGCTAGAGCAAACAGACCGTCTGCAATAATAAGCCTGAGTGTACTCGTTGAATCGTTCTCCGCCATTCAAGTGTGAATATGCCTAAGGCAAAAATCATATTATCAGAGCAGAACAGTTATGTTGAAGAGATGTACAATTAATACCGCAATGACCACGTTCCGACCTCGCTACTCTTACCGAATAAGCTGCCAGCCTGAGTGGGATTCAATTGAGGTGTTCGAGGGAGTATTAGAAATTAACTTGAGGCATTTCGCTGAGCTGGAGAGAACATCTTGATCATTGAGTATTCGATACCCCCGAGCCCAAATCTGTAGTTTTGACGTATGTTCATTGCCAACCAGCCCCTTTCGTGAAAGATCACTGACCAGCTAGGGCGATGCCTCTAGGATGCACATTGAGCCTTGAGTCGTCTTTCCTTCTTCATAGCTCTGTTGAGGAGGAATTTTTCAGCTTATTCTAACCATCAGTAGTCAATGCGCTCACAACAACAGAATTCAAGAAAACCAACGCTATTGAGTCGCCAAACTTATATACCAGCCTCTCAAAAAATTCAGCTTGACACCACGTCCTTCTGTATCCTAACGGTGTGGTAACTGGCTGAAGTCTTGAAGAGACCTTTTTTGCAGGTGAGATATTTAGGAGATAATATACCTTGCTCATGAGCTTTGATGATGTCGAGAAAACAGCCCATGCACGGGCTGTAATGTTTCGATTGAAATTGGGGAAAGACAGGTTTCGCGTCTTCGTATTCCTAGCACCTTGATATACATACCTACACCATGTTAATTCAACTTCCGTCTATCTGTCATCCAAAAAGCCCCGCGGAACTCAAAGAACACGTTGATCACGCATGTTTTCTGTACGCCCACCATGCCTTGAAACGATCGGTACAGGCATTGTCCTGCAAGTAGCATTCAATACTTTATCTCTTCCAATCAGCAGCAAGTTTAAATTTTACCCTGGCAGTGGCTCAGACCGGCTTGCAATTCGTACAACTGGCACATTGAAAATGACTCTCAGCATCAAAGAAAAATGCAGGTCCAGAGCTCATTCCGCTCAACAGAATTGGTGATGAGTCAAAGTCTGCATGTACGAGGCGGTTCTTCCAGCATCCGTAACAGGTAAGTAAACGTACATCGGTAAATTACTGATACTCCGAGAGCAACTATCGAATCATGACAGATCAAAGACTCTTGTCGGGAACCCCTCGCCTTTTAGCGTCAATATCCGCTAGACAGCAAGATTGAAGACAACATTCATCGGAGGAACCAGAATAGCTAGACGCAGATACCGTAATCACTGCAGCTCATACACGGGAACCAAGCTTCGACTGGATCCAAAGGGATGCGAAGAGACAACAGAAACTTTCAGTCTCAAAGTTCGTTTGTTGATACCGTTTTTTCGTTTGTCCGCTCAGCTTCTTCTGCGCATATGCGCATAATCATGAGTAGTTCCCAATCTAGTGGTCGCTCAGGCGAGCTTTACCCGTGGGATCTGGGGTCGCAGATACCATATGTGCCTTGATAGCACATGTTAGAAGATGTGGACCTTGAAGGTTGAGCAAGGGACCCACTTAAAGTCCTAGATTACCGCAGACCATCCCTTCTATCATAACAGAACTGCGTTCTCTGGTATATCTTGAAGTTCCAATGTGAAATTCGTGTAACGAGTCGCTATTAGGCATCTAGTAGTATGGAGCTTGACTTCGTGAAGATTACATTTCAGAAGTACACACCTAGGATTCAAGTTCCAAAAAGGCACGAAGCTTGGAGTCAACGACATCAAAAGCTCACGCTCACGAAGAAGACTAATCCTGAAAATTCGGATCGATTCACACTGTTTTTGGCTCAGTACTTGCAGTACCTTCTCCCCGAATCTTCGGATGCTTAGTGCAATTCACATGGAAAGCTAAGATTTTGTTTGCGATAGAATCTTAGGTCGGAGCTTTCACAAGGTGTTCTCTTCCCTTGCTCTTAGGTCACGGTAGGCATCCTGAAGACACGATGAGGTCAAGCACACCCCAGTAAATAGATGCACTAACAAACTATTTTGAATCTTGATTCAGACCGGCCAGATGTAGAGATTATATAAGTAATCGCCTCAGACGTGTGCAAACGACTCCTTTATATTACCTGTAGAGATTATATAAGTAATCGCTACATAATTTCAGTAAGTATAACTCGTCCATAAATAATATATAACTGACTTACCCTCAGACGTGTGCAAACGACTGAGGGGAAATACTTCGGATAAGGTGTAATAAATAAGACTGGCCAAAGCTCGAAACACGTATGAGCATTGGCCATCGGACCTACAAATGTGAAATATTCAACCAGGCTGTACGGGGCACAGACATTGTCCCATCGGGGGATACATAGCCTACATGTCCGATCGGGACTCCTCCCCTTGCCCTACATACCCTCGACACCAGAGACACGCCACAGATGTGAGTGAGCAAGAGAAATAAGACGACTAAATGATCATACGAATGTGCTGTTCTTCACATAAACCTGCCAGTGATCCTGATTCCTGAGAGCTTGAGTCGTCGTATCGTCAGATAAAGTAGCTTGAGTCGTCGTATCGTCAGATAAAGTAGCCGAGTTCCCAAATGAATCGCTGAAGCTGTTACCAGAAGTTTATAAAGGTCCGATTATGAACCTTGCGCCGCAGTCAATCTCCTATCCAATGGTTGCCGAGATGGATTTCTTCAACATCAACAACTCCAATACGGTGTTCATCAATTTTGCTTTGCTGCGAAAAATCTCAACAACCTCATGAACACAGATTCTTTTTAACTATCCGTCTTAGGACCCTAGCAAGTACAGTCGGAGAGCCACACGACTATGAACCAACAGCAATCGTTCGAGTTGATGATTTCCGAATGGAGGACCGAGCTAATTCCTAGAAATTCAACAACGTATAGAGTTGCATGAATTTTCAACTTGAACAGCTGTATTTGACTCATCATGCAAATACAGACTACCAAGTGGCTTGTTTCCTGTAGCGCATATTCATCGAAGAGCTTTAGGACCAAACGGAGATATTGATTTGGGTACATCAATTTACTATGGTATAAACGTTCAAGTAGTTCTTTGAAACCTAGGCTCCCCGTGGTCATACCGCGGGGCAAGCCGTCAGTCCAAAGCTTCCCTCTCGTTCAACCGGTTTAGATGATTCAATAGTATAATTAATCAAGAAGTAGTCTGTGCGAAAACGTATCCGAGTCTACTAATGCTTGAGGCTCAAACTATATCTTCACAGCTGCGTTCCTTTCTTTTCTGTTTGCTAGAAACGTCGAAATGTGGACGTCATCATTGTTAGTTTTCTGGACTCATTGCAATGGATTACCTGGCCTTTGAGTGCGTACAGCTGGATCCTCATGCTGACTCGTTCGATGTTCATAGTGGCATTTGCTATTCAAGACTTGTATGTAGTTTTGAGAGTGCTAGTAACGAGATGTGTGTCCTATAAAAATCTTGGATGCTTTGCTCTCGGCAAATGGTTACATGTCGGAAAGTCGGAAAGTTAAGTTACTCTTTTTAGGTTAAATTTCCCATCTGACACTACTCAAACGCTATCAAGACCGAGAGAACCCTTTTCTTACTACCTTCCAAGTTTACCATTAAACCTCGCAATTTACTCGGTCACTGAGCCTCACTGTGCGCGCCGAGGTTTGCATTACCAACTTGAAAATGATGTTTTATAACCGGGGTTCCGGACTATTCCGCCTCTCTCATGAAGGAAGGTTATATGGGAGATTCATGACGGCCTTTAGTTTGAACATGGATGAAAATCATTCAATCTCCGGAGCTTCCCCGTAATTTGAAAGTCTGAAGGCTTTGCTTGCGTGGCATTGGTATGTCAACAATCCAATGGTCGATCTGATTTAACCGTCATTCAATTTTGGGACATGAATAACCTTTAGGTCTACTTCACTTCCATATCGTCGCTCACCGGAATTCTCGTACTCTCTCAGACTACTTCAGTCACCAGTCCGTCAATATGCCATCCAGACGCACGACCACCGATGAACGACCAAATTCCTTGGACTCGTCATCGCCGCTGCCGCCATCCTTGTGCTGGCGGCACCAGCGACTTTCAATTGGGACGCATATACATCTGTTCTTGATCGTCCTTTCTTTCATCACGGCCCTTATCATTCTTTCCGAAATACTACTTTCCTACCCTCAGATCTTAATATCGTTCCTACTCCCAGATGCATCTTGGACACAACTAGAGCTTTTAACAATCAACCTCGAGACTACCGAATGGCACATGCATATCCTGGCGAGCGCTTTAGCTTGCAGTGCGTTCGTATACCTATGGTATAAACTCTTCATACTTGCCTTCAAATCGACGCTTCGGTTGATAAATTTCTTTGGGGTTGGGCATCGAGGGCATAGTCCTGGCTCAAGCGTGAGTGTAGAGAGCTTGAATGCAGATAATTCGGTCAGGAACTACACGTTTTGCTGTATATGTCCCATGAGAAGTCGACACGAGGACTTACGAGCATACGTTTCGTTCCTCCTGTTGGTCATCATCATGAACGACAGCATTTACAATCGACCACGAGAACTACCGCTATCTTCCTTTTCCGCTCACGCTCTGCTTCCAGCTCTTCCTTTCCCCTGGCTAGTGCATTCCCACTTGTTTGAATGCCTCTCGGCCATTCTTCCTAATACCGTAATCCGCCTCATCTCTATGGCCAGGAGAACGTTCTTCATCAGCGCCGCGGAAGTCTCTATCCTACATTTTATTCTTAACACTATGTCTCATCATTGTTTATCGCCTTTTTTGGAGTCCAGTGCACGTTTGGAGAATAGACCGTTCGAAACTTTTACGGACCTACCAGCTGCCTCACTGACAGGTCCAAACCCTCATGGCAGAGGACTCGATGAATCTGTTCAGCCTGGAAAGAATTCGGAGCTGAACACGACCGAGTCTATAGAATCGAAATCTGACTTGGGACAAGCTTTCTACACGTCTTGATCCGATGGCCTTCCGAGGTATATTATATCTGCCAGCACATGCGTACATTGTACAGAAAGCTCTCGTTTGGATGTCCTCCCTTGGGTATGCGAACCAAATACCTTTAGCTCGTGTTGTCGGTGCATGCACTTCGAGGCACAAGGTGCACAAGGACGATGAGAAAAATCGCTGCAGCCTCATTTGTTTCATGTCGAGTTTGACGTGTACTATCCCTCTCGTGTTTTGAGTTTTGGGCGATTCATTATATCTTACTTTCGGGATATGCGAGAGCTTCGAGGACTCGGAGTTCATGCGATATCATACGGAGGTTTGTTTTCGAGAATTCCGCTAATGTTAATGTTCATTCCAATTACTTATAGTTCGAATCCATTCATCATGACTGCTATCGTCTTATGGTATAGCGTGTGGGTTTTGGTTGTTGTTTCTCAATGTTCATTTATTACTCGAGTTAATCTGTTCGCTGTGATCGTTTGCTCGTGTCGACAAGATCAATGTCGTGATACTACTCGAAATCACTGGCATATGACTTGTCGAACGAACTCCCAGCGTCTAACAAACTGGATCCTTACGGGAAATTTCCGTACACGTACGTGAATCAGTCGCAGATGCAATTCCTTGTGCTTGTTACTACGACACATCGATACTGGCTTCTCTTCTTGGCCCTTACAAAAATTCTTCGAGATATGTTTCGCTAAGATGCAAAAAAGTTCTGCATTTGCTGCGAGTCCGTAGTCACCATTGATTATATGATTTTGGTCATTCGTCCTTCTTCGAACCTGCCTCTTCTAACTCAACGGCAGTTCCCCATTCAACTGGCCTGTTCAGCTCCTTCCACTTCATGTAGTCCTCAGACAGGAACGGTGGTACGTGCATACCGTTCGCGTTCCAGAATAAAGGCTGCAAAGCATGCAGAATTTGAATAGGAAGGATGTTGGAAGAAGAATGGATAGAAGCAGGGGTGAGTGTTGCTCGTTTTCCTCGAAAGAAATAGACACTCACATCCTCGTTTGTCATCTGTAGTTCCCAGCCAATTCCTTTGCCTTTTGTGAATGGCTCTAGGGCTTTCTCGTATGCCTCCACCCAGGCACGTCTGCAGTAGTTGCACATGATGAGATGGAAACTGATTGCTTCCAGAAAATGCATAGGAACATACGTTTGTACCGGATTAGCCGAGTGCTGCACATTGATTCTCAAATATTTATCGTTCGGCTCGCCTCCGACGTAGAAGTTATCTTTATCGACATCAATGAAGTTGACTAGGACCAGAAATGGTGGAAGCCTCGAATAAAATTTGGTGATAGCTTGTGCAATGGCCTGTTTTTCTTCCTTTGTATAAAGATTTGGCGAGCAATAGAAGCGATGGAAAGGCATCCTCTAGTCGGTGTTGTTCTGGGTTGGATCAAGGATAGATAAGAAGGGTATGGGGGAGGGTATCACTTTGGTACGTCATTTATCTCATTTGGATTGACAAGCATGTGTTCACTTAGCTGCGAAGTCATGACAAGGAAGTATCGGTGTATCACCGACCTTGAGTTTCTAGCTGATCAATGATAATACTTTCCAGATCGACATTGCTCTTTTCACACATGATATTGAAAATAGCTCACTCTTACGATCGTTGTGTTGAAGATCGAACGCATCTGCGCTGCCTTGCTTGTAGGCTCGAAGTCTCTGCACTCTCAAGGGCGCTTCACGAAGAGTTGTCAACAGATTCTGAGCCAAGACAAACAAGCAAACATGTTGATTGCTCCATGTAGACTGTATGTCCACTGTCTAACTGCAATTGAGTCTTCAGTAATAAACTACTGGCTGACAGACTTTCAGCTCGAGTTCCCAGCGGACTGTTTCCATTCCACCGGCTTGTTGAGCTTCTTCCATGTCATCCATTCTTCTCCGAGGAACGGCGGTATACTCAGACCGTTCACACTCCAGAGCATAGGCTAGGGAGGGATAGATGAGTGCTTTTTTTAGAATTGAACTATTGTGAATAGGTACTAACATCTTCGTTACCCATCTGCAATTCATAGTCGATTCCTTTAGCTTTAGTAAACGGTTCTATGGCCTTTTCCCATGCTTCAACCCAGGCGCGACTGAGAAAAAGGGATCGTAATCAGCGAACTTGAACTGAAATACCTCAAACAACGAAATCAAGACAGGAGAACACTTACTCTGGTACTGGATTCGCCGACTGCGTCACATTGATCCTGATATACCTATCATTCGGCTCACCACCGACGTAAAAATTATCTTTGTCCACGTCGATGAAGTTCACGATGACAAGAAACGGGGGAAGGAAGTGGTAAAAGCTGGTGATGGCTTTCGCAATCGCCTGTTTTTCTTCCTTTGTAAAGAGGTTTGACGAGCAATAGAAACGGTGGAAAGGCATCTTGATGAAAGGTCAGTGATTATACCAGTACGGGGATGAGCTTAGTACTTGGACTCTGTGGTTATGAATAAATTCGAAGATGCCAAGGGGAATTGGAATGGCAAGGACTGGTTCACCTTCGCTCTTTTAAAGGATATGCTGGCTCCGATACTGTCGCGGTTGGTCCAAGCAAGTGGCGGCGTGTGGCCGATCCTCTGGGTCTTGTATCCTCAGTCTTTCTTTCTCTCCCGGAGATTTTGACCGGGTTCCTCAGTCATCCTTGCTGCAAGACTATGATTCGTCATCCAAAATATATGTCAGGCATTCTACCGACTACCGACTACCACCTATCAGAACGTATGATCCTTTTGAATTTTTTTGTGAATCTTTGCAGGTCTAAAAGCCAGGCCATACTGCCTGTAGAGTCAGTCCTGGCTGCATCTGCTCATGGATCGCGATGACCAATAAATGATCATTGGACCAGGCACTCTCATCCTGGTAGGAATGTCAACTAGTTTTTGTTTGTCGCATGCAAAGGACAAATCGACTCGGGCCAGAATTTATAGTGTTTATGGACCATGGACTCTAAGGTGTCGCAAGGTATAGTCCAAGTCAAAAAATTTTAAAAATACCGATGTGGAACTTAGACGCGCTTTATGAATGTCGCGATTCAACTGGTTCTAAATCTTGTCACGACACAACGTGGAGTTGCCATGAAACTTCCGGTGTTTATTCACGAATTAGTGTACAACCAGAGTCGCGATCACGTGGGATAAATTTCTCATCAGAGTTCGGCATCTCTTTCCACGTGTCGAACCATTCTCCTTACCAGATGGTGACACGACCGCGTTTTCTTCACTCTCACCTTGACCTTTGGTCATCCACCCTATTTGTAGGACTACTCTGAGCTCCTTCAAAAATAGGCAATCTTAGGCTGTTTCCTCCAGTATGGCTGCTGATATCGTTGATTCCAACTTGGTAGAAGAGCCACTGTTGTCGTTCAAACCATCTTTACCGCCAGCTTACTTGTTCAACCTTACGCCTCACTCTCTCTCACCCTCAGAGCTTGCACAGACCTCCAAACGGCTTTCTGTAGACGCTCTTGCCCTAGATGATTGCCTGCGAGACTCGATCCATTCAAGCAAAATACTGGCCGCGAACACCGACAAGGAACATCGCCCGATGCAGACCCAGAAGCCGGAAAGCAATACTCGCATGGCATCGATTAATGGCACGACAGACGGAAACAGGGGCGAAGGTGGGAGCAAAGATCGATTTGCCACCATTCTGAATTCAGAATCGACCAGACGGTACGATTTAAATTCTTATCCAAATACATTTTTCTGACGATGATGTTGCCTCAATCGATTACACCAGAATACCCAATTTCTCGTTAAAACCAGCCACTTTTTCTCCAGCTCCTTCAAGCATCCCGATCGCAGGCAATAATATTGATACTTCCGACGATTGGAGCGAAGATTCAGAATCCTCTGACTCGGAAAATTCTCCACTCAGGTTTCGATACTCAAATTTTTCCTTGATGCATGAGTCTAACGACGTGCCTCGTTACGCTTCCTCAGATGGTGGCGGCGATGCCTGCGGTATGAACGGTCAGAGTGGTGAGTTTTTCAAGACATCTTTTAATGAATCCATCCAATGGGGTTTACATCGGTGTTGCTTTCGAAAGCTCATGAACACATGTTCAACTACAATATCTCCCCCCTGGAGCGTTGGACATCTGGACTATCTCATTTCGATAACGATTTGTTCCCACCTCCAGACGCTCGTAGTAGCAGTGCGGGCAGTGCAAAATCTTCACTGACAGACGAGCTGCCATTCCCTGATGAAACCATGGCCGCCTCGACGAATTCTCTGCATTTGGCTCTACATTCACGGGAGATGTCGCCGCTAGATTCACAGACGGACTCTTCAACATCCTCTCCTCCGCTGGCGGGTCGATCTCCTCAATGGAAACCCTTAGCCTTAGCATCGGTGTCAAACTATCGTCCGTCGGGGATATCATCTTCAGTACCTCTTGTAAGCGAAAATGACCATGCCACTGCGCCTTCTTCTCCTACTGACGGCGAATCAAATATCGTGGATTCGTGTCCTCGTCCTTATCGTAAACCTCCGCCATGGGCCAATTTCCCTCCACAGCCTCCACTACCCCGTGTGCCAAGTACAGCTAAGAAGAGGAAACGAAAAACAGACAACCATCAGCCTGTCGCTGTTGCGCACTCTCCGAATGCCGTTCATAGGACTCCTACTATTTTGAAGTCTGTTAGAGCATCCGACGCCTCTGATTCAGATGCCACAAACCCCTTAACCCCCATCATCACGTATCGTCTCAAGACCGTAAATCCGGAAAACGGGACGGTCAAGGTGGTGATGAAAGAGGATTACATGGCGAACTTTATACAGAGTAAAGCCGATTTAGTGTTGGAGAATACTAGCAGGAAGGAAAAGAAGATGGGGAAAAAGAAGGAGTCACTTATGGAATTATCCTTGGATCATCGTCTCAAAAACAGGACTAAGAGGTTGAAATGTCCAACGGCTACACAAAGATCCGTTCGGGTACCGCAAGGATCTGTTCGGACAATCTCCCTCAAACCTCACTCCGCGACATCCAAGTCAAACCGGCGTCCGTCACCATTGATATGTGATTCTGAAGGATTCTTAATCCTCGTTCCTTCTGATAGCACTTCGAAAACGAAGCAGGAGACAACAAAGGCGCCGAAAGCACGGAAGAGTCGACAAACAGCTGCTCAAGCTCAGAAGCGAATGGAGAAATTAGAGGAACGGGAGAAATTGAGGAACGAAAAAGCTATGAAAGAACAAAGACTCTGTGAAGAGGTAGAGATGGAAAGAATACAGAGAGAGAACGAGATGAAGGAGCTCTTGGCATTGAAAGAAAGGCTCTATGAGGCTGGAGTTCAACTACGATATGCAGAGGAGAAATCAAAGACTGTGCTTCCTCTTCAGAAAGATAATGATACACCAGCTATAGATTCGGGTCAATCTAACATGATGCCCGTGAGCTCCATGGATGCCTTGTGGTCTGTCGGTATTACTGAAGAACATCCCTCTGTACCTCATCATTCTGATCACTTCGCTACTCTCAATTCCACCCAATATCAAGGAACGCAGGCACAAGCTCTGAGAATATCCAAACAAACAGACCATTCTCCACTTAGCACCTACTCAGAGCACATTTTGTGGAAGCAGAAGCAGACAAAAGCAGATGCGATTGTTCGTCAGGTAGGTTATTGATTTCATGTTTTGTTCGTGATCGTCACTGACGAATTTCTTTGGGGATCCTTTTTTGGCGTCTTGTCTTGTTTCATTCGTCCAGAAATTTGCCAGCCTCTCGATGTTAGGAATGTATTCCGCTGATGCAACATGGGAATTCAAAGAGTTAGGAGGAAAAATTGAGAATCTTGGCGCTGGATATACTACGAATCCTTCGAAGTCATAAGTAGAATTGTTGGGGTGGGTTGTCGTGGAGGTATGTATCACTTTCGTTCTCTTCATCTCTAGCCTCACTTTCCCATGTCCAGAGATGACTGGATTAGTTCCCACGTCAAAGAGCAAAAAGAAGTTTAATAATTGTTGTTTGTTACATGAATTCATGAAATCCATTTTTTATGCGCAACGTCTTTGAAAACCTTCTCCTTCCGTACTGTGACGCCCTCGATCTTTTTCCTCTCTCTTCCTCGCCTGAGATCAACGATTTTCGAAGCACTTTATCGGTTTCAAGACCGCAGCTCCCGAGGTCACCCTCCGTACTCGTACTTTGGCCGCAGACCCTCTGGCCGTACTGTGTCTGGCCACGATGAACTGTTCCCAAAGCAATCGAGCTCATGTGTCGTATTGAGAACCTCGAGAGCTTCAGCGTGTCATGCGTTCCCTTGGGCTGCAACTTACCCTCATTCCGGAAATAGCAATCATTCTGCCAATGAATCAATCCAATACACGCGAGTCACCCGTTTCGAGCGTATATTCGTATGATATTACCAAACTTTGGAAACAATCTTCACCACGCCCCTTCCCTGGCGTCGAGAACTTGGCCACCCGACTCACGAAGAGGACTAAGATTCATGCTTGAAGCGACACTCATGGTGTTGACCTATAACAAACCCAAGGTAGAATCTTGTTATTTAAATGAGCTTCTTTGGCCTGACTTCTTGTAATTCGTGGAGGACCTTGCGCCTGAAACACCTGTTGGACGCTGCCAAATGTGTTGGCAAACTTTGAATGCCGAGAAGCCCGACCTAAACCTCGATCTTCCCGGGACTCACGGTACCTTCTACGCCTGGATTACTCCATCTGGAATACCGGACCAGTTCGCTTGAGCGAGCGTTCAATAAACTATCAATCATCCATCTATCTATCTACAAATTATATATCTCCCCGTACGCGAGTCTTCAAACCCTCTGACCCCACCGAAACAAGTCTTTCTCTCAAATATTCCGGTTTCCCTCGTCTTCAAAGTACCTCGCCATCTGCGTCCCATCTGCCGCCAAAGCTTCAAAATCAAAAGAAGCCAAAATCGAAGTCCACACATTCGCTCCAAAGGACAATGCTCGTCGTCAATATTATCGACAGCCAGTTCTCCGAGACTGCGCGGACGCCGGACACTGCCCACACTTCTTTTTCCGCCAATCCTGGAAGTGCCGTCTGTCCAAACAAACGATGTGGACTTCGGTGACTTGCCCCCGGCCAGGAACTTGACCAAAAAGATGAGTTTGATGCGGACATGGATGACGAGGCAAGCATCGCTAGTGACGAAGAGGAGCTGGGTGAAGAAATCGAAAACAAAGAAAATGAGGCTCTGTTTGCAAAATCCGTCGACAATGCTACACGAGCGTTGCTGGATGGTGATGATTTGGAAGAGATATTACCCAATCCTGACCTTGTTTATGACGCGGAGGGAGAGGTTGGTCCTGGTCTGTCTACTGCAGCGTGTAACTAAATGCATCGTACCATAGACGATGCGCAAACGAGAACTTATCAGTGGTATACAACCGCCGGGAAATTTTACAGATATGAACCAACAGTTCGCGCTCATTGGCAGTCGCCTTTTGGTCACAGAGATGATGATGGTGATGGAGAGTATTAGCCATTTATCCGCCTTGATTGGGAAATGCGGCACACTTGGACAACAAAGGAGAAGATTTCCCAAAAGTCCTTAGATCGCCTGCTGGAAATTCCTCAGGTAATTTTACTCCTATTCAGGGCATGGTATGATACTGATGGAAACATCGACAACAAGGTGAAGGAGCACCTGTCCTTAAATATTCGATGTATGCTTCAGAATGTGGTCTCGATACCCGAACGATATGGTAAATGGTACACAAAACACCTTTCTTTCAAAGATCGACCCAGCGAATGCTTCACCGTTCGCGCCATCGGGATCTCGTAGAGGCGCAATCAAAGGTCTCTGCGGGGACCCTGCATTTGCCAACGATCTAGCGTACGAACCCGCAAAGCTATTTCGAGGAGGAAGAACGGATGTTTATAGAGATGTCAGTCCGCCTTTCTATATGTTTCTATGCGCTGGTCCACTTGACTTTTATCGAAGGAAGCTATTCCAAAAGGAGGGACCGTAGCTCATGTAATCATCGCGTCCAACAAAACCCAGCTCATTAAATAAAGCAACATACCCGCAATGGGCAATATTCCAAAATTCCTCAGGCCCAAACCTAGTTCAAGGGCTTGTGTCCTGATCGCCACACCTCTCGGTAGACAAACTCGCCAAGAAAGCACCTTATCGGGTGGGTACAGGAGGTAACGGGAGATGAGCAGTTTGATATCAAAATCCAGTCTCTCCCTCCTGCCTTTGGTTTCCGTCATTATAGTAGTGGGAGATCTGCTTTAACCCAAGTTCCGGGAATCGAGCTAAAGCACATTGCTCGAATCTGTCTCGTCGGCAAGATTGAATCAGGACCATGTGACAGGATGAGGAGATGAGTGTTGAATACGAGCGAAAGAAACTGAATCTCGGAAGGGATGATAAAAAAAAACTCAATCTTTGCTGATATGGATGTATAGTTATCAGGGAGTACCCCATGCATTTGCTCGTTTCTTTCGTCAGCATTTCGAAAAAGTTCAACGATGACTTCAAGGCCGGCGTTCGATGACCTTCGCAATAAATTGCAGAAGCTACAAAGTGGTTCTTGCCTTAGGCTATCTTTGTGCAATTTACTAAGCGGACATGCAGCTGATGAATTATCTTTTCCGGATGCGAGCGGATTCAAGTTGAGATCGCAGAAATTTCGTCCCCGCTTATCGATGACGTTCGTGCTGAGATTATATATATAACGTTCAATGGTCGCAAGTATACGTTCCAGTCAAGTTCAGAATGATACCTGAAACCTATACATGCACTATTGAAGCTGATGGAGTCCATGTCTTCTACCGAGAAGCGGGAAGGACTAATACACCTGTTGTACTCCTCCTTCACGGTTTCCCATCCTCGTCCTTCCAATACCGAAATTTAATCACCAGATTGGCAGGAAGGTACCGGGTTGTTGTATGTATCTTCTAAACTTTCGAACTCTACTCACCGTTAACAGGCTCCTGATCTTCCTGGTTTCGGGTTCACCAGTACGTGATTCTATTATTCTGGAAGACAGATTGATGAATTCCTTACTGTTTGAACCGTGATCAGAGGTTCCCGAAAGTCGCAAGTATCGGTATACCTTTGATAACATTGCAAAAACTATTGAAGCCTTCGTTGATGTACTTGACTTGAAGAAGTACGCTATATACATATTTGACTACGGCGCCCCAACGGGTTTGAGGCATGGCTTCCTCATTCTTGACCTCAATTGTGATTTTGAAATGTGTCTTCACATATAGATTAGCCTTGTCGCGTCCTTCGGCCATAACAGCCATCATTTCGCAAAATGGAAATGCTTTTGAAGCCGGTCTGGGCAAGTTCTGGGAGGGGATCCGTAAATATTGGAAAGAGCCTACTCCCGCGAATCGGCAGTCTCTTGTCTGGTTGACCGAATTCAACACAACAAAATCACAGGTATGAACAATGAACACATTCTTGGATCATTCACCTATAAAATTCCCTCCTCGCTCGTGTAGTATGAAGCGGGAGAAACTCATCCCGAAACTGTCCCTCCGGAAACTTATTACCTCGATCAGGCTTTAATGGACCGACCGGGAAACGCAGATATACAGCTGGACCTCTGTCTCGATTGTGCGTTTTTCCCCATCGGGTTTTTATTATTATCAACCTTACCCCATTGTGTGTCAGATCAAGCCAATGTCGCACTTTACCCCTCCTTCCACGACTACTTCCGTAAATACCAGCCTCCTCTACTCGCGATCTGGGGGAAAAATGATAGCATTTTCATACCTGATGGAGCTGAAGCATTCAAAACTGTGCTTCCAAAGGCCAAGGTACACTTTGTTAATGGAGGCCATTTCGCACTGGAGAATCATTTGGACGAGATTGCAAGCGAAATGATTGGGTTCCTGGAAACCAATGGAATTTGACGTAACTCGGAAAAGAAATACATGGAAGAGAAAAGTAATGAACCCAATCAAAGTCACCGAGTAACCTGAATGTAATTACGCAAAACGATAAAAGTCGCTGGTTGCAGCCAGTTGTTAAAGGCTTGTCTCCATAGTAAGTAGTACTAATTGCTGATCCGAGTCTCTACGGAGCGGGTAGCAATGCCGGAAGGCAAACCTTGGTATCTTCGGCCTCGATATCAGGATGAAAACAAACTCCTCAAGTGTTTTGAATCTAAAGATGATGAGTCATATCGCTATTTTCTCTACTTGCAATTTCAAACAAACATTACAATGGCTTCATCATTGACAGGACTAAAGTGCCGCTAATTTCAAGAAATATTTCACAATTAGTCAATGACGGTGTTTCTGTATGGAGAATATTATCCGTTCTCCTAGCTAGCAGGCTTCGTCCTCGCACTTACTAAATTGAATCGAGCAAGATCTCTGGCGGCATGTCGGTATTGAACAGCAACCTGAGTATCCAGTTAGTATCTATATTTCTTTCATTTCGATGTGTCACTGCTGCCTGGATTTGGTTTAGTCTACAAATTCTACTTACTCGCATATTATAAGAGGGACCCCTCCTCAAGTCTCTGAAAGCTCACTCAGTGTTGTAACTCGAGGTATCCTGCTTACTACTATGACACCCTCCGCATATTCTGCTCCGGTCATGGACTCGCGTTCCACCTTCAAAGAGGGCATATTCCTCGGAAAAGTTCTCTTTTGCACTGGAGGAGGCTCCGGTATATGCAAAGGCATGACTGAAGCCATCGTAAATCATACTCCTGGATTGATATGATGCATACTGATCTCTGAGTACATAGATGCGACATGGCGCGAATGCTGCTATCATTGGCAGGAAGTATGTCGTACGATCCCTTCTTGCTACTCCCAGTCCGAATCGATATTTCTCCATCTAGTCTTGATCGTCTGACACAGGCATCCAAAGAGCTTGCAGAAAAAACCGGAAAGATCTGCATTCCCCTTCAGGCAGACGTAAGGCAGCCACAAACCCTTCGAGACGCGGTTCGGAAAGCTATCGAGAAATTTGGAAGGATTGATTTCGTCATCTGTGGTAAGGTTTTGTCCATTTATCTGTGTAAACGTTAGGTTAACTTCCTTGTTGGACCGATATAGGTGCAGCCGGAAATTTCATGTCCCCTATCGCGGCACTCTCAGAAAATGCATTCAGAACTGTCATTGAAATTGATACTGTGAGGGGTATTTTCCATTGACAATACACAAAAATCATCAATCGATAGCTTGGGACGTACAACACTGTTAAAGCAACCATATCTCATGTACGAGAAGCCAAAGGGGCTTATATTCATGTTAGCGCAACGCTTCACTACAGAGGTGGGAACTAACTTATTTATCAGCTCCAATGTTTCCTAAGGTATATACCAACAGGTACCCCATACCAAATACATGTCTCTGCTGCGAAAGCAGGAGTTGATGCAATTTCGAACGTCATTGCGGTTGAGGAAGGACCTCACGGTGTTCGTTCGAATGTACTCGCACCTGGCTTTACCTCTGGAACGGAGGGTATGCGTGTAATGACCGGTAAGAAAACGAACAAGGCCGAAGGCTTTTCCAATCCGCTTGGGCGCTTCACAGAAATTCAGGATGTTGCCAACGCTGCTGTTTACCTGTTTAGTCCAGCCGCTTGCTACCTTACTGGCCAAGTCATTCCAATCGATGGTGGCGCGGAACACTTGAGGGGCGATTTTTTCCCATACCCTTCATCCGTGATTAATCCTTCTAGCGTCGAGACGCTACTGAAGGCAAAGATATGAACACACATCCACATTAAGTACATAAGTAGTAGGAAGATGCAATACGTAACGCATCGCGTCAGCTCTGTGCATTGTTATGGTCTGTAACCGCAATACCCCTATCAATGTCTCTAACGAAACATAGATCATATCCCAAGCTCCTATGTAGATACCGTGATTCTCAACCTACTATGACCACGGCCATATTCCAATACTGTTGGCTTCAATCCTTTAAATCAAGTCAAGATCAAGATTCAAACGTAGGCTGGGGGCATATTGTCCAACTCTTAGTGTCCGAAAGACAGCTAGAGTAATACGATCGTTATCTGGGTCAGCTCTCAGAGAGCTAACGTTAAGTCGAGATGAAGACATTTCAAGTTGAAACGCTTACGCGATAACAATATCGTGGCTTTGTAGGTTTCTCATCGTCCCGGAAAGATTTAGATCAGCGCTGTTCTATTCCGTTTCGCGCACACGGATATCATCTGTATAATTTAAAATGAGTCGAGGCTTCTCAATGTGTACTTCGAGGCCTCAAGCATATATTCATACTGATAACCTGTGCCAGGAGGTGTTGAATTCTCAAAGCCATCCGTAATCAACTCCATGACAGATATACCCGCATAGTAAAATGTTGTGGTGGATGTTTTCCGGATGCTACAGTCAACGGGAGTCCTTCAGTTGGTGAAAGAACTGCCTGAGCCATGAGATAAAAGATTAAAGATGAGAGGCAGAGATAAAAGAACCACAGACTCCCCTGTAGACGACGTAGTATGTTAGGTATCACCTCAGACGTACAAGTGAACGGCTCATTATTACCTGTAGACGACGTAGTATGTTAGGTATCACTACAGGTAGAGTAAGTATTCATAATAGGTAAATAATCATAGCAGGTACTCACCCTCAGACGTACAAGTGAACGGCTGAGGGTGAAGGATAGCCTATCTGACTACTTATAAGGGGGATATTTGAGATAAGGAGAGGGGGTTCCGATATCGAGACCGATCACGGATAAGGTATGTATCGTCGTTACCGTCGTATGTGCCGTCGTGCGCCACACCAAGATATGCATCATTTCCTATCCTTCAACACTCCCCCTGGCGTCACGACTTCTCCAGTTCAGTCCCAAGCGAGAAACAATCTTTTGATGTGTCGATTTTGGCAGCGGTTTAGTCAAGATATCTGCCAAATTATCTTGCGACGATATTGGCGTAACAGTCAACTCACCATCATACACATGATCCCGAATATAGTGATACCGTATATGAAGGTGTTTCGACAATCCATGACCTTTGGTGGTCTCAGAGAGACTTATTGCACCAAGATTGTCACAGAATAGATCGAACGGGAAAGATTGAGAAAGTTCAACCTCATCCAGCCAGCTCTTCATCCACATTGCTTGCTGAGCGCCGCGGGCGAGAGCGATATATTCTGCTTCTGTTGACGACAACGCCACAATAGGTTGGCGTTTCGATGACCAAGAAACAGGAGCGCCTCCCATAAAGAAAACATATCCCGATGTTGATCGTCGAGTGTCAATGCATCTGGCCCAATTTGCGTCCACATACCCTTGAGGCTTCAATCCCTCTCCTGGCTTCTCAACCTCAGGCTCCGGCTTTTCAACCTCAGGCTCCAGCTTCTCAACCTCAGGCTCAGGCTTCTTATAGAGTAGCCCATAGTCCAGAGTCCACCGCACGTACCGACATACACCCACCAATAGCTCCCAGTGTTCAGGACCTGGAAGTGCCTGTACCTCCCCCAGAACACTGCACGCATAAGATATGTCCAGTCTTGTACCAGAGCTACCCCATAGCATTGACCCAAGCAACGGCCGATACGGTTTGTCGCTCATAAATTGATCTTCTTCTGGTGAAAGAGGTTTGGTACGCGCACGTACATGCACATTAGGAGGGAGTGGAGTGTCAAGAGGGGGAATATCCCATAGGTTGAAATGTCGTAGAACTTTTTCGAGGTATACAGATTGGTTAATCCCAATATTACCATTGTCGAAACGTTCGATAGTCAGACCTAGAAGTAAATTGATATCATTAACCTCCTTGAGATCCCACATGGATCGGAATTCATTGACAACTCGGTCAGCTTCCTCGCGCGATGAAGATGCACTGAATACATCGTCCGTATGAGTGGTTGTTAGGGAGTAGGTTGAATCCGTGGAACGTACTCGAACGCAAGGATCTGCTTTCGATGAGTGGAAACCAAGGTCCCTGTAGCCTTTCTCCAGTGTTTTGAACCAAATGTGGCCGGATTGAACAAAACCATAGAGTGGGCGTTTCATCAAACAGACTTTATGCTCCTCCCCTTGCTTGACAAAACCCCTCGGTTGCCTCATGTAGAGTTCACGGTCCATTACCCCATTCAAGTACGCCGAAGAAAAGTCAAATTGACGGACATGGAGACCTTTGACAGCTGCAACTGCAAAGGATATACGTACAGACTCCATTCTCGCAACCATGGCCCAACCTTTATCAAAATCGAGACCAGGCACTTGAGAATCTCCACGGCCAACGTAACGAGCTTTTGGCTTGATCACTTTTCCCTCCCCATCCACTTTAACATCAAAGACCCACATTCCATTAACAGTGTTGCGATCCTTTGGAGGGTCCACCAATTCCCAGCAACCTCTCTTGACCAAATTTTCATATTCCTCCTGCATCGCCGGGAACCAAAACTCAGAATCGCGCATAGCTTGCTCAAACGAGCGTGGTATGACAATGTCACCACCCTTCACACTACTCGCCATCGCATAAAGCAAGCCGACATCATATAAATTACCTGCTTCGGGATCATGAATGTCTACACAGTTGGCGGTAGGGTGGAGTCCATCTAGGTTCCAATCATCGTCCGCACCAGGAATGTCACCTCCATTGTTGACAGGGGGTTCACGCTGAGGATTCGCTCGAGAAGACTGAGGCAATAACTGGTAGCCCATCTGTTGACGTGATAGGGCTGTTTCGTTCAAAGAATGCGTTGGCGCAGCGGCTCTTCGAGGTCTAACAGGTGCGACAGGAGTAGGCACAATTTTAATGTCTTCAGGAGCAGTTGGGGGAGGTATAGAAGATGTATTCAAAGGGTCAGTGTTTCGTAATGGTTGGTCGAAGATAGGACTGCTGTCGAGTTCATCATCGGTTAACACATCATCGAACTTCGATGGACATGTCCGGTGACCTGTTCCCTCTTCTATCATAATGTCTCGCGCCGCAAACACTTTTCTTCTATTCGGGTCATAGACGCGGTATCCACGGCGGTCCAGATAACCCACCAATACACCTTTCCAAGCCTGTCGTCCCAACTTTCCCTCTATTCCATCTAAATCTTTCACCCAAACCTCAGAACCCCATCTGCGTAAATGCGACACATTCAACTTGCGTGAAATGTTCAACCATTTTGCCCAAGGGATCACATCAGGATGACGAGAGGAAGGTATGAATCCTCGCACATAGCAGTGGGCACTAACTGATTCCGCCCACCATTCAGGACCCATACCTGCATCCAACATCTGTGTCCGGCCTCCTTCAATAACAGTCCGGTTACCTCTCTCCACAACCCCATTTGCAGCAGACGAGTTCTTCGGAACAATCTCTAGGATAATGCCCGCACTCGCACAGTAACCCTGCATCAATGCGTTATCAAACTCCCTGCCCATGTCAACACGAATTCGTTTGAGTCTGCGACCGGTCTGTCGCTCAGCCATTGTGCGAAATTCGATAAGGGTGGCGAGAGTGGTGCGTGCTTCCTTGTTTTGTAAGAAATATGGGATTTTTACTGATGTTCCTCCATCCGCGCATAGCATCAAGTAGACTGCGCCTCCCCTACTGCGAGTTCGAGCTCTCCCCCACAGGTCTAGACTTACTCGTTCCAGCGCCTCCGACTCTGGGATAACATCCTCATCAAATGGTCGACGTATAATTTTACCAAAGATGCAATCCTCGCACAGGCCTGACAAGGTTCGATCTGTAATCACCAGACCATCAACTAAATTCCTATCCGCCATCCTGGCAATCGTTCTAACATCACTGTGACCGAACCTTCCGTGCCACCCTTCCAAGTTAGTTGGTTTGTTCTGCGATCTCGCTCCGACGACACCAGCAATAGGACGATCCACAACATCTACTTGGTATAGTCGACGCGAACCGATAGTGCGTGAGAGTTGTCCATCGATGACAACTGTGTCTTTTCCCGGACTCCGTACTGTGAGTCTGCTGTCGCCCCATGTACCTGAATATCCCTTTGCATCTAACGCCGGTAAAGAAATTAGATTCATGTGAAACGAAGGGGTGTGTACAGCCGGGATAAGCACACGATGGATTGCACCTCCTGCAGTGCGGACATCGAACTTGGCAACACCTTCACCTTCGGCATGGAACTGGCTATCTGCGGTATCACCAGCGAGCAATCTCGGGCGGTAAGTAACAAATCGTTCCCGTTCCTTTACACAAGTGATGTTTGCACCACTATCAAGAAAAGTAGGTGGAACAGTATATGATGTAATTGTGTTGGAATCGGGTTTATCGACGTTACAGACGGTGGCTAGTGCATAGGTCATGTCTAACATCACAGGATCCTCTACCAGTCTAATACTTGGTTCAGGCAATCCAAGTCTAGACGGTAATTCAATGGATGGAGGATTCCAGTGAGAGACTGACCACGCACCTTCACCGCTGATTTCACCGAGAGCGAATGTTTCGAGCGGGGAGTACGTATTGATGGCAGCGGCAACGGGATGAGGGGAGGTGGTCGTGGAAACGGGCACATCCATCCCTTTAGGGGCACGATACCAGGTTGGTCCCTTTCCTTCTTGTCCACCACCTCGAGCCCAACACCTTTCTCTAGTGTGACCACGGCGTTTGCAATTATCGCAAATGATGTTAGTGTTCCTGGATCCACGAGATGAAATAGTTGTTGACAGAGCAGTGGAATCAACATTTCCATCAACGTTCTTATCGCGATTGATGTAGACCCAGTATTCGGTGAGTGCACTAGTAACATCGGATAACCCTGTTTTACCCTGATGAATCTGCACAAGAAAGATCCAGGATTGAGGGAGCGACGATAGGACGACAGAGATCATTTTCGTATCATCCACAAGACATCCAACAGCGTTCGCTGCGACTCGAAGCTTGGACAGCTTGTTGAGATGGTCGGGAAAGTTTCCGTCATCTTCCATCTTCAAACTCTCCAGCTTTTTCATCGCGACATCTCGGTAGATTTGACTAGAGACATCAAATTTGGCCTTCAAGTCACTCCACATTGCAGCAGCAGCCTGGTCGGGTTTTATTCCATGGGCATCAGGGTCGACGACATTTTGATACAAGACGCCGGCCACCCATCCTTCCCGTTGAAGCCACTCGTCGTAAGATGGAGTCGATGAAGAATATGGGGTAGCGGTGGTAGTGGTGAGGATGTTTGTCAATGCCATGGGTTGAGGGACATTTCCATCAAGGTACGCTTGTAAGGTTTTCGACCGAATAATGTTGATAACATGCGACTTGAATACATGCCAATTATCAGCTTCAAGCGACGTTCTTCGGGGAAAGTTGGTACAGAACTAAGAGGATTGGATGACATGTTCATCAAAAGAAATGGATTTGTTGGCCTTAGGTTCGTGACCGTCCGAATAAGTTACTGCGATGTTCGTCTATCTGACTGCGAATCTGTAGACGACGTAGTATGTTAGGTATCACCTCAGACGTACAAGTGAACGGCTCATTATTACCTGTAGACGATGTAGTATGTTAGGTATCACTACAGGTAGAGTAAGTATTCATAATAGGTAAATAATCATAGCAGGTACTCACCCTCAGACGTACAAGTGAACGGCTGAGGGTGAAGGATAGCCTATCTGACTACTTATAAGGGGGATATTTGAGATAAGGAGAGGGGGTTCCGATATCGAGACCGATCACGGATAAGGTATGTATCGTCGTTACCGTCGTATGTGCCGTCGTGCGCCACACCAAGATATGCATCATTTCCTATCCTTCAACATCCCCAAAATATATAAATTGAAAGAAAGAGCTCTACCACGAAAGATGGAAGGCGCTGGAATTACCCTCATTCGAATAGGAGAAAGTCTGTCGTAAGTATTTGACATTCAGGAAAAGAATTGTTCTCATGAACAGAGGATACTTACTGAGTCTATGAGAGTCCGGAAATGTGGCGAGTGCAAAACTTGCGCCGGTGTTACTTGATATTCTGCGCTACCGTACCTATTATAGTGTTACCTTTCCCCTGCTCCTTGCTAGACGACATCTCCTTTAGAGTGTCCCGCAACTACTACTGACATATCTCAGCACTGATAACCCCACCCCTATAGAAAATTGTGGAGATGACAAGTTATTGATGGGCTTCGACGGGCTTACCTTTCCCAGTCAGGAAGACAGCTAGAATAATCTGTTGATTTTCTGACCATGGGTCGGTCAGGCCTTCAAGATGCGTACAGCTCAGCTTTTCAGTTTTAATGAATGAAATCCGAATAAAGAGATTACGCTAAAACGGTCGTCGCCTCTCTCCTTCTGACCTCCGCGACGATATCGTGGTATCCAATGACCTACTCTAATTCGCCTCAGGAGCGCCATTGTTATGCCAATGAGCGCCTGGTTGTGTTCTACGAGTTCTCCCGCAATGATAACATTACAAACTCTTTGTTGTTCCTGGAACGTTCGGATCTCTTCTGTTCAATCTTTCATTGCGTACACGGACACAAATCATGGCCATTGTGAAAATAGGATATCCATGAGTATGCAGGGCCTTTCGCAAAATCCTCTAAGTACTAACTCTGCCCGACACTTGATATTTCAACTCCGCGAAGACACGAATTGACAGTAATAACCGGAGATTTGCCAGTGCGCTTTTCTCCGTGACTTCTCTGGTTCAGATTACCTCTTAAATTTGCCTCGGGCAGCAGATGCTACGAGCACGCTCATCTTCATTTCACTAGATTCTGTGGAAGAACGTCTGAACTAAATCAACCTCGTCTCTGAGTGAGTGAAGAAGATGCCCGGTGTGGTAAACCCTGCAAGCTTACCTCGAATCTGGTCAGCAAGAAGATATCTTTGCATTGTAGGTGCTCAAAGGCTTAAGATAACCTTCAAGATTTGAATTGGAGGATTGCAGGTTTAACCGAGAGAAAGCAACGCGTCCTGTGGCTGTGAAGGTACATGGACCACGCACGTGTACTTCGACGCGCCTATAAAGAGTATGCGATCAACGAAACTCATTCCCTGTTTTCAACTTCCACCCTTTAAGCTTCTCAAGCCAGCCCGCCGCTCATCTCTGTCTCTTATTACACCAATAACTATCTGAACAATGTCTGGCCGTGGTAAAGGAGGAAAAGTGAGTTATCGACTACCTTTCGTTGTCGCCTTAGTTATAAACAAGGTCTTTCTACTTGTAGGGTCTTGGAAAAGGAGGAGCCAAGCGTCACCGTAAGATTCTTCGTGACAACATCCAGGGTACGACACTGGTCGTAAGATGTGTTTTTACTTTCACTCAGTTTTATCTCAGGTATCACCAAACCCGCTATTCGTCGTCTTGCTCGCCGTGGAGGTGTCAAGCGTATTTCCGGTCTCATCTACGAAGAAACCCGTGGTGTCTTGAAGATCTTCCTTGAGAACGTCATTCGTGACTCTGTAACATACACAGAACATGCCAAACGGTTCGTGGTCATCAATTGTTATTCCGCTGCATGGACTGAAGTCGTCTTTGTCTGTTAGTAAAACTGTTACTGCCCTTGACGTTGTATATGCCTTGAAGCGGTCGGGTAGAACATTGTACGGTTTCGGTGCATGATAGGGCTGCCAAGTAAATATCCAGTTACTTCTCTCGTAGCTAACACTCAATTGTCTCTTTAACTCTTACATAGTTATGGCCTGCTCTCCCTGTATTCATTCGATTTGTATCATCCACTGTACTCCATCCTAATGAAAAATATTTCAATTGCAGTGGGCGATCTTTGAGTGGTTGTTACGATCGCTCCAGTAACCTGACATGACCTACTTCTACTGACTCTGGACTTGTTTGTGGATGACTTGGTTGTAATTTTTCAATAAAGGTTTAACGATATGTAGCTTTGACCTTACCTAAATGGATACGTTTTAGATTTACCGCCAAGTGAGCGCTATCTTGACCTGTCGCCATCCTCCAGGTCACCTTCATCTGACACCGAGGACTAGCATTCATTGATTACCAAAATGGTTCAAGACCTCTCGAATATGAACCTAAGAGCAACACCTCCCTTCACCGTTCCACTATTGTACTGCCTATTTGCCTTTGGCTTGAGCTTTCACTCTCGGCTTGTCCGAGGTAGCTTTCTCTTGCTGATATTCGCCATTTCCTATCACACAGTTATGCATACGACTACAGGCGAGCCTCCCATGAACTATATCTATGCCACATCCTCGTTCTGCCTCTTTTTCAATGCTCTCGACTTCTTGGCAATAACAGACACCTATGCAGAGCTTCGGCTGGTCGGTCAAATGAAATCACCACTTTCTATGCCCTTTCTTTCGCGCTTTTGGTGGAGCTGGAAGCTTATCTTGACTCCTAGAGGGATTGGATGGACACATGAGCCAACGAATGTCATACCTCCTCGTCCTAGATCTCAATCCCGAATCTCCTTCATCATCTCCCAGCTTCCCTCCACCATCATTCTTATCTTTGTCGCTGACGCCGCGAATCTCTTGCTACGAAGTCATCCAGGATTCCTCCCAGGAGGCCCTTCCATCGCAGAAGTAGGCCCGCTCATGCGATATATGAACGTATTGTTGTTTGCCAGTTCGAGCTTTTACGCTCTCCAGCTGCAGTACAAGCTGTTTAGCATCTCTGTCACCGCAATTGGACTCTCCCATCCAGAACACTGGCCAGATCTCATGGGTTTCTGGAGCGACGCGTATACGATTCGTCGGCTATGGGGACGTACCTGGCATCAGATCATGCGGCGATGGGTTTCCGCTGCTGGTAATTTTATCGCTCAAAAATCTCTGCGTTTGAGTCCGGGAACTAACTTGTCGGCGTACACAAAGCTATTCGTCGCTTTTCTTATATCTGGGATTATACACCAGTTCGGCGACTATTCTCTGCAACATCGAAACTTTTGGGCAGGTGGAAGTCTGGCTTTTTTCTTGTCCCAAGCTGTGGTAATCATGATTGAAGATGGAGTGATAGCGCTCGGGAAGCGCGCTGGCGTCCGGGATGGGACGTTTATTCGATTGCTCGGGTATTTTTGGACTGCGACTTGGTTCGCATTTTGCCTTCCGATATGGATAGATCCATACTTCCATGATGGTATGGCTACCAGCAAGCTTTTGAGTCCAATCGGTGGTTTGTGGAAAGGTGATTGGACAGGTGCCTCCATAAAAATAAAGCTTCCATTAGAATACTAGAAGTGAAAGATATCATTCACTTCTGTTAGGAGTGAGTAAGGTATGGGATGAAGCCCCGATCGGACGTTCAGGCAGTGTGTGCCCTCATGGGACGTTTTCGTATCGTCCTTGGAACTTTTACCATTATTTCATACATGCTATGATCTGTTCTGTTTCAAGCACCGGTTTGTAGGTTATTTAATATTTTATGGGTACGACGATTCCCCTCAGTTGTCCACGCATACCTGCGCGCTTCTGAGGGTAAGTCATCTGTACTGCATCATGTTAGCTACCATTACTTATCGATTCTCTACAGTAGTTACTTACGGTAGCTTTACAGGTGAATCTACCCGAGTTGTCTACACATACCTGCGCGCTTCTGAGGTAGTTACTTATGGTAGCTTTACAACTTCATCGAGAAAGCGACGCTCAACACTTAGTGTGTGAACTGATACACAAAATGTGATTTACAACTAGTTAATACACAGGTAACTACCGATTCTCTACAACCACACACCAACAAAGACAGCATATCTAGGCTAGAGCAAAAGCTAGAGGAAAGGCAGCGATGAAACAACAAGAGATGGAATACATGGAAGTTGTTTGAATCAGCCGATTCATTCAGGAAGTGCAAGTGGCTTCGTTGTCAGGGCAGTGAGGAATCTCAGTCTCCCTGGGAGCACCTGCGGAACGGATGCAATGTGTTTAGCTGTATGAAATTCGTGGGGAATGACTACTCACGGTCGGATGTGAGACTGGGGAAGGGCGAAGGGCAGGCTTGTTGAACGTCAGCGAAGCTCTTGGTCGCCGGGAAACTGTAACAGTTTTCATATAGAGTATAAATTCACAGAACATAGAAAACTAACGTCGCAGGCTTGTTCAAAGCAGGGACAGGTGTAGGGACAACGGCGGAGCAGTCAATCAAGTCGGCACGGTTGTGTCCGATAATAGCCATTTTCGACATGGCAGCCTGGAACCTGGACGCCATCAAAGCTTCCTCATCTGCAAAAATCAAAATCGTTAGAATTAGGATCTCCAAATTTTGGGCCGTTTCACGCACTGATCATGCTTTGCCAGAAGCAGGCGGTTCGGTTGTCACGAGCAAGCTCAAAGTCGGATTGAAGTCGAAGCTCTCCAACGTTGTCACCGACAGTGAGAGGAAGAGGCGAACTGACTTCACCAGTGTTGTCTGTACCGAAAACAAATGTGAATAAATGAATAATTCGTGTGTAGGTCAGGCGTACTGGGAGTTCCGGGAAATCCGACACCGGTCAAGAGAGTCTCGAGGAAGAACTGGGTGTCAAAGGTGAATGGAGTCTGATGATGGAGGTCAGTGCCAGTAGTACAGGAGTATAAGGCGAATGCTTGCCGAGTCGAAAGGGGCAGCATCCAGAGTGGGATCTACGTGGTCTGCTCTGGCCACTAAAGACGGGAGCATTATCAGACGGGGAAAGGAATTTTTTGAGCAGGGACTGACCGGTGTGCTATATTTACAATCAGCTTAGAATATTGAGGTGTGCTGAAAAATCATGGTCGCGACATACCGATACGAGTAGAGAGACAATATCTTCACTGGTTAAGTTTGCCTGTCCCCAGAAACGGCATGAGCAATGGAGAATACAAAGTGAGGTTCAAATTACCGCATCCTGGAAACGCGCCAAGATTTCGTCGACTGTGTTTTGGGGTTCAGGAATCAGACCGTCAACTGCAGGAGCGGTAGCGTTCGGTCGGCCAGCCAAGAACTCCAATTGGGGTGCGCCCTTGTAGATAAATTATCAGTCTGGAGCTTTCACATAACATGCAATCAGCGCATACCGGACAAAGACCAACGGCGACAGCGGCACCGAACTGAATCATATCTCCCGCAGTGATAGTGGGGAATTTTCCGGAGGCGAGGAATGGAGCGAGGTCGTTTACGCTGTCAGAGATACCAAGATTTGCTGCGAAGTTGGGTTCGACGTTCGGGAAAATCAACATGGAACCGTCAGCTCCTCCTCCGCTTTATTGAGAATTAGTGCAGGAAGAACCGAAAAATTGCGCTTCAGCTCACGCGGCGGGTCCAAGAGATTGGGAGATAGCAATAGCATCGTCTATCACAACTGATCAGAGGGAGAATAGCAAACCATATACAGAATATAGCGTACGGAAGCTGAGACGGAGCACCTCGTGGGCTAAAACCAATCAAAGTCAGCGTGTCAGTCATAGTTGCACGCTGCCCAGCACTCGCCAGTTTCTCCACACTGGTTCTCAAATAGAGTTTCGGTAAGATCTTGGGCAAGCTTTGAGAGGAATTTGCGATCATTAATACATCGAATATGATTGAACGAACTTACGGGAATGAAATCGCAGCAAACACTGTTGCTCACGACCGTGCCGTCAGAGCAAACCGCGTTTTGGGAGGCGGGGGCGGCCTTAACGGTGGATATAGCAAGAGCAACGATGGGAAGAATGCTGGAGAATGCCATAGTAGATGTGTATCGAAGTCGATCGAGAAAGCAGATGAAAGGGAAGCAGATGAGCTTGGAGATTTTCTGTCGACCTTTGCAGAGTATTTATACCTTTTAGTTGGCCGTGCGAGCAGACGAAAGGATTCCCTTGCACGAATTGTCAAAGACAAAGATAGAGGATGAGTTCTCGTCAGTTGTGTATCCCAGCATGCCAAACCTCAACCGGAAAACCGGAAAGGGTACTGGCCACCTCCGGTACAATCCAACCGACAAGGAAGCTACACGCTTATTTAGAGGAGAAGTTGAATGGTTGCGGTTTGGATCCAGTACGTTGGATGATATCGCGCGTCAATACTGAAACACGATAGCTTGTGAGAGGACGATCAGATCCGCAAATTTTGGTGAGAATTCACTTACATGCTTTACATGCGTTCGCGGGCCATGATTCAAAGCAAAGCTGAGATAATTTACTCTGCACAAACAGCTAGCAGTGTAGCACCAATATTTCCACCTTCCAACCAATGTACTCGCCATCGAGGCACCCATCAAAATTCTTGTCCTGTCTTTCGACAGAAACCTGAATTCAGTTAAAATTAGAGGTGTACAGCGTTCATTGAAGATACGATTTAACCTTAAATTCTGTCTCAAACAAATCAGTGTACGAGTGATAATACGAGCATTGCTATTGGATGAATACATTGCTCCATTCCACACCGAGCTCACGGTAAAGCCGCACTTCAAAAGATGGTTGCACCTGAGGGAGAGCATTAACTTGAAAGGTAACGCAACGATTATATCGGAATACATATTTAGCATCCGGATCGTTCAAGCAGGAATGGGTACCGGGAGAGCCTGGAGAACCGATGGAGATTTATTAATAGGAAGCTAAAAATAGAAAGGGGGCCCACCCCGAGCATACCACGTGATACATGTGATCTGAGCTCGCATTCATCCCCCTCGTTGTATTATACTGTATATTAGGTATATACTCTTTACTAAAAGGCCCTGTTCTGTTACTACGAGACGACATCGTGTGAGATCGGTCTCCCTGCCAAAAAATGTGAGATCATGTGAGATCGGAAATTCAGCCACCATCTCACATTTTTCGTGTTCCGTTGGATTTATATAGTGATGTCGTACAAGATAAATTAAAATACGCGCCCGTTTAGCGCGCGCGCAACTTTTCCAATCATTCCTCACTCACGCTGACTTAGGCCCTGTTCGGGAACCGAGGTGAGGTCACCATTTTCGGTGAGGGTGAAGGTGAAGTTGAAATCACCCAGGTCCGCACCCATCGGACCTTTGAACGCGTGTAGTCACAGATAGTCACATGTTACTACTGTGTCTCGCAATGATAAAATACAGCCGTAGCATTGTTATCGATCCGTTTTTCTTTTCCGAAATGGTCAGAACAAGAGCCCAGAGTTCTGCTAATCGCTCTGCTACCCATGTACGGCTTGAAAAGCTTCGGAAATCCCTTCCAACAATTGCTGCTATGACTGCAGCCTATTTCATGACATCACTGCCTGGACTCATCAAGAAGCCAAAGCGAGTGCACGATTCAGTCTTCACGGGACAAATGTGGATTAATGAGCTCATGCAAGGTTTGTAAATAGAGCCTGCATGTCTAGATTTATTCTGATCCAAGTTAGGACATCCTCGGAGGTGCAAAGAATCTATGGGGATGTCGACAGCCACTTTTCAGACATTGGTGAAGGAGTTCCGCAAATCTGGTCTTCGGGATACACGATATGTCACCGCTGAAGAACAGGTCAGCATTTTCATGCGGTTGATGGTTTTTGGGACAGGAAATCGTGAAGCTCAGGAGCGCTTTCAGCGCAGTGCTGATACCATATCGAAAGCATTTCACCGCATCCTTCAAATTGCATGCAGTGCACCCTTCTATACCAAGTATGTGCATCTTCCCGAGGACACAACCCCAGAAATTATAGCCCAAGATCGCCGCTACCAGCCATTCCGTGACTGTCTTGCTGCAATTGATGGCTCCTTGGAGGATGCTTTTGTGCGAGATGAAGATATGGATCGCTACCGCAGTCGAAAGGGGCACATTTCTCAGAATATTCTAGCTGCAACTGATTTCAATATGCAGCTCTGTTATATGCTGACAGGATGGGAAGGAAGTACAGCAGATAGCCATTTATGGGAAGTTGCCCGGGAGACAGATCTTGCGATACCACAAAACCGGTATTTTCTTGGAGATGCTGGATTTCCATTATGTGATACATGCATGGTTCCTTTTCGAGGAAAACGCTATCATCTCAAGGAATGGTCAAAAAGCAATCAGAGGTTATATCTCATAATCTAGCTCTGTATGCTCTCTGCTAACATTTTCATTTTAGACCTTGCGATCGCGAAGAGTTGTACAATCTCCGGCATGCCCAACTGCGAAATGTGATTGAGCGTGTGTTCGGTGTGCTCAAGCGACGATTCCGCATCATGAAAACAGTACCTGAGTATGCCATTCACATTCAAGCCCGAATTCCTGCTGCCCTTGCTGCCATTCACAACTTCATTCGAATTCATGATCCAGATGATGAGATCTTCCAGCTTGCTTCAATTGTTGATGTTGATGTCAATGCTGAGCGGTCTGTACCAGCCGAGTTCTATCAGCACCATATCAGTGCACAGGAAAGGGACAGAGCGATTGCAAAACGGGATAGAATTGCACAGGAGTGCTGGGATGAGTACCAAGACTATCTAGCTATGCAATCTGAAAATGAATAATTAAAGGCTATAATGTAGAGAAAAGAATGTAGTATCAAGGTGTATCAATGACTAGAATTTGGAGAAAGAATCCTCTTTTGCTTGGGCCGCATATATCTCTGACTGCAAAAATTTGGTACGCCGTGACAAATTTTTGATAGCGAGATAGGTATCCCCAATGCTAGTCTGACGTCGGACAAGCTTGAAAGCCTCGGTCATCTCGGAATCGGAAAGCTGCTCATCAGCCTCGATCAACTGAATTGCGCGTTCACGACGGGCAGGAGAAAGAACAGCAGCATTTACCGGCTCACCCGCTGCACTGCGTGCGATATCCCGCAATGCCTCTGCCATCTCAAAGCCAGCATCACTTTGCCTCACCTTCTGGCTATGTACACGTTTGGCAGGTCGAGAACCAATGTCTGGGGATGCAGGTGCACGCTTGCGTGAGATTGATTCCAAGCTACTGGTGGGAGCAGCAGGATGGGGAGTCTGAGGTGTTTGACTGGCAGAAAGAGAGGGTGAAGGCTGTAAAAAGTCAGTACATGAATTCAGGGCATGTCAGATGTACACCCACCTCTCGTTCATCATCAGTGCTCTCGCCACTATTCCCAGTGCTCTGAGGCTCAGTAGCTGCAGTTACGGCAGCACTACGAGCACCAGGATGAAAGGCGGAAGCACCAGTGGCAACCGAACTGGAGATAAGGGAAAAAATCTCATCGTAATGAGGAAAACTCTTGTTTTTCCAGCGGGAAAACTTGGGCTTGGACTAGAAAAGAATATAGGTAGATATACAAGCTGAGGTAATTCATTCAGCATACCTGCAGCAGTTTATCCCAGACATCTACTGTAGCTGTCACGATTCCACGCTGCTCATCCCAACCAAATCCTGACTTCTCTCGGATATCCTTTACCTCCTTGAAGTCTTTCTTGAGCTACAGGAGTGTCAGATCATGTACCGGTGATACCCACTAGCTCGGAACAATCACATACTGTACTATATCGGGTTTTGCACTGCTTCGAGTTCACAGTATATCCAGCTTCATGCAGTTTGGCTGCGCACGAGGTGAATGCATCAGTATGGAATCCACCGTTACTGGCCATGAACCCAGCACCCTTCTGAGAGCTGAGCTTGGCTATAACGATACCATCCATGTCGCTGTCCCACTGAAATCTGCCTTGCTCCACCTTGGGGATTTCTGACGTGTCTGGCACCTGAGAAACGGCTGTGTTGGGTTGACTGAGAGGAGCCAAGATGGTGTCAGACATGTTTTCAATGATAGAAAAGAGAACGAGAGAAAAAACGCGCTGAGCGCGATGAAAAACGACGTAAATGAAGGAAAGAAGATAAGCTCAGTGAAATGTCACGCGGTGTTACAACTTCACCCATGCGCAGCGTTGCCGAACGCCTATATTACAGTACATCGCTCATCAAAATTCAGGCCACCTTTCAATTCACCCATCTCCCGCCAAATTTCACCCCGAGGTGACCCCACCTCGGTTCCCGAACAGGGCCTTACGGCGCGATCATGGACGAAAATGGTCATTTGCTGTCCCGGACCGTTTGGACAGCCATCTCAAATCACGATGACATAATATCCGACTCAAACGGCTCAAAGGCCTCTCACACAGAACTCGCATCAAAATGCGAGAGTGAAATTTCAACATCTCGTCTCACATGCTGTCGTCTCGTCTCGCGGTAACAGAACGGGGCCTTAACATTACAGAGCTGGCCTGGCATTGCCATATCCCGCTAGTATAGGTTGACTCAGCCAAGTCTATCTCGCAGGAAATTTAATTGTACTTGTAAATAGAAAGGCACATCTGTGTCTTGAACCCAGATCATCCAAAAATTGCTCAGGTTTACCGTTTCCGGCATAAACCTTCACTACTACACTAAGTTGTATTATTTATGTTTACGTGTACCTTAGCTATATCACTGTCTTGCGCACCTGGTGCATTCCGGGATGGGCAGACCTGGGAAGGCTCAGGGGGGAGACTCCCTCAGGCTGACAACTCTTTGAACCAAGGTGCAGATTGGTGCAGTCTCATGCAGATAACAGAGTCAAGGAAATTGGATCAGATGAGTCCTGTTCCAGCATGAAGGTCGCGAATAGTGGTGGTGGTAATTGTACCGACATCGAGAGCCGTGGTTTGAAGCTCTTGCAGTTCACGGAACCGGCGTGCTGTATTTCACGGAAAGAAAGCGCCGGATATGGTATAGAGAATCAACTTCAAATGAAAAGCAAAATTTGCATTTTATTCCATTGTGTTCCTCTCGATTACATGATATCCGACCCATCTAAGTACTTGGTCATCTGCCGGTCTACTCTATGAATACGCGGACGACTCAAGAAGTGCAAGTCGCTTCATTGTCGGGGCAGTGAGGAATTTCAGTCTCCCTTGGAGCACCTAAAGAGTTTTTCAGTCCTATAGCAAAGACCCAAGAAAACAAACCACTAACGGTCGGTGGTGAGACTAGGGAAGGGCGAAGGACAGGCTTGCTGAACATCAGCAAAGCTCTTCGTCGCCGGGAAGCTATACAAGTTTTCAGCCAAGAACGCCAATCCGACAATCATTTTCTTCAACTTACGTCGCGGGCTTGTTCAAAGCAGGGACAGGCTTGGGAACAACAGCAGAGCAGTCAATCAAGTCAGCGGGGTTGTGTCCAATAACAGCCATTTTTGCCATAGCAGCCTTGAACCTCGCTGCCATCAGAGCTTCTTGGTCTGTCCAAGAACTTTAGTTTAGAAAATGAATGTATTCAGCTTATGATCTTTCCACATACTGATCATGCTTTGCCAGAAACAGGCAGTTCGGCTATCACGAGCGAGCTCAAAGTCAGATTGGAGTCGGAGTTCTCCAACGTTGTCACCGACAGTGAGAGGGAGAGGCGATGAGACTTCACCAGTGTTGTCTGTTACCAAAATGAAAGATTGACAGTTTCAGTAAATTCGAACATCATTATCATGCGCACTTACTAGGTGTTCCAGGGAATCCAACACCGGTCAAGAGAGTTTCCAGGAAGAACTGCGAGTCAAATGTAAAGGGGGTCTAAAGATAGTAGATGATCAGAGTGCAAATCTCTTAACATAGAATCATAGAGGCTACTTGCCGAGTCGAAGGGTGCAGCATCTAGAGTAGGATCAACATGATCCGCTCGGGCCACTGTAAAGGAAAATTCCATAAGATAATGATGATTTGCAGAAAATGATGGCTCTTAAATGTACCTGTGTGCTGTATATCAAGTCAGTAGACGGTAAGATGTAAGAGAGCGGAGAGACCTACAGATACAAGTAGAGAGACAATGTCTTCGGAGTTCAAATTTGCCTAGGATCAATCGAATGTGAGCAGCGAAGATCGTGAGATGAGAAAGAAACCAACCGCATCTTGAAAACGCGCCAAAATTTCGTCGACCGTATTTTGAGGCTCAGGAATAAGACCATCGACTGCAGGAGCTGTAGCGTTAGGTCGGCCAGCCCGGAACTCTAACTGTGGTGCACCCTTTCATATTGGGAAAGGCATTAGCGTTCAACGATTCACCTCTGTTGTGACAGAGCACGTACAGGACAAAGACCAACGGCGACGGCAGCACCGAACTGGATCATATCTCCCGCAGTGATAGTGGGGAATTTTCCAGAGGCGAGGAACGGAGCGAGGTCGTTCACGCTGTCAGAGATACCGAGATTTGCTGCGAAGTTGGGTTCGACGTCCGGGAAAATCAACATGGAACCGTCAGCTCCTCCTCCGCTGTGAAAAATGGTGTGGGTATGGAAGGGACAATAATTTGAATTTGTGATACAACTCACGCGGAAGGCCCAAGGGATTGAGAGATAGCAATGGCGTCGTCTGCGAAACATCAATGAGAGTGGACAAAAAAAACACTGAAGGCTGTTACAACGTACGGAAGCTCAAACGAAGCACTTCATGGGCTATAAAAACCAATCACGGTGAGCGGATTAGTGAGGATTGCACGCCCTTCATGTACTTGCCAGTTTCACCGCACTGGTTCTCGAATAGGGTCTCGGTAAGATCTTGGGCAAGCTGAAAGCATATCAACGCAAGCCTTGTGGCGATATATGAATGAAATTTACTGGAATAAAATCGCAGCATATGCTGTTGCTGACACGAGTGCCGTCAGAGCAAACCGCCTCCTGCGAAGTAGGGGCGGCCTTGATGGTAGACAAAGCGGCAAGGGCGATGATTTGAAGAAGGTTCGAAAATGCCATTGTAGATGATATCAAGCTCGATTCCAGTAAGCTGAAAGGTCTGAAGAGGAAGCGAAGGAGCTTGAAGTCTTTTCGGTGGACATTTGCTCAGTATTTGTACCCCCCTTCGAGTGTGTCGTGGTAGATGGGTAGAGTAAATCCCCTTGAAAACGCCAAGGACAGGACACAGGATGTTTCGTTGCGCTTTTTCGCTCCGGTCTATTCCAAGCTGTCACCGGATAACCGGAAGATATATAGTCGTCTTCCGTGCTTGGTCGAATACATACACGCTTTTCGGGAGAAGAAGCTGAAAGGCTGAAAGAATCCGGGTTGACCCCAGTATTCTGGATCGCATCGTGCGCATCAACAACGAATTCAGGCCGTGGCTGTGGGAGAAAACATCACGGCAGCGAGTTTGAGTGGGGAAACAGCAAGTCTTACAAACAAATCAGACTGTGAACGGTAATACCCTCTTTGCCATTGGATGAGCGACACATGATGAATATCCATTCCACACCGAGGAAGAGGTAAAACCACATAAAGTAGTGAGAGCACTCACGAAGCGAGCAATATCAGTCGCTTCAAAAGCAAGGTTGAGAATTGTCTGGGCCGGCAGCGGATGTACCGGATGAGGGTCTAGCAAAAAGCGCGTCCTCGACAAGATCCTGGAACGAAGGTCCAACGTTCAAGGTTCAACTCTAATGAACAGCATGTGCATGGGCCTGAGACACGGCCGCATACCGAGAAAAAAAAGCCAGAATGATAGGCAAGAACCGGAAAAGCTCCTTGTTCTTCAAAGACAAGCTGAACAGTAGGTAACGATCAGTTCAACTGGGGGTGTGGCTGCCAACTGGCAATGAAATCCGGCGCACCTTCCACCCAACAATCAAATCCACACAGGTGCGGGCGATTCGGAGGAGCACGATCCCGTCAGCTTTCCTTTGAGTAGTACTCGTAGTTGCGGCCAGCTGTACCCCGAAATGTGTGTATAGATCGTGCATGTTATTTGCAGAACTCAATTGACGATGGGTACAATTGAGTACCAGGCCTCGGATTTTATGATGATTCAGCTCGTATCTGTATATCGTTCACAAACTTGCGCTTTATGCCAAAGGTTATCCGAAGTCATGCACTACATCGAACATCTGGATTCTGCTGACAAATCTCGACCTAATCGTAACCATGACGGCTCATAGCAGCATCGACATTGAGGCATTCAAAAGTCCAGCGTTAGGAAAAAAGCAGGTGTCGTCACAACGATGTAACAAGCCCAATCTGATTCGTCACGGTAGCAGCCATATCCATTGTAGAAGGTGCGGTAAGCGCCGCTTGCCTTCTGTACTGTGCTAGACCGGAAGTTAATCTCTTCAACCGGAAATCTATCAACTTGGATGTCAGAAACGTTTGATATTCCGGTAATGAGTAACAAACTGAATTGTTCATGGCCTGGGATCTAGCTCGTTGAAGTCGAAAACATCTCTAAGAGGTAGAGGCCCAAGATCCTTCTGTCGCTCCGCATAACGATCTATCTTTTGATTCTGTATGAACCGTCCGGGATACTCCCAGTGTACTCAGTCGAAAAGCAATATGAAGCAAATCGAGCGTTACCCAATCGCTTCAGGCTGCCTCAAGGCGCCAGGGAGTTCCTCAATTTCATACTCCCTACCCGCAAAACATAAAAATCTTGCGGGAGCTCGGACGCAAGATGAGCATACACCTTTTTCATAGCAACAGTTTTTAGTGACGCCTGATTCTGTCTAGGGTACATAGTGAGTTTAGACGAGACAGAGGAAGAGTCATCTGGGAATAGTGATGAAAAGTGACTAGCGCCGGATTTTCCCGGGCGTCTGAGACGTTCGTGCTCAAGTTTTGAGTTCAGAGGGATGTTGGATTAAATGTTTGTGGATTATGCAGATAGTTGCAAAACCAAGACGGGAGAATACCAGGGAAGAAGCAACTTTTCGATTGCACCATTGGTACCTTCGTTAACACTCAAACATTGCCTTGAATGGACTTCAACACTGTACACAAACCCAAGTTGAAGGAAAGTTTGTCCTGTCTCGTTCCTCTCATCTCGGAAAGCTGTAGAACTAAGGGAGGTTCAATTTGAGCTTCCCATAGAGGTAAACAATAAGGACAGTGACCTTCCAAATGTGGCGTTATCCATTATTCCTCCACAGCTAAACAGAGAAATTAGACGCGCTTCGAAGATAAAACGGGATTTAGCCACACTTGAATATGATGAAGGAGCGTGATCAAGTTCATTGTTCGTGCAGATAGCACCGGCTAACTATGTTATAAAGTGAAAAAAACTTGAACCTTCAACTTCTATCTCAAACTTGGACTTACCTCTGTCTATCATCGCTTGAAACCCTGAAGTAAGTGCGTCTGATAATCCGCACCTGAGCACTAATGAATCTTTATGCATTCACTACCAGCAGATAATGACTTGCCCCACCGTGACGAGCAGCTACAAACCGTTGTACAACGACGAGTATACACGAACCACCATGTTGTCACCGGCTCAGATGTTGATGGATTGTACTTGCCTGTACTGCTCCAACACGCCTACAAGATATCATTACCCCCCAGCATACCTTGGGTGGTCCGAACTTCCTTGTCATCTACATCCCCTGATACCTCAGGAAGTTACATTCCCTGCTCTCCAAAACTCAAAATCCTCCCCTTACGAGTCAACCATCCCAAGCTTGAGCTCCTCACGTGTAGCTCCGGAAGAAGCTCATGGTATATTTTGCCTCGGACCACTTTTATCTAGCGGAGACTTCCTCCCGGACCATCGTCGCAGAGAAATTCATCGGCTTGAAGCAGCATACGAGGAACTTGAAGGGTTCACCTCTTCTGAAGAGCGGGCCATTGCTCAAGCCACCTTCAATCTTCTGCTCCGCAAAAAAGAAGAGGAGGAGAAAGTAAGGAAGCAGGAAGAAGACAATCTCACAACGAGAAACAGGGAGAGGTTCATCCGCTTGCAGAAGGCGAGATTTGATTTGTTGAAGAGCTGCGTCCTGGAAGTCGAAGCTCGTCATGCTCCTGTCGTTTTTTCACCCTTGCAGGACTTCAAATTTTTCGAGCCAGCCCCTTATCATGACTGCCATCGTGAACTTTTCTCGAGACAAAGAGAAGTTGTGCGTATTATGAGTCGTCAAACCGTTCTTGAATTGACTCGCGAAGGCCGTTGGCGACCTTGGTCACCAATCCCAAACATTCCTCATCCTACTACAACCGTACTTTCGCAAAAGGCTACTTGGCCACCTTCTACACCCTCATCGCCGATGCTTCCACACCCAGATGATATTTTCCGCCTCAAAAAAGCGACTTGGCCTCCAGAAGCACCTCCAGCATATATGCTACCAGACCCGAACCTGGTCTTTCATCACCACGAGTGAATGTAAACGCTGACCACATATAGACATCGTCCTTGGCTCAATAAACAAATGATGAGCGGTTGGTGGTCATATGAAAGAGAATAGAACGATGGAAGCGATGAGGACAAATGATAAAGAAACTTGTAATTGTATATACTGGAAACCGCCTCTTGTTCTGTCTTCTGCACAAAATAATCAAAGCATTCTCATTGCTAGGGATGACGTTTGTGACGCGGAGTCCTTTTTTTCTTTCAATGAGAGTTGGAGTAAAGTTTACCTACATCTTTGCAAGTTGTACCCCCGAAGCGCATGCCTGTCTTCGAAATAGAGACCCCGAGTGGTCCAAGATAGCGCAACCCTTCATTGCAGAGGATTAAGATTGATAAGTATGTTTAAGATTCTGTTAGATTGCAAAAAGTTGACAAGTTTGAAAATGAATAGAACGGCTTATAAAGCTTTTAGCATACTTAAAAAAAAATATTTGTAGGTCATGCTCATTCAATTTGCATCCCAATCCAAACACTGCACATAAACCTTACCTCGTGTCTCCTACTTTGATCCCCAACCGTTAGGCACCGTCCAAGAGACTTCAATGGCACGACTAGTAACTTAGCATGATTGATAAGCACTCCCATTCCTGGTGCAGCTGCGTTCTTGGCAAGCTCCCACATCTTGTAAACTGCACCATTGATTCAGAGGCAGCGCCTGCATGTTTTTTGAGCTATAGTCCTATGTATGCAAGACCCAGATCTCAAGCTCCTGCATATTAAGTATGTAGATGACGAAAATGTCGAGTTCTGGACGAAGTGAGAATTGACCATTGGTATTCTAGAAATAAACTAGGCCCGGGGTGCATATAGACGGTCAGAGAGAACGAGATTGTCGCTGAAGAGGGGAGCTGATCAAAACGATCTCTTTTTCCCGACCACGCGTCGGGAAAGTCATGTAAGTAGATGTAGCTAACCTTCCTCCCAATACGTTTCATTATCCAGTAATACATGAACTGAAACATTAGAAAAAAATACCGTCGCAGCCTTTATCTTGTTCTTCGGAGGCATGCTGAACGAATCCTGCGCGCAATCATCTAGTTGAGCTCGGAGAAGAACGAAAAGTTGTCATCTTCATCGAGAACACTCTTAGCTACAGACCCGCATAGAGGTTAGTAAGGGATAGTCGTTTTCTACCATACTGACTTTACTCTGTGTTCTAGGCCTGTAGGATCTCGATCTTGGTCATGAGATGTTCACGTGTTATTATTGTTAGTTTGTCATGAGCGAAGAATGAGCAGTGGCAAACACTAGTCTTTGCATGGACACGTGATGTTGAACTCTTCTCTTCGCTACCAGCATCGCGTGTCCGCACTGCTCAGTAGTAGAGTAACATAGACATTCTCTTTATCCTTTAACACGCTCGCTACCAGTCACGCTTTCTAGCCCCAACTTTATCCTCTCTCTCCTCACCAATGGCCGAACGTATAGAAATAGACCCAAGCAAAATCCCTCGCCCTGACTTTGCGGGGGCCGCTTACGGTTTCGTACGAAGAGCACTGGTTGCAGACCCCGACACTCCAGATGTCACCACCGATGAAGAAGCAGTGCAGAAGCTACGCGGGCAATGGGAGATTGAGAACAACACCCTGAGGACGCAATTCCAAATTGTTAGAGTTATGCTGAATACAGCCAAGTGGACCGTCCGATGCGATGCGGTGCGGTGCGGAGTAATGGGACGTTGATACCACTATTAGTAGTACCCTCGTTAGAGTCGTATGTCCCAGGTAGAAGCAGTCGGATGGAGCGAAGGATCCGATCCGAAGCGAGGCGAGTGTAAAGTCTTAACTGAGTATAGACTGTATAAGTCAACTGAAGTCGATATTTAAACTGAAGTACAGCTAAGCTACACTACGGCTTAAATACTAGTCTTGTAGCTAACCAGAGTAATAAGTAAATAACACATGTATAAGAAGATGACTGATGAGCATATGATCTTGGTAAGAAGTAATAATGTTGAATGAAGGAATGTGTGGATGTTAACTACAAGTGTTGTAATAAAGAAAGTGCAATCGCATCCTTCGGATGCGATGAAGGATAAACGTATAATGGATCCATCGGACGCGATGAAAGCAATTAGTGTATGTATGTGTATAAAGAAATAGACTGTCCTGCATGAATATAACAGTATCCCCCTTTTGGGCTTGAGCCCACGAAAGCCCAAAAAATCCAAAGTCCAAAATTCCCCGTGGAGCGATCATTCCGGTGTGATGCGAGAAGTGCCCGATTAGTTATGTGCAAAAATTCCAAGTCCCGTAATGCGTGTTGAAAATTTTCAACCAACATGAAGTCTTGTGATGCGAAAGTGGTCCGTGCGCAATTTGAACCCCATAAAAGCTGGTCCGTTAGGACGAGTGAACTTCAACTTTTTCCCTTCTTTAAAACAAAATATGTCTTCTCCTCAAAAACTCACGTCATCCCAAATCGCCGCGCAACTCCGGCAAATGCAGGAGCAACTGCTCGCTGCTCAAGAGGAGGAAAGGTTAGAGGCGGAGCGTGCGAAGCGAGCTGCCGAAGAGAAAGCGAGAAGAGCGGCAGAGGAGCAAGCGAGGAGAGCGGCAGAGGAGCGGAAGAAGAAGGAGGAAAAGGAATTAGCAGAGAAGAAGCGGAGGATCGAGGAGGCGAAGCGAGCGAAGGCAGCGAAGAAAAAGTTGGAAGAGGCTGAAAGAAAAAGACAAGAAGAATTGGCCGAGGCGAGAAGGGGTAAGGCACGAGAGGTAGTGCCAAAGAAGAGGGTGTTGGAAGATATTTCGGATCCATCGGATCCTCCATACCACGTGAGTAACTTCTCTTTTGCCTTTATCTTGTAATTGATTTGGTTAATAGGAAGAATCAGAGGACAATGATAGTGAGCGAGATGAGGAGCCGAAGGCTCCGAAGAAAAAGAAGAGAAAGGGTAACGCCCAAGTAAGTGATTTTGATTCTTCATCAATTTTTACTGATTTTTTCTTTTCTAGCCAATTGTAAGTACTTCGTCTGCTCGGCCCGCCTGCGCACGATGCGTAGAGAAGGAATTCGATTGTCGTCCCCAGGACCAGTCGAACACGGTTTCCTGCTATCATTGCAGGAAATCTAAAGTTCACTGTTCCTGGAATGACAAAGTCAAGTCCAACCCCATCGTCGGAGACGCATCGCAGCCGACGGAAATCCAAGAGAGGATAGCCGTGGCCATGGAAGGAATCCAGGATTCCATGGTGGGTATTGCCTATGAACTTAGGCAATTCCGCCTTCAAGTGGGATCCTGGCAAGACACTATCTTGGCCGATCGCAGCCGCCGGGCCCGGACAGGGCAAGCGTTAGAAGCCTTGGAAATAGAGAGGGAGTTGGTGGAATTGGAAGAAGAGGAAGCAGATTTTGTAGTGGAAGTAAGAAGACAAAAGCAAGAAGCAGAATTGGGAGAGGAAGAAGACAAAGACAAAGAGGAAGAGGAAGAAGAGGAAGAAGAAGAAAAGAGAAAAATCGTGAGGCGATCGGCTCCGATATAACTACTGTATATAATTTTGTTTTGTTTTATTTTTGTTTTGTTGTTTGTTTTGTTGATTGTATATAATGTGATGATTTTCTTGGTTTTTGTTTTTTGTTTGGTGTGATTGTGTTTTTTGTTTGGTGTGATTGTAAATAATCGTAAATGAATAAAAGACGTTAATAGTATAATGAGTGAAAATGAAATTTTGTTAAAGTCTTTTTGTCCGACGGACGGTGCGAAATATAAGTAGTAAATGAAAATGATGTGGAGAGTACCATAATGATGGATGAGTTTATTGTAGTGGTCCTGGTTTGTCTGGGTAACGTTGGTGGAATGCTGGTACCAGCTCGTCCGCATGGATGTCGTCGGCTCCGATCCAAGAAAATTCTTCATCTGTTCCTTCATAACCTGCCCATCGCACAAAGTATCGTAAGGGACAACGCTTGAACCTACGATCCATTTTTGAATCAAGTACTTCAGCAACAAAGTACTCCTCTTCACCATCAATTTCGATTGGCGGCGGAGGCGACTGCGTGCGAAGCGAAAATGGATTGGGGGTAACTGGTTCTAGTTGTGATACATGAAAAACTGGATGGATGCGACGGAGGTAATCTGGAAGCTGTAACTTGTATGAAAGAGTTCCTGGACGGTCAATAACCTTGAAAGGACCAAGATATTTTTCTGAAAATTTCTCAGTAGGGCGAGTGGATTTAATGTGTTTAGCCAGAACGAAAACTTCGGATCCGATCCGAAACTCTGGAGCTGGAATTCGTTTTCTATCAGCCTGGTCTTTATAACGTTTCTGTGCATTAGTAATTTCGTCACGAAGGAAAGAATGTAATTCGTCAAGATTGACTACAAAGTCACGCGCGGTGTCCGATCGCACGTCAACTTCTGGTCGAATCGAAATGTTTGGATGATAACCTTTGTTGGCGAAAAATGGTGTGATGCCAGTGGATGCATTCGGAGCGTTGTTGTAAGCGAATTCTGCAATGGGCAATAAGCTAGCCCAATCATCTTGTTGATAAGAGCAGTAAATTCGAATGTACTGTTCAAGTGTTTGATTAACTCGTTCAGTCTGTCCGTCCGCTTCCGGATGGTATCCAGATGTATAGTGAAGTTGCATAGAAAGTGATTGACCTAAAGCTCTAAAGAAAGCAGAAACAAATTCGGATCCGCGGTCAGAGGTTACGTGGTTAGGTACTCCATGTTTAGAAAAGACGTGAATAACAAAAAGCTCAGCTAGTTGTTCAGAAGTGATTGTATCATGGGTAGGAATGAAAATTGCTTGTTTAGATGCACGGTCAACAACTACTAGTATAGCAGTGTATCCGTCCGAGGAGGGTAGTTGTTCAATGAAATCCATTGATATTGAATCCCATGGTCTAACTGGTACTGGTAGTGGTTTGAGTAGACCATAAGGACGGTGTCTTCTAGATTTGTTTCGGCCACATATGGTGCATGAAGAGACATAGTCTCGGACGAACTCTCGGATCCGCGGCCATGTGTACTGCCTACGGATGGATTGTAGCGTCCGGTTCTGTCCAAAGTGACCTGAAAGAGGATGATCATGGAAGAATTGTAAAACTTGTATACGCAGATTGGAATGATCAGGGACAAAGATTCGTCCATCAAAACGTAACAAACCAGTTTCATCTAGTGTCCAACGAGGTTTTGAGTCATCTTGTGCATGTTGTAGTCCAGTCACTGAATCCGGATCGAGCGATAGTGCGGATTTGATCGCCTCATGCAAGGCTCCGATATCCATTACTATTGACGCTCTAAGTGACGGACCTTCCAAGAATGTAGCTCGTAGTGAAGTAGTGAATTGTTCATTAGTGAATATTGGTCTGAAATTTTGTGGATTGATTTGCGCATAGCTGATATCCCCCTCTTTTGGATAGACGTCCCATCGTCTAGTGATCGCATCTGGTTTCGCACCCAGCTTTCCGGGACGAAAGCGAATCACCATGTTAAATTGGTGTAGAAATTCGGACCATCGCACCTGCCGACGAGTAAGAACTTTAGTAGTAGAAAAATACTCAAGGTTTTTATGATCCGTGACAACGTCAATTGGATCCCCGGAGCCTTCGAGGTAATGGCGCCAAGCTTTAAAAGCTTCGAAGATGGCTAAAAGTTCTTTATCATGAGTGTCATAGTTCAGTTCGGCAGCTTGGAAAGTGCGCGAAAGGAATGCAATTGGATGTATCTCGCCGTTCTCCAGTATAATGGATAGAATCGCAGCGAGCGCGTAATCCGACGCGTCCGTTTCTACAATGAGTCGTCTGTTAGGCTCCCAGTGAGCAAGAATAGGAGCGTTAGTGAAAGCAATTTTGAGCTTGTCAAAAGCTTGTTGGCAAGCGTCGGACCAATTCCAAACTACACCCTTACGAGTGAGTCTAGTCATTGGTACCACAATATCACTGTAATTAAAAATAAAGCGTCTGTAGAAATTAGCAAATCCCAGAAAAGATTGAATGTCTTTAACTTTCCGAGGCACAGGCCAATCAATGATAGCCTGGACCTTGTCTTTAGCCATTGTGAGACCTTCGGGCGATAGAATGTAGCCTAGATACTCCACTGTGTCAACTTCAAAGTAACATTTTGCTGGGTTACAAAATAGCTTGTGTTTGCGGAGCCGTCGGAGCACTTCACGGACGTGCTTACGATGCGTCTGTAGGTCGTCCGAATAGATGAGTATGTCATCTAAGTAGACTATACAACAAACATCAAGTAGATCAGCTAAAACATCATTGACAAACCGTTGAAAAGCGGCTGGAGCGTTAGTTAGTCCAAAAGGCATAACTTTCCATTCAAAGGATCCGTAACGGGTCCGAAAAGTTGTTTTCCATTCATCACCAGCAGCAATACGCACTAAGTGATAAGCGTGAGCAAGGTCGAATTTGGTGTAATATTTGGCTTTTTTCGGAGCATCCAATAAATCTGAAATAAGAGGTAAGGGGTAATGATCCTTCTTGGTGATAGCATTGAGTCCTCTGAAGTCCACACATAGTCTGAGTGATCCATCCTTTTTTGGAACGAAAAGAACGGGTGCGCCGTGAGGCGAGTTGGATGGTTGTATGGCTCCATTAGCTAGTTGTTTGTCTAAGAAGTCTCTAAGAGCTTCAAGCTCCTTTGGTGAAAGTGGGTAGATTCGTCCAAGCGGTGGTTCCTTTCCATCTTCTAGTTCAATCTTGAGGTCATAGGGTCTATGTTCCGGAAGCTCCTCGGATGCGATTTCGTCAAACACATCTGCAAAGTCTTTATACTCGTCAGGAATGTTAGTAGTCTGAGTAGGCTTTGTTTCTGTAGTAGAGCTTCGAGCGAATACCTCGGAAGGCATCACATTAATTAACATAGGTTCCATACCTTCTTTTTTACATGCCCGATGGAATGCAACGGCTCCGATAAGTGCGATATTGATATCAGAGTCGTCTAGTCGGGATGCCATTTGTGCTAAAGAAGGGTAAGTGTAGATAGGTTCAAAAGGAAATTTGTCCGATAATGGACGAGGGGTACGATGAGAGCGAGAGCGATGTGATGAGCGAGAGCTCGATCGTGAGTGAGTCTCCAGTGGATCCGTTTCGGAAGCGAAAGGAGTAGACGTCTGGATAGAATCAAAGTGGTTAGTGTCTCGGAAAGAAATTGTTTTTGAAACCCAGTCAATCAACGGATTGTAGCGGGCCAAGAAACTGTATCCTAAAACAGCTTTACAAGATGAATCAAGTGAAGTTACATAAAATGTAAGTGGAAGCAGCTCATTGGATGGAAACCGGACGCGTAAGGTCGCGGTTTGCGAAATGGGTTTAGAAGATAATGAACCATCAAACAAACGAAGATTGATAGGAGAAATCGACGAAGTAGGAATAGAGTTTAATTGTACATAATGTGAATCAATGAAACAATCAGTGGAACCAGAATCTAATAAAGTTGGAAAATTCAAAGTAGTAAAAGATTTCGGATCCTCGTCAAGAGGAATTTCTGTAATGACATCAATAATTGAAGAATGTTCGTTAGGTGAAAGAGCGGAAGCATTGAGATAGGTCTCCTTAGTGGTACGAACTAGATCAACGCAACTCTCGTTTTGTACCGGAGTACAAGAGTTGCGGACTATTTTTTCGCATCCTCGGATGGTTGGTCCGTCGGATCCATAGCCACCACTTCCGTAGCGCGGCCTTTAGCGTCTCTAGCCTTACGCTTATTACAATCCTCAAACTTATGCTTCCCACCACAGAAAGCACACAGATTGTACTTCTTCCTTCTTTCCTTCTCCTCAGGCGTAATCTTTCCGTCGGGTCCGAACTTGCTGCTATCTGTCGATTTTCGCTGATCGGCTCCTCCGGATTTGTTCTTCTGGTTGAATTTAGAACCGTTGGAGTTAGGTTTATTAAAGGAAGGTGTGGAGATGTTATTGTTGGTAGGGGAAGGATTGGAGGATCCTTTCTTGGCCGAAGAATTTCCGCTACTGCTATTACCTCCACTGCTTTTTGCGGATTCTCTTTTCTTTTCCAATTCCCTTTTCCAATAACGATTGTCGATCTCCAGAACGATCTCTCGATATTCTTCGAGAGTCTTTGGTTTTCGCACCCGAGCCATTTCATCCTTAAGGCGTGGTGCGACGCCTTTTTCATACGCCCATCGGAGCGCATTCTCGTCCCATCCGGTGAGCGAAGCGAGGCTGTTGAAGGTGTTGTTATATTTTCGGATGGTGTCCGAATCCTTCATCACTATGTTACCTATTTTACCTTCTGCTTCACTCTGCATGTCATACACCCCGAATTGTTTCTGCAACTCTCGGACGAGCGCGGAGAACGAATAGGTCCACTCAGGCATATTAAGTAAGTCCGGATCCAGAATATCTGGTTCGAACCACTGCCTGGCAGTTCCTGAAAGATAAGAGAGGGTGTAATTAATTTTCTTCGTCTCAGTGAAATACTTTGGTCGATCATTGAAGACTAATGCGAGTGAAACAAGAAAGCTGCGGAGCTTCCTCGGATCCGATCCGTCAAATACTTCTGCCTCCTTAGGTTTGGTTTTGTTACCAGCGTCATCCATGGATTTCATCCCGGACAACACTGTTCCCAAGTTGTTGATGTTGCTAGAAAAGTTAGACATAATATTCATGAATTGACTAGAATCGGGAATGGGAATTTCGTCATCTCCACTATTCCCTGAATTACCTGGTCCACCAGGTCCACCGGGTCCACCGGGTCCACCAGAGCCACCGGGTCCATCGGGTCCACCAGGTCCTCCACCTGGTCCCTGTGGTGTAGGATCCTCTGGTTGGTCTTCATCGGCTGTAACATCAGGTTCTTCGTCCTGAACCTGTTCAGCTGGTTCTGGGCCCTGAGTAGGGTTGTTTTGGGAATGTGAAAGATTTTCGAATAATGGGGAGATAGCTCTTCCCTTTCCTTTAGCAGCTTGAGTAGCTGTGGTTGGGGAAGGCGAGGATGGTTGAGGAGATGTCCTTCAGATCCGTCGTCCACCGCGAGGTGTCCAAACCTCTACTGGTACGCCATCTTTGGTGTAAAGTGTTTCTACAGCTAAATCTGGTGAAGTAATTTCTCCAATAGCTGATAGAGCAGCAGTAGCTGCCGACGGAGCCGAAGGTCCATAAGCAGTACTACGACGACGACCAGTACCAATGGCAGAGATGGATTCTGAGAACGGTAAGAATGATGCTGCGGTTGTTGCGAAAGGGTTTGCCTCTTGTTCATCACGAACAGATGTATCAGAGACGTTGGTGTTTGAGCGTGCGCGAGCACGAGTACGATAGGCCATAATAAAATGAGTTGAGCACGACAATAACGAGTAGAAGTTTAAATATACTGTTAGAGTTATGCTGAATACAGCCAAGTGGACCGTCCGATGCGATGTGGTGCGGTGCGGAGTAATGGGACGTTGATACCACTATTAGTAGTACCCTCGTTAGAGTCGTATGTCCCAGGTAGAAGCAGTCGGATGGAGCGAAGGATCCGATCCGAAGCGAGGCGAGTGTAAAGTCTTAACTGAGTATAGACTGTATAAGTCAACTGAAGTCGATATTTAAACTGAAGTACAGCTAAGCTACACTACGGCTTAAATACTAGTCTTGTAGCTAACCAGAGTAATAAGTAAATAACACATGTATAAGAAGATGACTGATGAGCATATGATCTCGGTAAGAAGTAATAATGTTGAATGAAGGAATGTGTGGATGTTAACTACAAGTGTTGTAATAAAGAAAGTGCAATCGCATCCTTCGGATGCGATGAAGGATAAACGTATAATGGATCCATCGGACGCGATGAAAGCGATTAGTGTATGTATGTGTATAAAGAAATAGACTGTCCTGCATGAATATAACACAAATGCAAACTCAGGCTGACGAGCAACTCGCGGATAACAACAGGCGATTAGCACAGGAGGCCAGGGAGCAAGCTGAATCTGAGCAGCGGCAGCGGGAGGTAGAGGTTGCGAAGGAGAGGGAGAAGAAAAGAACCCCGCTTTACGACTTCAACAACGGCGTTGGCATCACCTCTATTCCTCAGCACCTACACCCATATGCAGAAAAAAGGGTTTCGCAGAGGAAGTTCGTCGAACTGTGGTACTTCACACCGGAGGCCTCGCAGGAAGCCAAAGAGCATCGCAGTACGGTGGACACGAATCGGCTCGAATTGGCAGCCGACAACGAGGAGCAGAAAGGGACGACCGCCTTCACACTCCTGAGCACCCATTCAACGAGACCCTCAAACAATGTTGTCCCGGATGCCAAACTCTCCTGGTCACAGATCCAACTAGCCAAAACTCCTTTCATTGAATGCTTACGGCCGACAGGTAATTACCCAGACAAATACATTGCTATGTTCGCCTCGTTCTACACTAACATGGAAATGCACAACGAGCTACGAAAACCGGAGGGCGCGCGCGTCATGGCCCTCTATCATGCGGAGATGCGACGTGCATGGTACCTCGCTGCAGATCATGGTGAACCCTTTGACCTCTCGGTATTTTCTGAGACTGTATTGCAGGAATGCCGAAATGAGATGTGGACCCAAGCGCATCGGAAAGCAACCGAAGGTACGTTTCTGAGGAATTCTTCGAACGTCAGATAACTAATAAACCCCTTATCCTTTTCATTTTGTCACACCTTCGCTCACCACCATGCTACATCTTCGCTCACCACCATGCTACAACTCCGCTCACCACCACGCTACACCTCAATGCATCATGCTTCACCCACATCATGCCACATCATGCTGGATACCACGCCACATCTTGCTACACTTGCTTCCCCGCTACCGCTACATGGGTTCTCAACGGGTCCGTGGCTACTCTACCTGTTACATCAACATAATACGCTACGCTATGCATCCCTGCTACCCTAACCCTGCCCCCTCTATTACCGTGCGCAGAAATCAACAGAGCCAGACAACAGTTCATCCCGTTCAATCCTTCGCAGCCAAGCCCCTCCATAGGTCGGCTGCCTAGGACACCGAACAAGTCTCGCCGCGCTACCCCATACCCATCACCAACCCCAAAGATTCCCAAGTCAGATCACAAAGCATCCGACTTTCAACGCTCCTTTCGGGAAGTTGACCAGACAAAGCTTCCGCGGTGCCACCGATGTCTTGGCAGAGACAAACATGACGTGCGACGATGTTCCCGCACATCGCTATGGAACAACAAGCAGAGAGTCATCTGTGACTGGAACACCAGGAATTTCCTGGAAATCAGCGCCGGCATCCACAAAGGAGTTGAACTTTGTGCCGATTGGCAGCGCCCCAATGGTTGCACCAGCAGCTCCCACCCAGAGAAGCACCGATGCTCAGGATGTGCAAGTCCCAACCACGGTGCTGAGAGCTGCCCTGAGGGACAGTGAACTTCAAGTCCACACTTCGCTACAAGCTGAGATCTGGTTACATGCTCTACAATCGCTCGAACTATTACCCAAATACCCCACCATTATCAACTCCATACGCTACGGCTTCGACGTCGGAATTCCAAAGATTCAATGTACCTATTCCCCCCCAAACTGTCTCAATACTGCAGAAGAAATAAATGCTTTCAACACCGTAATGGCGAACGAACTTGCACTAGGCCGTTGGCTTGGCCCTTTTTCCCGATCCAACATAGAAGAGGTCCTTGGACCATTCCAAACCTCTCCAATCTCCATGATACCGAAGCCTGGCAAACCTGGGAAGTTTCGCTTGCTAGAAAACCTATCTTACCCCTACAACAATCGAACCAACTCGCAACTACTTCTCACCATATCATCCATTAATTCACACATTGACTCATCGCTTTATCCATGCTTCTGGGGCACATTCGCGAACACTTGCAGACTCATATGGACATTACCACCACACTCCCAAGGTGCAGTCCGAGACATATCCGAAGCCTATTGCATGATTCCACTACACCCATCACAATGGCCAGGAGCGGTAATTCGGATAGCAGAAGACTCCTTTTGCGTTGACAGACATGACATGTTTGGGCTGCGCTCGGCAGGAGGCTCATTCGGGCACATCATTGACGCTGGTATGGACATAAGCCGTGGCCGTGGCCTAGGACCAGTCACCAAGTGGGTGGATGACCATTTATGGCTGCGCATCCAAAAACGATTCCTACAAGAGTACAACACTCTTCGTAAGTCGCTACAGGTTCGGGTAAATGAGACTGGTGGAATCCAGCACAGGAGTGGCCGTTTGTTTTACAGAGGACAGAGTCTACCAAATGGGCTACTTGAAGAATTCGATGACGACTTCTCATTCCCTATTCAGGACCTTTCACAAACATCACCCCGCCCACTGGAAGACAATGAATACACATATGCCTTCTGCGATATAGATAGAATCACCCTACCACTAGGCTACAGCTGGGCACTGGAGAAAGACATCTCATTCCGTGATAATCCAATCTACTTCGGTTTTGAATGGACGCTAAGCAATCACATAGTCTCGGTCCCTACGGAGAAGCGCCTCAAATATCTCAATGAGCTCACAGAATGGGACCGGCGAGGGAAGCATGACTTAGAGCAGGTGTCCGAACTTTACGGCAAGCTCATGCACGTCAGCCTTGCACATCCAATTGGCCGTGCTTATCTAATTGAGCTTGAGAAATTCATAGCTGACCTCAAGCACGCTCCATTCACACCTCATCGCCCACCTCGACGCTGGCCAGGAGACGCTAAGTGGTGGCACCAAACCTTATCATCAGAAATATCATCACCGATACCTGGTCCCACTACCCTCCTCGACATCCAAGCATACTCCGACGCTAGCACTAGCTATGGCATCGGGCTATGCATCCGGGGCTACTGGCGATCATACAGACTCCTTCCTGGATGGAGAGGGACAGATGAGAAAGAACGGGACATTGGATGGGCAGAGGCAGTTGGGTTCTACCTCCTCATCCTTATTATCGCAAGAGAGGCTTCATCAGGGCATGAATACAAGATCTGGGGTGACAACGAGGGTGTTGTTGAGGGATGGTGGAATGGTAGAAGCCGAAACAGACCCATCAACGATCTATTTCGCCGAATACATGAAGTCACTTCAGCAGAGAATTTCCACGTCCACACACGCTACATCCCCAGTGCTCACAATCCCGCCGACAGCTACTCACGCGGTGCCATTGGCCCCAAACACCTTCTCCTCCCACGTATTGCCATTCCAAATGAACTCTCACACCTTATCACCGACTACGACTCTCCTCTCACAAACCGAGAGCTCAGCATCCGAAGCTCTTCTACAGGCAATGGAGAAGCGACTAAATCTTGCAAGCAAGTCGGACACCGATCCTTTGAGCAATGGCAACTCGCAGAGGAAGCTCATTTACTCAATACCTTCCAGAACACCGTCTGGTAGTCGCCCAGCCACTTCTACGTACCCTACAATTGCTACCTCTAATGAACCCGTCAGTAACATAGCTACTACCTCTGTTTGTCAATATCCATCTAATCTAACCCCACTGCCCTCAATGTTGCGCGCGCACTGCGCTGCCCGTGAACGACTGATCAAGTGGAAACCTGCAACAGCACGGGTCTTTCGTGATAGTAGTGGCGAACCACTAACCCTACCTGACGAGTTCATAGAGCGGGTGCAACAGGTATTGATACATGGCTATGCCAGCAGCACTCTCACCACCTACGCAGCTGGGCTGTTGGCCTTCCACGTCTTCTGTGACTCGCGTAGCATCCCAGAGTCCCAACGTGCACCGTGTAGTAGTGACCTACTCAGCTCATGGATAGCCACTATGGCTGGTCACTATGCAGGAACATCTGTGAAGAACTACGTACATGGTGTTCGAGCATGGCATATTATCCACGGCACCGAATGGACCATCAATAAAGCTGAGTTTGACACAATTATACAGGGCGCTGAACGTATGCAACCAGAGCGTTTGCGCCGGAAAAAGCGGCTCCCTTACACCACCGACTACATCGAAAAACTGCTCAATGACCTTGACCCAAACAATCCCCTGGATGCTTCCTGCCGAGCATGTCTTACAGCATCTTTCTACTGCGCAGCACGCATTGGAGAGCTGACAGTTCCAACAATCAAGGATTTCTCCCCACATCAGCATGTTACATCTTCACAGCTACGCAGGGGAGTAGACCGAAATGGTTTCAGCACCCGTATCATTCACATCCCTCAGACAAAGAGCAACCCTCACGACGGGGAAGATCTCTACTTCTCAAAACAGCTCGGAGCCTCAGACCCAGATGCAGCCCTTGATCAGCACCTCACGTTAAACCAACCTGAACCTCATGAACACCTATTTACCTACTCTTGGGCCAACACAGGTGGTAGGTCACAACGCAGACCACTAACCAAGAGCGCTTTCATCACCCGCATCCACAAGGCTGCCAAGAATCAGCACTTAATGGCCCTTCAGGGTCACGGCATCCGAATTGGAGCAACTCTTGAATATCTACTCCGGGGTGTTCCTTTTGATGCGGTGAAAGTAATTGGCCGTTGGAAGAGCGACGCATTTCTGCTCTACCTTCGGAAACACGCTGAGATCATGGCACCATATTTGCAGCCAGAGCTACAGCAAGAATTCATTCGCTACACTATGCCACCCATACGTTGTAAGTGCTCGCCTTCCTTTTGGGGATCCACGGTCGCTGGATGCGTCGTGCACTCCTACAGATTGGGAATCGCAGCTGACCATGAATTTAGAGCCCCCTTCATCGCTGGGACCCGAAGGCCCTTCGGGCCTTATCCCAATGACCACTTTGTACGCTACGTTACCATCCAGATATGGCAGCATATCTGGGGTTCTTACATCCCACTCTACTACACATCACTTATCATCCAAAGATAGTGTCGTTTGCCAAAGAGGCTCCACCGTATGTACACTTGAAAAATACGAGCGCACCACAATATCACCTCTAGATCTCTGAGCGCTTTCCATCTCTGCCTTACATCTCTTCTCCGAGACGCGGCTTCTTCCTCTCGAGCCCGGAGATCTAATCCTCGGCGTACAAGGTGGCAAAATGACCAAGGGGATATGAGTCCGACTGGCCACAAGTACGAAGCATCGAAAGCACGACTTGGAAGATATTGTTGGATATTGGGGATGAAAGTTTCTGCGGTATCCCAGAGACAAGGACACATATCATTCCATGGAGTTATCTGGAGTTATCTGTAACAGGGCTGTGACATATTGCAGTTTCTTATGCTGTTTACTCCTGTTGTAAATTTTAGAATTCGATTGTTACCTTTTACGGCTCTGTCTGGTGAAAAGCTGTCCTGGTTATCACTAACACATACTTGCGATCGATATCCGGTAATCAGCCAGGACTGTCAACCGTTCTGCTGCAACTTGTCAAGCAAGATTGCCCACTCCATAATTGTCATTCCTCTCTTCAGAGCTTCTTCTCGTACTTCCTTATTCCTCGTTTCCTCCCTCAGCCTTCCGACTGCTTTCATATGTTCTTTCGTTTTGATCCCCAATCCGACAAGAATCGGTGCGAGATACAGCAACGACGGCTCACAAGAAGAGAGCAATGCCTCTAGCGCAGGGGTGGATGCCAATTGCATACTGCTCATGGTCGAGGTAGATTTGGATCCACCCAGGCGACGGGGACTCGCACCGTTGGCAGTGTCTTTTGACCCTGATCCTGATCTTTGGCCGGCGCCATTGCCAGTGGTGTTCCCATTGATACGCAGGGATATCTCTGGACTTTGAGAAACCCCGTTCGGTTTCTTCCGATGTCGAACAGGTGTAGATGTCCGTGGTGCCACGTACTCACGGTCTATCCAATCCAAATCCATGTAAGAAGATTTCTGCCTTAAGCCAAGACCGCGGTCACTGCTTTGTTGTGCGCCGCCGGCGTTTTCTCTCGCCCTCTCGGACGTCTCTCTGTCAACATCATTTGCAAGATCATCGTGGGATGGCCAGGGTGTTTGTGGTCGGACAGGAAATCCGTTTTGATAGTACACAGGCTAGGGGCACTGGTGAGCGAAGATTCGTTGTGACCGAAATCACTCACCTCACTTCTAGTCCATCCATTATTCAACAAATCTTTCTGTTTCCCTTTCCCTTTTCTGTATCTAGATCCGCCTTGGCCTTTCAAAGACTCTCTGAAATCCTCCTTCCTCTCATCAATTCCAGGATCGACAATATAATCATCCGCCTTCAAATAATATATACTCATCTCCACCTCGCTCTCTCTCGCCTCGTTCGCCACCTTTTCCCTCCAAGTTGAAATGGTGACTGTACGTTCCGGGCCATCCTCGAGAATTCGGTTTTCGACAATTTCATAGTCGTGAGCGACAGGACCTCGTCGGCTGATGGTCTGACGGATATGGTCGTCGTTTCGCTGACGATTGCTCTCTTTCCTCGTCACGCCTTCTCTGCGCGTTCTTCCAATTGTTTCGTTCCTTGCTTTTAAGCCATCCGCTACTCTTTCCCAATGAGCTCTCTCCCGTTTTACACCACTTGAGGTCAAGTCAGGGTATGCTTTATCCCATCCGTATTGTTCGACATTCGTGTATCCTGCAGTATCGTATCGAGATTTCGTCCTATGCCCATTTTGCAGTTGCGTACTTGGATATCCATTTCCATTACGAATCACCTCGCTTTCGCTCGTCTTGGACATGGAAGTATCTAGAGGATATTTCTTCCCTGATATCCGACCACTGCGCCTCCTCAACCGGTGCCTACTTCCTCCTTGAGACTCAGATCCATCATACCCTCTCTCCACACTCCTCCCGCTCTTTTGATTCTCTTCATCCTCTGAATCAGGATGATACTGATCCTCATCTTCATACATCGTTCCTGTTCCGGTAACCGGTCCTGCAGTATTGGTGTACGTCCACGCATCAAAATCCTCATCCAAGGGAGGTGATGTTGGTGTCCACGATGTCGTTCTGGCTATGTGTTGGATCGTGCCCGCTGTTTCCGTCAAGGGTCCCCGGGTTTCAAGGGTGTAGGCGTCGAAATCATCGTCCAACGGAAGCGACGTCAGGGCAGGGTACGGTCTTCTCACCACACGTTTTCCTTTGCCGTTCTCGGAGGGCACGATGTATAGTACGCCGGATTCTATGTCATCGTGAAGACCAAGGCATTTAATGAATACGCTATAGAATTCATAGGTTACAAGACCTACCGGTAGCATTCTCCATGTCGAATGCGTTGATGCGCTGCTGCTTGGATATATACAGTCTTTATCGATGAGTACGTCGGAAATTACGAAAGTCAATGGAGAAGAAGGTAAAGGGAAGGGTGAGGGAAGGGAATTTGCACTGCGCCACCAAATGGATGTATTCACGGTTTTCGTCACTGAAACGACACGAGGAAACAGCATGTTGTTCACCACGCATCTTTCCCTTCACTAAACCAGGTAGACCTTTGATCCCACGTGTTAGCAGCCTGCATGGTAGCCTCTTCAATTCGATTTGAACGATGATATATATCTTGGACGATGTCATCAAACATTCAATTCAAAGATTCAATCTTTGAGACCAGATGTTACAGAACATCCACACGGAAATAACCAGCCGTCAACCGTCTTATCATTCAAATGAGATCCGACTTTGGTATCCCGTTCCGAATTTCTGTACGCACAAATTTCGGAAGCGCCGGGGAGTTTCCTTTCTCACATTTTTTAGCCACTCATCCTCTAGTGTAATTTTCGAATCTTCGAGGGACACATATTTGAATGTTGAATGCGAGAAAATTACCTACCTTTCAGGTTTCTACCCCACTTCATATTATCGGGCAAGTCTCTGCAGAAATCCAAGTATCAATGCCGGTTTCATGCAAAATTTCGTCCGATGTTACAGGCTCCAGCACCGCTCGAACTAGCTCAAGCAGGGTCACCTACTCCGGAATGCCTGAGACACCCGAATTGCTATATATATGAACTCGCCATATCCTTGCCTTGCCTTAATACTCTCCCCTGCAAGCATTCTCTGGCCTCATCGCTTGCCAAGCTTAGAGGACATCGTATTCAAAACTACAATGTCATCCGCGGCTGCTGCGGCTGCTGAAATAGCAGCCTTGGAACCAACCATTATTGCTATCGGATATGATCTGTATGGATTCGTATTCTATTCAAATGAATACATTTTTGCTGACTTACTATGGGATAGGCTCTCTACCAAGGTGAACCTGAAAGCCTCCCATAATGACATTCGGGCCTCTGACATACGCGAAAATGTTGTTTAGCGCTATTGGGTTGCGATAACTGCCTTATGGTCGTATGAATACATCCTTACTTTGGGGAATGAGGTACGCGCTGCGGAATTTCTGTACGAATTGAGCTGATACCTGATAGATACAATATGCTTGGAAGGGGCGCAGGAACCTCATGTTTTGGCTGTTTTTCTTGGTTGGTTCTTCTAGGGGTTATGCCTGTCTTCGGAAAGCTCATTGCGCTCAAATAGAATCGATATTTATGTTTAATTATTATCATCATCACCAACGTCGGTATGTCTATGTCTCCCATGTGCTCCAGGACCAAGTCAGCTCACCAACCGAAACGATATCATAGCCTATTTTACCCCATTGTTCACGCAAGAGGTATGCCCTGTCATCTATTTTTCCAAAAAAAAAAAAAAACCACTTGTATAAACTTCTGTTATTATAGATGTACGTCCAATGAAAATGAGTATCGAAAGCAATACTCATGGAGTTCAATCAGATGTTATCGTTATGGGTTTGTGGAACAGCTAGAAACTTTGTTTATGGCTACCATTGCTGAAGTACTGGTGCTTCTTCGGTGTGTGATCCAGGATCTTTGCACTAACTACAAAACTCATCACTCGCTCTCGTTCTCAGAGTTCACGCTCTGAGTGGACGTAAACAATACGTTTTGTCCATTGCCATATTATTGATTGTAGTTCAATGGGCTCTCCTGCTTTATCAAGACGTTCTGTATAAGAATGGTACGAGCAATCTTGCCGTTCTCCTCTTCGCACGGGAGCTGGACACGTCCGCTATCCCACCTCTTCCCGATATTGACGCTTATCGCCGTACGTCTCGCATTCGAAATTTATGGAACTATCTCAAGCTCGTCATCTCTTTTGCAGTATGCATTGCAATTCCAAGTACACAGATGTACGTCGTGTAGCGGGCGGTCATGTATCGATCGAAGGAATTACTTAATCATTTTTTCTCCTAGTGCTCAAGCTGGCGAAACTTTCCTCTCACTCTTTATTGTATATGACGGTTTGGCTGTATTGTCGATCATATACTTCGTTTCGCAACAGGCCAAGGGATTTCATTTTGTCCCAATATTGGAACTCGTCCAGCGCGATGGGCTGCTTTACTTCGCAGTAATGTTTTCGAGTAATTTTGTATGGCTGATGATGGCGTTACATGCAAGGGTGTGCAAATTACATTTCTCTGACAACCTCGAGACCAAAACTTATACTTCTGCGTAGCCCTCATTAGGATTTATTCAGAATCAGTGAGTTTCTTGTTGTTTGGATTTCTCTCCGTAGTGACTCTCTTTCTCAAACCCGCTCTTCAACGTTGTCCTTATAATTAGACCCGCTATGGTGTGAGTATTCACGTTACTCCAAGTAATTGCTCATCAAAACTTCGCATTATAGTATCTCAAGTATCATGGTCAATCGAATCACGATGAATCTGCAGAAGGCCTCCGAAGAGAAGTTGGAATTTAGTCGGCCAGGTAGCAGTCGTCGAGGGGCGGAAGATGAGAATGCCTCTACTTCGGAGAACGATATTGAGCTAGGCTCATTCCGTGATTCATATCAAACCAGCTCGCGTAGATTCAGTAGGGCTACTGCTGGGTAGCATCGAACTCCAGAATTCGTATGTGTTCAAAAGTTTGCCATGCCATGTGTTGTCAGGTATAGGTTCACTTTCGAGGCCTAGATAACATACACCTGAAACCGAGAGAGCCATCAGGCTCTACCTGATGATATAGTAAACGTCTCTGGATACTTACTGCTCTCTACCTGACTCTCCTTTATAACATATGTTCAACTAAACTGTTCCTTGTTTATCTCCATGAGACCACATGAGGAAAGTATCACTTTCTGAAGCTTGTCGATTCCGACTATCCCTGGGTCTATCCTGGGTGCAGAGTTATCCGGCCACCAACGCGAGCGGACGGAATCTACGAAGTGACACTTGTGAGAGTCAGATAGATAGTTTGCAGAGGAGACCGTACAGTGGGATAAGATCTGCCTTGGGGGCAACAATTCTCCAGCGCAGACACCTGGGTGTAATTGAATTGATTCTAGAGAATAACAAATATTCACATCGAAGGAATTGCGACTGGCCTGGAAGGTGAAGCTGTTCAAGTTTGACTGCGCTTTTGTGTTACATTGTTACATGATGCATACATGATACCGCCATTGAGGAAAGCTCCCCAAAAACTGGAATTTATATAAGTAGAAGGAGATGGTCCACTCGATTACAGTTTGCTTCTCGATCCTCTCTTCGACTTCTGCCTCAGTTCATACCTATCTACCAATATCCTTCTTAAGGTCTTGCCAGTGGGAGATTTCGGTATCTGATAACGTCGCGGAGGAATGAAAGATACAATACAATCAAGTCAGCATATCTGAGCTCTAAAAAGCAAACGGGAGACTACTGCAAAGAAAATAACGAAGGAAAATTGAACGAGGAAAGGGAAAAAGCACTCACCTGTTTCACAATCTCTATTCCTCCTCTCGTCCACTTATACTTGCTCAAATTCTCTTTCTGCCACTCCTCCAGCGCCTTCACAGCACTACCAGAGCCTTCCTGTTTGTCCTTCCTCTTCCCAGCCGGGCTCAACACCACCCACGCCCTCGGAACCCTCTCATCTTCTGTTCGTCCATAACCTGATACACCCGCAACAGTAGCATCTATGATGAGTTTCTCGGGATGGGCGAGTAACACGTTCTCTATTTCAACAGGGGAGACTTGAATACCGGAGACCTTCAGGGTGTCCTGAAGGTAATAGATTAAGCCACAGTTCGAGAACAAGTAAGCACAACGACCCGAACCTTTGCTCGATCTGCGAAGCTAGACCAAGGAAAACAATCAGACTCGGCCCCGTATAGTTCAAGAACAGAACGCACAAAAAGCATCCATCCTTATCTACACTAAACCTATCTCCAGTCCTCAACCATTTTCCGGCACCACCAGCCTCATCTAAATTTGTATCGCCTGTTCCATCAATGAAGGTCTCCCTAGTTGCCTTCTCATTCCCCCAATATCCTGGCGAAACATTCTCTCCTTTCAACCATAGCTCCCCTACTTCATTGAAATCTGCCTCAGACCCATCTTCGCGTACAACTCGGGCTCGCATGCCAGAATTGAGGATCCCGGTGCTTCCGGGAGGAGCAAGACTTGGTTGGCCATCGGGTCCAGAGAGTGAAGTTCCGAGAATAACTTGGGTTAATGCCGAAATCGTCTATCGAAGATGGAGAAAGTCGTGGGTCGGGTTAGTAACGAACGAAATGGGAGAAGAACAAGATATACAAAAAAGATACGACTTACGCATTCAGACATCCCGTAACCTGTACGAACCGGTCGGGCTCAGAATTGAACAAAGCAGAGATTCAGAAGCCATGATGGAACACCCACCTTCATTGACTGATGATTCCTTCGGCATCAAAGCCTTGAATTTGGCTGCAAGTGATGGTGGGAGATATGCTGCGCCGCTGCCAACAGATCTTAAAGAACTGAGATCAATGGATGATATCCGTGGGTAATTCATCAGTTGGTGAACGACGGACGGAATAAGCGGGAAACTTGTGACGCGGTATCTGGAATGAGAAGGGAGTGTCCGGATGATGTAAGCTGAGGAATGAAGATAAGACCAACGTACTTGGGAATAGCCTTCAAAGCAGCGTTGATGTTCCAATTCGGCATCATGATGAACGTAGCTGGTGTTAAAAGCGATTGGAAGCAATATACGTGGAGGCCGTAGCTGTGGTGCATTGGTAGAAACGCGAGGCAGACCGGGATGCTCTGCAGTGGCTACATAAGAAACAAGCCGGAAGAAGAAGCAAGTCACAAATTTATTTTTTACGATTCTGGATTGAATATTCATACCGGTAAGAAAGGCGCACTAGATTGACATCGGACAACCAGTTGTAACAACGAGAACAGGAGATTCCCATGCGTAATCATGACCGCTGTAGAGTATTTGATTCAAGACCAGAAGTTCCTTGTACCACTTGCTCACCTTTCGGTAGCCCACTAGTACCACTTGAGAATACCAAATATGCTAGCGTGTTCTTTGTAGCAGGTTTAGCAGATATCCTCGCAATCTTCGCTTTCTGTACACGGGCAATCATTCCGGAGAGGCTTTGGTAGCCACTAATATGACCGCCGATGATGTAGATGTCGCTCAAAGGCAATCCGGTTTCTTTTGCTACAGAGAGAGCATGATGAAAGTGTTTTGGTTGAACGAACAATCTGGTGAGTCTTGACAACTTAAAAGCGTGCAGGAGCTCAAATCTAGTGGAATACGCGGAAATCAGTGCGAAGGGTGTTGTATTCGCGATCAAAGCGTGGATGAGGACCATGTAATCCTGTGAAGATTACATTAAGAACATTGGTACTCTAGGATAGGGATGAACACACATACGGAAGAATTTTCGCTCATGATACCAACCATTTCCCCACTATTCTCTCCCCCAGAAACAAATTCCATTCCACCCTCTTTGAGAGGAGATGCAAAGGCTGTGTAAGCATCCTTTATCCGTTCTGCTATTTCTTTGAAGGTTCGTTTCCGGTCTGTTTCGATATCAATATGAAGATCGTATTCAGGCCATTGTAATTGCTCTGGTCGCCCGAAGAAAAAATCGTGAGCGTTGATGTCCTGTACAGGCTGCGGTTCAGGAAATATGGAATTTAGATACATAGGACTGAGGGAAAGAGTTGAAGGAACCAGGTCGGTTTGGAAGCCGTGTTATGAGCAGATGAGTCCATGTTGATCATGAGGACAAGTACCGGTCACTGATTATAGCCGTAGGAATTCGTTCGGAGAAGAACCTCAACTTTTTCAAGTGAGATTGGGGTCGGTAACCGTGACCCGTCTGATCCGGTAAATTGAGTTCGCTTATGTCACCTTGATATTCGACCCACGTGGAAAACATCCCTACCGTCGACGTCGACGACGACGAACTCGAATGCCTCCTAATAATCTAACGCTCAAACAGCGACTAGCCGCCCTCTCAATAGCCCCATCAGCGCCAATTTCTCCTCATGGATCTGAACAACCTTCATATGCTAATTTCGACTACACCGTTCCTCCTCCCTCAAGTCCGAGCCTCAAAAGTCCTCGACGAAAAGGCTTCGGCATAAGTGCACTCACTCCATCTTGGGCGAAGAAATCCCTTGGAAGCAATAGCAATAGTAATACTACTAGTGCCGAAATTCAAGCAAGGGAATCGGTGCAGCAGACGATGACAAAGTTGATCTTCCAGGCTGGTGTGGATTACGAGTGAGTGTTATCCAGTGAGCTGTGATAACATACTATTTACAACTAGTGGACTAGGACGCGTCCAATGTATGAGGTGTTTCACTTGTCAAAACCCTGTGTATAATTTATTCAACGGGACACGAAATAGGGTTGTAATCAATGCCTCCGCACTGCCTGACCCTCGAGAAATCAACTATGATGTTTTGCTCTCGTATGTCCCTGACGTTTCCGCACTCAGATTTAGCTGAATCGTTACTCAGACGAATCCTTTCATATCTCAATCTCTATGGTAAGAGAGTAGTTGACATTCATCTGATATTCAACCCAACGTCTACCACTCGGTTTGTTCAGTTGAATCAGACTACACAGTTGTCTTCCTTGCCGCCGGAGGAAGACATTCACCAGGCTGGAACTGGGTCTGGAAAGCTTACCGAAGTTTGAGCCGAAAGTACCGCAAGAATTTGAAGCGACTGGTGTGTCTCGATGTATGCCATTATTTTAACATCGCTCTCATGATCACTCTCTTGCTGTAGTATGTTGTTCATTCAACATTCTTTACGAAAAGTCTGTCATCTTCATCTTTCGTTGTGTGTAGACGATTGAAATTTCGTCCCAGTGCTTTTCTCTCTCGCTGGTGCTATCATCAGGTATAGACTCAATTTCCTTACCTCACAAAGCGATTTTTACAAAACCTTTCAGCCCAAAATTCTTCCGCAAAATCTCTTACATCGATACCTTATCCGAACTTGCATATCATGTCCCACTCACCCAAATTGATATTCCTCCCGCTGTCTACCAGTCAGTTTCTCATTACATTCCCTTTGTCTCTCTTCTCCGTTGACAGATAGAACACCAGGGAAAACTCCAAATATGAGAAAAAGATCACTCTTCCTATGCCTACACCCTCCAGCACGTTCGGAGTTCCACTCGAAGACATCATGGGTTACGAAGGCGAAAAGGGCGGCGTTCCTCGCGTTGTCAAAGACACCATCCAATACTTGCGTGAGACAGGTTTAGAAGACGAGGGACTATTTAGGCGTTCCCCTTCCTCAGCCATTCTTCGAGCCGCACAAGAAGCCTATGACCGGGGGAATGTTGTCTCGCTGGAGACGTTCGGAGATCATCATTTGGCCGCGGTTTTGTTGAAGAAGTATTTGAAAGATCTTCCGACGCCGATATTTCCGGAAACACTGTATCCTGTTATCAGACGCTGTCCATTGCCGACGGGCGATCCAGGAGATATGGCTAGTGTAATGTATGTCAGGGAGGTATTGTTGCCAGAATTACCGCCATGCACCTATATTCTTCTTAGCCATGTACTTCGTCAGTGCTCTCAATACTCATGCTATGAACTATTTGTTGACTGTAGCCCACTATCTTTGTAGACTTGATGCACGATGTTTCGCTTCGGTCTGCCTCCAATCGCATGGACGCACACAACCTTGCCATCGTACTCTGCCCCAACCTCGTCTTCGGCTCCAACCCGATTCGGGATGTACAAATGTGCGCTGTACCTGAAGGACCTGCATTATTCCAGCAACAAGAACAACAACCCTTCTTTCCATTATCGTCTCCCTCATCTTCACTGAACAGAGCTGCCTCGATTGAAGGAAAGACTACCCTTGGCGCCGTGATCAAATTATGTATTCAGCAATATTATGAGATTTTTGACGAGGTCATGGATCCAAGTGAGGCAACTACGATGAGAAACGGACTTGGCTCTGACCATGGATATGGGTACGAGCGCGGTGATAGCATGCCTGAGGAGAGCAGGGACGTGTCTGTTGAACGTAGTGGCGACGATCCACAGCAACAATGTCAACAACGAGTGTGGACAGGAAACTCAGTCCAAGGCTTTCCGCACTCCGGATCCAACTTTGGGACTGATTTACATAATCATTCGGATTTCCCATCCAATAAAATTGACAACCACAAACGACACAGCAGTGGTGTCCATACGAATCCTGATGACGACGAGGAGATCGATGATGCGATGCTGGTCATGCCAATTGGCCCCAATCATCGGTATGGTCACGGTCAAGAGCAGCATACCGGAAACGCTAACACTGGCGGAGGTCCTTCGATGTCTTCCTCGACATCATCCCTATCAACCAAACCCCGTCCTCAACACCGAACCACCCTTTCCAATAGCTCCAAAAGCTGTAAACCCACACGCTCTATACACACCGACTCTGGTCCTCCTCCTTCTTACTCTTCCTCCTCTATCGCCCAGTCCCAGTCTGCATCATATGCAACGTACAGCAGAGGCAAGGCTCGGTCGACTATAAGTATCGAGAAAGGTTCGGGACCGACTATCGAGGGTGGGAGGAAAGGCTCGATTAGTATCGGACGAGGGACGAATCGGAAGAGCACTGGTTCTGGTGTCGCGGCGATTGGGGTCACCGCTGAGGGTTTTTTCACACCGCCTGCAGGCGTGCCACCCGTGCCGCCGCTGCCTGTTGGGAATCGTCGTGTCGTCGCTGGTGAGTCTAATGAGGAAGGGGCAAGATTATGACCATGGTCATCGAATTTGCATTAAGCTGAAAATGTTCAACGCCTTACTCTTTTCCTTCTGTTCGTCCTCCAAATGGTGTTATTTAACATCGACCTATCGAGTATATATCCCTTCAAGCTATCTTTTTCCTTTGTTGGTGTCGTTCACTGTATCATAACCCATTTTGATTGATTTATTATCTGCTGTGTGGATCTCCGTTTCGATGCTGGATAGTTTTCTTGTCTTTTTGGATTTCTCTTCCTCAATGTCTATCTTAATCTACTCGTAGCAGCGCTTAATACATTAGTACCGTGTGTTAGTTGTTGAGCGCCTGATGCCGGGGAGAGAACGACATCTGATCCAAAACTTTCACGTGCAGGATTCTACATTTTTCTTTCATGAACCTCGAAGACAACCGACAACTTTTTGAACTCAAAATGATTCTCTGAATCCGACCATGGACAACGTTTTACAACAAACAAATTCGGAGTCTGGTATGCTTGAGTCCCTATATGTACCCAGAGTATTTCTCGGGTATTGCTTTCATGAACTGATCTCCATAATTACACTTTGCTGCCTATGATCACCCTTTGAAAATTTTGCGGCTGGACAAATCGAACGGGGCACTTTTCCTGAAAACCGATATCCCAATTAAGCAGCACGCGGCAGATTCCCATCAAATGTGATAAACTTAAGGGCGTATTCTCTCTATTATCACCCGCCGTCGTTTTCATCCTTTGACAACTTCTTTTGTGACTTGCGATCGCGCTGTTATTGGATCCTTTTCCCCCATTGCACTCAATATCTACAAGGTGTACTCAAAGGCTCCAAAATTCGTAACGACTTTCATTACCTTGTACGCTTTGTGTTTTCTTCCTCCTGGTTGAACACTGAGTCCGCTTGGTATGCCCTTTGATTTGTTGAGCTTCAACACTATTATCCAGCGCTTTAAAAGGTCCACCTTACGATGGTAAGTCTTCCTCAGCAGCGATTTGAGTCACCTTCGATAACCAACTTCTTCGGTTTTCATCGACGTTCCATTCCTCATTAACCCTCGCCGTATTTCCCGACAAATCTCTACGGAATGTCCCACTATGTTAATCCTCTCCACCCTTCCGTTCATGCTGGGAATATCTCCAGCTACAGTACACTTGGTGCAGCTAATCAAATACCTTTACCCGCAGCCCCTTCGGCTTTCCTTATCCCAAACCGAAGACGTCTCCCGCAGACGCCGTACACTCCGAGTGGGAAATGGAAGAGTACCTCCGGTCGCATGCAACCTCTTCATAATCCTATCGTGTTTGACATGAAGGGTTACTCGAAGCAGGGTTTTTCCATGCAAGAGTTGTACGTCCGTGGCGAGTACGCTCTTGAACAGATGATGCAGGGCGCTACGGATCAAGTGCTTGCGCATGCACCTCATATCCGGAAGATCACAGTACATATTAGAGTGAGTTTCTGATTTTATCTTGTGTGGAGGCGCTTGAATTGAATTGTTTGCGTTTCGCCAGTGGCCGGGTTACGAACACACTGAATGGGCTCGTCCTATCGAAGTTGTCACTCCTCGTGGTCCAATCACCCGTGCAGCGCTCGCGCAAATTATCGCGCTCAACTTTGCTCGTTTCTGCGAGGTGCGTAAGATTGTTCTGATGTTAACCATTTAAGGAAACTCATTTATTTGTATTCTCCCAACAGAAAACTCAAATGGAGCGTCCTCAATCTCCGCACTGGCGTATCGGTCACGGCAGTATCACTTTTGAGAGACTAGTCCTTGTGTCTCTGTGGAATCCGTTCGAAGATGCCTGGCAAGCGGATGTTGCGGTTGACTTTTGAGCAATTCCAGAAATAATTTATCTTTCCAGTCCCATTCGCACAGACAAGTTCTATACCCTACTATTGATATCTAATTAACTAACATAGTCACCTTGTACGCATATCTCATCTCTTCCTCTCTGTAGCGATAGCTCTTTTAGAATCTCCTCTTTGTTTCGTTGACACTGTACATTAACATCTAGCACCTTATATCTCTAATGATTTCCAGTAATCGACAAACATAATACGATCACCAAACCCCTGTGTCCCAAGTCAATATAACCCAATTTATTGTACACTCCATTATCCGTTCTCTATACTACAAGGAACTTCTTTCGTTACTGAGAGGGAAACGAGACGTCAACGATGAATATTCACAGCTATCCCCATTCGTGAAATCGTATTCGTAGAAACGGAATCTTGAGCTCGAGGTGCTAGTGTAATTCTCACCTGCGAAAAGGTTGTGTCCGTCAAGACCATTGAAGGTGTATGAAAGATCAAGCATCATACTGACCACCACTATTACAGACTCCTTGTACCTTGAAGAAGGGTGAGCGGAACCGCAAATCGCCCGAGCAAGTTGGCGCTAGTTCCGCAGATTGCGCCAAAGCCATTGGGCGTTTTCTTAATTCTTCGACGTCCTAGTAGAGCTAAGTATTATGACTGAGTATTGGAGAACGAGCAAACCTCTACATCTGTTTCGTCATCATTTAGGTTCTCTTGCTCTGATCTTCTATTCATTTCGACTTCCGTTCTGTCTTCTCGTAAATCCGACTGTCTCCTCGATCTGAGCGTCATCTGTGTCCTCATCACTGGCTCTGATCCCTTCGCCAGCCGCCGTCGCTTCCTAGCAGGCTCCGATTCACCCTCTCTCCCAGGAAGACAAGGACATTCTTTGGCAATATGCGTTTGCCAGTTCTCAATGTTGAAACATAATCGGGGATGGAGTTGAATAACATTCTGACAGTCTTTGCACACGACACTGTGTTCTTTCACCGAGGAATTTACGATAGAGGGTTGGCTTTCTAGCCAGGCTTTGCGAGTAGCTGGGGTGGTTTCACCAGATCGATCCTTTCTTGGTCTGCTGAACACTGGACGATTTCGAGCGTCGCAGATCATCGTTCGAGCCATCGTAGATTGGTGTAATTGAAGTATTAGTATCGTGCAGACTAACAATGAAGAAGGAGAAGAACAAGCGTCAAATACTGTGCCAGCCAGGTGACTTAAGAAGAAGGTATTCCTCTATTGTTCGTCTAATCGGATATTTCGGGCATTTCTCAATATGGAGTATCTTCATGTCGATATCCCAATAACGTGATCGCGTTCAACAGCCACTTGCCACTTCAATTGATCGTTCTAACAATTGATTGGCGCGAACAAGATAGTACAAGGGTGGCATAATGCATACTATTCATAGGGTCGTAGATAGAGAAAAGCATATGAAGACTCATACAGGAAATACAAGTACATAGGAAAAGAACTAGTCGTGAAGTATCGTAAAAAGAAATACCGAGAAAGTTATGGTATATTACAATTGAGAACACGATAGTGCAAGTGGATGCAGTATGCAAGCCAAGTCCAGATGTGACAACGACGAATGCGATGCGGAAATGCTAAAATAGATGCAATGGAGACTTTCATAAATATATCCAATTCGTCCGTTTCGAGAAATAAAGAAGAATAAACAAAACGCATTACGCTGGGAGTTGAGTTGGAGTGATGATCAGCGAAGGAAGCTCCCAATGGAAAGTGAAAGATAGGCTTTCATGAGAGGCGAAGTACCCAGACGCTAGATCCACCATGACCGGGCGAAATAGATAGTCCCATAAAGCGAGTGTGGCCAGTTAGAAAGTCAACCCTTTTGACACCTTGCTGCTTCTCAGACTGTGAAGCATGCCGATCGCGAAGACGCTTGTACCGCGTCTCGTATGCCATCCGAACCTTCTCAGTCTCCTTCCTCGATGGAATGGCGTTATACTCTGCAGACGTGACATTCTTCCGTAGAGCGTGGTATACTTCTGTGAACACATCGTTCACGGTAACGTAATGGCCATTATAGGAAGCATGGACGGTGATGGGCCAGATGTAATGAGGGATATGAAGTACGATGAATGATACGGGCGGGTATACAGCTGGCTCGGAGAATGCGGTAGTGGACAAGCCTATCTGCGTTGTCGTAATTGTGGACGAAGGTAGGCTGACATCGTAGTTTATAACCGGATGGTGTGAGTAAGCAAGTAGGCTATGAACCCGTGTAGCCTGAGGGGCTGGGTACGAGTGAGAGCGTTTGTGGTGTGAATGACCATGATGTGATGGAGGCAAGACTGAAGGACGCGAAGGGGGGGTCCATGGGCCTGAAGAGGATGGTACAGAGGCCACGGAATAAGATAAAGAAGGTACAGCAGGAGGAGGATAGGCAGTCGAAATACTAGCGAATCTGACGTGTTTTCCTGGCATATACTAGTTTGTTTGAATGGCGCTGGGGATTGTAAAGGTGTGTAAGCTGGTATGAGGGCGGGGGGGATTGTGAAGGTAAAGGAAGCCAGACCACAAAACGTTTTTATATCCATCGAGCGCGTCTGTGACGTATCGGGAAAAATTTAAAGTTGAGATTGGAGATTGCGGTGCCGGCTCTTGATTTCAGATGCACAGCAACGGCACAGATTTGTCGGAGCCTGATTAGGAAGGGGCGGAGGCGGCATCTGATTGGTTCGGGCTGAGCGAGATCCACGGAGACACCTTGCCGTACCCAGATTCAAAAATTTGGATACACAGAGCTCTGTAGCCCAGACGTTACATTGCTTTTCTACAGAGATTAGAGTCAAACTGAGTAACTGCAAGCGATATAAATCACTGTAATACAGTACTACAAAGCCCAAGTTAGATAGATTAGCTCAGCTCTGTTTATTCGGAAACCAGACGGAGGCGTCGGATACAGATACAAATGTCTCACCATACAGCTAATTTTCTGCTTTTGTGTTTGAACGATAGCCCTTCAGTTGAATTTCAACAAGATCAAGGAGAGCGCCAGCTAGGAAAATCGGCCTCCACGGAATTCTACAGCAAATTGACCGGAATTGGTAAAAGACTGAGGGATCCGCCCCTAAGCGCTCTACAGCTATCATCCATTAGCGCATAGAGGATGATAGATAAATAAAAAATGTTAGATGAAACTTTTTCCTTGTTTGAGGTATATCATTCCAGTGCGTCTTGGACAGAGCTAACCTATGAAAGCAAGAGAGGAGGCATTAACAGCAACTTGCCTCCACCACTTTTACGTGTGATATGAATGCATAACTGACCTATAGTATACCATCCACCAAACTTAGAGACCACGCAGAGTGGACCTTCCGTTATCGTTCCCCTCGATTTCAGACCAAACTCGTGTAGTCCGGGAAGTTAAATGCCACCCTTCAGACTTCTAGCGATAGTTCGCGCAATTGGAGTCGAAAGAAAGATCTTCCGAATTAGGTACACAGCGTCCAGAGGATTGGCAAACTCGAATGTATTGCTTGTATTTTGTATTACTTGTAGAATCAATTCATGTTATTCAGTGGCGGGAATTGAGAAGATCAACATGGATGGGGGTGGCGGTTACACGTGTAATGACGATAAAGAGGTGGACTCGATGCGCCGATGCGAATTTAGTGGAATCTATGTAAGAGTCAAAGTGAGTGTTTGCAGTACTATACTAAATGTACGCCAAGCGATTTGTGCCATTTGCCGCTTGCCAACGAATGAATTCAACAGCCACATTGGCACAGTAGAGTGAACTGCCTGTTGGGCATACGCCTCCGATAGTCTCGTCAGTCTTGTCGCAGGAGAACGTGTGAAGAGCTGCGGAGGGTCGGGGCTCGCTCAGTCATCTTCTTCACGAAGCAGGTTCACGGTGCTTTGTAGAACCCCGGTTGCTGTCCTTACGACTGCGCACACGGCACAAGCTCGAGCATGAATTCGGAAACAATTGTTGCTTGATTCTTTAAGGGTTTTTGTCGAGAGGAGTTAAGTTGGTGGTATTACACGTGTTATTTTGTGCAAGCAGTGCACAAATCTTGAACGCGCCTTCGAAAAATAAAGCATGAACGAAATCTCAAAATTTCGGTCTCCAAGTCCAAGACTCATCTCATATAGAATCATTTAGTGAGGCAACTATTCTAGAAAGTTACAGTAGTATTACATTTGTGTCTTTACTTCTTTTTTGTTTAACAGTCTAAAAGTAACGAGTATGGCTGATATGTAAGTGTCGTGATATAAAAACGGTCGCAGATCTTGAAAGATATAATAATATGGATAAACAGCAGATATCGACAGCAACTTTTCAAATGGAGAGCATCGGGGAAAAACAAATTTCGGAATCGAACAGGAAAATGGTTGGAACCAAGCACCAAGCTAAGATCTCCCGACCCTTAAATCAAGTGTCAGGCCGAAAGGGGGAAAGGTCTAAGTTGTTGGACAGGACGAAAGGAACGAGGAACGGAATGCCACAAAGCCACTAGCGGCGCGGATATGGTGGTACAAATTGTGAAGGCGGACGACGCGACGATAGTTGAAATGACGTGTTTAGGGAGAGCCACTAGGTTTTTCGCGCTCATGAAGCATTGAGCTCCCAAACCAATCTGTTGTCGTCTCTTCGAATGGACTTTTTCGACAGGCCCAAGAACCGATTTCGGCCCATTAAGAAGTCAATCCGCTTGATACCTTTAGCCAGTTCCTCTTGACGTCCGTTGGCTTCTCCGATGCTGTGACATCGCGAATAGTAAGCTTCGTTGACGTTCGCAATGGCTTCCGGTGACGGAAGTGCTTCGTACTCTAGCGGGTGGACGGCGAGGCGCAAACCACGGTAAAGCGCGTGGAGCACATCGAGGACAGAGACGTGAGAGCCGCCTTTGCGAGCGCTCGCGGTCATCGGGGTAATGGAAAATTCCCAGTGGATATGAGGACACGTAATGATCAACGACGACACAGGTGGGTCTGTGGCGGGCTCAAATAGGAGATCGGCCGAGATAAATGACTTGATTATAGATGGATTTGTAGAGAGGTCGTAAGGAAGTGGTGGTAACTGATACGGAGAAAATGCCAATAAATAATGGATACGTGTTATGGGTGCTGAGATAGTCAAAGGTTTAGTTCGTGAATGGGTCGTAAGTTTGGAGACGTGTCTCCGGCGTTTCGAATGCTTCGGTTCCTCTGAGTGCGAAGACTTTGAGCTCGAAGTGGACGTAGACGTGGTAAACACGTATGGGGTCGATGGAACAGGTGAATACAAGGCGTTGATGCTGGAGAATCGTACACGTTTCATAAATCCGGACATTGGTTGGAGGTTAAAAGTTTGGTAGGTTTGAGCTGGGTAAGAAACGAGGCCGGGCTTATAAAGGTCTCCTGCGCCCCCTGAGCTCTAGCCCAACGACAATTTATTGGCGATGCGATGACTGCGTTACCATCAACGTGATTGTCCTGGTATAGAATATAAAGCGAACTGACCTAAAAAGGGAACAGTGGGCGTTGCCCCGGAAACACCCCAATAAACCAAGAAAGCCTTAATATCGTTCACAAAGACAAAGAGTACAAGGTTAAAGGAGGTTAAAGGACGGAGATGAGGGTCCAAGTTTGTCCGACAGACAGAATTCTCAATGTCATAAAGATCAAGTCGAAGTCTCTTTGTAACGATGATACAATGATCACAACAATGTCGTGATCGCGCCCAACGGTCAATTGAGGGCCAAAAGCACATACTGTCATCTTCAAGAGTTTCATCCAAGGCTTCATCAAGGATGTGCTGTGGATCAGTGGAGATCTGAGTAGCAGACTCAGAAATCAGCAGAGTTATAACACTCAAGAACGATAGCATACGTACTGAGATCGCTCAGGCCATATATCTTCCAGAGAAACAAAGTCATAATCTAGTAGAGATTGAAGATAATAGAATTTGACTTCCGACGTCGACGTGGAAGATGGAGGTGAAGCTTTGAGGGTGTATATACGAAATGCCGGCCGGAAACTTATGCTCTCAGGCGAAATCATACCCTCAAAATCCTCAGTCAACGCGATGAAAAGCTCCTTGTTTTCAGAGGGGCTGTAAGATATATACACACATATGCTGCAACTTCAAAGTTGCATAATCTTCTTTCTAACCCTCAAAGATGACGGTTGTCTTTGAAACAACATTTGGGCGAAAAAAGACTGTGTGCGCGCAATAGCAGATTAGGAAAAGCTACGTCGCTGGTGAGATTCCTTCTGGCTGGAGCTTGAACGTGGGATGAGAACTAATCTTCCACGGAAAGCATGCCAAGACCATATCATTACCGATAATTTGGCAACAAATTTCTTCAAGACTCTCTTAATGTCTGCGTGGTTTGGGTGAGCCCCTCGCATGATTTGCTATCCTGGCTCCGGTCGCAATCCGCATGATCGACCTACTGCTTTAGGAAGGAGAAAAATATACAAGTGAAGTGTACATCGTCTTGCTCTGTCGATACTCGGTTCTCTGATATCTCCAGATATTCCCCCGTTCATTTCTCGAATATCACAATGTTCGAACATCTTTGTTCTTTTTCAATTGATTCTCAATCAATTACACACGTCCTGCGACCTGTCGCGAGGTACTTGATTATGTATAAATACTAGAGGCTGGATGGAAACTTTGTCACCTCTCTTCCATTGTGATTATGGTTACAGACCATCTATCCAGCTACACAGCCGTGCTGTTCACGATTTTGAATGTGGTGCCTCTAGCTTCACACCCATTCAAGACTGGGAGCGCAAGAGTGGTGATAGATCAATTGGGCTAGCGCAGTCTCTGGCGCCAAATCTTACCAAGGATCGAGGCTGTTCAGTAACTTCAGCTTAAGTCCCGCTCTGTCCGTCACTCATCGCATCAAAAAGGTTTGTCTCATATCGATACCAATGATGACAGTGATTCCTTATTATGATTGCGATGAACATAGTCCGAGTTTTGGGTATCAAATACAACATGGCGTCAACAACATTAACTTGGTGTGTGAGTGGAGAATAACATTGGGGTCTCATGAATGGAGAAAAACTAACGATAACAGATAAGAATTAGTTGGGTTTACACCATAAAAAAGTCCGATACCAAGAGCGATGGGCAATAACATCATAGCAATAAGACTAGAAATCGAACAGAGGAGAAATATCGGAATCGGTGGACCCAGGCTCACCGAACGTGAAGTCTGAGCGTAAGGTCGCCATAGTCACTCGGCACTACCTCGAAGCCAGCAAACTTGCTGAATCCTTCGAGGTAATCGATCTTTCGCGGGCCAGCTTCTTTCTGCTGGACCGCTCGAGCAACACTATGCTCCGCGAGATTATCGCACCTCCTTTCGAAGGCCTTCAATATGTTCTCTCTCGCTTCCGGTCGTATACTCTCCAACTCTTGCGTGGTGAGCTGCTCCTGGAGGACCACATACAGCTGCCTAAGCACCACACATACAGTGATCCCCATTCCCTCCTTGACTTCACAGATACAAATAGTAAAAGGAAGTTTGGAGGATTTGACAAAGAGGTGGGAGACGGACGGTTTTGTGGCTGGTTGGTCCAAAGACTCACTATCCAACGTTCCTTCTGTGGGGTCATACAGAAGATCATTGACAAAATCAGGCGTGGGCTTGAATCTCAGCTTTTCGGATATACTGGTTACGCTAGGGATCATTGGAGGCGATGATGAGATTGGCGAGTTGGTCGGTGAAGGTCGTGGATAAATCCCATTAGAGCTTGACCATCGCACTGTCTTTGCGGGCATACTAGACAGGGTGAGTTCATGGCTTGGATCAGCAACGAGCTTATCACCTTTAGGTATTGTGCGAGAGATGTGTGGAGAATTATACGGGAGTTGAGTGACAATGAGGAAGAGTTCGAGTTCGATGAGGTGGAGAAGTGGTGGCAGGTTTTCGATCCTGCTCCAATAAAGGGTAAGTCTTTTATATTTCCAACACCAAATGGTGTCGAATTTGGCCTATGAAAACTAATTACAAGCAGTGAGTCATTCTTACTACAGCTTCTCGATTACTGCAACATATCTTGTTCTAAGAAAGAAAACGGCCTATTCCGAAAGCACATCTATCATTTGCGCTCTCTTCCTGACTGGGATATTTTTCACGCGCCACCGACAATAATTCGCGGTAAAAGGAACGGTGTCTATTTCTGGGAAAACCCGCGCCGGTCAGACCTACGCTGGATTTTTCATCCTTGTCACCATGACCCAGATGAGCAGATTCTTTCTCTTCTTTCAATCTTTAACGAGTCAATCAACGTGTTTGAGATATTTTATACGACGTTGAGACGGTAATTAACACTGCTTCCTATTTTGTACTGAACAGTACAAGTTGGCAGTAACCAATCATATCGTCGACATGTTTTTTAGACCCTTAGTTAAAACCACACACGGTGTTCGAACCGTTTATAGACACAAACCCTCAGATCGTTCATCTCTTGTAATCCGTTAGTTTGTTCCAGAACCGCACTGACATTCTTGCTGAACTTTTTTTCAGCTCCGCCGCGTACTGAACAAGGCGGTGGATTGACTCGAGGCTCTCTTGATTTCTTTCTTGATAGGCGAAAACAAGGAATTTTCTTGGCAGAAGTCAAGTGCCTTCCGCAGATGCAGTTTAACAGGCTAAATTTATTATTTCAGGCAACTCACACTGATCAATTTCTCCGATAAGACACGCTATCAACGCGATAAAGTTCAACGTCTGTTTAGGCCTTCCCGCGACAGAGCTGATAAATTTATCGTTTTTGGAAAATCTGACCCATACCTCGAGATCATCTGTGGGTCCCGCCCCTGGTGTTCCATCCAGTGACTCCGAGTCTTGTTCTAACCGTGACTCCGACTTTTCATCTCTGCTTATGTTGCTTTTTCACGATCTTTTGGTTTGTCTTATAAATTTGGGGACTCCCGCAAGATCTGCAGATATCAGAAAGTAGTACAACAAGGCTGCCAGGAGTCTGATGCACGGATTGAAGGTGAAAATACCTTTCTGGAAACAGGAATGAAGGATTCGACTTCCAAGCCATCAAGGTCTACTATTGGGCTCCTCTCCTCACAATCATGTAGGAACGCAATATCACATTCCTCCTTCGAGAAGCATCATATTTGTAAAGATCTCTCAGGTCGAAGAAGAAACAGCACGGGGCATCTGTCAGAGAACAAAAAGCCTTCATTTTCGGATTGGGTAGTACATGAATCCACTTATCCACGACCCAAGTCATACTGCATAACAACGGTAGCTGAAGAGTGGAAAGAATCTGATTTTTTTAAGTTTTTCAATTCATTATACAATCTTCGCCTCAGGCCAGTGGCTCAGCCTAACGAAGCCTAACGATATCTCAAAAGTCTCCTCGTTGAATTTAAAAATAGAGCAAAAAATCATTCCCACTTAGATTGCTTGCCACTCAGGGTTTTCTGCGCATGCGTATGATAAAATTGCCACAAAGAGATTTACATAAAATAGTAAGCCTGAGTCTGGCTCTTCTTGACGTTTGACGTCGATGTAGTGCGTATCACATGGTATCACCATATGTCCTCAAGGATGCTCTGCGAAAGGATAATCCGTATATCCCACTCTTTGGTCATCCAATGTGGTTCCGCATGCATTTCCATACAAGGTGTGCATGTCAATGGGAGTATCGATTGGCTTTCCGTTCTGAATGCGTTTGGCCAAATCCGGATGAGAGATCCATAAGTGGCCCCAAAATACACCGACGACTTTACCCGCTGAATTAATGAAAGATGTGAAGATGATACCTTCAGTTGCTAGAAGACTCACCAGCGACATATTCAGCGGCCTCTTCAGGTGTAAAGTCACCATTGGAAAGCAATGTACTTTTCTTGACGAGATGGCCATAAGCATGCACGACGTCATGCTTGATAGCACGACGTTTGCCTTGAAAGTAATGTTAGCGAGACTTAGAGGAATAGATCCCAGCTACAAACCATCAATGATAGGATCTAAAAATTCAGAATAACGCTGCAAAACGATGTACGCAAGCCCCAATCTATCGATTTCGGCAATGAAATATTTGTATGTTTCTAAGGTTTCCTCGAGAGGCATGCTTCATGGGAGTCAGCCACTCCATAAGAAAGAACAAATAACTCTCATACCCCATGTCGTTGTAGCCTCCGGCTGGGCTAAGCTTTATACCTACTCGACCAGTGCCCCAACTATCTATAACAGCATGGAGTACTTCCAACCCGAATCGCGAACGATTTTCAAGACTCCCTCCCCACTCATCTGTGCGTGGCATATTTGATCCACTATCAAGGAACTCATGGATGAGATAGCCATTGGCAGCGTGTACTAAATCATCAATTGAGAATCATTATGTAGAATGATCACGAATGTGTTACAGACCTTCCACCCCATCGAAACCAGCTTCTTTCGCATTGATCGCCGCTTGCTTGTATAGAGCGACCAGTTTCATAGGGTCATCAATTTCAGTCGGCTGAACTTGCGAGTTAATAATAAAAGGGATACTCCCACACACACTTTCATACCGTCACATAACCTGGAATGCCAGGAAGAAATCTGAATTTTCCGCCTCGTGCAGCTATAGCTGAAGGTCCATATACCGGCTACAGAGACAGAGAAATAGTGTAGTGTTTCGAGCTCATAAAGCGAGTGACTGACCTGGCCAGACGCGATTTGATCAGGAGCATCAGGGTGGCTCACCCTTCCCAGATGCCAGATCTGGGCGAAACATTTACTTCCCATTTCATGGATTGCGTCGTTGATTTTCTTCCATCCATCTATCTGCTCTTGATTCCAGATACCGGGAGCGTGAGGCCATTCCGTTCTAGAAGAGGCGCCACTTAGCATCCGAGAATAAAAACAAATATGGCGACGAGCTCTGTACATACCCTTGCTGGCAGACAAGAATACCCTCTGATACAATCAGTCCAGCGCTTTCTGCCCGCTGTCTGTAATATTCAACCATAAGATGGTTTGGAACGTTTGTGGGAAGTGCGCGGTTCCGAGTCAAAGCGGACATAAGCACTCTGTTGCGTACAGTGACTGCCCCGATCTGAGTGGGTTGAAAAAGGGGACTGAGATCGATATTAGATGTCATTCTGCGAAGAGCTTGGTGAGAATACTGATCCTTTATCGCCTTTATACGCTCTCAACGAATATATTTGAACCTAAGACTAAGGCATCAGATATGGTAGTCTAGTATGGCTGGAGACCGTGTTCCCCAAAGAACCATTAGTTTCGGGGATTTGTGATATCAAACTACTGAGTGTCTGCGACAGTGCTGACCCCAAGAAGCTCAGCAGTAGTCATTGAATAATGAATCTAGGTATAGCAAAAGGGTAGCAAGGTGATTGCTGATTGATTCAGAAATCTGTTGGTCCTAATCTGTATTCTGAAAGATAACGATCTACATACTTCGAGAGAATATAGTCTATGGTTAGCCACAACATTATTGGAAATTAGGCCTCAGTGAAGCTTTGGGGGTTACATGAATTATGCGTGATAAACGGAAGTGTGAATAGTACCATTCAAATAGTCGTGAATGGGGCCCACAATGTTTGAGACGGTGGAAAGTTATGTCCCCAAATCGAGGAAGCATAAAACATATTGTCGTGAGACATATTCGAATAAGCACTTGGAAACTAAGTACTTGCCAGTGTACCACGATATCGATAGTATCTACGAAGATCGAAGTCTTTTCCACTATCGAAGCCTTGGCTGTACTATTCTTGTCTGGTGTTGTGCTTTGAATATGTATCTGGGATAGACAGGAACGAGTTTTTGGATTGACCGACCTCAAACATCCGCGACGAGAAATGCAGATCTCAGGAAGCGAAAACTCAGAAATCAGCGGGGTTAACGGCATTTATACGCACTAAGATTACCCGGTCATGTGATGGATGTAAACGTACAAGAAATGTGCGGTCCGGGGAGGGATATACAATGCCTGCCGGAAGAGTCTTTTTTTTCAGACTCTACACTGTATGGAATTTGAAAGAGATTGTTAGGTGCTCTTCTTATACGACATCTTTATCCCAGTATTCGAATTTCCACCTTGAACATCATCAAGAATTGCAATGAAAAAATGATTGTTTTCGAGCAGGCCGTTGAAGAACCCCTGCTGGAGGCGCATCATCATCCCTATTGCTTTATCCAGCTCCCGTCTTACGAAAACCGTGCGCGCGTAATACATAGCAGAATAGGGAAAGGTATGTACATTGGTAAGACTCTTACTGCCCACCTCGAGGCTGAGAAATGACCTCTCAAGGAACTCATGGTCGATAAGTTCGCAACAATTGCCAGGACTTGTATAACGTCCGTCTAGCTTTAGGTGAGAGCTCTCTCCGAGTCGTCACCAATACCCATGAGAAGACGTTTTGACTCTTCAGGAAGTGTCTGAAGCAAGAAGATGTATCTTGTGCTGTCGGGTACCCGGTTCTCTGATCTATTTATCAAAATACAATGTTCGACCCCCGTCTTTGTTATTTTTGTGTTTCATTCTCGAATCTCAATCAATCACAGATCCCTTCGATAAACATCATCTACTTAGCGACCTGTCGCAAGGTACTTGTTTTTATAAATTACTGAGTGGGCCTGATCATGAATGGGTTGCGCTTCTTCTATATTGTGATCATTATCACTGACCCCATCTCTGCTGTTCGTTCACAGCTTTGAAATGCGGTGTGCCCATCTCACTTGACACCGGCTCAAGGCCTCTGAGCGCCCAAGAGTAATAAATTTTAATCAACTCGGTGATGAGTGAAATCTTTCCTGCCGAAATCCTCATAGGAAAGGAGGATCAAGGCTGGTCAGTCCAAGTCGTTCTCTGTCTTCTCCCTTCGGAGTCCGTTACTCATCGCATCATAAATTCCGTTCCACATCAATACCTACAACGGCAATAAATTCCCTTTCTTAACATGCCGTTGTGACAACATTAACTCATGTGAGTGGGGGGAAATCATTTGGGAGAAATCTAACGATAACGCATAAGAAATATACAGGAAGCGATGGCAATAATATCATAGTCATAAGATTAGAAATCGAATCGAAGAGAAATATATCGCAGTCGGTGGACCCGGCTCACCGAACGTGAAGTCTGAGCGTAAGGTCGCCATGGTCACTCGGCACTACCTCGAAGCCAGCAAGCTTGCTGAATCCTTCGAGGTAATCAATCTTTCGCGGGCCAGCTTCCTGTTGCTGGACCGCTCGAGCAACGCTGTGCTCCGCGAGGTTGTCGCACCTCCTTGCGAAGGCCTTTAATATGTTCTCTCTCACTTCCGGTCGCGCACTCTCCAACTCTTCCGTGGCGACCTGCTCATGAAGGGCCATGAACAGCTGCCTAAGGAGGGCACACACAGTGATCCCCATCTCCTCCTTGTCTTCATCAATACGTATAGTAACCGGAAGTTTGGATGATATAACAACAAGGTTCGAGACAGACGGTTCCGTCGCCAGCTCATCTGCATCTCCCGACTCACTATCCAAAATTCCTTCTGTGGGATCATTCAGAAGGTCGTTGACGAAATCGATTTCTATGTTCTGTTGGAATCTCAGCTTTTCAGAGATTCTGATTTCTATCGGAAACGGCGGTGTGAGCTCTAGTGAGCCCGAGAGCGATGAGGATGGCGATGATGTTGGCGAGTGGGTTGGCGAAGATTGGAAAAGCTCATTAGAGCCAGACCAACGGACTGTCTTTGTGGGCATAACTAAACGAGCTAGGGGTGAGTTTTAGGCGGTTCATGGCTTGGATCAGGGACAAGCATATCACCTGTAGTGATTGATCGAGAGAGAGGAGAGAGAGAGAGAGCGATGATGATATACGGAGAACTTGGGGATGATAATGAGAAGTAGAAAGTTGACAACTCGATAAGGTTGAGGGGGGTGGGGGGGTTGTTGTTGATGCTCCTCCAATAAGAGGCAGGTCTGGTTATATGTGGGGGGGCCCAACCTCAAATAGTGTTCAATCTACGTATGGACAGGAATTACAACCAGTGAGTCATTCCCACTACAGCTTTTTGATTACTGTTATTCGAAGGCAAAAGGCCTATTCCGGGAATTCAGAATTCAGTGGTATCATTTCAAGCCCCTCTCTCTTCCAGAATGAAGATTTTTCGTAACAGTCCCAACCGACGAATATTTGTCATAGAACTTGAAGAAGAAGAAGGGCCGGGGAACCCAGTGCCGAACCCGCGCACTGGCAGACCTGCGCCCAGATCAAACACTGAATTATATATTAAGGGCTTAGAATGTACTTAGCGTGTCACCATGACCCAAATAGAACAGAAATACCATACCATATACTTATGATTACGATTTCAAGATAGCCAAAATCAACGCGTTTGAGGTATACTACTACTAGTACGATGAGGCGGCAAGTAAGTGACACACCTGCTTACTATTCTGTATTGAACATCTAGCACTAACTGAACATACGAGTCGTCCGGATGATTAAGTTCAGACTAGTGGTTAAACCTTTGTGAGTCAGCTCCGCCGCATACTAAACAAAGGCAGTGACTCGAAAGATCGTTTGAGCACGAATCAAGGGCTGGATATATTCAGCTCGGTCGAGGGAAGATAATCAGCATACCTTGAATTTTATCGCAGTGGCGTGTCTTATCAGGGAACATACGCCAAAAAATCAGTGCGAGAGGGGGTGAGTCATCTGACACAAATCCCCGTTCTATACTGCATCTGATCCAGGCCTCGAGATCATTTGTGAATCCTGCCCAGGGCGGCGGTGTTTAATAAGGCTAGCTGTCCCTTCGAGTTTTCATCTTCTTTACGTTGCATTTTCGTCATCATTGTATTTATCCTATATGTTAGAGGACTTCTTCAGGATTTGCAGATATCAGAAGCGCAACAAAACCTCCCGTTTGTCACATTTTGAAGACTCCTTTGAAACGACGTTCGACAATGAAGTTCAGTCTTCAAGGCATGAGAGCTTTCGTGTCAATCCTTGACTTGAGGATGATGGCTATTGCATTTTATTCTCGATAAGTAATGGTGATGTACGTGTAAAGCCGGAACCTAGCCATAATCCTCTTTTGTGAAGCATCAATTTTTGAGAAGTTCTCATCTGGCTCTGTCCAGCAAGGGCTACCTGTCAGAGGAACAAAGGGCCTTCATCTTTTGATTGAGGAATGATGAATTTACTGGCAGTGTATGTCTCATTTCCATAGTGTATCATGAAAGTCGAGCAAGTCGGAATATATGATTGATGACTCCTATAGTAGAACCAGGCATAGTATCGGTGTGACGGGTTTGAAAGTTTGTGAAGGGCGCTAGGCAAACTCAGCCGTCCTTAAATTGTGGATTGGATTGTGGGCGACCGAACCTTGACTATGACTCAGGGCATGCAAACGATAGGTTTTTACCAAGAGGTATAGAATATTATAATTCCCCTTGTATTCGAACTTGCTCCAAGGACCAAAACCATCTCCTCCCCTCAGAAATTTTCTCTGACGATTCACATACTACTCTCCCCACTTGTCTGTCCAAAGCGTTTCGAAATCCCCATGTCCAGCAACTCTTTTCATTTCTGCCTAGGGTACAGTATGTATTGCGGTATCAGTTGACTCAACGTAGAGTATGACTCTGTTATGGTTCACGTACCTCGTCCAAATCTATTCGTCTATGCTGCCATGCCTCCATGTCCCATGGAAAGGGACCTCGACGACCCTCCTTCCAATATCCCAAGTCGTGATACCGACAGAGAAAAATGTCTGTTTCGCCTATGGGACTCGGGTCATCCACCGCAGCGTGAAGGACAGCGCGCAATTCCGGGCCCCCAACGAAACATGAGAACAGATCCGGATTCTTCTTATGCAGATGATGGCGAATAAATGCTCGTAGCTGAATATCCTCGGGAGCAGTATCATCCTAGAACTCTCCAGGACCATCAGAGCCAATTATGAATCGCTGATCATCTTCCTGAACCACCCGACACCGATCACTTCTGCCCACAACGGCCGAAAGCCAGCAGCTTCCCAGTCAACGATACCATTAATGGCTCCGGATTGCGGATCAATGAGGATATTACCCTCGTGTAGGTCACCACATGAAAAATAAAAGTTGTATGGTTCTGAGGTCCAAACAAAGTAGAGCTGGGGTATAATCTATGAATGCTGTGGAAGAGTTCGACGCATTTTTCTTGAGTAGGAAGATCAAAATCGGATCTGGTGGGAGGATTGCCATTGAAAGCAACGAGTTTGAAATATTCCTCTGACGTGAAGGTAGGCATTGTTTGAGAAGGAGAAGGGACCACTAGGCGATAGTCTATGAGGGAGATATCTTGAAGGGGTCCAAGTTCATATCCGTTGTCAATGGAGTGGTTGCAATGGCTCCTCAACAGACGTAACGATTCCAGGGACAAGGGTTGCCACCGCGGCGACCTTCTGGCAGAAGAAAGGTTATCCATTCGCCTAGTTCTATGATAAATTCAGCCACAGCCATCTGACTTGAGCCGGAAGAGCTGGTCGTAGACATCGATGAGATTCCGAGCGAATGTCTGCTTTTGAGGATACTGTAGTTGATCCCAGGCTTCGTCCAGCTCTACACCTGACATATACTCCATAATCAGCCATTCAGTACCGACTGAATTACTGGATTCTGAGCAGTATGCGAAAACAGTCGGCACAGGTCAAGAAGTGTGACCTGCGATCGTCCCTTAGTAACTATAAATTATCCCAGAGGCCGCGCCACATACTTTGTACGAAATTCATGACAGCTACTTGGCCCTCAGTTTTGAAGAGAGGCTTCACTGGTGCTACCAGGTGAGCAATGACAGCGCGGAAGGAAGTTGAAAAGAGTAGATGCGAGCGTAGCTTGTGTGATGTTCGTGATTGGAGATCCGCATTGAGAGGTAGGTATTCGGAAAACCTGACATACGATACTCTGGAGCGCGACTAAGTCTACGTTAACACCAATCCATGGGTCATTCACTCCAACCCAGTCGAGAAGTGACATCTTGGAATCAAGTGGAAGATAGCCTGGTGGCAAGGGTGTGAGGGACCCTCATTCTCACGCTTTTGAAAGTCCGACATGCTGCCGAGTAAAGGCCATAGACGCTTGACTCACCTTGAAGCTTCACGTGGACGGAAAGAACGCGCTTCGCGTTGTTGATTGGTCTTGTAACCGCGTTATTTATGCATGGCGGGCGAATCCGCAGTGCCTTCTTCAGAGCTATCGTCACTACTCAAACTAGAATTGATTCGTACCTCGTCTCTCGCATGATATTCATGATTACATTCTGGAAGGGATATCAAAAGATAAACTGGCTGATATGTGTATTGCTGAGCTGGTGCCGGAGTGGAAGGGTGACCTACAGAGGCTGTAGGTACTGAGGATTCATCATCGAATGGACTGCTTGGCTCAGGATGCATCTAAACGGAATAAAATAGTACACTGCGTTCACCCATCTTATCTATCATCAAGCGCTCAAAAGTACGTAGCAAGACGTGGCCGGCAGCACGTCGGAGTTTTAAAAGCGTGAGAATGAGGGTACCTCACACCCTTGCCACCAGGCTTTATTCACGAACGACTATTCTTCGTGAACTACAAGACTGGCTAGCCAGGCTAAGTGGAAGAAATTCATGGTCAAGTGTCACGTGACTGGACACACTTGCGATAAGATAGACTAGCTGAGTCATCAATTATAATGTAATATTATTGTATTATTGAGTTGAGTATGGAAAATCGTTCAAGTGTTTTGGCTGGGGCTTGGGCCCGCGTGGGTGGGAAACTCACGCTATTTGGATGGCCAATGCCGGAACGTCTAATTGACGTTGGTGAATATTTCGAGTCCAGGGTGGGTTGGAGGGGGACAAGAAATAATTTCGATATTATTGTGTACTGTACTGTTACGACCATATGACCGACCAATGTTATGCGTTACGGGCTCATGACTAAAGTCATCATGACCGACAAATCAAGGTATGCGTTATGCATATGTCCGATGGGCCACAGGCCTTACTAAGTTTGCAATTTTTTTTCAACTAAAATACAGAATGACATGGAAGACATCCAGTGGGCAACTGCTACAATGGCACAGGAACTTACTTTTTTTTGTTGAATCTTGTTAGTAGTTACTATACAAAAGTTTCTATTTTGTTATGTTCTGTGACATGACCAGACCTCAATGTTATGCGTTATGATTTCTAAAACCCGCATGACCGAAGGGTCACCGTTACGCGTTATGCGGTCATACGGTCGTAATAGTACAACTTTGTATGTACTGGTTCGCCTTATCTTCGGAGACGGCCGATAAAGTGCTCAAAGATTAGATAGTTGCAACGGGGTCACAGACAGATAGACGGACGAAAAAGTCCACTTGGGGTAACCTAGGTGGCCATAGGATCGGCCTCTCATCAGCGTTGTGCGTGCAGTAGACACCTGATATTGGTCATATGGGAGGATGCCCCAGATCATATAACCCATCGATAACAACCTACGCATATGCTGTGGTCCCCGAGGCAAAGCCAACACTGACAGTTGGATCGGGTATCATGTGGTTCAATGCCATGTGACATACTCCACCCCGCGATTAGGTAGTCATGTTCTATCATGTGCAAGTTAGAACCGGCAGGTTAGGGCAGCGGTTAAGCCCTCTGATGAGCTCCTTCGCGAGAGCGAAACCTGCTACAAAGTCCTAGCCTTTCGGGTTCAAACCCCAAAGCTGTCCAGTACTTATGCAGTCTGCAGACGGCGGTGAGAGAGCAATATGAATAAGCACCATTATAGTGCTGTGCTGATTCTCACATTGCCTGCTATCTTATCGATGAATACCTCCGCCACAATTCAATCACGTGAAGATAATCTGCGGCGCTAAATCTAGTTCTCATCTTCTACCATCATGTCAGAACTCGAGCTTTTTTGTCTTGTGCTTGACGATCGACCCAGTGTCAACCGCATGTTTCCAGTGTCCATTTCTAGTACAACCTCATTTGGTACTCTAAAGGAGAAAATCAAGGAGAAAACCCGCCCTACTTTCGACCATATTGCCGCAAATATTTTGGAGCTATGGAACGTTTCCATTCCCATCAAACACCTCTCGGATGATAAGCTTCCTAATATCGCACCCAAGGGTTCTTCACTACTCCCGTCAGACAAAATGCACGACCTGTTTCCAAACAGACTCCCGGAGAAGCATCTCCATATTATCGTTCGGCCTCCTACGGTTGCTGGTGCGTCTTCAACGTTTTTTCGTTTCGTTTAACATCTCATATTCTCTGCAGCACCTCCAAATCCACAGCCCCTTCTCGAGCTGAATTGCTTAGTGCTCGGCGACCAACGCAATCACATCTTTCCGGTCAAAATCGCGGCCACAGAGTCAGTCGGCTTCCTTAAAGAAGCAATCAAGGGGAAAAAAACTCACCGATTCAATCGTGTTGACGCCGACGATCTTGTTCTCTGGCGCGTCTCCGAGGTCGTTGATGAGAATCTCGAAAATAAGCTTCAGCAAGCCGAATTTCCAACAAAGCCATCGTTGTCACCAATCGACGAACTAGGCATAGTCTTCCTTAATTCGCCTGTAAAGGGTCGTTTGCATATTGTGGTAGGGCGGCTGATAGACGGTAAGCTCTGTAGTTTTTTTGATGTAGCAATTCTGTCTCATTACTATCAGAGCGTCAGCAAGACGAGGACGCGATTTCCGATCTATCCCTGCAACGCAGGCGCTTGGACAGTGTGTATTTCCCGTGTGTTATGTTATTGGAGTGGTTAAGCGATCTAGATTTAAGGCTTCGACTTTGCTCGACCGACAAAGCGTGCGCGTACTGCCAAAGATGATGAAGAATGTACGAGTTGATCCTGATCCAGTCCTCAATAGTTGTTTGCTGATACTCAATTTTGATTGCTTAGCTCCCTCCACATTCCTCCGCCGTCTGAGAAACAAGTCTTTAAAGTCAGAACTTCCAACCCTTGCAGCACTTCGAGCATTCTTGAACACTCCGCTCGAGGAATCGGACAAAGTTCCAATTTCTCAAGCCCAATTCGATAGCATTCTCTCTGAGCGGCCCGAGGATATATGCACCAGGGAAGATGTCTTGGCTGTTTTCAAGGTCGGAGAGGTTGGGCTACCATCGTTGGGATTCACGAATGCACTGAAAGCACTCCGTTTTTCACAAACAGAAGACGGATATCATCATTATTGGGATTCCAATATTCGCGATATCCTTGAGGTGCTCATTCCGGAAGGAGAGTGCATACGTAACAGCAACTACCACACGGAGACTGGCAAGGCTCGCCCGGATTTTGGTTTCCTGATTCACAAGCGATGCGTTTTCCGAGGTGAAGAAAAGGGACCGATGAGTTTTGGAGATCCCGCGCTCGAGCTCATAGAGACGCTGGTGTGGGTGTATGACTCGGCTCCATATATCCTTGGTACTTATGGTCCATCCATGTCATCTCGAAGAATTTTTTCTAATCAATGGATCCAATTTAGGCTATTATGCCAATGAGACTGTGGTCACGTTTGTTGCGATTACGCATTCTGAAGATGGACGGATAATGCGTCATGATTTGGAAACAATAGACTTGAAGTACACTGCTCACCGAATCCTCAACCTGAGGCGAATGATCAATATAAGCTTTATCCTTCCTCGACTTGCGACAATGGTACACCAAGCCAGTCCCGGCTTTCAAATGCTCGAGAGGTAGGGGTACTGATTGGCTATCTGAGTATTTGGTGGGCATTTACTGATTTTACGCAAAGACCCAATTGTTACATCTCATTCCCGAACGCAAAGCTTGTTATGAAGACATACACATGTGCGGATGGTCTAGATAGAGTTCGACACCTCAGCTGGGTCTATCGAACACTCAAGGAAGCCAATGTTCCCAACACTGACTCGCTTGTCTCGTCCAAGAGGAATGTTGTCTTTCTGGAACCTGTTGGTCTTGCTATGCCACCCAACACTGTTGGTCAGCTCAGGGAATGCATTTTGTGTATACTGGATGCGCTCGAAGTATGTATGAAAACCCATCCTCTACCTTCATTTGTACAATTTTTTTTATTGGATGAAAACACAGAACGCTCATAAAATCCCACTCTATCATCGCGATATTCGGAAAGAGAATATCATTCAGCGGATTGACGATCCGTCAAAGTGGTTCCTCATTGACTGGGAACATGCTAGTACTATGCCAACATTAGCCCAGCTAAATTTCGCACGTCAGACGCACTCTCCTGCGATTTTTGAAAACAACCATGGGCGAGAAGTAGATATATGGGGTGTTGGGTATTTGATCTTGGATGCTGATGGGATGATTTTGCCGGAGATTAGAGAACTTGGAGATCGCATTTGTCGTGATTCTCGAAAATTGACGGTGCTGCAGACTCGAGAGCTTGTGATTGCAGTGTTTCCTGTGCCAGTGTAACTGGAATGATAAGGTTGTTGCCGATAGACTTTTTTACCATGAGGTTGTAGAATATTATAATTCGTGTAGAATATTATAATTCCTATTGTGTTCAAACTTGCTCCAAGCAACAAGACAATCTCCATCCCCTCAAAAAAAATATCTCTGACGATTCACATACTACTCTCCCCACTTGTCTGCCCAAAGCAATTCGAAATCCCCCCATGTCCAGCAACTCTTTTTCATTTCCGCCCTAGGGGGTGCAGTATATGTATTGCGGTATCAGTTGACTCAAAAGTAGAATATACATAACTGTTGTTATAATTCACCGTACCCTCATCCAAATCCATTCGTCTATCTATGCAACCCCACGGCCTCCATAATCCCATTGGGAAAAAAAGCACCCCTCGGCGACCCCTCCTTCCAATATCCCAAGTCGTGATACCGACAGAGAAAAATTGTCTTGAGTTTCGCCTATGGGACTCGGGTCATCCCACCCCGCAGCCGTGAAAGGACAAGCGCGCAATTCCGCAATTCCGACGCGCCCCCAAACGAAACAGAAACATGAAGAACACAGATCCGGATTCTTCTTCTTCTTCTTATGCAAGATTGATTATGGCGATTCGCGAATAAAAACGGCTCGTAGCTGAAATAAAATATCGTCGGGGAGGGGGTTATCATCCCTCATCCTCATCCTCATCCTCTCGTCCTCGAATCGAAACTCTCCAAGTAGATGCCTGAGCGAGCCGTACGCGTTAGTCTTGTATGATCCCCGGCACATCGCGAATGATCAATGATCCATTGGAAGGTTGTGGTCGGCCATTCAACCATTCCATTGAATAATTGAGAGGTTATAGGTATATTCGGGAAAAAGAAAAACCCCTGACATACGATAATACGATAGTACGATAGATAACTCCCGAGTCTGGAGTCTGGAGGGCGCGAGGTAAGTCCAAGTCTACTACCTAAGTCTACGTTTGTACGTTAACTTAGGGGACAATCCACGGGTCGGCCACAATCCACGGGTCAGGGGGTTTAGTGAGTGATGAGTTGTGAAGTATGAGTTATGAGTTATGAACTAACGAACTATGAACTACGAACTACGTGATACGCAAATACCCGTATCCTCCCCTCCAGGTTCACCCAACCTACCCCCATGGATTCAAATTCCGTACGTCCCAATCCCCTTCCTCCCCTTCCTCCAAATCCTCTTTCTCCCCTTCCTCCCCTTCCTCCCCTCCGCCTTGTCTTCTCACCCCCTCCCCCCTCACCCCCTCCAACTCGGCCTTGATCCTCCCCAAATCAAACCCCGCCGTTTCCGGAATCCCCGAGTCTGTAACTATAACCGGAACCGGAACCGGTACCGGTACTGGGATTGGTTCCCTCCGCGGGAGGTCCCCCTCCTCCTCCTCCTCCTCTTCCTCCTCCCCTTCCTCTTCTCTTTCTCTTTCTCTTTCTTTTTCCTTCATGTTCGTGTTCATGTTCGTCTTCATCTTTGCGTTCTTCGCCCAACTCGCATAACTAGGCGGTCTCTGAACACCCTCCATCGCCTTCCTCCTCTCTGCTCTCTTCTTCGCTTCCGCTCTCGCCTTTCTCCTCGCGAACCACCCTTTCCCTTTCCCTTTCCCCTCCTTCCCTTTACCCCCATCATCATCATCAACCCCCTCTTCCTCTTCCTCCCCCTCTCGTCCCCCCCTCTCCCTATCCCCCTCGAAATCCGGCTCCTCCTCAACCTCATCAAACCACGTCTGGGTAGTCTTGAACCCCAAATCCTCCAAGATAAGCGGCATATAAACTCGATAGGACATGTGTCCTGCGATTTTATCTGTCACGTCGTGGTTTTCGAGGCCTTGGACGCCTAGGATGGGTCGGAGACCTGCTACGGTGTTTACGTTGCCTGTAACAAAGTGTGAGAAACAGAAAATAGAATGCATACAAAGTTGTGGACTGACCACTAACGGCACTACTAGCTCTAAACAAATAATTCAACACCCAATCATTCCTCGCATACACATTAACATATCTCCCCCCAACCACCCCCCTCGTTTCTTCCCACATCGTGAGCGGGACGGATATCGTGGCTCCCATCAAATACACATCCTGTACGATTCCGAACCCACCTCCCACCCCTTTCGTAGTAGTCCTCGCGAGATCAAGGAGGGCATAGAAAATAACTCTGGCGCCGAGACTGAAACCGACAAGGGTGATGGGACGTACCCCGAGTTTTCGTTCACGGAGGATGGAAGCGAGGACGAGGCCTGCGGCGCGTGCACGGTCGAGGGCGTTGGACCATGGGTTGTCGATGAGGTAGCCGAGTTTGGTGAGGATGATAGGCCATTGGAGGGCAGTCATTAATGTTGCCATTACTGTTGCTTGTAAAACCGTTTGTGAGATTTGTGAAAGTACTTCGCCTACAGAATCAATTAGACTTGGAAACCTCCACCAGTTCTTCGTTTACGCACCAGTTAAAATACTCAAGGCACTCCCAGTCTCTCTAATCATCTCTGGTTCCCAAAGCACCGAAAACACATCACCAACTACTGGATCCAGAACCGAAAACGGTAATCTCGGATCATCCAGTTTCCCATTCAAAAACCCCGGAACACTCAACACACACCCTACTCTCCCATTCCTATGAATCGGCAAAACATCAAAAACTCTGACGACTTGTGTCCTCCTACTCATCCCTTTCCCCGCAATCCCCGCCCCAGTTAACACCCCCCCAGTCGTAATCACCGCTGCACCAGTCGACCCAGCAAGGAACGTCGACGCACCCCCAATTCCAATCGTACTAAACGCAGTCCCCAACCCCACTCCAATCACCGGTGCCAACAACCCGGCGGACAAGCCAATAACCAACCCTCCTCCGAGCGTAGCCAATCCCAACATCGCAATCCTCCGCCTTCTCAACTTTCTCACTTGTTCCTCAACCGCTCCTTCGTTCTTGCCTAGCCCCACTTCCCCCTCGGCTTCCCCAGAGACCCCAACAGCTTCTACGATTCTTCCCTCGAACAAGAGTACGTCAAACGAGGAAAGGGAGAGGAGAGCGCCGACGCGGAAGAATAACGCCCTCGAGCGAGAATCATACACCGAATCGGCGATGAGTAAGAGAAAAAGAGAGGTGAGTATGGTATACCTCATATCGAGAGTGATATATTCTGGACCATCACTATCAGGATTAACAACCTCTTTCATCTCAACAAGCGCTGGCACCAAATCAATCGGTTTCACACCATGTTTCCCCAATGTCTCAATCATTTCTTGTTCTAACAACCAATATCAGCACGTCAACCAGTGACTCACCAGTCACCCACCTCGTGTTTCTAATCCAATATGATAATACAACCTCCCCATAATCTTCAACCCCCACACTTTCATACTCCCCACCGCTTCCCTAAACTCCTTCTTAACCTCCCCCCCTTCTCCTCTCACCTCAACCTCCCCAATCATCTCCTCAACAACCAACCGACAAAGTCCCACATACCCAATTCTCTGACTCTCCCTTAACAACCCCCTCATCATCTCCATCTGCGATATCGCCGTTCTCGTTCTTCCCCCCCCAACTTCATCAGCATCATCAGAGAATAAATACCTCGATGCGTTCACCACGTTCGGGGATTCATCCCAGTCTTCTTCGACGTGCCGTAGTCGCGTGTAATCCGTCGTCGTCGTACCCCCACTCCCGCTCCCCGCACCATCAACCCCCTGCATAGGGTTAACCCTCCATCGATACCCATACTCGTCCGTATCCAACTTCATCCCAGTCGCATTCCCTCCCCCTCCTCCTCCTCCTTCCCCTCCATCTTCCTCCTCCCTAACCCTATACCCATACCTCCTCTGATCCTCCTCATCCAATCCCCCCCTCACCTCATCCCTCCTCACAATCGGCATATCCTCCCATCCTTCGTCATCATCCACATCCACATCCCCATCCGGATCCTCGAATGTATCGAATGATGTCTCGCGCGGGAACACGTCGATTATGTCTGACTCTCCGGGACCTGTACTGGTCTCTCCCGCACTTGGATTCGTCATCGAGATTCGAGATTCGAGATTCGAGATTCTCTATATTCGTCCTTCGATAACACGAAAACACGTCTCTCGATTCTCGTCCTTCGTTTCTCGTTTTCGCGTCCTTCGTTTCTCGTCTTTCGTTAAACGTCTTATCCTTATCCTTATCCCGATTTCCTATTTCCCTGGGGGTCGTCTCGTCTCGTCTCGTCTCGTCTCGAGTCGTGTAGAAAGCAAGGCAAAAGCAAAGCAAAAAGCAATTATTAGGCTTACTTAATTACCCTCGAATTACCTGATTACCTGATTACCTGATTACCTCATGCGTATGCCTGCCTGCCTGCCCTGCCTCGCGTTCCAATTCCGATCTCCCGGTTTCATTTATCCCGGTGTTCCGGTTCCGATTGTCGAAAAAGTCGATTCGAAGAATGATGAGTTCCGATGTCGAAGAATGAATGAAATTGTGAATGAGTGTAAGTAGGTGTTGGTACATGCAAAACGAAGATACTGAGAGGTTGGAGGGTATAGAGTATAGATATTACTTGATCGTACTTACTTAATCATATTCAAAACACACAGATACGGAATCCGGATGCAGATGCGGGTGTGGACGTGGGTTCATCCTGGTGAGTAAGTGAGTACTCTCACCACTCCTACTCAGAACTACTCCTACTCCTACTAAGTAGTATCGAGACAAATAATCTTGGCAAGTGAAAGGGATTGAAACCGCGATGAGATAATAGCTATCGTTGAGCAACGAAACAATATATAGTATAATATAAGATGTAGTAGGTAGTTTGCCAGGGGTGGGGTAAGCTAATATAACAGTACTTATTACGCCAGAACCCAAAACCAGAGTGACGTCCAAAGGACGCTTATAAGTGCTCTGCTCCCCAATTGCTTGATCCACTCGTTGCTCAATGAATTTGCCAAACCGAAGACAACAGCTGACCTGGTCCCATGCGTGAATGGTTTTCTGAAGGGTAACAAAGTTCCTCTCATGAGCGAACTGAATTCTCTCCAAAGGAAATTCAATCATATGTACGTATGAGGATTGCACTCGATCCCAATGGAGACGATGTTCCTGTTGAAAGGTAAGTCATTGTTCCATTGGCCAAATCACTTGCTGAGCTTCTCCGTTACAGGGTCAACAACAGTATACATGCAACGAATCCGGTTCCTTCGTCTTATGATACATTCTTCTCAACATTTGTTGGTACACGGCCATCATCTACTATTCCGTCGAATCCTCAGCCACAGTCTGTGCCAGGTTCCCACCAACCAAAACCAACACCACTACCAAAGCAAGTGCCCACTCATCAAAAAGTACATATATATTCGTTTGCCACCTCTGAAATCTACATAAGTCGAATATCTCTTATTGATCATTTCTGATTGTTGTTTGCAGTGTTCTCTCTAACTCTCTGTCATCTTCATCGTCTTCAACACCATGGCCCGGTAACAAGCGGAAACTATCTGATGCTGGTGATTTGGACAAGATCAAACAACACCGCACTCGATCTGCGAGCGCAAAAGAGAATATAATTTGAAGTACCACTGTTATCATACTATATTGCTCCTAATAACATTCATTTGTCGTTTTCATCATTAATCTGCTAGGGGCTCATCCTCATCATCACTATGGACTTCTGCTGCATCCGGATTGAATGCAAACCCATCCTTCTGCAGTTGATCATCAGGGTTTAACCCTTCAGGTAAACTAACAAAAGCTTGACTTTCAAGTGATATCAGTGTCTCGGCAACACCTTCATCTAGCTTTTGAGAACGGCATGTATCTCTGATCCATTTTTCTAACCTCCCGCTCTGCAGACTGACAGCACCTCATCCTAAATCATCAACCCGCATGACATCAGCCTCGCCATAGCTCCGCCCCTTCCAGAATAGATGAAGCTCTTCGAGAGCATAGCGAGTCATCAATTTACGTATGTCAGCCATTCGCGATGGGGGTATATGATTTCCAAAGCGCAAGGCAAGTCCTAGACTGGCATGTTTCTCCTTCTTCACTTGTTTGAAGCAATAAACGTTAGGTGAAATCCGATTACGGATATGTGGATTGTCAAACCCCTGATCGTTCTGAACATGCTCATATACATAATTCTGCTTGTAGTTGTTCCTGGAAAAGATCTCCTGCTTCGAATGTCCGACCATTGGGGCAAATCAGCCAGTTGTCAAAGAACACAGTTTGTAGCTTTGGGTCTGCTTCAAGCTCAAAGTTGCATATCATCTCAAGTAGATATGCCGTATATTTCGTGTGCGAGGAGCCAGCAAATGAGAATAGCATGATCTAACAAGTGAGTGAGTATGCATTTTGCAAAGATGCAGCAAACACTAACTTTCATGCACTCCCAAACGCAACCAACATCTCCATGTCGTATTGCGCGATTGATCAACTTGGACAACATGCCATCGTAAATCAATCACATTGATCGCGCCAATGATTCATCACCCAACACTTTGATTTCGACCTCAGGCTGTTTCTTCTTCTCCTTGCCAGTCTTTTTACTCGTACCAGGCTTCTCGAAGGCAGCTGAGGTCTTGCTCTGCTTCGGAGCCTTCCATGGAGAGCCCTCTTTGTATCCTTCACCGCAAACTGTAGCGGATCTAAATGCAGATGGCATGCTGAATTTTTTGTGTAAAGTCTTTGCCTTTTCATACAAAACTTCAAAAGATGGGAGCTTGCCCTCTTTTGACCATTTTCCAAGGTCAGCAAATAGATCCTTGGCTTCCAGCTCGTTACTAAAGATAAATAATCTCGGAAAATTTAGCAGAAATCATGCGCTTTTGCAATGCGTACCTCCAAATATTGAGTACACGAGCATCAACCTGACTATCCAGTAAATCCATGTACACATAATAATCCACTTTCTTGACATTCCCTGGTGCTCTGCGCTTCAGAGTATTGGCACCGAAACCGATACTTGATGGATCAGAACTAGTAAGTCCCACCCAATGCGCTTCATATATCCGGCTGAGATTGGTCCAGACAGTATGCCAGATTTCAAGAAATGGTTCAAGAATTTCCATACGCTCAAACTTGTTCTCTTGGAACTGTAGGTAATTCTTCAGCTGGACCATAGCTTAGTCCGTCACCTCCAAACAATGTCAAGCGCGGCGAAAAGGAATCGGGAGTCTGACTGAGCTGGGCAAAGAAGTCCTTGATTGCACTCAGGAGACCTGTCATTGCCGTTTCATTATAGCCATTTGACTTGAGAGGGAAGATTCTGGTTTTATGTGGTGTGACATGGCATTTTGTTCCAGTCTCCATGAATACCTGACACAGTTTTGTGTAGTATTCATCAAATTCTGGAACATCCTTCGAATAATCCAGAAGCACCTCAATCCACAAGAAAGGGAGGGTGTTATCGATGAATGTCCAATCTACCTTGGCCCAAAGTTTTTCGAATGTAAGTTCCGCACGAAGCCCTTTTGCTAATGCTTTTTTTTTGTCATCAAGAGACAGTGATCCTGCCTCAAAGCTCTCATCTTCTGCAAATGTTCCAGCACAACCAGTCAGCATCAAAGCATCTCTGCTCATCCGTGAATATCGAGGTTTTATTTGCTTTTGAACGTTATCAAAACGGACGATTCCATTTTTGCATGGATCAGCAGTGATTTCACGTATGGAACATCCATTGTGTATTGCATACTTGTTCAACATCTTGAGTGTTGTGTTGTAGCTAATAGAAGCTCCAATACGGGATTCATGGGAGAAGATATACCGATTCGCTCTGCTTGCGAAAAGGAGTAGGCCTTTATCAGCTGGCAGGAGTTTTGCATTTCTATTTCTTGAATAACAGATTGACGACATCGCATAGGTCACAACCTGTATACAAGAAGGTTATTGCTTTATCACTTCAATGATTATGGCTGTCACTCACAATTTCAGGTGGACAATAGTTTCTTGGGATTGCCATGGCGCCTTCAGGTGTGTCCTTGGCTCGACTTTTGCGTTTTTGAGGTTGGGATGTAGCCATTGCAATACAGTAATCCCAAAACAGTGGCTGCCCTTTTTCAAGTGCTGTCCTCGCTTTGTCCAGAGTTTCCCCCCCCAAAACTTCTGATCCGAAATGTCATTTGCCCCAGACGAAAATGTATGAAGGCCACCCTGCTCAGAAACCATAGTTTCCACGGTACGTATAAGTTCTGCCTTGACCAGTTGCGCAGCCCATGATATCAAAGCAGGATATGCGAAATGAAGCTCCTCAGGAGGCTTGTCTGGGGAGAAGATATGTGAATGCTCATCGTGTGCTCCCTGTGAGCTCTTCTCTGACTTTGGGTGACCCATTGGATTTTTAATCCATTCTTGGACAATCATCACCAAAGTTTTCTTTGTGTCGCCTCTGAGAAAGGATGAGAGCATACCCGAATGGGTCCGTGTACGTCCTTGAATAGGAACTCCATCCTCATCCTCATTTCGCGAGAAATAATATAAGAAGTCCCCAATGGTCCATCGAGCTTTTTGTATGGTTTTCAATATCGTCTCGAGCTTAGACTGATACAGCTCCATGGGCTTTGCAGAATTCTTGGATGCATATCCATTTCGGCTCATTGTATGAGTGTTTTGGTCTCGAGCTCGGGGTTTTGGTTTAGAGCTGGAGGCTGAGATAGCTGGAGAGGGTGTCACAGGAGAGGGCCATGTGAACGGTAATTGATTTGGATGGGTGGGATAAGGGTAGTAGTACATTGGGGTGTGTATATGAGTGGGCATCGTGCTTGGAATAGATGGTGATGTAACACTGGATAGTGGTGTAGTATGAAGCTGTTAGGAGCGTGCGGATCAAGTGGACCTTCGATACCGTTATTGACAGTATCCTCGCTATGCTGCGCGGTCCGTGTTAAGTTCGTTTGAGATTGAGATAGTATCGACTGAAGGTCGACGGGGTCGAACGAGGTATAGGTGTGAAGAGAGCAAGTGTTATGTGATTCTGGGGAGTCGTACCAATTTGATCTACAACTAAGGCTTCTACCTACGACCGCAAGTCTTATATACTAAGTTCGCTATCTCCGGTATCGCTACAAAGTATCCTAAAGTAGTTACGACAAATCGGAGGTAGAGATAACGAGTGCGGATAGGAAGACAGTGGACTAATGGGGAGAGGAAAGCGGTATGGTGTATAGCCTGTCTGAAGGAGGGGCAACGGGATAAGGAGGATAGGTGGATGAGTATCACGGGAGCAGATTACCTGATCCATATCATCGGTGCGTCGCATCGATGACGGACTTGATCATGTACAGTTGACTGCGTCGGTGCGAAGCGCTTCGCGCGATGCGTACGACCGATGCGCATGATCGTAACAGAAGTGGATAGGTATTTGGCATTGAAATAGGAGTATCAGAGAGGCTAGAGTCTGAACCCGATTCTTCATAATTGGGCAAATCCATAATGTAGATTTAAAAAAAAAAACAAAATCGCAGGTTAATCGATTATCATACAGATGAGCTACGTAATCACTATTACACATGTCGCAGCTATGCAGAACTTCGGCATTGGGTCGGAGTTTAAAAGTGGGGAGCATGGAGTTTCTACGCATCCCTGGTACCAGGCTTTATTCACAAACGAGTTTACTCTTTTTTTTTGTGAACTACAGATGGCCAGCCAGGCTACGTCCGAAAAGGTCCGACTCTCAGTGTCACGTGCATTTATCGGATACAGCCCCCCATCATGACTCCGACTCAACAGTAAGTATGGTCAGTCTCTCAAGAAGGGAAAAACCGTCGAAAATTGGACGGAAGATATGGGCCAGCGGGTGTCTAGCCTGGGTTTTTCTTAGCCGGATATGAGAGGAAGTTTGACGACAACAGCTACAATCTCTCCTGAAATCTGCACCCTCCTGCACAAATTCATGCGACATATACTTACGACCTCTCAAGATTTGATCTAAATTCCGCAATCCTATGCATCACTCGAAAAAACCCCACCCTCAAAGCATTCATCATTTCTACTCCATTTGGATCCATTTGGAGGCCAAGGGGTCTCGTTCCAATTTTAGTGTTTCTTGATCTCCGCAAAATAATTATAAAATGGTTTTCAAACACAGAATTTGTGCTTGTTGTGCGATCTTCGTTCAGGCGCGCCCATCCAGTTTTCGAATAACTAACTACTTCAACGCCAACACACCTTATTATACTTCTTTCCTTTAAGCATTGACATAGAAATTTTGTCATTGGCTTTGCCACAAACTCGTCTCCAGAATCATTCATTGGCTCTCTGTCGCGCCGTACGAGACCGGGAGTCTGGTGAAGGGACATTGGAATGCGTATGGACAATGTCATGAAGTGAGCCGCCCCTATTATTTTCCTTTTCTTTACAATACATCATTCCATCACTGTTACCTATCATAATCGATCCGGAACCTTCCAGTCCATTCCATTCCATTCCTCGTTCCTGAACTATACAGTATGACATCATGGTTCCCGTACCTTACCTTTGTATATATAAGCCAGCCCCCACAACCTGATCCCTTATCTTGACCTCTTTGTCGTTGGGATCAGGTATGTCTTTACTTACTTCTCAGTATTTATTATGAATATAACTTTGTCGTTGGGATCAGTATCCATCCGCTTCCGCTCAGTCTTGCCGCCATCGTCACCTCTTTGTGACAATAGGTCAAGATCCTTTACTGCACTGATAACCTACCGATTGGGTTATCCTTGCAGGATCTGCTTTCACCACGTCTACCAGCACAGCCATACCAAGCCCACCCGCTCAAACCGTTGACTGCTCTGCCTACCCGCACGCCTTTGACACCAAAGACCGAACTCACATCCACCACCCCCCGAACCAGAATTGGGCCGATTGTAGCTCCCAACCTTGCCCCCACGCCGTTGCTAATTCCATTATCACTGAAGACTTCTTCAGTGACGGGACACGAATCACACCTATTATTGCCCCTACCCCTAGTCCAGTCAACCCCCCACCAGCCATGTCCAACCCTACCACAGTCGACACCAATCAACTCATGGCTCAGCTCATTGAACAGGTGGCTCAGCTCACAGCTAACCTACAGAAGGCCACAGCCAAATCAAGCATGAACAAACCGGAGCTCTTCAAGGGCACCAGTAGTGCGGAAGCACGTCGGTTCATCGCCCAGATCCAGAGCTGGGCGATGGAACAAACGGACTTGAGTGGCAAGGAAGATAAGCTGATAAAGGCAGCCCTAGGATTCTTCTCAGGAAACGCGGCGGACTGGGCCACCCCATACCTCTTGGAATTCAGCCATGGAAGGACACCATTCAACGGACGCTGGGAAGACTTTGTGCGAGCCTTCTCACTTCGATTTGAATCAATCGATGCAGGTATGGAGGCCCGGAATGCGATCCAACATCTCAAACAGGGAAAAGGCCAGACGGTAGCGGAATTCGCACAAAAGTTCAAGGACATTGGTGATCGAACTGGACTCTCGGACATCGACCTACGCGAGCGATTCCATAGTGGCCTTAACCCCGAGATCCGACAAAATCTCATCGTGGTCAACATTGCCCAGGGGATAGCCCCACTCTAGAGGAGGCAATCCGACGGGCAGTCTCGGTGGATGTGTTCATGCATGATCCTACCATGACAGGCCGTAATCTGGGCACCTCTCACACTCCCTCTCCTCCTTCCAACTCTTACGCCATGGACGTTGATGCCATGCACACCAGCGGGAATAGTAGGGAGAGTTTTGTGGCACAGATGAGAGGCAGATGTTACGGCTGTGGTGCACAGAACCACGAAAAGAAGAACTGCTCGTACAAGGACACAGTATGCCGCTACTGTGGTCGACGAGGTCACCTAGAATCGGTCTGCCAAGACAAGTTCATGGGGTTGGAGCGAGGCTGGGGTAAGCGTCAACAACCCCGTCGACAACAAGTCTCCGCCTCGTCCTCGATGCCCTTTACCCTGTTCCCAAATGAATCAGTCCAAATTGCAGCCTCTGCTCCCGCTCCCGTTTCTGCTCCCGCCCCCGCCCCACCATCTCCACTCACCCCCAATCTCTCTGTCCAGATCGCTCAACTGCAGGAGCTCCTGAACAGAGCTAATGCCATGGCCCCAGCATCTGGATCTCAGGAGGGTTTTTGAAGCGGGTGCCTGTCTCGGCCGCACCGAGAGCACCCATTAACCAATTCGCTATACATTCTACTTCCACATATGATTCTTTCCCCTCGTGTAAAATATCTACCGTTTTGGAATTGAACTCCAGTTCGTCCCACTTCCGAATCAATGCAAAATTAAGAGGGAGGAATCATAGTATAGCAACTGCGGCCATGGTCGATTCCGGAGCCACTGCTCTGTTCTTGAACCAAGAGTTTGTCACCCGTCACCATGTAAAGACCTTTCCACTCAAGAGGCCAATCGGGGTCTTCAACATCGATGGTTCCGCCAACCGGGCAGGGCAGATCACGCACTTTGCACGTTTAGCCCTAACTGTCGATGGTCAGGAACGTTGGACAGACCTACTTGTCACTAACCTGGGAAGCGAGGACCTCATCCTAGGACTCCCTTGGTTACGGAAGGCTAACCCAGATATTGACTGGGAGAAAGGACGACTCTCGGTCAAACCGCAATGGTCAACGACGGATGAGGAGGAAGAGGAAGAAAACATTCGGATGACGGAAACCCCGGAACCCGTGTCAAGTACAATCGACCAAGAGGAGGAAGAGTCACCTATTCACCGAATTCGAGCCAACCGGCGGACCCAACGTGCATGGGTGAGATCAGGCATTCTACAGGAACAGACAGAGGAGGTCTGGTGCGCCGCTGGGTTCACCTACTCCCAACAGTTAGCGGAACAGACCCACAAATCCAAACCCCTGAAAACCTTTGAAGAGATGGTCCCAGAGCCCTATCGGGACTTCCAGAAGGTATTCTCCGAAGCCGCTTCCGAACGACTGCCAGGACACCAACCCTGGGACCACGCAATCGAGCTAATCCCTGGAGCACCCGAAACTATGCGTACCAAGGTCTATCCCATGTTGCTGAATGAGCAAGCTGAACTCGATCGGTTCCTAGATGACAACCTGCAAAAGGGCTATATCTGCCCCTCCAAGTCTCCATTGTCTTTGCCAGTCTTCTTCGTGAAAAAGAAGGATGGAAAGCTCCGCTTTGTACAAGACTACTGGAAACTGAACCAGGTTACCATAAAGAATCGCTACCCGCTACCACTTGTGGCCGACATCATCAGTCGCCTACAGGGAGCACGGTATTTCACCAAGTTTGACGTCCAATGGGGTTACAACAATGTTCGAATAAAGGAGGGCGATGAGTGGAAGGCGGCTTTTGCAACCAACAGAGGGTTATTTGAACCTCGTGTAATGTTCTTTGGTCTCACTAATTCCCCTGCCACCTTTCAAGCTCTCATGAACTCCATCTTCTCCAATCTAGTGGCAGCAGGGAAAGTAGCCGTCTACCTAGACGACATCCTCATTTTCAGCAACGAATTACAAGAACACCGACAGATAGTGCGGGAGGTACTAACATGGCTACAGAAACACGACCTTTACCTATGACCAGAAAAGTGTGAGTTTGAACAACTTCAGATCAAATACCTGGGCTTGGTGATATTGGAAAGGGAGGTGCGCATGGATCCGGTAAAGGTAGCTGCAGTCCGTGATTGGGCAACCCCAAAGAACCTGCGAGAGCTGCGGGGATTCTTGGGTTTTGCTAACTTTTACCGACGATTCATACGGAACTTTGCCCGCATAGCACGACCCCTGAACGACCTGACCAAGAAGGACAGCAGCTTTGATTGGGGAACACATCAGCAACAGGCATTCGACACCCTTAGGGAAGCGTTCATCTCGGCACCAGTACTGGCTCTTTGGGATCCTGATAGGCTCACACGACTCGAGGTGGACGCATCGGGCTTTGCGACGGGAGCAGCAATAATGCAACTGCAAGACAATGGCCAGTGGCACCCAGTGGCATTCCGATCAGCCTCCATGCAACCAGCAGAACGGAACTACGAAATCTACGACCGAGAAATGTTGGCCATCATCGAAGCACTGAAGGACTGGAGGAGTTTCCTGGAAGGATCACCACAACCATTCGAAATCCTCACCGACCACGCAAACCCTGAATTCTGGCGAACGGCTCAGGACCTCAGTCGTCGGCAGGCACGATGGGCGTTATGGCTATCACGGTTTGATTTCCAGTTAACTCACCGCCCAGGCAAGGCGAATACACAAGCGGATGCTCTTTCGCGCATGGCAGTGCATCAGGTGCTGGACAGTGACGACAACCGGCAACAGACCGTTCTGAAGCCAACCCATTTCCTGGAAATCGCAGCAGCTACACTACAGAATCCACTGGAAGACCGAATCCGGAAGGCGTCGCAGAAGGAGGCGGAGGTACTTGAAGGATTGGAGGAACTGAAGAAGAAGGGGCTTCAACGGCTGACCAACGGAGTGGCAGAATGGGAGGAGGACAATGGACTAGTGTACCACCGGGGTAGAGTATATGTCCCACCGGACAACAGCCTGCGGACTGAAGTACTACGACAATGCCATGACAATCCAACGGCCGGTCACCCAGGACTTCATGGCACCCTCGACCTGGTCAGCACTCACTTTTGGTGGCCCACCTTACGGTCCTTTGTCGAAAAGTACGTGGAAGGGTGCGAGACTTGTGCCAGGAAGAAGATACAGAGGCACCCGCGAGCAGTAACACAACCCCTGGAGGTTCCAACGGGCCTGTGGGAGGAAGTGGGAGTGGACTTGATCACACAGCTGCCTTCTTTGCAAGGCCACGACGCCATCCTAGTTTGTACCGACCTCTACGGCAAGCAGATCCACGCAATTCCCTGTACTACCTCCATCACTGCAGAAGGTGTGGCAGACATCTACTACCGTGAAATTTTTCGCCTTCATGGACTCCCGCTTCGCTTCGTATCGGATCGTGGACCCCAGTTTGCAGCAAAGCTGATGCGATCCCTACTCTCCCGCCTCGGAATCAAGTCGAACCTCACATCAGGTTACCACCCCCAAGCCAACGGCCAAACCGAACGGGCCAACCAGGAAGTCGAAAAATACCTCAGGCTGTATGTGGGGCGCCGTCAGGATGAATGGGCAGAGCACTTACCGATGGCGGAATTCGTGATCAACTCCCGCACTCACTCAGCGATTGGAATGTCCCCGTTTGAACTTACCTACGGCTACCTACCCCTGTTCAACATCCCAGTGGGACAGCGCAGTGGGATCCCGGCGGTGGATGACCGGATTCAGATACTTCGGGACGCACGACAGGATGCAGGCGCAGCACTACACCTGGGGAAAAGACAGCAAAAGGAAAGCTACGAGAGGGGAAAATGGAAAGCGCATCAATTCCGAGTGGGAGATCAGGTTTGGCTAAGTGCAGAGGATATCAAACTCCAGATTTCTAGCGAAAAGCTTGGGGATCAACAGCTTGGACCATATACAATCTTGGACAAAGTTGGACCTCTTGACTATCGCCTGGACCTACCGTTGTCCCTCGACCGGGTCCACCCTGTCTTCCATGTCGACAAGCTATACCCATGGCGAGGAAATGCTGTCAACGGCCAGATTGCAACATCACCAGAACCAGTATACCTAGAGGATGAAGACGAACCGGAGTATGAAGTAGAGGAGATCTTGGATAGTCGGGTTAGATGGAAGAAGTTAGAGTATTTGGTGAAGTGGAAGGGTTACGATGCAGGGCATAATTCATGGGAGCCGGCTCAAAATTTGGAACATGCGCCAGCTACGGTCCGAAAATTCCACAAGAAACATCCCCGGGTGGCGAAGGCTTGACCATCGAGGGCAATGGTCATAAGGAGGGGGGTAATGTCATGAAGTGAGCCGCCCCTATTATTTTCCTTTTCTTTACAATACATCATTCCATCACTGTTACCTATCATAATCGATCCGGAACCTTCCAGTCCATTCCGTTCCATTCCTCGTTCCTGAACTATACAGTATGACATCATGGTTCCCGTACCTTACCTTTGTATAAGCCAGCCCCCACAACCTGATCCCTTATCTTGACCTCTTTGTCGTTGGGATCAGGTATGTCTTTACTTACTTCTCAGTATTTATTATGAATATAACTTTGTCGTTGGGATCAGTATCCGTCCGCTTCCGCTCAGTCTTGCCGCCATCGTCACCTCTTTGTGACAGACAAGGGGGCGTGGATGCAAAAGAAGTCAACAATGATTTGGCAGGCGGGCCGTTGGAGCTATTACAGCCCGTAGGCCGTTACATACATATAAAGTCCGTGTGTGAGGAGCCGCAACAAAGTCACTAGTGTTTGTAGGAAAATGGTTTTTGTCGAAAATAAGTACGAGATCAGACACAACACATATATGTACATAGATTGACGCCACCACTCGTCAGTCTTCCCCAAATGTCAAACATCCTGTTTCGAAAATCATCGGAAATGCCCTTTGCAAGAGTGGTGTTTTGGTAAATCAACCGTGGTCCGTAACCATCTCCACCCTGGTCTATCCCACTGACTTTGACACCCCCGATGGTCAATGTTGAACTAGATTCAGCACAAATTCGTCTATCGAGGAGTCAGTCTATGTAATCTTCTGCGATGCTGGAGTGTACACCAGGCCCCAATGTGATATGTAATCGTCTGACTGTGTACACCTGGCATGGACCTATCCAGATGGAGAACATTGTCAGACAAAGATCCGACCATGCTATAGAGGTTAGGGATAGTACGATATGTGTTAGGTATCATGAGCCGAACACATTCCAGGTGAGGGGAAGAAATATAATTTCAGTTCCAGATGAAGTGCTATGGGGATTGAGAAGGAGTGAACTCAAGAAACTGAATTCAAAGAAACTCGACTCGTCCCGATCCAGAGTGAGATGATGGGTCAGTGATTGAAAGACTCCGGAGAACAAAAACATGTAATTATAATCCTCTGGCATCGCAGACCAAGGCAAGATATTGATATTGGATTGATTTAATTGGTGATACACCTCCATTGAGTAACACGTCTTCAATCAGAGTCGTGACTTCTGAATCAAAACCTCGAAGAAAGAAACATTTGAGAGACAACTGTCGAGAGTATCACCGGGAACAACCCTCAGTGGAGAACGCATGTGGAACCTCCTCTCCTGAAGGATATATTGCTGGCTCTCGTTCAAGAAAGGGAGAAGAACCTGAAGGCTGTGTAACATGGAGATGAGGATGGAATACCCTCATCAATAAAAAAAAATACCCTCATCAATTCCCCGAGTGAAAGTAATCAAAGGTTTGGAGCATTTTGAGCGAGGATACCTAGCAGAGCATCTGCATTTAAGGGTTGAGTTATACCGCTTTATACCATAATCCAGGATATTGATACCCATCAAGATTCAATCGAAACATGATCCAGAGCTCAGTATCTGCATTGGAATTTATTGGATTTCAGCAGCATTGCTAGCCAGTGATATCCTAGCCATTGATTTGGGGGGGAGGTGTTCGTGCAAACCCAGGAAACCATCACCTCCCGAGCAAGTCAAAGTCGGTGGTGTCCAACTGACTCATAAAGTACACTCCACGGAATATGTATGTACCCCTCTTGAAATTCCTGAACGGGAACGCATTAATCCCCTATCAACGGCATGCCACATCCCCATCGATCCTTCTGTTTCACAGGAAAAGTCTTCATCAACTGATAAATCTTTGATGTTTTTTTTTGTCACCTCCAAACTCAAGCCGTTTTCGGAAATAACCTGCAGGTGAGATTCGTCGTACTCCGCCTATCCGTGGCAAAGATTCGAGTCGTAGACTTGCGAACCATCAGTAAGAGTGTCTGCGATGGAAGATAGGAATGATTTGTAGGGTTGTGGATTCTGAGTGAGGGGGGAGCGAAGGACTATCAAATTCAGAGCAGAAACCCGGAGTTTCTGCACTGAACTTGATAGTCGATGGTAGACGTGCCAACCAAGCTCTGTATCTGTGGGGAGTCCAGCGTAGTAGTGCCGGATCTCTTTTAAATCTTGAGGCCCGAGCGTGCTGCATAATAAAGCAAAGTAGATGAAATCAAGCTGGATGTACACACGACTCCTACCTACAAGCGATAGGTTACTTTTTTTTAGATCTTTGATGGAATTGAATAATTCATCAATGAAGCGGTCGATTATTTCTTGTGGCAAATTCGGACAAAATCATAGTAGCAGGTTGTCAGTCGAACAGCCTGTATTTCAAATTGCATTTCAAATTGAAAATCATATTGAAGAGAAAGAGCAAATCATAGATTATTCTGAAAGAAATCCCCTGCTACAAGTACAAGCTACTATGTGAATACCCCTAGTGGTCCAAACGTGGGGGCAAAGATTTAAGTGTCATATCAGTGGGTATAACAAGCTTCCCAGTCACATCATCAAAAAAGTGTCCATTTGCCATAACTTGTACAAAAGGGAATTTCTTTCTTTCATTGGGTGAGACATGTTTAACAATTGCGGCCCAGTACCAGTTCTGAGAGTTGGTTATATAAGCAATTGTTCTGAATTTCCAAGAAAATTAAATGCTTACTTGACCCAGAACAGACCTTCCAATGCTCCCTTTGATAGGACAGACATGTCGATTAGGGTCATCTCCAAATCCTGTTTGAGCATGCCAAGTTAAGAAGGGTTGTGCTGGTACAACAACTTTTACTAGTCTACGCCCTTCGCCTTGAAACTCGAATATCATGTTTTGATATTGCAATTCACAATATCTCTTGTGACTCATGATAATCTCCGGCCGTCCCGTCTCTTCCGATGCATCAAGCCAACGTTCATCCGCAAGCATTTTGGAAACAACATGGCTTGGAAAAACAGTCATCGGAGAGCCTATGAGAGGGATGGGTTTAAATCAATAGGTGTAATTAATTCACTTTCATTCATTGCTGACCTGTATCCATGAGTATATCAATTCCTTTGATTGTCTCATTGTCATTGTTAGAGTCATCCATGTTGATCCATACATATTCATCACGGTTGGCAGGACCAATACCCATTCGGAGAAGCTTAACATCCCAGCTTGTTGGCCGAGCTGAATTATCAGCATATATATTGACTGTAGGGATTGGGAGGCTGAAGTGTGCATCAGGGTTGACAGGTGCCCGTAAAGGGAAACCAGAACCAAAGGACAAGATATTCCGCCTTGAATCAGAGGGTAGTAGTATTAGCACAACTTTGGTGATAGAAAAGGGTTCATACAAGTCACGGTCCATTGGCGCATTGAAAAGATCATATGGATGTACGAGGCGGATTATGAATACAGAAGTCTAAAGTTGAGTGTAACATGCACAATGCATTTAAAAAATCACAATGAATTCCTTAGTAGAGCTTACATCCGAGTTGTTAATCTGCTGATTCACATTAAGTGCCGCCAGAAAGCTCTGATCATCCAGGTGTTAGTGATTATGTCTCAAAGTGAATTTCAAGGACAAAAAGAATGCACTCGGCTTGTCCCAAGTTGTGCATATCCTCTTTGAGTCATAACAAGTATAGGTTAGTAGCTCATGCACATTTGATGTAATTAACCATCAAACTTACTGTCTGGGGCCAAGGCCTATATTTCCATCAAAGCCCTGTAATATAACTTCTTCATTGGCTGCAATAACAAAATCAAACCCATCCTGGATACTGAATCCATCCTCTGATTTGTCTTGTTTCTCCCAGTCCCAGCCATGCAATGTGACGACAATGTTGGACTTTACAGGTCCGTCATGTTTGACTGTTTTCTGTAGTCAATCCAGAACACAAGCATGGTAAGTAGTGTGTACTCACCAATATAGCCGTTGGATCCATACTTTATAACATTCTCTGGCATATTGCGTACAGATTCCGGGTGTTCAACTGTAAAGGGCCACGTCACACCCAGAGCTTTCGGATTGCAGCTTGCAGGCCACTGCATGCTGGTATGAGCAATCAGGGCATCTTTCTCCGACACTGCCACATTCTTGATGTACTCAAAGTTATGAAGAAACAACCAACTTTGGGAGATGATTTGTGATTACTAGCACATTGAATAATATGCAAAAACTCAACCAACCTATTGATATCTCCTTCAAAAAACAGAATGTTAGACAAAGACATTAGTGATTGGGTACTGTGGCACACACCTGTATTGATATGGAGTTTAAATTCCAATTCATTAAGGCCAGGAGTTGTGTCATTGACATCCTACGTTCATTAGAAATTGAAATTACTATAAGTTGCAGGACATGTTGCTCACAGCTCTAAGATAATAAAATACCTCTGTTCAAAATGACAGGGAGCAGAAGTTTATCTCAAGCGGCAAGCCCAATGGTAGCTCAGTGCACTCACCTTGTCCTCCTGCAGGCAGTTTTGACCCGAAATCAATTCCATGCAATGGAACTAGAGAATTGATGTCGCTTTCTTGAATATACCATGATGGTAACCATGGAGTGGTACCTGTTGAATTTTCTGGCATAGCCATCCTGGATGATTGCATTCGAGGCAGGTAGTTGGATGTTGAGGAATTATCAGAGCTTCTGGGTGGTTGTTGGCCTGTCCTGGGCCTCATCGGTAAAGAGTTGAACTTTCAGGTTTGGGTCAAATTTTGGAAATCGAAATCAAGCATTATTCATTTTCATTTCGAAATCACCACACACACACGCACACACACACCTGTGCAGTGTCATCTGTGTTCTTTGTTTTTGGAAGGTCTTGAGCAATAAGGGCTTCATGGAATGCTTTCGTTGCATCTGCTCCACTAGCAAAGGGAAATAGATACTGATTCTCTTGATGGTCTTGAGTAATATAGTATCCATGCGGAGCATTGTCATACAGCATGACTTGGTTGCGCAAAACAGTCCTCTAGTATTGTCTTGAGTTATGTTATCAATAGTACCCAGAAGCAATTTCTTACGATTTCGGCATATTCATAGCCACAATGAGGTGAATGCAGAACAAAGACATGAGGGTTTGAAGAGCTGTTGGAATTAGAGGCCATTGACAGACAGTTTGATGGGCTGGAAGGGTAGTGAGATTGAGGCAATGCCAGGGTTTTCACCACTTATATACCCAGAAACAGTGGACTCACGATGTCATATGCATGTGTACTTCAGAGTTGAATACAATTGATAGTATCCATTGATATTGATATCAGATGAAAATTGTGTGGGTTCACTAAAATTCAGTCAGCACCGCCGAAGAGTAAAAAGTGTGGGAATTGTGGGTCCTATAATACAGTTACTCGGGACGCTGTAGATTTTGATGTAGATATTGTGATATGAAAATGGATCATGTGTGGAAATAGCACCCACAGTCGGAGTTCGAAATTCGGGTAGGCGGAATACATACGACGACTCTTTCACCTGAGGATTATTTTCGAAAAAATATGTACATACTTCTTTCAATGTATTTGCGGTTTCCGTTCAGCAGGGGGCCTACGATCAGAAGTAAATATACTTCTTCGAAACCTGGAATGAAGAGACACTCTTTAGACGAGGAAACATGCGAAACACTCTGTTCCTATGTAGATACAGGTCAATTTCACTCCAACAAATGGTAGGCAATCAAAAAAAAAACTGAAGAGGTGTATGAGATATATCGGACTAATCAACAAGTTGTGATAAATGGTGTTCAGAAAGAAAGAATAGATTAGACAACATTATCGCAGGTAAATAGGTTGACGCCACCACTCATCTGTCTCACCAAATTTCAAACACCCTGTTGCAAAAGTCATCGGAAGTGCTTCTGCAAGAATGGTCTCTGATACGTCTACCGTAACCATGTTCAACTTGGTCCACCCCATCAACCTAGACAGCCCCAATGGTGGATGTTGAACCAAATTCAGCAGATATTCGTCTATCGAGGCACCGGACAGGTATTGTTCGGCAACGCCAGAGTATACACCAGGCCCAAGAGCAATATGTAATAGTCTGACTATCTTGAAACCAGAGTTGGATCCATCTAGACGAACAACATTATCAGACAAAGATCTGACCATGTTACGGAGATTGATTCTAGCACGATAAGTAGTATGGATTATGAGCTGAACACATTCCAGGTTCGGGAAGAAAGACAATTTCAACTTGAGATTGAGTGCTATTAGGATGAGACGGAGATCAGGTTTAAGGTGAAGACAGGCACAAGAGACATACTTGATTTGTCGAGATCCAGGGTGAGATGTGTCAGTGATTGGTATAGCTTGGAGAACAAAAACATGTAATTGTAATCCTCTGGCATCGCAGATAGAGCGAGATATCTAATAGTTGTGACAGAGAATACACCTCTGTTGAGAAACGCATCTTCAATCAGAAGGGTGGATTCCGAGTCAAATCCTCGAATGGAAAGAGACTCGAGAGATGACTGGCGGGGATTCGTAAGTGGAAGATCATTACGGGGAAAGGCCCAGTCGGAAGACACATGTGGCACTTCCTCGTCTGAGGGATATATCGCGGGATCTTGCGAAAGAAAAGGTGAGGACCCGGTAGGCTGAGTGATGTAAAGATGTGGATTAAATTGCCGCAGGAATCCTCCGAGGGACAACGATCGAAGTTTCGGGGCGTTCTGATTAAGCAGGTCTAGCAGACCATCCGCGTTTGATGTCTGGCTGTATTGCTCTAGGCGGAATCCAGGATATTCATCGATTGAAACGTGGTCTAGAGTGTCCGCATTGGATTTGATTAGCATTGCTAGCTGAAATCCTGGCCACTGATTTGGATTCATGGAAATTGAGACATCATCTCCTAACCTCAAAGACGGTGGCGTCCAACTGAACACACTCCATTGAATATGGATGTACCGCAAGTTCCTGAACGGTAGCGCATGAATCCCAGTGCGGTGTCCCCAAGGCAAGTCGACAGCGTCCCATCGGGCCTTCTGTCTGTTATAGAAATCTTCGTTCGACGATAAATCTCGCCTGACATAGCAATCCCGGACATATTGGTCGCCCCCAAATCCGAGCCATTGATGAAAGTAGATCTCAGCTGAGATCGGTTCTCTGCCTACCCGGATTGAAGATAGTAAGCGTAAGCCCCGGACGAAGGGTAGCGTGTCTGGGATGGAAGATAGGAATAGCTGTGCAGGCTGTGGATTTCTGCAAGCGGTGAACGAAGCAGCTTTTCTTCTTCAAAGGATAGGCGATCATCTGGATCCCATCCTCTGCGAGAAGCTTTTTGTTTCACGTATGCGTAATGCTCGCGAATTTCTTTCAAGTCCCGAGGCCCTAGCGTTATTGAGCGAAAGAGATGATATCGTGCTCGGCGAAGCCATGGCCTGCATACGAGCGAAAGATTTCTCAGGTCTTCAATCAAGTTGGACAATTCGTCAATGATACGGTCGATAAGTTCCTGTGGTAGATTGGACATGGTGGTAAGATGAAATATCTGGTTTATCCGGCTAGAACATGGTGGTCAGTTAAGAATTGCACGGCCGGCATCAGGTAGTTCCCACCCAAGTCCCACACCACACGTAACGACTGACTCTTAAAGACAGACTCTCCTCCATGCTAACACAAGTATATTAGGAAAGACCTCTACAACTCCTTGTTGTCGCGACAACACTCTGGACATCAACGCACTTGCTCACATGATCTTGTTGAGAGTCGTTTGTATGGATGATGAAGAGAACAATGTTAAGAGACCTTTGATCAGTAGGTAAACCAATGCCAGCCGGTCCGCACGGCTTTCTCGCCGACCAGACGCGTACCCCTTTGTTTCGGCCACTTCTTAAGGTTCCCTGTTGGTCATTTCCCTTAAACTATGCCTTACAACACTTCTACGTCCTTTGCTTTGGCCGCTTCGCTTTTCTCCATCACGCTCACCACCTACTTATACAAATCGCACCGTCGAGCTTCGAGGTTAACCTCCACCCAGATTTCCAACGCAAAAGACATACCTTCTTACGCGTCCAGTGATAGCCACAATGTTCCCGTAGCTATTTTCTTAGGTGGAACCGCCGGTATCGGACGAGGAATGGCAGAAGCCTATGCGAAACATACCAATGGAAACGCTCATATCATCCTCATCGGTCGTAATGCCACCAACGCCAAAGCGATCATAGCTTCCTTCCCTAAGCCTACATCTCCTGGGGCGAAGCATGAGTTTGTCTCCTGCGATGCTACATTGATGACTGAATGCCAGCGGACCATAGATGATTTACTTCAGAGGATACCAAAGATAAATTATCTCGTTTTGTCTCCGATGTTTGTCAAGAGTTTCCATAGAGAAGAAACAGTAGAAGGGAAGGAACCGAAATTGGTTTTGATCTATTACGCGAGGTTCAAATTTATGAGGGAGTTGATCCCGCTGTTGCAAACAGCAAAGGACGCTGGTGAGGATGCAAAGTCCTATATTGTGGGTGGACCCGGGCTCGCAAAGACCATCGACTACGATGACCTTGGGTTCTTAAAAAAGGGGTATTCGTTCTGGAAACTCCGTCGACAGTTCCCTGCCTATATGGACGTTATCCTTCAGGTTCGTAATTTCTCCATTCCAAGTGAATTTGAATGCCATGAAAGAAGTAACATTCAATTCCTTCATCTAGGAATTCGCTGCCCAAAACTCTTCCTTGACATTCATCCACGCATACCCAGGTCCCGTACGGAGTGCCCTCGCTGATAACCTCGAATGGCCACTTTTTCAAATCCTCTTCAAGATCGTCTTCGAACTTTCTTTCCCTTTCTCACATTCGGAATCCGGCGAGTACATGCTCCATGCTATGTTCACGACGGCAAGGCACCCGGGTACTTGGAGTGTAGATATGTATGGAGAAACATTGCCTAAAGGAAAGGTGGTTGTCGCATCGGAGCAGGAACGAAGGATGCTTTGGGAACATTCATTACAAGAGACTGCTATTTCCGAGTAGTTTTCTCCTCACCAAAATGGTATATGATCCAAATAACAGCGGTCAGGGATTTTTAGAAAACGGCGTATTTGCGCTTCAGCATGTCGCATGGCGAAATGAGAATCTCCCATCACAAATGCAGAGCTGGGATGAGCAAACGATCAACCACACGAACAACCCCAAACGTATTTTCATTCGTTTCCCTTGACCCGGATCTCATTTCCGATGGACCACTCAACTCTCATTCGGATCTACATTTCTCCTTGAACTCTTAATGTCCTAGAAGTTGTGACAGAAGAATAAGATCAGGTCAGTCGGGGTTCCCTTGAACACCACCATAGATGCCATATTCATGGAACGTATGGGATGCACATCTCTGACATTACCAAAGTGATCGAACCCGATTAAAAACTGGCAAGAATCCCTCCATATGTGCGAACAGACAACCGCTTTCGGCGGCTTGGGTACCTGTATCGCCTCATTTCGAAGAGCAGTCTGAAAATCGTCTTCATTTTATGACCAAAACCTTCAGAGCCTTCCTTCTAATTTGACTTATCGCTCTCAATCCAGACACACATATTCCCCGGGCGATACCTCTTTCTCAAAAGATTCGAAACGAAAGTAACGTATCGTCCATTTTATGGAAACTTTTGGGTAATTGCGTAGGCCGAGGGTAGAGATCGTTCGGGGGTAAAATCCAGATTTTCACATCAAGGCCCATTACTCGAATTATTTCGTTCGAATGTTACGCTCGAGCTATAATCACTTGGTGATTCTGTCAATCACCGGCACACAAACTTTCAAGATCTGCGGTTTCGTCTGACATTCTGACAATCATTCTCAATGTAGCCTACAATATAGATTCAGTTAAGAGCCGACTACAGTCACTAGACACACTGGTAGTCATTTCGAATATACGGCGATATTTCCCATAGTGTCTCCATGTCAAGGAGAACCTAGATATTAGCGATGTGGTTGGCCACACATTGTCTGGCATCTGTCATAGTGAGATTTCGCAGAGCACCAAAAGGGTGAAGGATCTCTTCGGGAGAAGGCCACCCTCCGCCAGGCTCACAAATACGTAGATGTGTGATGGAGTCACTGAGAGTATCAGCAAGCTACGAGTTCTTGTGTATTGAAGTTCAAAGGGAGCTATTATGCCATCAGGAGATTGAATAGTTATCTCGGAGAGACCACCGTCCGTTCGTCCTTCCCATTCTGCAACTTTCTCGTCGAGTCAATGCCGACTCAAATAACAATATAAAATTCCAGGAACAAGTTCGTAGTATTCCGCAGATATGCCCCAGCTTTGTGTGTGCTGGCCGTTGTGTTTTACCCACAGTTGCGTGTTGCAGACGAAGATGTCCGCGAGAGTGATATCTGGGCCATGATGCGTGAAGTTGCAGAATGGCAGGTTCCTTTTGGTCTAAGGTAAGAATGATGATTGGGAAAACCAGTGCAGAAGCACCAGTCCAGATGCAGGACGTAGATTTTGAGTAAAAAGCTTTGCTTTAGACGTTGTATGTAGTCATCTTAGATATTTTTTGGATACCTGATTGTAGATCCTACGTCCTCCTAGTATATACTCCCGACTTCTACATTGATCGATATGTTTCTACAGGTTAGGAAAGGTGGGACAACCGCTTGATTGTGAAGAGATTTGGTCGTACAAATGGAATAAGAATACAGCGAATGGATGTTATGATACATATGATGCGAATAGGGAAAGCAATAACGAGGAGAGCTCCTGTTGAAATAGACGAAAGTTGAATCACAATTTGTGCAGATATTGAGCGAGCTAGTTCCGCAAAGAGCTTTGTGTTCTGCGAGACAAGTTAAGATGGTAATGCATTAGAAGGATGAGTACGAACCGTGTAGATCTACGGCTGCGACTACCACGTTTGTATCCATTCAAGCCCTGCGATATCGATGTCCTAGAGGATACGATGCTACTCAGCATGTATACATTTAGGATGGATACACAAGTGCCTACCGTGAACGTTTTGCCGTTCGTTCGACCTCAGAAGTTGTCCGCTTCTTTGAGTTTTCCTTGACTTGAACCAAAGTAATGTCTCCCAAAGAGTCCATGTATTCTTCAGATAATAAAGGATCGAGGAAATCATTATGAACCATGAAGTATTGTTCGTCAATTCCCGCAGGATATTTCTTCTCCGAGTTAATATATGCTGTGGTCAGGACCTCAGCGAGCTCTGTAAGGATTTCTAGGGCAGGGCTAAACGAAGGGGGGAGATAGCTTTGCGCATCTGGTAAACGATTGAAATCGCGCAAAAAAACTTCGCGGTCATTTACGTCCAAGCGACCATGAAATAATTCCTGCATTGTCATCTGGCGACGCATGGGGTCATTCGCGCTTTTGGAGTCATCATCGTTGAAGAACAGAATGTAAACAATGATCCACCACACGGATTCCAGGTCATGCAGAGGATTGTGTGCGAAAGGAACGATGGGAACCGCGACCCGGGTTTTGCTGACGCTCTTTTTGACGAGATCGAAGTCTATCTTTTTGTGAGCGTTGTCTTTCAATTTGCGATTACCAGGAGTAAACAAGTATCTGTGAACCAGGGTCTCGGCTGCCATGAAAAACGGAGTTCCCTAACAAAGATAGTACGTTGGGCACTGAACATTGGGATGGGAAGCAAGTAATACGTACAGTGCGGACATTATGCCGACCCCGATCTGTCATACGAGTAGCATACTCAAAGTCACCAATAAGCCCTGTATGGTCATCATCGAACCAATAAACATTTCCACTGCTGATATCGCGATGGACCCATCCAGCTGAATGCAGAACGTAAAGAGCTAAGAACACAATGAGCTGATGTTCAATCAATTACGATTAGCCTCGCGCACCTTTGACGACTTCGACTATCGCGCGAAAGACGTTGGATAAACTTCGTTCATCGTGGATAGTTGTGGCGCATTGCTCAAACACGATCCGGTAATGATACCTGTGATGGAGGCTAGCCTGCTGTTGGGTGTCATTTTCGAAAACTCGGTCCAGAATCGTACGTTGCGGACGGGGACGTTTACTTCGATGGATACCATCTGAATTTTGATCAACGGCAGCGGTGCCAGATTGGGAAACGGAATCCTTATCAGAAGGCATACTCATGCCAACGCTCTGGGTCGGGACAGCAGGCGGTTTTTTTGGGGTAATAAGGTTAACCATTTGAGCCTTGCCTAGATCGTAGCTATCAAGCATGACGGACCCAGTATCATCTTCTTCGTCACCAACGGGAACTCGCCAATATGCCATTGGCCTGAGCATACGCTTTTCGAGCTGAGCATCGTAGCCATCTTCCTCGTTCAACGCTTTAGCATCCGCAAGGATTGCCTCCCGAATTTTGTGTTCTTCCAGGCGATCGGACTCCAGCCAAACATCCTTAAGGACGCGTATCTTGGCGCTGGAGTCCTTCACCTTCCATACCCTGGTAGCACGTCCTAGAGGACTGTCAGCTGCAGTGTCAGAAAGGACGTCGACTGTAGTATATGATTGGTCGTTGATCTTGATTAGGTATTGCCGTTGACCGAATCTGTCGACGTGGGACAAGGTGATGGTTGAATCCCAGCCCATCCGATCCCGAGATGAGAACGCTAAGGATAGGAAAATTCTGACTAGTTGGCGACGGTCCTATTCGTAAGACCGGTGATTAAGAACGTGTTCGACAAGAAATGCCTACATGCACATACCTTCATGAAATCGAAGGGCTCCGTCCGCAGTAATGTGGCACGACTGAGAAACCAGAGTCGAGTAGTACAATTTTCGATCGTAGTTCCGAAGGTAAAGCGCCTGCAAGGATCCAAAGCGAGAATTTGCTCCATATCGTAAACGAGCTTGGCAAAGTCCTGCTCAAAAAGTATTGGAGTGAGATGAAGGAGCAGTAGATACAGATACGCACGTCATTTTCGTCCTTTTCGGCGTCGCCAAGCTTGAACTGATGAGGATTTGCGAGGTCGTACACAAAATATCGTTCGTTTTTTGGGGGCTTCCCTCCAGCATTTTGCTTTACAGCGTCTCCTGTCCCTTCCTGCTCCTGCTCTGACTGCTCCTTCTCTTCAGTTTTTGTGTATATCTTGTTGAATCCATCTGGCCGTGAACTGACGCCTCGGTCTGAATACATAGCGACATTACCGTTGACTATAAAACCAAATGTTTGTTCCAGGGATGAATCTATTTGTTGTGCAGCGGCTAGCACAGCGTTGAAGATGGTCGTTAAACCTTGAAATACAGCGCCCTCCTGGCCAGTGGCCTGCGCGGGATCCACAGGAAAGGCGACCCAACGATTATTGGGGATGTCAATGGTGCCATTATCCTCCAAAATCTTCAGGATGCTATCGACTTGGCCGCTGAGAGATTGGGGTAGTGGAGGCCATATGTGGTTGAGATGATCCTGCAGAGAAATTTCGGGAATCATCTTAGGCACGTCGTGGCTAACGATGATAGTTCTTCGCTCTTCCACGTTTGAAGCACTGCGGAAGGCACCAGAGGCTGCAGCTTTTATTTTTTTAGCCGGAGTATGAAAAGAGATAGGCTGAGCTTGAGCTAAAGACGACTCTGAGAGTTGTGGCGATTGTTGGGTTGGTGGTTGAGTGGCAGGTTCTGGTGTGTGAAATCGCCTCGGCTGAGACGCGGTCACATGCTCAAACGCATCTACCGGGGAAAGTTCGGACATCGCTGTATGGAAAGTAAAGACAGAACCTCCAGAGATAATACTTAGAGGCAGTCGTAATACGCTCGTCTGACCAAACATCACCTTTTATAACTTCCTACCAGTGAGAACCACCTAACAAAGCGAGGATCTTTGCACTTCCATTTCAGGCCACTCGGAATTGACCACCTTCGCTTTTTTGTGTCCATTGTCCACCGTTCACAGAGTACAGCATCCCAGGTTCATTGTACTTCTTCCTTTTTATGACTTAGTCACCTTGCCACCATCTGTGAGTACACAAGTTGCATCCGAGGTCGTATGGAAGACTAAGCGTGTTATCACAAGTTACTTAACTTGTTTTACAGTACTATACGACATGACTAATGCTATCCTGCACCTACTTTTGCAGAGCCTACTGGTGTCATTGCACTCCTCCATTGAAGTAATGAACTCGGAGTTCAACGTCCAACGAGATTGTCAAACGCATTTCTTCGCACATGATTCGTTCATGCTCATTCTGGGTAAGGTTCGCGGCTGTTACTTGGACATAGCTCAACGAATCGTACGTATGTACCACTGCAAAGCTTTCTGAACCGGTCCGCTGAGCCTTAGTGGGATTACGAGGACTAGTAGTGGGAATGTTGAGTACTAGTTATCCAACTATGACATTTCAGTTGACTTCAGACTCTTCAACATTCTCCAAAATCCACCATTCATGCCCTGTGAAACAAAAATGTTTCAAACAGATTACACGAATTCTTACCGCGCTGACTTTGTGCTAACTTGCTTTAGGGATTTCCGATGAAAGGCAAGCTTTTATAATAGCCGTGTATCGTTGGAATGGATTTGACCAAACCTCGCCAGGTAGATCGTCAGCCAACTGACATTTTCAGTTCCACAAATATTTCAGAGTTTGCGGGACGGTACTTAGCAAGTCTGCTTTCTTGTACATGTCACTGACGGGATTCAAGTAGCCGCCGACAATTTCAAAATTTGTGTTCTGGAGGACGTAGTATTTTGCCATTTAAAACATTCAAAAGTGAAGGCAAGTGACGGGTCTGAAGGAGCCGCAGGCTACAAAGACAACTGGTGTTTTGGATGGATCGCACATGACGTGGACGAGTCGATGGGGGAAGGTAGGGGGTAGTTGAACGTTTGCTTGAAGTCAGTTGTGGTCAGTGCGACTCAGGACGTGGGCAAGTCACTAAGGAAAGGTGATTGTTCGCATCGGAGCAGGAACGAAGGATACTTAGGGAACGTTCGTTACAAGGGACTGCTGTTTCCGGGGAGTTTTCTCCTCACTGAAATGGACTATGAGCCAAATACCAGCGGTCAGGGATAATTGCGCTCCAGTCATGTTGAAATAAAAATTTTCACATCGAATTCACAAGAGCAAGCAAACAACTACACAAACAAGCCCAAACGTATTTCCTTTCGTTTCCCTTGCCTCGGATCTCGTTTTCGATGGACCACTCAACTCTCATTTGGTTCTACATTTCTCGTTGAACTCAGTTACTCATCATGCTGTGAAGGATGTAACAGAAGAATAAGCTCAGGTCAGTCGGGGTTCCCATCACCACCATAGATGTCAAATTTCCGTTTGGGATTCACATTACCAAAGTGACTGATCAAAAACTAGCAAGAACCCCTCCACATGTGCGAACAGACATCGCTTTCGGGGAGGTAAGAAGCTTCGTACTTGTGTTTCCTCATTCTACCCGTGCTCAGCCTGAGAAGTATTCCAGATAATCGTCTTCATTTTAAAACCAGAGCCTCGTTTCTACTTCAAGTTCAGTTAATCGCTCTCAATCCATACAATTAAATTCCCCGGGCGATACCTCTCTCTCAAAGATTCGAAACCGGAAGTAACACATCGTTGCATGTTATGGAAACGTTTGGGTAATTGCGTAGGCCGAGGGGGTAGAGATCGTTCGGGGGTAACGTTCATCAAATACTCGAATTATTTTGTTCGAATGTTTCGCTCAACCTACAATCAGTTGTGATTCTGTGATTCAGGCCACCACACAAACTTTCAAGACTTTCAGCGTCGTCTAACATTCTGACAACATGCGATAACCGTACGAATCGCTATTCATTCACATCCCATCCCAGCTCCTTCGCAAAGATCAAATAGTTGTCTTCGACATAGTTTCGCACTTTGACCCAGTCCATACACTTGTGCAAAACTCCGCTTCCCGAAGCTGCAGCACCATGCTTGTTCCCCAGTAGATCAACAGGCATTGTCGGCTCTAAAGTGGTATCTGATTTGCAAAGCAAACCCTGGCGTAAATATGAGAAGCAGTGGTTGGTATGACTAGAATGTCCTGCTTCATACTGAGATGTTTGGTTGAGTATCACATCTTCAAGAGCTTGCCGAATGCTCAGCAAACAATGAAACTGATGATACATTGTAACAGCAAAAGGACGTCTCTGAGACCCCAGATGCACCCAGCCATGACCTTTTGGAATCAGTGTACGCCACTCCTCCGTTGAAAAAAAGTCATAGTGATCGGTTTCGTTGAACATCATCGCTGCAGGGTACTTCAGCATAGGTATTTCGGAAGGGTAATCATCCTCATTGTAGCCTGCAATATGAATTTCAGTTAAGAGCTGACTACAATCACTTGACATACTGTAGTCATTTCGAAGTATACGGCGATATTTCTCATAGTGTCTCCACGTCAAGGAGAGCCTGGAGATATTGGTGACTGTCAAGAGACATACAAGGGACAATGTGAGGCTATGAAGAGTAAGTCTCATAGTGGTAAATGAGGTTAGAATAATTCAACAAGCTTACATACAATATAAGTACCGTACAGAGATTGAAAGGATATGAATACTTGGGCTGTAGACTGATAGCATAGTGTATATGGAATCCCCTATCATCGAAAATTGAATTAGTGCGGCTGTCTACACGAAGGCTGTAGCACTTGGAGAAGCCGGGTCTTCTATTAGTCCATTATCATCGGAAGTGCAGTCTTCAATATCCGATGAGAACGTCGCTGCATGGGTGGAAAGAGCATCACTATCTCGAGCTAAGTATGCTCGTTTGTAGCTTCATCAATCTAACATTTCCTGTGGTGATTCCTGACTCCCAGAGCGTATGAGAGCGTATGGTACCATTCAACACTTCAAATTAGCGCTTCTGATAGCTTACATCAGGTTTCTGTCGTTGATTTGACCTGTCGCTTTGAGAAAGACTTCTGAATCAGAACGGCTTCTTACATTCGGCACCTTTTCCTCCCACATCATTTCCTGTTATCGTGGTTGGGGGGATCCAAATTGGAACCCGTTACTGACGTAGACTTCTTTGCTATCACGCTCACAAGTCAGGCTCTTGATTTGGGGCCCGGACTCAAATTTAAATGCGTCAAACAGCGTCACTGACTGGTATTCCCCAACATGACATCCTCCCATACAGATGATATCACTGAAGGCTTCGTCCAGTTTAATATTCCCTCTCTTCCTGACAAGCCATGTCATACCTACTACAAGGTTATTGGTACTTTGGCTTCAGACACAACACCATTGATAGCTCTTCATGGTGGGCCAGGTGTCAACCACGAATATCTGAATATCCTCGCAGACCTTCGTATTCCTTTGGTTGTATATGACCAAATCGGAACCGGAAAATCCACACACTATCCCGAGAAAATGGGCGACACCTCCTTTTGGATCGAACAGCTTTTCCTCGATGAGCTTGACACTCTTCTCCGTCATTTGGGACTACAAGACAACTACGACTTGGCGGGCCATTCCTGGGGTGGCATGTTAGCAGCCCGGCATGCTGCACTTCAGCCGAAGGGTTTAAGGCGGCTTGTCCTCATGAGTGCCCCAGCGGACATGCAACTTTGGATTCAATCCCAAAACAGGCTTCGGAAACAGCTTCCACAAACGGTCCAAGATGTGATGGCTGATCATGAAGCTAACAACACGACCGAATCGAAGGAGTATCAGGAAGCTATGGGCGTTTTCTATGCGCACTTTTTATGCCGGTTGGATCCAATGCCTGAACCCATAGTAAATGGTTTTGCTGAGGTCGCTAAAGATCCTACGGTGTACTTAACCATGTAAGCTTCGATGTTTCCATATTTCATCAACAGTAACTGGACGTGACAACTATGACAGGAATGGACCTTCGGAGTTCCATATCACTGGACCTTTGGCTAACTGGAGTATCGTTCAAGATGCGCACAAAATAACTGCTCCCACTTTGATTACGAACGGTCAATTTGATGAAGCTCAAGATGAAGTGATTGCGCCTTTTTTGAAGGAGATAGCGAATGTAAAATGGGTCAAGTTCTCCAATTCGGTGAGGATATCTTTCTCGAAGCAACAGCCACTTTTTTGATCCTGGAGGTTACAGAGTCATATGGCACACTTTGAGGAAAGGGAACGATTTATGCAGGAAGTCTCAAGTTTTCTGCGACTTTGAATCTGTTTCGAAGCCCTGAAATGAGCGTGTAGGTCACCTTATCATCTCTAACACCTTAAGACTTTTGCACTCATGTTGGTGGTTTATGCAGTGTTTAGTATTATGTACCCTCAGCGTCATGTATCCTGCTCCAAGTTCCTTTCCTTCTGTAATTTGCAGCTATAGAGGTTTTTGTAACTTCCAGAAGCTCGGAATCTTGGGTGGTCCAGTAGCTACTCGATCATAGCCCGCTGTCATGCCAGAATCAAACGGTTGAAACCACCACAGAAAATGGTTATTCCACACCCCAAAGTTACATTTTTGATAAGTACTCGGCCATTGATGTTGGAACGCTCCCAAATTCGAACTCATGAGGTTGAACGAGAGTCGTGTACCATTCCATCTTTTGTTGAACTTCAATCTAGAAATGTTTGATTGAAGTAAAACACTACGCTGGCACCCAGCTTTAGAGTTGGCACAATTATAAATTTCGCCAAGCTCACAAAGATCAATTGATTCCATTTCCATGACCTTGCACTCCGACATCGTTCATATATGGATCTCGAACTGCGTTCGATGGCGTTGAACTTCAAAAAGAAATCATACTAAGTAGTGTTAAAACTATTCGGATGCATATTTCTTACATTCCTGAGAATTTGTCACTGTATTGTTCCTTGATAACTTATATTATCTTTCGGTCAAGAACAAGATTCTACACATGGCAGCATCTTCATGGCACTTGAAACGACGAGTTGGTATCGAACATGGCTTAGGCAGGATCTGCACTGATAATTAGAGGGAAGGGTATAGAAATTTTACAAAACAACTTGCTTGTCAGCCGGACGACAAGGAAGACTTTGTCTCGGTACATACAATGAGATGTAGTATTTGAGGACATGCAGTCCGTAGGTCAGGCATGGTCGTTACCTTCTTTGTGTAGCTCATTGTTTCACATGCAATAGGTCGGAGTACATCAAAATGGATGAGATGAGCACAGAAATACTAATACATTTACACCAAAACAAGGAACCATTATAGAGTATCTACAACCCTCGGCGTGTGAACCGTTGGCTACTACAAGCCTTCTTCAGCAGTGCCAAATTCTACAAAAGGAACTCAAAACGGTAACTGTTAAGTACATAAAGTATGCTGCATCAATGGCTTCAGTTACCTCCTACATCATGTCTTTTGTTGGTGCTTTCAAGACCTTGTGAGACTGGCCCATCTCGAAAAGTGTGGGCTCAAGAATGTACTTACCATCCTCTTTTACCAAACTCAATAAAAGGGCAATTGGGAGACGCATCTGCAAAACAAAAGTTGAAATGATACAATGTAGAAGTATAAGCTCATATTTACCTTCGCCTCTCGCACCAAACTCAATGAATGGGGCATCAGGCTCATCTGGAAAATATCAAGGCTACATTCGGCAACTTCTGTAAGAGCATCACTTACGAGCACTGGGAGCACTCTCTATATCTGAGGCCCGTACAGGACTGGATCTTGTGTATGTCATTCTACACATAACGATCAGAATAGTTAAAGCAGATAGGCCTTTGAACATAATGAAAGATGAGAGGCGGGTTGATAATGAATAGGCAGAGCATACTGAAGTACTTATAGGTGTCCCATATCGCTTATCCCATACGTGATACATCCAGATCAAGTACTTTTTCGCAGAGCTCAGGGATTACAGATAAAACTACCATTCTGGATCGTTGCAAAAGCTGATACTTGGCCGCCATGACAAAGACTCCGGAAACAGACAAGGTCGCTAAATCCTGATGGTAGCTTCAAAAGCTGCTTTGATTCCGAATTACCCAGATCAAACGTCTACCTGTGAGGTGATAGAAGCGTTCGAAAATCGGATCTCAAACGCGATAACAGTACTTTCGCCAATGTAGGGGGTGGTAGTAAGATGCTGGGGCCGAGCTGCTAGAAGCCTGTCTTGACTTTCGAGCCACAATAACTTGACAACGTTAGTGTCCGAAACCTGATGCAGGCATTTGGAAGAAGTGGTGCTAGTATGTAGTACCATATGCTCTCAAAATCAAGAACCATAAATGTCTGAATTACCGTGTGGAGTACATGCTGAAGCGAGCACCCTTAGCTTGAAATGATGATGTTAGAAGTTGAAAACGGGGCTGCTTCTCCAAATAATCCAACCTTCTGAACGAACCTTGACATCTGGATTCTGCTTCGAATATTAAGCAACAGTTGAGCCAATGCTGAATGACCGATTTGCCTCATTGTTGTATTGTTAGAATATAAATATATCTGCGATATTGTGTATGAGCACATTGCATACTTTGAATGAACATTTTGTTTCTATAACTTACAATATCTGGTCATTGTTGGAAGGGATGCAGGCAGGGTCGATAACGTTGAGGAAGCAGCTCGTTGGTTGGAGAACAAGGAAAACTTATTATGAGTTATCAGGCTCATTTTTATAGATGAGATGAGTACAGAGATACTGATGCATATACACCAAACACAAGAAACGATTAAGTATAGAATATCTACAAGCCTTCTTCAGCGGTGCCAAGTTCCACAACTTGAAGAGGATCTAAAAAATGAGAGCTGTTAATTACTTAAACTATGCTGCATCAATGGCTTCAGTTACATTCTTTGTTACGCCTTGACCCAGGAATTGATATCAACAGTCGGTACAGCTTTCAAGACCTTGTGAGACTGGCCTATTCCTAGAAGTGTGGGCTCAAGGATGTACTTACCATCTCTTTCACCAAACTCCATAAAGGGTGCTGCAGGCTCATCTGCAAAACAAGAGTTGAGATGATACAATGTAGAAGTATAAGCTCATATTCACTTTCAGCTCTCGCACCAAACTCAATAAAGGGTGCTGCAGGCTCATCTGCAAAACAAAAGTTGAGATGATACAATGTAGAAGTATAAGCTCATATTTACTTTCAGCTCTCGCACCAAACTCAATGAAAGGTGCTGCAGGCTCATCTGCAAAACCAAAGTTGAGATGATACAATGTAGAAGTATAAGCTCATATTTACCTCCGTCTCTCGCACCAAACTCAATGAATGGAGGACTGGGATCATCTGGAAAATATCAAGGCTACATCCAGCAACTTCTGTAAGAGCATTACTTACGAGCTCTGGGAACATACACTATATCTGAGGTTTGTACCGGACTAGAGGTTGTGTATGTCAACTTGCATAGAACGGTCAGAATAGTAACAGCAGATAGCTTCATGACCATAATGAAAGCTGGGAGGGTTGTTTGAAAATGAATTGGCAGAGGATATTGAAGTATTTTATAGCTGTGATGTATTTTTCATCCCATGTTGTTGTACTGTCATATCATTAAGATATCAATCAGATCAACTTCTTTTTTTTCAGCCAAGGTTTACAGATACAACCACCATCCTGAATCATTACAATTGACTTTTCGAGCTACTTGGCCGCTTGATCAATCATGATGAGCACATTTTGGAAAGGATAAGGATAAGGCCGCTAGATCCACATGCAGTTTTGATAGACTCAGTGTCTACCTGGGAGCCTGAGGTGATGAAAGCATTCTAAATTGCGATAACAGTATTTTTAGGGATGGTATATTCGGTAACATGCGAAGTCCGAGCTGCTAGAAGCCTTTGTTGACATCTAAGTTGCAATCTTAGTGACAGAAACCTGATATAAGCCGTTTAGAAGAAGTGGCCCCTAAGAGTATTACTGATGCAAGAAACTGTACCATGTGCTCTGAAAATGAAAGAACCATAAATGTTGAGGTTTTTCACCATGTGGAAAGCATGTAAGTGATACTTGGCTTGAAATGATAAAGTTGAACACAAAGAGCGGGGCTGCTTTTCCGAGTACTTCGACCCTCTGGGTGCTCCCAAGGGTATTGGGATCAAGATTCAGCTTCCTTCCGATCAGACCGAGTAGAAGTGGATATGGATTGCATCTCCAGTATTATTGGACGGATGACTGCGCTACAATATCCTATATTCTACACACTGATGTTCCGTGTCTGTTTATAATTCTCTTTCACAAACTCATCAACCTGATTCCAATCTCTGCAAACATGCCATACATCCATTCCCGAGGCCGCTGACTGATTTCTACCCTTATGAGTCCCGTAAATATATGATGGCTCCAATGTAGTGTCCGAGTTGCACAAGATAGCCTGCCTTATCATGTTAAGGCAGTGATTAACATGCCACAGACGAAGACCATGCTCTGAAACGTCCGACCAGTTATCTGACACCAGTGATTGTCGAACGAAATTGAGGCAATGCATTTGATGAAAAATGGCGGGTTCAAATGGCGTAGCCTCGGTACCAAGGCGCACAAACCCAAACGTATATCCTGGCTGAGGACTAAATGTAGTGTGCCACTGTGTATCGTTGAGAATGTGGTAATGCTCAGTAGGCACGATTTTCAACGCTGCTGGACGAAGACGGATCGGAAGCTCAGCATTAGAGGTGGACCAGTCTGAAGTTGATTAGTCGTATGGATTATACACACACTGGGCGAAGCTCACAATGATCGATATTGAGCACTTCTTGTTTTATCGAAATGTACAACTGAAAATTCAGTGCTGCGAGCAGCAATGTCAGACTGAACATCAAGACTCGGAGGTAAAGATGCATCGCAAATGGAGCCATTCTGCTTGACTGAGTGCATATGGCCACTGTATTTAAGCCTCTCATCTGAGTAAAATATACAGAAAAGGAGCGTGTGACAATGTCCGATATTCACTACCAATTCTCTACTGTTAACGTCCTGGGAACAGTGATGATCAGAGCTGACTAGTGCTCGTCAACGATTTGATTGGAACTCATTCAACTACATCAGGTTCCCTTTCAGCATAGAATACAACAACGATTGATATCATGCTGAAGCTAAGATGCCTCTCCATCGTCCGAATTTCTACACTTTGCGGCCCCTCCTATTATTACGATTCTACTTAACCAATGCGACTCATCCTGATATTCATGCCTATAAACATTATAATCGTCAGTTCAATTATTTATCAGCACCCCCGGCCAAAGAGTTCATATCACAAACTATCGGAGACTCACCGTCAGACCAGCAAAGGGATCCGGTCTAGGTAGGGTTTGTACATCATGTACACGATCCATAGCTTGTAATCTTCCTTCTAGGACCATCGTCAATCCTGAGAGGATGAGATTGATAACAAGTAGTCCAATGAAAGAGTAGATCCAAAAAACGCTTATGCTGATACATTTTTTGCCAGTGGGACCAGGATTTAATAATAATTTGGCTGTAGTATCCGTATCCTCGTGGCCGTCTGCTAGTAGAGGTTCATATTGGTATTGCATGAAGAGCAGTCCGTGTTTTCCATCAGTAACCTGCTATCGGCTTTTATGCCATTTTTGAGTATTCCTCAGATCCATCTCTAATTGCGGTTTCGAACTTGAACGCCGGTATACGAGAAGTATCATGATCCGCGAAGCCCGCTGGTAACACTAGCTCGCTCTTAGTATCCGCTCTTATCTTGCAACTGCAACGCTGTAAAAGTGACCGAGAAATCATGATGCGGGTTAGATGATTGACAGATAACTTCTTTGACAGCTTGGCTAGCTTGAACCGAAGTTTTCCATCTGGCAATGAGAGCCACAGCCGAGGAAATAGATATACATAAGGCTATCTGTACGTTCATTATCCGCCTAATGGCATCTCCACTTTGGTCCCCTGCTGGTGAAACAGCTGCCCAGCTTTGGTATGAGCGTTCTATCCTTGCTGGACTTTTTCTCGGTGCTATTGGGTTCGGTAAGCTTGAGTCTCAGTCTCCACATGTTACAACATGCTCAATAGCACTAGGTGTACATGCTACTTTATTTTTCCAAGCATCTCGTTCGCTCTATATCCACCGCAACAAGGGGCACAACCGACTTTTTCTCGCTTATGTTATTGTTGTGTTTCTGCTTTCAAATATTGGAAATGCAACCAACATCAGATTTGGAGAAATGGTATTCATTGATTACAGAGGTGAGATTTCTATCAATGAACGCAGCTCATAGGATAACGGCTTGCCCGTTTCTTGCAATGGTAGATTATCCAGGTGGTCCTGGCGCATATTTCGTGGAGCAGAGTACCGCACTTGCTGCAGTTCTCTGTAACAACGTGTATATTTGTCTGAGCTGGTTCCAGGATGGATTACTGGTCAAATACCTTGACTTCGACTTTTCGTCTATGTTCTAACATTTGATATCTATGATCTTCTAGCTATATCGCTTCTGGATCATATTCGGAAAACGTCGTATCTATCTGGGTCTCCCGGTACTCATGTTTACAGCATCAATCAGTGAGCCACATTTGCTACCATGCATTCGAATCCATGTTTGATAGTTTTACAAGCACTTTCTTGCTTGCTGATTGCTATGCTGAGCCGTCCGACACTCACTCTATGGAGCACAATCAGCTTTCAATTGGCCCTTGCGTATTGGTCCATCTCAATATCTTTCAATGTCCTCGTCACAATCCTGATTTGTTGGCGTCTGCTGGCAATGCGGCGCAAACTGGCAAAAAGTATGGCACAGAAAGAATCGATTTCACCTTACACCACAGTCAGCGCAATGCTGATTGAATCAGCGTCCTTGTACTCCATTACTGGATTAGGATTTTTGATCAGCTATGGTGTCAACAGCCCTGTTCAAAACCTATGGCTTCCGTTGTTGGGCCAGGTTCAGGTATGTTCCAGAACATTTCTTCATGCTATAGTTGGGTAACGGGTTCATACATTTGGCAATGCAGTCAATCGCACCACTGCTGATCATTTTGCGAGTTGCAGAAGGAAAGGCATGGTCTGCAGAGACAGGAAACAGCTTTGTGTCTACTACAATCAACTTTGCTAGTGACAACGTGATCAGTAGCAAGAGCTTCACTCCACGATCACGGACTGTAAACGACACATCATCCACAAGAAGTATGGGGTCCGATATTCTGGCTGGCGAGATGAGTGGCATTCCAATGAAGAAGTTGTAGTCCTTGTACTATGATTCTTTTGCATGTAATGCACCCATCATATCGTCATGTGTAGATCTTACTGAATTAATAGTAAAGATTTTGATCATGTATTTTGTTGCTGTCATGCCTCATAGTCCTTGACTCCTTATCTGATATATATTCGGTCTCCGTTGGCTCGTCGAGTTAGTTTTTGGGCATATATGCGGCGAGATATACTCGTGGAAATCATTCAAATACTTGAGCAGAGCATACGTTAACCTCTTGAGGGGTACAATAACTCGCGCAATAAGATCCGTTCAACATCTTATTCACTAATAGAAGCAACATTACAAAAAGATTAGGGCTAAAACACGTACCGTTCCATCTTCTCGGGGTAGTATGTGGATTTTCAGGCCAAATGTGGACGGCATTGGAATTGAGACTCTCCAAAGCTCAGTGTTTACATATATCCAGTTAAAGTATTTTAGTTACCGATTGCGAGAAGGCAATGTCGGGTGGCGATAGGATGCCAAAAATGACTCGGAGCTGATAGATCGATTTGATGGAAAAATTGCAATTGATGACAGATGACAAAAAACTATTAGAAGTGCTAGTGAATGAGTATCATCCGGTCTGAGAATCAGACAGCACCATCATGATATTTCATGTGGAAAGCATGTGTTCAAACGAGCATATTCGGCTCAAAATAATGTTGTACTAGTTGTCCCTCAGAGTTGTGCATCCTTCTGATCTGATCGTACACTCCCGATGATATCGATAAAGAACGAGGGGATTACTAAGTAAAGTTGATCTACCCATCTGATCATATTGCCCTTGAGTAGACTACTCTTCGAGTTTTTTTTTTAACAAAACTCAACTTCACTTAGATTTAGCTCACAAAAGAATCTTGCTCTTGCTCGAAAACCTCTTCCATGGACGTGCCAGACCTCGCGAGCATCCTTATACCTGCCCTTTATACCCAAATCCTTGATATCCAATTTCCATGGGAAGGCGAAGTCGATATGGCTTTTGCCAGTCAGTACTACTTCCGCGGTACACCCGATAACTCTCGTCAAGTGTTCGATGCACTTCATCACCAGGCTCTGAAACCGATCTCGAAATTTCGTCCTTCCATTCCTGACTTCATCCGATATCTCCCTGAAAAAAGCAGTCCGCATTATCCAGAACACACTCTTGCCCTGATACTACTCCTTGACCAGGGACCGCGCACTCTTTATAGACATTTAGATGTACGCTGGACTTATGACTATTTTGATGTCGCCAGCAGAAAGCTCGTGAAGACACTAATCTCGTCCAATGCATTCCCGGATGCGATTGAAGATTGGACTGCTTTAGGCTATTCTTTCGAAGATGCAATGGTTCGGAAGTTTTGGCTCTATGGACCGCTGATTAGTGATGTGCCGGCCCGGCTTTGGCTTGGAAGCCCCGGCTTTGGCCTGGAAGCCCTTGGCTTTGGCCTGGAGAAAACCAAGCCGGGCCCTAGTGGGACGGCCCCGGCTTGGCCCGGCCTGGCTTTGGCCCAGGCCGGGGCTTTCAGGTAAGTGAGCGCCAAAATGAAAATAAGCGCCAGCAGCGTCAGAATTTCCTTATTGAGCACACTCACTTATGACATCACAGATATTACCTGTAAAAGTTGTGACATCATGGATACTTTTTGGAACGTACTACTTGTAATATGTAGTGTACTTACTACTAAGTATATCACAAATCGGAGTCCTGGTTGTCATCATCACCACCAATGATTAGCTCATCCCATGATATGTTATCTGCTGATAACACTTTCTGCAAGGGCTTCCCATTGTGAACTGGTTGAGGAGCCATGATGTTTGAGCGATAGGTGGAAATTTTTCTCATTATGTATTACTCTCATGCTGATGCATCTTCTACTACAGACACACTGGGATGAGTAAAAAATCCGTCGAGCAGAAATAGCTGCTGAAAGTCACGTGACCTCCATACATGGCTTATCAGTGGTCACGTGATATTTAGATTAGCTTTATAAGGATAATCAATGTATTTCAGCAGCTATTACTGCTCGAAGGATATTTTACTAATTGCCGTGTGAGAAGCCCCCAAAAGCCCCGGCTCAAGCCCCGGCTCACGGCTTTGAAAATTTGAAGCCGGGCCAAAAGCCCTGACAAGCCGTCTATCACGGCCCGGCTTTTGACGGCCTGGCTTGGCCCGGCTTGGCTTGGCCCACGGCTTTCAGGCCGAGCCGGCACATCACTACCGCTGATTCATTCAGAGGAAATCGCAGACCATCAGTTTGTAGAGCGGAAGATCGAGAAGATGAGGCAGGACGTAGAAAACTACACAGGCGAACAGGACCCATTTCGAAAAATGAAGGATAGAGATGCAGAAGACACAGGACTATTTGCCGAGCTCATCCGGTCTGGTCCTCCGTCCAATTTTGTCGATTTCTTTTTCTGGTTATTCAGGGTATTTGATGCCCATCGTCCTATTATCGCAGAATACGGTAGATACCCATACAGAAATGAAGCACAGGGTAGGATCACGACAGAGAAGGAAGGGTTATACCTGGAATTGACAAGGAATTTTGGAAAACCGACATTATCAGGAGAGGAAGTTGAAACGTTAAGGAGGCAAAAAGAAAGTGGCCAGTGGGTGGAATTGTCAGACAACGGGCCTTGGTAAAAGCTGAACAGTAGAAAAAGAGTTATCATTCGTGAATTGTGCATAACCTATGAAATTGTACAAAAGAGTCAGTCAGCAAGGTCGTTGTTTGTCAATTATTTCACATGTATGCTGATAATGGTAAAGCGTTCATCTTGGATGACAGCAAGGGATTTGCGCCTACATTGTATCGGAATAGCAGTGAGCTTATAGTCAACTTGTGACTCAAGATAATTTACATGGCTTGCAGATCGTGGAAAGCCCCGTGAAAAGTTGAGGAAGTCAAACCATTGGACAATGGAATAGGATCGACATCGTTCAAATCCTGATGTCAAGTAACCTTTCTCAATCCTTGTGCTTGAGTCTTTCGATGTTTTCAGTGCGAAATGAACTGGCGGTACAACAACTAGATACTTAGTATCTCTGCGGTGAGCTATTTTATAATTACCGCGGTTCTCCAAATTAAATACATGAATCTCGAGTAGATTCACTTTCAATTTACAGAAGTACTCGGTAAAATTGCAACGATTACAATGAATCTATCGATGCATCTTTTTTTGTGCACACTGAACACCATATGATACAAGAAATGGCACCACGAAGTAAAAGAAGCAACCGCAAGTTCCTAATTAGTGACGAGTGCTTGTATCTTCCTGAGCAGCTCCCTCATTTCATTCATAGTACCTCTTTGGCGAAATTCCCCAGACATTCCCCTGATAGATCCCCATATGCGTATATGCATCCATCTTAAAAGCAATCTTCCTCTCCACCCCGATCATCCTCAGATCCTGCCTCAACTTCTTCACCTCCTTCACATCCGTAAAATCATCCACATATACGCAAATCACCCTGTCAGTCGCTTCTCTATTCGCTGATACCTTTGCGAGCCCTCTCCGTCGATGTAAACAAACTAACCGTACTACATCTGCCCACACTGAATCAACAGTGTCTAAGTCTGCGAAAATCATCCATTTCCCGGACTTCACGTTGTATTGACATGCGAGCTGGTCGAGGACGGAGACGGTCAGGGTGATGTTACCGTCTTTGAGGTGGGATCGAGAGAGGGTCTTGAAGGCAGCGTTGAGTTCATTGATACGTTGAGGGCGGGGGTCGTATGACCTGCCTCGGTTGATTGCGATCCATTGACAATCTGGTGGTACAAGGTTGCCGGGACCGTTGAGGCTGGGTCGCCAGTGAGAAGTGAAAGAATCCACGTTTAAGGGTGTAGATGATTCTTCGTCCAAATAGCAGATTATCCAGTTATGCTCGTCGCGGACGTGAGGCATGCAAGAGAGTGGCGTTGTTCGTGATGCGAGGTCGATGGGAAGGAAGGGCTGGCAATTTGAAGTCGTAAAGTCTTTCGTAAAGAATAATTGAGTCTGGCTTACTTTAGAAATTTCTGTTTGCCCAGCACTCCTAAGTTGTCCAGTAGCATTGGAATCGTTAAGCGGTGCGGTGCCATCACCGTCATCCAAGCGCAGTCGATTCTCCGTTCATGCAGGATTAGCAAGTGAAAATTTCATAGGAGAATCGGACCTACCATCTGCTCAATAAGAGCCAAAGACATTATGTCCGTGTGCGATGTACCACAATGGCACGTACGGACAAAGATCTTGTAGGTCGGACAACGTTAACACAGCACGACCAATGATGCATTGATGGATGACAAACTAAATTCCGACATGACAAATAATCCGCAAACAGTGATAATCTTGACCACTCTACAGTGAAACTCAAGTAAAGCGATGAGCATAGAAAGAACGAGAACATACTGTGAGGTTTGGTTTGTCGGTGCGAAATAAATCCATACTATCACTAATAGCTGATCCATGAGCGACCAGGAGCGACCACAATCTTCCCTCCGGTATCATGCGAATCCAAAGCTCTTTGCGCCCTGTGTATTTCATCATACTTGAACACCTTCACAGGTTTCGCATCCTCGTTTTTTGATTATCTCTCTTGCAACGGAATGGTCGAAAGAGGAAACTCCTTCGAACCAAGCACCTTACTATGTAACGGTCATCCCCGACCTTCATCTCTACCATGGGCTCAAAGTCCTGCGCCAAACCTTCAAGCTACCCTGTTTGGATCATACGTCCTCCTCTTCGAGTGAGTGCGATGGATCTCACGATGACGCGATTGCTAATCAGGTTCAAGACCTTATCAAAGCACTCTTCCTGCGTCTTGGAATACTCCACAAGCCCGTCTTGCTCGCGTATGACGTTGACCGCACCGATCCTTCTTCAACCACTCGAACTGCTGATTACGTCTAGTAGTTGCGGTAACGATGGCTCCAGCGTGAACGGTAGGATGCAATGCTGCCTGGCCATCCGTGCTTGTCGCACCGCGGATCAAGAGCTTTTGCCTTGACTTCAAGTTCAGCTGAGGGAACAGACACACCCAAGCGGGTGCTATAAACCTCCGGTAATACTGCGAGATGCTCCCAGGAAAGTCGAGTATCAACAACAATCACATTAGTGACAGGGACTCGCCGTAGCGTCCAGGATGAGTACGGCTCATACCTCCCATCAGGCATTCGGACCTTGGACGCGACCAGTAAGTTCACCAACCACCCGAGGGACATGCCTCGACTGTCCCAACACATTTGAGGCCGGTGATTGGGTTTTCCTCGTCCCATTCACCTTGACACATGTGCATTTCAGCTTGATTACACCGAAGGGACGGACGTTGATAAGTGCTTTGCCTGCGGTCAGTACTGTTTGAGACGGGTTGGTAGGAAAGGACTTCCAATCCACCGAAGGAGTGCCGATGGCTTTCGTTGTTTTGCGCACTTGTAGTGGATAGTAGATACGTTCAGACGTTATGCGAGTCAAGACAGTCGTTTTCGAGTCGAAGGGGTTTGATGGTTATTTCAAGTCAAAATAATCAATCCTTATATCGCCTGCTTGGTCATCTCCCGGGGAGAAATCAGGTGTGTTTCCCGTTAATGGAAGGAACCTTGTAGAATGTGAGGACTAATTCCCAGTGGGGTGGATGCTGATTGCAGCATTGCCAAGTCGGGATGCACAGAGGGGCTGAGAAAGTGCTGTGCACTATCTGCGCTTCTCTAACCCGACTAAGCCATTTGGTAGCCCATAGAGCCGTCAGTTCAGTTTGGCCGTCAACTGTTTACATTGTCGAGATAATTTGAAGATCGGACTGCATATCGCTATCCACACATGAAGCCTTATTTAATTTTATATCATTTTGCTTATGGTACAAACTTTGCGCTTGCCTGATTTATTTGTATTCTGCCCGGCAATGTTAATCTTTCCATCTAGGTTTCACTGATCTAGTAGATCAAAAGCACCCTATCCGGCAGAATATCCCAAGTGTTCGACCCATAGACCATTGTCAACTTCTTAATCAATACCAGTATCTCCCATTTCCATTTGGGCCATTTTGATTAGTTGTAATGCCTTTGCGGAGCGAGGTCGAACATTACATTCGAAGGGTTTAGGATGGCTAAGAAAAGGCAATTACAGAAGAAACACCTCTGTAGTACGTGATTGACATACCATACAGAACCTGGAACGAACTCATCCTTTGGAAATTCTTTAACGCCTTCCTTGTTGTATCCAGGTTCGATCTCAAATACTGCAAGGCAAGTAGTCATGATCATGAATACAGTTGAGTGTGCCACCTCAATTCCTGGGCACTTTCGGCGACCAAAACCAAATACATAACTGCTTGGATCTAACTCTGGTGAATCTTGAAGGAAGCGGCCTGGATTGAAGGTCATTGGGTCATGGTAGCTGGATTCATCATGAGCGATTTGCCTATATTGAAATGTAAGTAATTGTTTGATAATGCCTCATATAGAGAATCATACCAGAGATTGGATATCACAATACTACCTTTGGAAACAATGCATCCATTGATTTCATCATCCTTTGTCAATGCATGTGGGATTCCTGTCAGTGCAGCATTTATAACTTGATAATTTTTACAGGAGTTGAATCGACACTCAACCCAAGGGCACAATTGTACGCCATCGATAAATCTCCTTCTGAACTGCACAAACAAATGGCAAATTGCTTTGGTCTTTAAGAGTTGGGAAACGATCATTCCCAACAACACGGTCCAATTCTTGGTGGACCTTCTCCTGGATTCCAGGAAATAGAATCATAACAAGGAAAAATGTTGTGATCGCTCCAGTCATCTAATGGTACAAGTCAGAATGACTTTCGCACATTAAGTTGATAAACCGACAGTATCGAGGCCTCCACCATAAAGTGCTGCTGCACAGTACTTCAAGGCTTGTTGCTCTGCGTCAGTAAGAAGTGGATCTTGCAGAGCGGTTGATGTGAATGAAGCTAACGCGGTTCCATTTTTCTAGAGCAGAACAATCATGAATTATAATGGGAGAAAGTCGTTATCTGCATATGTGCTGACCATTTCTTCAAGGACAAAGTTATACGGAAGATCAGTCTGTTCCATATTGGTTTTATAATATCTCGCTCCTATCTTTTGAAATCCAGCACCCGGTAGCCATTTGGGTAGATGCTTTACTATAGAAGTTAGTTCAGGCATTCATGCAATAAGAAGGGGATCATAAATAGACCATACACCAAGGGAATACATCGACCATCCACCTTCCTGGCTTTGTTGCATCATAAAAGTCTTTTGCTGCAATTTCAATCCTGTTTATCATAGGATCATTTCCATCGGTACGGGTGATATATCCATGTGACATCCGAAGGAGAATGGCACCGATTGTGCTAGTCAAGCCATGTTAGATAATAACACAACAGTATGTTTAATGCCCTACATTCGGATATTCTTTACCACATCACCTGGATGATCTTGAAGTCTTGCGATCAAGTGCCTTGATTGAAGCTCCTGGGTGTCGGAGTAGGTAGCAGCAGCAGCTTTTGTACCAAGATGCCGGTGTGCCAGCTTTCTCATGGCACGGAAATGGTCTCCATAAGGAGCCAAAAGTAACTGTTTATCCCATCCTACTCTAGACAGTGTTCCATAATTAGTTGAGGACGTTTTTCAAAATTACCCGATAAGCTTCCAATATTATGGATCACATACATTTCCCCTGCAAACCTCATTTTCGGGCGTCCCGAATAGATTGCAGACCGCTTTTCAAGCAAATTGCTGCAACTTTCAATATCATTCAGCACAACAATGGTTTGACCTAGAATCGTGGTTGAACTGATTGGACCTATAGAGCATGGATCAAAATGTGGCAAGTCAAAATGGAAAACCAAAACATTCCATATAGATCCTTGTACTGAGACCAATACAACCATTCAAATTCTCGAGGAAGTTCAAGGAAGCTCCCAAGGATAGGGAGGCCTTTGGGTCCTGGCAACTGTCTTGTCTTTGATATACATTTGACAAACAAGATCAACGAGATTGCAATGCCAAAGCTAACAGACACTGCAAATCCTGTCGCCATTGTGATAGAGGGCGAAAAGAAGAAGAAGGGAGATGAGGGTGCTAAGAGTTGTATTATATATATCTAAATAACTGAGTACTTCACACTGATATATAAACATTCAGTCACATCAGCATTATTTAATCTCGAATTGGAATTGTCCAAATACGCATGTCGTGCAAGTATCAGTACATTGGACTCAATTCTCAGAGCTCAATCTATATCGGCAAAATGTGTATTTTGATTCTTGTGACAGTGACATTGAAACACTGATAATTATCACGGCACTTGTCAGTGCCTGACAGTACTGGAAGCAAAAATGATTTCTGAATCTCATTCCATCAGATTGAGAAGATTGTAGTGCAATCACACACTATTCATGACACAGTGCCTTACGGATTTAGTTGACACATGAGTGTTGATGACAGTTGTAATCAGTGAAGGGAAACCACGATAAGTCATTGGGGTACAGCTCATCCGAACTGACGAAATCACCACTGGATATATCTGATCCTAAGCAACAAGGGGTACACAGTCAAGAATTTGATCATTCACAAAATTTCGTTTCCCCCTTCAATCCGTCGCGAGAAAATACCATTCTAGCAGTAAATGATTGGAGAATTTGGACCGGAACATATAATGAAACCGCTATGACAATACTACAACTTATGATGAGGCACAAATTGGCAGAGAAAAAGATAGGAAGGAATGATGTTGATTTTTTTCCCACATGATATTCAGAGGGAATCATCAAAGTGGACTATATGTACATGGTCATGTGAGCTCAACTCTATTCAGGTCCATCCAGGTCCATCTTTCTCATGATACAATCTGTATGCAAAGCCAGACAGTTTTATTTCAAATATGATTACTCTCGAGGTCTAATCCTCCCGCTCGGAATGTACTCCTTCTCTATTGATGCACTTACAAGTTGCCGCTTTTTCTCTAACATCTGTGTAGCATTTTTCCTTCAACTGCTAGGGCCCACTTACCACCACATTCCAATTTCAATTCAATTTCAATTCGACTCCGACACTTCAATGAACGTGTTTAGATGAACAAGAATGACTGCAATGCATCAGCATCACCTCCTTATCTTTACCCCGCAAGGGACATAGTTAGACAGGGTTTTCCGAATAGAGCTAGAATTCATGCCAAGTGAATGGGGATACGCTAAGGACGGATCTTTTATTTCATTTCTGAAACTTTGAGAGCTTTCAAAGTACCGGCTTGCCAGCTGGTCCCCATAGACGATAATGTTGCTCCTGCCAATTCTGACATTGGACAGACAGATTATAGATGGATAGATTGATGAAAGCAAAAATGATATGCAGTTTGATTTATCCATGACTTGCACCAAGATCGGGTCAAACACACTGAGGCACCCTTCTTTAAGGGCATAATGCCTGCCTGATGTCATACTGTGATGTATATATTTCACAATGAGAAATTGACACACCGTGAAATAATGTGCACCATTTCAGCTCTTGTAAGCCTCTCTCACTTCATTCAAACTGAAAATTGTAACCATTGAGCTATAGATTGAAATTAGCCGTGTGCAAAGGTTTGCAGGGACAATGATTTTGTTTTGGCCATTTGGTTTGTATTTGATGCAGATCTGGTGACCGAGATTCAGGCTTTGATGAATACACAATAGCATGGTCGTTAACGATGACTTCCCGCCAACTGGGTGTTCCAGCCTTCTTTCTTGGAAAAAAAATACTTGGTGGATTTATTGGTGCTGCCTTTCTACACAGGTAATTATTTTATCTCGTTTCCCATCATGGTTGCTGAAATGAGAGGTGAAGTATGTTCTGTTTCTCATTCACAAGATTCTTCAGAACTTCTTTTCAAGCATCATTAGGTGGGGGTTGTATTTGGAATGACATTGTTGACATGGACCTGGATGCTCAAGTTGGTAAGAAGAATTTAATCTTATTGCTCCACATCTGAAGTCAATATTCTTCACAGCGTACCAAGCATAGGCCATTACCTGATGGTCAGTACACTCAAACCAGCAATTATACATCCTTAATGCTAAGCACAAAGACAGGAAAAATATCAGTCTTTCTTGCAACAATCTTCCTTTTAATTCATGTCCTCATTTTGGGCATTTTAAGCATTTCCATGAATTCTACCTCGTATGTGCTTGGTTCATTGATCTTTCAAAATCTGAATAAGAACTCTGTCTCAGATTGTATTTAGCATTTCTGACAGCCATCCCACTTACTGGGATTTATCCCTACATGAAGCGTGTTACTGACTTCCCACAGGTGTGGCTTGGTACTGGACTTCCACCTTTTATTGCTTCATATCTAGTCTGAAATTGTGGTTAAACAGGATTCACACTGAATGTTCCAGTGTTAATTGGCAGTTCCATTGTTACAAATAACATATCAGGGACCTCTCTCATACTAGCCTTTGGATCATTTGCGTAAGTCTTTGAACAACTTCGATTTGTAAACTGGGTTGCTTATTGAATGATTCATTAAGATGGACTATGTGGTATGGTGGGTACACAGACCAAGTGGACTGTTTACCAGATGTTGACCATTGTGGGAGAAAGATACAATATATGGCAGCCAGGATAAAAGAGATGATATGAAAGCCGGGGTCAAGTCCATTGTGCTAATTCTTCACCATTATCAGTACACCCACAAAGCATTAGGTGCTTTTGCATCAGCTCTTTTACTATCCTGGATAGTGCTTGGGGTGATCAATGACAGCAGTATCTGGTATTTTGTGATAACTATAGGAGGTGGTGGGCTCTTGCTGATTCACGACTATGCCCTGATTGATCTGGACAGGCCAGAAAGCTGTCTCTATGTGGTGAGTTTGGTGGACAAAATATTCTTTGCCCAGGAACATTGATATTAATTTTCTCAGTTTGAACGGAGTGGATTTGTCATTGGCCCATTGGTTTGGTTTGGTTTCATGATTGACTACATGTTGGGAAACACTGGTCTGGCTTTGAGTTAGGTACTGTTCTATGCCAGAATGATAGGTAGCATTGTACAAAAAACCATATCCCTCAGCAAAATTTGTTACCCAAGCGTCTCAAACTCAAGCTCTAGGTCCTCTTTCTTTTTTCCTTTCCATCCATGATGTCATCACTGATATATCCCTGGCGATAAGCGACCAAACAGAGATTTTCTCATAATGCGTCGATTTTAATCAAGCAATCTAGCATTCCTTCCAGTACTACCAAAATAACAGGGATCGTTCCCTACACCAAGGAAAACAGTGACAGAAGGTAAAACTTCCAGAGAGAATTCCAAAGTCGGGCGTGAGGTATTGGTTCAGTGATTGTGCTTTCCTCAGTTGCATATGCCTATTTAAAACTTCTGTTGTCATACGAAAGTGCAACTAACTAATTTTACTGCTGCAGCCAGGAAGCAATTCAGAAACCTCTGCCATAACCCTTCTGACTGTGGTTCATTCAGTAACAACAAGCACAGAGAGCGAAAGCCCTGGAGCATTATATGTAATTGTCTTTCCAGCCGTGAATGAAGAGGTCGAAGGTACAGCCGCATTGGGGCTCGTCGGCGTGTTCTGCGTTCCTGATGGCGCATTAAGAATTGTACCTGTTCCAGTGGTGTGGCTGGGAGTGAAAGGTGTTGGAATCTACGAACGCACGATAAGCGTAAAGGTCTACTAGATTATATAAGCGTAGAACATTTTTCTGGGACCGAAGGCCAACGCTCTTTAGCATTGACCTTCGTATCCCAGTCTGTCCTCAACAAAAGGTAGGGTGAAAACGACGTTGTTGGCAGAGGTTGCGGTGTTGATGACCTAGAAAACATCGAGATTAGCACGAATATCAGGGAGCAGATAGCATGATAAACCTTCAGGAAATACTGCCCCGCAAAGGTTTCACGAGTGACACTCCATTGTACAGGCGAACTTACAGTGTTAGTCGTAGATCGTAGGAAGAAATCACCTTTGTACAGACTGTACAACTGCGAGAAGAGGAGGTTATTTTGAGCTCAATGACAGGGAAGACGTAAAACGTACTTGTTGCAGGTGGTAAGAAGCGGACCGGATCGCTGTGTTTGGTCTAACGAAAACCCATCCATCAGATTTTTAACAGATAGCTAGGACCCGAAGGACGTCGGCCTTAAGAGAGAAAGACGCACGAGAAAGTAATCAAATCAGGAGTCTAATTAGAAATAACACATTGTCGTTGAGAACAATTTGTCGAAATGGTGTTGCTGAATTCAACGTACCCACTGCGTGCTCGAGACGTGCTACAGTATGGGATGCAAACCTATTGAGTCGAGAAACCTTGAAAAGATCTGATTTTGCTCACGTTCAACAACGGTGCATATGAAGCAGCGAACACGATATCGGAGTTTCTATCAAAGCCAGCCATGTACGCAACCTCAGCAATAGAGCCTAGATAACGATGAAAAGGGTTCTTCTACTAGTTTGCATGGAAAGACATACCGTCAATGAAAGGATACGTCAGTGCAGCACCACTATTCTCTGTAGTTGTAGCGTATTCTCCCTGATGACAAGCGAAGCCAATTAGACAATGTTCCTTAGTAATCGAAGGGCTGTAAAAGTTCACCTGGAAATTGAAGTCCGTTCCTCGGCAAGATATCAAAGTTGAAGGCGCCATTGATGAAAAAGTCTTTCAAAATTGAGAGACAAACTTCGATGAGTGGAGGCAATACAAAAGCTTACTGGGATTGGAGTAAATATGCAAGTCCCAATACGTCGGTGTAGGGGACAGAGTAGGAACGTTTCCACTAGTTGCACTGGTGGCGATGTAATCTGTACAACCAAAATCCCAGTAAGCAAGAGGACACAGGCTGTTTATCAAAACCAAAGGCAAAGGAGCGTTTACTCACGGAGTTGCGGGAACTCAGCGTGCAATGCAGTCCCCCACTCGTCCAGGTCGGTCAACGAGGTCGCCTACAGTATTCTCCCATGCCCATCGGTCAGCGGCGGTTTCTCCCTTTCAATCCCGAGGAAGAAGTTCATTTCATTTATCAGGATTTGGAAAACGATGGTGGAACCGTACCTCCAGATCTATTGAGATTGTAATCAGTTAAACGCCATGCTAGAGTAAGAATAGCATACTATTTCCTCCCGGGAAACGGAAGAACGCGGGCTTCATATCCAGAAGAGTCTATAATATTGGAAATACGTATCCTGATAATCATGTCAAAAGCGAAATTACCTCAGATAAATACATACTGAACCCATTTTCCCTCCCATTGAACGTTGGCGGGAACAATGATATCAAAGTAAACTCCATCGTCAGCCCAGAAACCGTCGAACCACCGACTGACAGGTGCGGTAGTAGAATGAGCCGGTGTATGTCCAGCCGGCAGTGACAGGTATACCTGGTTTACAAATATTGAACGCAAAAACCAATGTAGGAAAGACGATGAGCGCACCAAAATATCTCGAATTGGTAAAACCGACAGTGCTCGTTGTGCCGGAAGCGACAGCAAATGAGAGAGCGTTGGATAAAGCGGACGAGACAGGTGAACTTGATTTGACTACGGATATCTTGGCTAATCCTAATGCAGCCCAGGCGGTCAGGGCTGCGGAGGTACCTGTAAGAAAGGTGAGTACGAATCTAGTGGATGGATGAAGAAGACGAACCAGGAGTAACTGTCTGGAAAGCGCGGTTTTGGATGACTGTGGACGAGTTAGCGATTCGTATTGACCAGGTGAGCTAGTGTACATACGTTCAGCATAAAGACCACCATCTCCACTCTGTAGAAACAAAAGATATACTAAGTCGGATGCGGTGATCTTTCATTAGCAAAAAATGAACACGCACATGCTAGATAGGGTAAACAGAAGTTGAGAATGCATTAGCACATGCGTCATTGAGCACTCACGTTGATATCCTACAATAGAAGACTGTTTTCGTTGTGAGATAGATCCCCCGCCAAGTTCTCACCGGCGTGGTTATGAAATGCATACCTCAAACATCAGACCATCTGGAAGAGTTTTGACATTTGTTAGAAAATTGTCCAGAGAAAAAGAGAAGGTACACACAGAGTGTTGGAGGGACATCATGACCGGCTGTTGAGAAGGTTACGTCGAAAGTAGCGGCATAGACTGCCGTTGACGCTATGAAGGCAAGGAAGAGGAGCTATTTTTGCGAGATAGGACAACACCGAGGATAATCGCGACTATGATAGCAATGATAATGGCTATCAAGCCACCTAAGACCTTCGAACAACGATGAGAGAAAACACAAAACGGAGTACGAGAGAAACAAACCCATTTTTTCCTGTTACCCAGCCTAGATTTCTCCTCCACGTACGGCGAATCAACAAACTCTCCTCTTCGGTCTCCAAAATGCAGTCTGGTCCGAGCGCTAGGTATATCTGAGTATGGCTCGGCAAGGTTTACTGCAGAAGATGATGCAGCTGCTTGGAGGGGAATGGTCTGTCCCTGTCCAGAAAGTGTACTGTGATCTGATAATCTGTGAGCAGGCTGGATGAAAAAATTGTTGAGCGATATAGCGATGAAGAAATGGTGAGATTGCTCACTCATAATAATCTTGTAAATCACTGGAAGGAGTGGCGAGATCTCTGGACATAAAGTGGGAACGAAGATCGTTGAGAGTGATAAAATTTGGCTGAAAAGATAGGCTAGTAGTCCAGTCAAGCCCGAACAAACGATGGCCCGTGTTTGTTGTGCGTCGGTGGTTGGTGGTAGCGTAGTGCACTCGTTTCGGGTCGAAATCCGGTTCCGCCCTTCCGGGGAAGCATGACGTCAAGGGACCCTTAGTCAGACAAGTCACAAAACCCTTATAGTGTGACTGTTGATTAATGATACTTATAGCTACGGTCCTCTTATAAGCAGTCGAAAATGGATTCATAACAAAACACCGAAGCATCTTCTCCTAGAGTCTACTGGTTCCAGACAACAGTGAGAACATACATAAATGAATTAACAAACTTGGAGAATATGCCGTTTTTCGATCTCAGGCCCTGGTGCTTTTTCTACGAAACTTCGATGACTTTTCCTCATTCACGGTCATTTCTTCATCGTTTCTTGTTCTCCTTGTCGTTCCCTTCGTTCTTCAATCATCAGCATCCCGAACCGACGTTATTGAAGGTTACTCATACACATTGATGGCTCGTTGGATCCGTGTTTTTGGATTCGCTTTCGTTTGTACTCGCGCAGTTGGGCGTTGCTAGTCCGTTACCTGGGTGTGTCACATATTTAGGCACTCATCTTCTTATTTTATTGCCTCTTCAATTCTCGCCTCTTGACCTCTTCATCCCTTCTTCCATCGATTGCTCTGTTCTTACCCTTCTTGCACCTACCAGTATCTGACATTCTCTTTATCACAGAATGCTTACTGATCACGCGCGCGATGACGACGACTCTAATACAGATGGAGGGCTGTGTTTGGATTGCCTTGACCGGATTGTCTATCACGAGGGAGACAAACAGCATATTGGGCCCTTGGCCTGAACACGAGAAGAGACTTTGGATTAGACCGATTACCTCGTTTTGGGACGGTTCGTCTTTAACAAGAAAAATGCTCAGCAAATTGTCAGCATTGCGGGCTACCATATTGTTATCGTTGATTTCCACGCTCCGAGCTCGCATTGGTCCTTTCATCGACATTCTTTTGAATGATCCTATTTATTGATTCATGTATTTATTCCTGTTCAGTGTGCTTTTTCTGTGTTGTTTTAGGTGAGTCATATGTCGGCGTTGTCTCGAATTATTGACCTTATCTTAGTTATTGATAGGTATTTAGCCGAAGCTGGCTATAAGAAAAAAAGAGAAAGATGGTGAGGAGAGAAAGGAACAAAGCTGAAGAAAGCACTCTTGAACTTCGCTTCATTCTGAAATTCTCATCGTCGCGGACCACGAAATGTCCGTCGTATCAAAAATCTATGATTTGGATCCCTCTGAAGGAAAGGCATCAGGACATAAAGGCGGGTAATCGAACGTTGTTTACCGCATGAGGCTCAAGAACGAGGAGAAGTCACCGCCTCATTGCCCTCGCCCACCGCATCAGTCGCACCAGTCGCATCAGTATCATCCACCGCGCCTTAACTCCTCGTTTGAGGTCCTTTCTGCGAAGGGGCGTGTTTTTCAGGGTGCGTGTGTCGTATGGCAGAGCATGGCCGCCTTCCGCTTACATCCAACCTTGGAGTCTCAAGTTTATTATCCAAGGTTATCTCCGGTTTATCAAGTGCACCTTCATGCACATATGCTATATATAAGTCTTGAGCTGTAGGATGGTGATTAAAGTACCTCAGTTTAGATTCCACCGAAAACGAGGGGGGCATTATCCGTCAAGGCGACTGGCTGGCAAAATAAATCGGTGGCATTCGATCGTGAACCTACAGGCTGTGCGAAACCCGTCATAATCAGCTTCCGCGCTTGCACTGAACCTGCACTGCGCCTGAATGAAATTGGGAGAGTTACTAGTACTGAGGGACGCCATAAGCGCTGAGACAGAGCGAGCGTCTAATTAGAGAAACGTTTCCTCCAAAAAACGTCTCCTCCACAATCTTGCAAATCCCATCGTTTGTGGTTCTTACTTTTCCAAAAAATCAGACGATAGCCCGCTCCAGAGCTTTCAATCCAAAATTATCGATTTAGCGGTCGAGGGCTCGCGTTATTATTCGAACAAGCGGTCGCCTATATTCGTACAGTACTGATGATACTTCCACTCGGGGTATGTCTCATTTCTTGAATTTTCTTCGCTTTAACTTAAAACTGGCAGAGACGGCCTGCAACCTTCCCCGGACACTTGGTAGACGGCATTCCGAAAGTAGGATACGCTTAATTTTGAAATCTTGACTAGAGATGAGATAGTGATTATTCTCAGAATTCGATTTAATCACCTCGCAGCTTCTGCTAATACCGAAGCCAGAGAGCTGGGTGTGTTTCCAAGATCTAGCCCGCACACTCGGCGGGCCCAGCTCCACATGTTTATTCACTAGCTGACGGCCTAGGCTATTCCATGTAGTGGGACAAGATGGGGATTTCGCGGCAGAACAGTTGATAATAACGAATTGAACGATATCGAGGAAGTTTTGCCCGGTTTTTGGTGAAACAACCTGGGGTAGCGTCCTACGTTCCAAACATCTACAGTAATCACTCGCAAGTTCTCTAGAGGAAATCTAGGCTCATCGCGAGACTATGAACAACGCTGAATTGAGAGAGAGTTTAAAAACTCTGCTGCAGGTATTTCTTGTTCTTTTACGGCCTTTTTGATCTCTCAAACCAGACCTCAGTTCGCAGAGGATTCAAGCTCTTACTACTTCATATTAATTACTCGATCTCGGCACGACAACAAGCATGCCAGTTCCGGTGCAAAGCCTTCCTGAATGGCCTGCAGACGTCGAAGCGCATCCTTTGTTGGTAATCGACTACCAGTTGTTGAAAGCAGGAGACAAGGAAGAGATAGCCAGGCTCTGGAAAGCTGGAACAACCTTGGGATTCTGGTAGTAAGTGCTGAAAATGTTAACATATCAACCGTCTTCCCAGTTTAAAGAACCATGGAGCTGAGCAAGACTTTGTTGCCATGTGGGGCATGGGCGAAGAAGTTTTTGAACTGTTACTAGAGGAGAAGATGGGGTATGAGCAGGGCGATGAAGGACTTTCTTTTGGGTGCGTACTATCCGTCGAATATAGCTGATGTTATCTTGTTTACGTTTATTGCCAGGTACAAGGCGGTAGGCCATTACATCGTAGTCCAGATCCCGTCGAAGATGTCGCCAAAGATGATGCTCTCTCGTACCCAAAGGTCTCCCGAAGAGAATATCCAACAGTCATAAACGACCTCATGGGTCCTGTCATTACTCCATTTGTGGAGAAAGGCGTAGATGTCAGTAACACCCTGATCGAAATCTTCAACGATAAGCTTGGCCTTCCCGAAGGTACGCTAGCCAAGTTTCATAGGAGGAACGATTTCAGTGCGAGCGAGACTAGAACTATCAAAGCTCCAGCAAACCTGACTCCAGGAAAGTTGGCTATCGGTGGTCATACAGACTTTGGCACTCTGACGTTGTTGGTGGACAACCTTGGAGGATTGCAGGTTCTTCCTCCCGGGACGACGGAATGGCGCTATGCGAGGGTGCTTTCGCTTGTCATAACCATTTGAGAGATATTCTGACGAACGTTGTTCGTAGCCGCTTCCGGGACATATGATATGCAATGTCGGGGACACTCTGACTATGTTCAGTGGTGGACCGCTCAATTCCAATATTCATCGCGTTGTGTATGTTGCATACCTATTCTCTGAACAGTGATCCTAATCTTCGAGGTCAGCCCTCCTCCAGGATCGCAATCCAAGCATGACCGCTGGTTACCAAGTTTACTTCACGAGGCCTGCAGACGACACTATTCTTGCGCCATTGCTAGAAAGCGCAATGATATTCGAGGCGTACAGCAAACTGCTTCCAGAGTGACAGAAGAGCCTTAGTCCAAGAGTCACCTCGTATGAATGGTTCACTAGACGGCAGAAAAACTATCGCAGTAAAAATCATAAGGTCAGTTGAAATAATCCATTGGGTATCAATACTTATTTATTTATATGATCAGGGAGCAGAACGTTGGGCCGCAAATCGAGGAACGGAATATGGTCATGCATGATTATACAAGTGATTGATGTATTCAATCCTTGCGCCACGGACATTTCAGATCCCCAACACTTGCTGCAGTTACCGCATGCTAGATTAAATAACCTAATGGTAGATTCGCCGATGTACTGGAGTCGGTGGAACATTGACTTGCGACTCGGAGTGGTTTCTTACTACAGCAATAGGAAAACAGTAAAGTGTAGTTCCCAAATTAATCATATTCAAAGCTCAGTTACCATTTGATATATGTTGCAAATTATTTCCTAGGATTTCCATACAAGTCTAACGGTCCAAACTCCCATGCCTCACTATACTTTCTAGCAAACCACCACCTTGTAGCCCACTTCAACGGTAAAGGAAAAGGGGGGAACCTAAATGGCATAAACAATGTAATCAGATTTCACTTTGAGAGCTAGCCTGAATAATCACCATGGAGTCTCTGGATTTCCGCAAACAACACTCAGAGGCATGGTGGTTGCGAACTCAATTCTCTTGAGTGCAAGGCTCATGAAACCAGAGTCAATGTCTTTTAAGTCCTTTTCGGTGAAATTTGCCCGCATACGGCCTGACTCAAGGAGTGAAACTTCCTTCTCATATCTTGAGCCCAGGATCAGTGTACAAGGTGAATAACACACTCACATGGGTCAGATGAGCTATCATCACATCGCTGAAGGAATGAATTTTGCTGAGCAACAAGTTCGAATCATAGAGGCTATTCCCAGATTTGATGTCTTCCATGTGCTCTTTCAGCTCAAGCAATGCCGGTACAAATTGTTTGTGTTCCTGTACATTCTGCGACATCGCTCCATGACCCAATTTCTTTTCATACTCCGGAAAAAGATACTGCTCTTCCAAGTCATGGTGGTGATGAATGTTATCTACCTGCCGCAGTTTTCATTTACTTCTAAACCATTATGAAGCTATTAAAACTCACGACTGCTAGACCAAATATCATGAAAGCCTGGACTTTTTCCTTTGGTACAGTCGGAGCATGTTGAACTATTGCATTGATCCCTTGAATAAAGGCATTATGTGCAGCAGCCATATTGCTGAAAATGCCAAACGAGAACATCAATACAGCAGTTTGAAATCATGTACAGAGACATATTGCCAACATAGCTTGATAGTCAAACATGTTGTTGAAATTACCTGGAGGCATAGCTATTTGTGGATGGATTCAACATGGCTGCTTCGTAAGAGAGATGGGAGGTGACTCACTTATGAGAGGATAGGGAGCGGGCATTGTTTAGTGGGACTTTGAGAAATTCTCAATGTACTCTGTATAAATAGTTGTTATGGGTCAAACCGGAAGGAAAATGTCGATGCTGTCAGTGTAATAGCTATGAATGATCGGTGGGTTTCATCGAGAATGAATACCAGTTGACAGTCGACATGATGCTGATGAAATGGATGCTGAGGAACATGATGCTGATGAACATGATGCTGATGCTGTGATTGGATGGGACCTGTGTATGACACAGTATGCATATGGTTAATGGCGCCCAGTTGATGCTGGGAGAGTTGCAGTGTCAGCGGGGGTTTGATTGACAGGTAAAACCTCATGAAATCGTTGCCAGATGATGCATGTTCCTACAATTTCGACGTCCAATGTGACCTGCCATCTTTGAAATCTTGCACAAGGATCTATGATCAAGAATGCCCGATGGTGACTTGCAAGTGCAACTGACTGCCGGCCAGTGATCAGTTTAGTGGATGATATGATCTAAGTCACACCATACTTGGGTGGAGTAGCAGGGAGTAGCTGATACTGGTTACACAATGACAACTCCCCAAGTGTTCACAACACAAGGCACGAACTTTGTTGCCCTTCATCACATCACATGGTACACCTACGCCGCATGTCAACCTTAATTCCCATAATCTTTATTGAATTGACTTATCTCTTTTGTCAACTTAGGGGTTTCATGCTGCTCCGAAGAGATAAATGCATTCAGTAGATTGATTCATTGACAGCATATTGTCAGCAGAAAAATCCGTATGGGGATCATTCATGAAACTGCTGATCTAAGTGCCTGACAAAGGGTGCCCCTCGCACCTTGTGCAGCCACTCCCGCATACATAAACGGCAAGACCTTCTTCCACACCCATTGAACATATGTATATGGCCCCTGAGTGTGCAAGCTTATAAGACCTAGAGTCTGTATCATCTTTCCCCACAGTTCACTCGCATTGAGCCTGAGCTGATCCTGCAAGAAGTAGAAATGACCTCCCCTATGTCTTTGCCTCTACCAATGATCCCTCCTAATATTGCACAGTTGTAAGTTCTGTGAAGTGTTCAATTACTTGCTCTAACTGATCTGTTATTGTAGAACAGGGCCTCTTGTCAGCAACTGAATGAATTGTTCATTTATCTATATCTCACAGGTTGAACATGAATAGATTTTCGGTGGACTGATGAATGCATTCCTCTTTGGTGTGCTCACTTGCCAAGTCTGTGAGCTGCTGATTGTTAATTGCTTGCTTGAATGGCATCTTATACAACCCAAAGATATGTATCATGCATCCTTTCCATTGGATGCCAAGTATATCAAGTGTTTGGGTGAGAGATACACTGTTGATTGATGCAGTTATTCATACTAATGATGAGCAGTCTATGCTGTTTACATTATAGACCTGTCTGCTACTGCAATGGTCACAGCGGATATGTACCACTGGTTTGGTGTGGGATTTGGAAATATGCTATTTGTTAATGATGTGTATTTATCGGCATTTGACACTCCAATGTGTGGAGCCATTTTGGCTTCCATTGTTCAGTGCTTCTACTGTTATAGGCTTTTAAAGCTGAATCACAGGACAACCCCAATCTGTGCTTTGGTTATCTTGGTTTGTAGCATTCTGCAGCTTTGTACCCTTTTTGTTTTGCTGATCTTCTTCATTCCTCAGATTGCCTTAGCAACAGTTACAGCTGGTGTTTATGGTGCTATTGTGGTTTGTACATGCGAAATACATGATCTAACTCATTGATTGATATTGAATAATCTAGGGACATATAGCCAAAACATTTTCTGCAGCTGCAAGCAAGACATTGCCAGCAGTATATGTTTGGGAGTTCTCTTTCTCAAACAAGACATCAACTGATAATATGAAATAAGATTGTTTATGTTGGGAGTGCAGTAGCAGATGTCCTGATTGCTGCAACCATGACTACACTTGTAGGTAGATTCAATGTTCTCATGCCTGAGGCTAATCATCAAACAACAACTAGCTATTATTCTCTTCTCAGAGCCATCAGAGGTCACACTATATTATCAAGAGAATTATCAACCTCACTGTTGAAACTAATGCTGCATCCAGTAAGTAGGCATTGTAAAATAAAACAGCAGAATATCTGACTAAATGCTCTGCAGGTTTTCTGGCAATTCTCACAGTTATCCTTCTGGTTGCAGTTCCAGTAAGTCTTTGTCCAGATATTGCAACATGGCCCTCATTGTTGTGTTCTAGAATACTAACTCTTTCACATGTCCGTAAGTCACCAAGATTTTTGCAATCTTACAAACTTGTGAAGTGATTGCTATTGCCTCCAAAGATCCATGTTTTTGGGGAAAATGTGAGTTGCATATTTGTATCTATAACATTGTCTTATTCAGGCTTTCATAGCTACTCCAATAGCCTTCTCCTTCTGCTCAATAATCGCAACTTCCTCATTGGTGGTAGTTTGCATATACCCTCAAGCAATGCATCCTCAACTGTGAACCCTGTACAAAGACCAGTCTACTATTTGAATAAACCATCACCACATGCAGGGAACACTGAAAGCATTGCACTAGATCATTTGGATTCATCTGCATCTACAAGCACCATACAGAAGGCAATGGAAACAGTAAGATTAGCTCAAACCTTACATGACATTGACCAATATCTCTCACAGGTGTAAATCCGCACCTGATGCACTGAAATCAATATCTAATTTGTTGTAAAGCTAAAAAGCTGAAAATCCACTTTTACTGCCTTATGCTCATGGATGTACCTCACTCTAGTAGAAACCAGACTCAAATGAAGATCCAGATACATTTTACATGCACAAAGGTATGCCAGTGACTAGGGACCATCTTATAAGGCTTTCAACCAGCAGCAGTGATTATTGGTATACTTGAGCATTGCCGTGTCATAAATCTTCCCTTGGTCTTTTACTTCTTGTTCAAAACCACACAATGAATACATATCACAGTTTTATACATGTGCTCGATTAATGTGAGTTTTGAGCTCTAATAATGACATGCTTATTTGAACACCCTCTGTATGCTGTATGTACCAATCTCTGATATTGCCACTAAGGAGACAAAAAGAAAGTGGCCAGTGGGTGGAATTGTCAGACAACGGGCCTTGGTAAAAGCTGAACAGTAGAAAAAAAGTTATCATAGGCTCGTGAATTCTGCATAACCTATTTGTACAAAAGTGTCAGTCAACGAGGCCGTTGTTTGTCAATTATTTCACATGTATGCTGATAATGGTAAAGTGTTCATCGCAAGGGATTTGCGTCCACATTGTATCAGAATAACAATGAGCTTATAGTCAACTTGTGACTCAAGATAATCTACATGGCTTGCAGATCATGGAAAGCCCCGTGAAAAGTTGAGGAAGTCAACCATTGGTCAATGGAATAGGAGCGACATCGTTCATATCCCGATGTCAAGTAACCTTCATCAATCCTTGTGCTTGAGTCTTTCGATGTTTCAAGTGCGAAATGAACTGGCGGTACAACAACTAAATACTTAGTATCTCTGCGGTGCTATTTTGTAATTACCGCGGTTCTCCAAATTAAATACTTGAATCTGGAGTATATTCACTTTCAATTTACAGAAGTACTCGGTAAAATTGCAATGACTACAATGAATTTATCGGTGCATCTTTTTTTTGTGCACACTGAACACGATATGATACAAGAAATGGCACCAAAACAAAATAAAAGAATCAGCCGCAACTTCCTAACAGTGACGAGTGCTTGTATCTTCCTGAGCAGCTCCCTCATTCATAGTACCTCTTTGGCGAAATTCCCCAGACATTCCCCTGATAGATCCCCATATGCGTATATGCATCCATCTTAAAAAGCAATCTTCCTCTTCACCCCGATCATCCTCAGATCCTGCCTCAACTTCTTCACCTCCTTCACATCCGTGAAATCATCCACATATACGCAAATCACCCTGTCAGTCGCTTCTCTATTCGCTGATACCTTTGCGAGCCCTCTCCGTCGATGTAAACAAACTAACCGTACTACATCTGCCCACACTGAATCAACAGTGTCTAAGTCTGCAAAGATCATCCATTTCCCGGACTTCACGTTGTATTGACATGCGAGCTGGTCAAGGACGGAGACGGTCAGGGTGATGTTACCGTCTCTGAGATGGGATTGAGAGAGGGTCTTGAAGGCAGCGTTGAGTTCATTGATACGTTGAGGGCGGGGGTCGTATGACCTGCCTCGATTGATTGCGATCCATTGACAATCTGGGGGTACGAGGTTGCTGGGACCGTTGAGGCTGGGTCGCCAGTGAGAAGTGAAAGAATCCACGTTTAAGGGTGTAGATGATTCTTCGTCCAGATAGCAGATTATCCAGTTATGCTCGTCGCGGACGTGAGGCATGCAAGAGAGTGGCGTTGTTCATGATCCCTTGCATTCGGCGCCGCTGCATGTATTTTCACGCGATGCAACCTTGCCCATCCCTCTGCTCTCGAAACCATCATGTTCGGATTATGGCCAACGCTCAATTTCCATGTTGTCTTTTGCCATTTGGTGCATGGCATAGTGAATGTTACCATTTCTGACTCGTGTGTTGTAGGCATGGGTATCATTTTCAAATGTCATGTGCGAGAGAGACTCGCTCAACAGAATGCCTACAGAGGAGATCTTTGTAAGTAGAATTCACTCATGATGGAGGTATGCATTGACCGACTATATTGCCTCTAGCACCACGCTGCCCATATGACTTACCTGGATGGTTTTGGATCAATCCCGTCGTTGTCTTCTTTGTCAGAAATGACTCTTAAACAGATTAAGCTAGCTGCTGTCGCCCGTCTGAATGAGATTGTCCCTTGTCCCAGCTCCGCACCATTCTCACCTATATATGATCCATCTATCTCATATCGACTAGGCTCATTTGTTATTCCGAGAGATCCCAAGACAGCGCAACGACAGACGTTCAACTTCCAGGCGCCTACCAGCCAAGCGAATGCTATGCGTGTAGTTCGAGCTTGTCAACTTGCCAAACCAATCTTACTGGAAGGTAGCCCCGGAGTTGGAAAAACGAGTTTGATCACTGCATTAGCACAAGTCTCCGGTCACGAACTCTGTCGCATCAATTTGTCCGACCAGACTGACTTGATGGATCTGTTCGGATCGGATTTGCCTGTTGATGGTGGCAAGTTCGGAGAGTTTGCTTGGAAAGATGGCGAATTTTTGAGGGCTTTGCAGGAGGGGCGCTGGGTCCTGCTAGATGAAATGAATCTCGCTCCTCAGGCCGTCCTTGAAGGACTCAATGCTGTCCTAGACCACCGAGGCTCCGTTTATATTCCTGAACTCGGTCGAACGTTTAACAAGCATCCTGCTTTTCGAATCTTTACAGCCCAGAATCCTCTTAGTCAAGGAGGCGGGCGGAAGGGTCTACCCAAGTCCTTCGTGAACAGATTTACCAAAGTTCACATTGATCACCTATTGCCTTTGGATCTGCGTTTGGTTTGCCAGCATTTGCATCTGAATTGCATCCCGAAGTCGACGTCTCAACGCTTAAAGCTATGATTCTTTTCAATAGCTCTTTACATAATATGGTTTCTGTGAACCGTGCTCTAGGAAAAGAGGGAGCACCCTGGGAATTCAATCTTCGGGATGTTCTTCGTTGGATTGATCTCCTCAAACTCCCATCGGAATCGCACCTACATCCATCAGACCATGTTCGGACTATTTACCTACATCGGTTCCGTAACTCGAACGACCGCCTCTTGGCGGAAGCCTTGTTCAAGCGCATCTTCAACTGTGTTTCTAACTGTTCTCGCAACCCTGTATGGACAGTTTCCAGTTCAACAATCAATGTTGGCCAATTTCGCAGCAATCGTCAAAACCGATCCATATCTGCACGTCCTAGACGCCTACTCAAGTCACAACTTACAACTCTGGAAGCCATAGGCTGCTCCATCTCACATTCGACAATCGCCATTGTTACTGGCACCCGAAGTACCGGAAAGACAGCTGTGATAAAGATGTTAGCACAATTGGCAGGCAACGTACTGCAGGAAGTACACATTAATAGTACTACCGATGCGACAGATCTATTGGGTGGGTTCAAGCAGGTGAATCTGCGAACGCGCTTCAGAGAAGTCGCCCTCTCTGTTATTACCATCATCGAACAACAGTTACGAGATCAGGCAGATCCGGGCATCGATATCGGACCATATCTTTCATTGCGAAGGGCGATTGGAGAGACAACTCTGGAGGAACCTGAAGCTATCTTAGAAATCATGTTGAGGTTGACCAAGGGGTCAGGGAGTGCTAGTATCTTTTCTCAGCTGTTCATGGCACAAACCCGAATGAAGGAAATGGAAATTTTGGTGACTGCGCAAAACAGCAGTGCTGGGCGCTTTGAATAGAACGATGGGCCTCTTGTACGAGCACTCAAAGAAGGCCACTGGCTTCTGCTAGATGGCGCTAACCTTTGCAACCCGTCTGTTCTTGATCGGCTCAATTCCCTGTGTGAGACCGATGGCTTTTTGACCTTGAGCGAGAAGGGCTTTATCGAGGGTCAGATACAGATGTTGAAGCCGCATCCTAATTTTCGGCTGTTCATGACGGTGAATTCTCAATACGGAGAGTTATCCAGAGCAATGCGAAACCGCGGGGTCGAGATAGCTTTGATTTCATCTCCTTCAATGGATGAGCAAAACCTTCTTCATGACCATTACAGAGTCCCCACACTTACTCACTCCATTTCCTCGCCGACTTTTACTGCTCTACGTCTCGGTGTGCGTGGAATTGGAGGCCAATTTTTAAAATCTAAGATGCCATCTGGCTTTACCCTCGATCAAGACTCTATCCTATGCCAACCGCTTGAAGTCGCCCCCAGTCTGTTGAATTCGTCTAGCGATACAAAAGCTGTATTTCATTTTGCTTCGCGATGTATCTCGCCAGTCGCTGTTCCGCTCGCGCACCGTTTTCTTGATTTTCAACAAAGTAGTAACAACGATTCACGTCTTCAAAGATTTGATCTGTCGTGCCAAAAAATATTCCCGTCTGCAGTTCATGCTCTTTCAAGTCTTCGGAATCGATATGGCACAGAGGAGAGGCTAACCCATTCACATATGTTGGCAATGGTAGGTGAAATATGTTTTCCTGGAGAGACCCTAGCTGAAATCCCTTCCCTGTCAGCCCATAGATTTCTTCTTAGGAATCCAGCTCTCTGTTCCCGATCCCGTTTTTAGTCATTTGACTGTATACAGCATCCTCAGGCTAGTAGTTGGTCTTGCTTCAAGCGAGCCATCGAAAACCCCAATCGATACCGGCTTCCTTTCTTCCGAAGATGAGCGTATGCAGCGAACACTGGTAGTCATCGACAAATTGCTAAAAGAGACACACGGTGCTGGTTCCTTGACTTTGAAAATGTCCTATGATGATCTTGTACGTTTTCCGTAGAAATCTTCTGGGTGTAGCTCGCATTGGCTAGGATACGCAGGTGTTGTCACCAGTGTGCGAAATTATAACCTATACGCACTATTTGAGTGAGATCGCTTCACGAAAGGTCCTCGATTACTCCGCCTTGCGGCCTCTGGCTGAACAAATCATGATTGTTTCTGAACAGCTTCCTCGGACCTCCAACCTTTGATCCCCTGAAAGGCCGTTCGATGGATTTGAAGCAAATCACAATGTTATCCCGTGGCCTTGGCATGAAGCAGATCTGGACACTGCTCCGTGACGATAGCTTCGCATTGCCGGAAATCCAACAGCTTGAGGAGCTTGCTATGCAACTTGATGGTCCGCCTGGTAAGACTCAGTTACTCTTATACAACCGATGTTTACATGATCTACAGACCTCAGGCTTCGGAAACAGGTACTGAACTTGATGGCCATGGCTTCCATCTCTCGTTCATCGCAGCATGAGATTGTACCTCGTGGAGTCACTGAGGCGCTGCAACAACGTGTGAGTCCATTCGTGTTCGCTTGATAGAGTACGTTTTGACTGACTAACATTACAGCGTGTTCGTACTCAAGTAGGAGTTCAACTAAATGACGATTTCGATGTCTTGAGAATCTCTCATATTCTTACAAGACTAACGATAATATCTATGAGATTAACATTAAGCAAGGTAGGGTCTTAACGCAACTTCGCCGTTGTATAATTGCTTTTCTTACCCAGCCTCTTAGACTGCTAAAACAGCACTTACCAATCTCATATCTCATACCTGTATTCAACCTTCTGCAAGGCTGGCACACCTGTGGACTTACCAGCGATCTTTATGGTTGGATAATCTGAATCTCCAGGATAATGAAGACGCGCTTGACAATCAGACGACTTCGTTATTTGCATCGTGGATGAATGATGTGTCATCATGTGTGGGGACTCGAAGCATGCCAATCTAATCGTTCAAAGATAGTCTATTGTGTCTCATTCTTGCATTCAGAATGATGGACCCGGTGTTTTGTTCAGACCAGCTCAGCTTCAGTCTGTGCTAACTGTGTGGTAAGCTGAAACCCCTTTCATCACGTCGGTGATTTCTGATGCGGACTAGGGATTGGAACAAAACGCCCATGGCAAAGCTATACCAATATGAGAATAATCTGTACTCGTCAGCTCAACTTGCACTCCTCAATACGGAACAAATTTTGTCAAGACCCGAACAACTTGCCGTCGTACTGAAGCGGTCTATTCTGAAGGTAAGAAAGTTCACGACTTAATTATTTACTTAAATATTTAGGCGCCGATCTTACTGACTTTAAATTGCATCCTCCTTTGTCAACACCGATGATCTTTCCAAGAAGGGGCCGTTTCCTGTTGCGTTTGGGCAGGGAGCCGATTCACCACTTTTGCTTCTGCCTGATCTTGATTTTGCCCTCAATCACTCTGTAGCGCTCAAGCGCGCGGTTGAAACTCATCTCCAGCCAGCATTCGCCTCTTCTAAGTTCTGAGACACCGGTCGATACTGATCCCCAGTATGTGACTAGATTAGGATCGTGCTGGATCGGTACAGGACAATTTCTCTTGGATCTCTTCATTCCAGATGCGCCAATAGACCCTGCTGCAGTTCAAAACCATGTGTTCGAGTTCTGGTCGCGATACGCAGCTTCGATTTCCGAAGAGTTCGTCCTTCATTCCGAATTCGAAAATCTGAAGACCGGAAACATGGAAAATGAGGTCACTTCATATCTTCGAACTTCCGATTAGTTACTGCACAGGAACATCTCGTCAATGGACCTCCTGCAATATCCTCTCGTGATGTGACCAGGTTACATATGTTTTGGTCAGAGGTATTGCAATTCCAAGAACATGTCCTCAACCCGATAAAGCTTGACGCATTAATCTCTGATCTCAAAGTTGGCAACGAGTCCGCCGATCTCAGGGAGCAGGTCGTTCAGAAAACCATTAATGGATTTATTCAGCACATGCAAACGGCTTATGCAAAATTCGACGACATTATATTCCCTATACACTATGGTATTCTTCATCTGCAGACAGGCTTCAGGATCTTAAAGCAATGCTCCACTCCCAGTGGTGCCACCAATTCTACTGCTGCAGCTCTTACCAAATTTCCAGCCATCCAATCTGCAGGCGCTCTGATTTCACTGCAGAACGGAAGCCTTACGCCTGGACTGCGGGCATTTCAACATCTGGTGATAACGATGGCGGCAATTTCGTTGGAGACGACTGCTGGAATTGATTTGAAGTCTCACATATCTTTACTTGATAACACGTACGAACAAGCTTTACATCGATCGGAAGAAAGAGGAAGAACAGCAGAAAGCATCAGAATCCCTATATCGGCAAAATCACACTGACCATGCAATGGAAAGCGATGCTGAGCTTGAAGAGAAGGAGTTTGCCCTACTTTTTTCAACGTTTAAATCTGTTCTATCAGATGATACACCCTCATTCGGGGGCGAATCGAACACTTCTTCTCCAACGTACCAAATTTTGGAATCAGACATCAAACAATTTGTACATTTGCATAATGTCGTTTTCTCTGGAGAAGGACTCACCGTTGCCTCGTATCGCTCAGTCCAACTTGCCACTCTTCCTGACCTCCTCGCATCGAGTGCCACTTTCACAGGCACTTTGGGTTACAATGCGCTGCCGCTGTGCATATCGCTCCTCACCGAACGAATAATGGAGACGCGTGAACCTTCCAACCCTCGAGCGTTCTACAGCTTCTACTCGGGAGCCAACATTCAGCAAACTCACAAAGCCATAAAAGTTGTGACGGAAACGAAGGAACGTCTAGGAACACTCATCGAGGAATGGCCAGATCAAATGGCACTTCATCATCTCAAGGAACGTTGTGACGCCATCTTAGAATTGGACTTACGCAGCCCGGTCGCGAAACTCCTCTCGGCGCTCGAACAGCTATTACTTCATACCGAAGACTGGGAAGTCTATGCCAACAGAGAGAATAGTCTACGCGACGTTCGCTCGAGCTTGACTGAACTCATCGTTGATTGGAGGCGTCTAGAATTGAGTTGTTGGCAGGCCTTATTAGAGAACGAGACGAAGACATTTGAAGACGATGTTTTACGCTGGTGGTTCCGTCTTTACGATGCTACCATTAGAGCACCTTTAGATGTACTTCAGCGAACTTCAATCAACAGTACTACAGAGCTCTCTGCATATCTGGATGATCTCATACCTCTGCTCGACGACTTCATTCATGGATCACCTCTGGGTCAATATCACGTTCGACTACAATTGCTCAAATCTTTCGGGGACCTCTGCTCTCACCTGCAAAGCATCTATTCCGTCCAGGAATATGATATACTGGATCGCATACGGCGTATCATCAACACTACCGTGAGCTATTTTATGACATTTTCCAACATTGTCGCCACGGAACTTTCGAAAGGACGGGCAACTCTCGAGATGGAGATACGAAATCTGATTAAATTGGCCAGCTGGAAAGATGTGAATGTTCACGCACTTAAGCAGAGTGCTCAGCAAACACATCGCGACTTACTTCGTCAACCGGTTACAGGATATCTTGAAACATTCTCCAGGACGTCCAAAGATGAAGATTCTGTTTACGATAATTGCCTATTTGATGTGATTTCGGCCCCAAACCCAACCTTCATTGCCACAGCAGCTTTCGATAGCTCTGCACCGCCATACCTCATACATCTAGGTCGTACATATAACCGATTCGAGCACTCATAAAGTGGTCACAAAACCCTTGGCGGCTTCAATGACCTGTTATTCACCCAAAAAACTCGAAATCTTACCTCAACGAAGCTACGAGAGACGATGGCAAGGGTTTTTCCGTGTGAGTTTTCTGCCTTCATACAAAGAACCCTCATGTTCACGTTCACTTATGTAAAAACTGGCAGGTATCGGATGCTTCTTGCGCAATATTCCGGTGGTGACAAGGCTGCCGAGGTCGACTCAGTATCAACAAATGGCTACTGCTCAAAAGCTTCTTCTGTTTTGGAGGAAACCCGCGGTACGTGCCACTCATTTGCTTCGTCGTAATGATATAGTCCTAATCAAGACACACGGCCTCCTCCGTTTCCGCCTTTTGTTGCTGCCAGTGCTTGATAGCCTTGGAACGATTGCATACGAGCGAATATGACTACCTCTTCAAGCTCTTGCTTATTGGAGACTCTGGTGTTGGCAAGGTCCGTGCTTTTATCCTGTGGTTTGGCTGTTGAGGACTGACTCCTTTCTCTTTTTCCAATAGCCTTGTTTGCTTCTCTCACGCGCTCTACACCCAGCAATTTCCTACCCTGTCGCCCGGCAGCAAACGAGTCACGCTCTAGACTCGTTTGCTGCATTTCAACCTCGCGCTACACGCATCTGCCACCCACTCAGTTGCTCGACACCAAACGAGTCCGTTCTGGACTCGTTTGGCCGCGCTCTACACCCAGCAAAGCAAACGAGTTTTCAGAGTCGTTTGCTGCGATTCCACTTCGCGCCATGCCCGCCCGCCATCCACTCAGCCGCCCGACACCAAACGAGTCTGGAATAGACTCGTTTGGCCGTGCTCGAAGCAAACGAGTCCATTCCAGACTCTTTTGCTGCGATTCAACCTCGCGCCAAACCCGCCTGCCACCCACTCAGTCGCCCGACACCAAACGAGTCTGGAATAGCCTCGTTTGGCCGCGCTCAAAGCAAACGAGTCCATTCCAGACTCGTTTGCTGCGATTCCACCTCGCGTTGAACCCGTTTGCCACCCACCCAATCGCCCGGCAGCAAACGAGTGGTTTGCTGCGTTTCAACCTTGCGTTACTCCCGCCTACCACCCACCCAGTTGCCTGGCAGCATTTCCGCCTCGCGAGATGATTTCGATCTAGAAAAAGTCGAAGAGCAGTCCCTGCAGAATTTGGTTGATAAATATCAAGAAAAGGCAGAAAAGGAGATTATGAGGTGTGTTCTAGCATCTGGTAATAGTGCCGACTCCCACTCACATATCTACAACACAGAAACATTAAAGTAACGTAGCATAGCTCACTGGAATGTTCGGCCTAACTATGACTTATTTTCTTATCAGGCCATAGAGGTGGACCGTCGATTTTCTAAAACGCTATCGTCACTCGAGCTGGACTCGTTAATGATTGATCGTATATTGGACCTTGCAAAAGAATCACAGGTTGAAAGTCAGTGCTCCTGTTGTTGGCTCCACATCACTCAACTCAATCTTATCACAGGGAAAAAAACATTGGACGAATCCGAAGAGAAAGCCGTGACAAAGCTGGCGATCACCTATGGTATCCTTCGACGTTTAGGTTTCGCTGAAGAACGCGTAATAGAATGTTTGAACGCCATCAATGGAGTGGACTTGGAGGATGCTTATGACTGGGTGCGCTGAAGTTACTAAATGTCACAACAAAAGATTTAAAAACGACAAAAAAACAGTTGTGCATAAATTGCCAGGAAGAGGAACTTGTCAGTAACAGCAATCAAGAAGAACCCCGCCTGCCTACAGCCCCCAACACTCCCAGAGCAAAAACCCCACGAACTCCTGCTGAGTTTCTTGTACCTTCAACACCAACTACAACTTCCAAACCTTCGAAGAAAAAGGCTTCATCTAATCTCGGTGCCAATGCTGCAGTTTTCGTTCCTAGTTGGAAGTCAACCGCCGAAAATGGGTCAACGCTTTATTCTTCTTCCTCTCCCATTCCTGCATCCTCTTTATCCGCTACTCCACTCGAAGCAGATGAAGGTCTTTCCGACATCTTAATCGTCAAGTCTCGTATTCTGGCCTCACCCTTGAACGGATCAGGATCTGATTCTGATTCAAGCGATGAGTACGAGCTTAACGACGAGTATGTTCGATCAAAGTTGAAAATTGCCTCCCTTTCAAACCACCGTTACATATCTACCCCTTCTCAACTGCAAGAACTGCAGAAGCGGGTCCTTCTTCGACAGAACTATTTCTTTGATGAACAAGAGGCTGAAGCCTTTGCGCTATAGCGCGCAAGAAAGCCGATATCACTTCCCTTGATGCACGTCTACGAGGAATCAAATCTTTTCGGAGCAGCTGATGTCGAACTTTCTTACACGGCAGTCTACACCTGCGTACCAGGAAATGTTGGTGAGCTGAAATATATATATAGCATCAATTCTAACTCTATCCTTCAGGTTCATCGCAACACTCCCCCAATCGCTAGCTACAGGGACACGATCATTGAGGCGCTAGAACAATCCCAAGTTCTTGTACTGAGTGGTGAGACTGGTTGGTAGTTGAGTTATCCTGATTGTTTTACACGAAACTGATTACTTTCTGAATTTACAGTGGAAAATCTACTCAACTTCCTACGTTCCTCCTGGAGGACCAGTTATCTCGAGGAAAGCCTTGCAAAATCTATTGCACAGAACCTCGCCGTATATCTGCTATTTCCCTTGCGCATCGTAAGCCAGGAAATTTTCTGCCTATCCGCCTTGCTTATCCTGCTCTAGGTGGTTCTCGTGAATTAGGCGAAGGTCCAAACGCGGTGGGAACACTCAATTCGCTTGCCGGTCATTCTACCAGATTAGAGAGCAATACCACTAAGAACACGCGATTGGCCTTTGTCACAAATGGTATAGCTTTGCGAATGCTAGAAGGGGGCTCTGGACAAGGTGGACAAGGTACAGCTTTTGATGAGGTTGCGGTAAGTGAAGCGTGCTATTGCTCACGAATCACTTCTGATATGGCTCCACAAATCCCAGCATATCATTATTGATGAGGTAGAGATGGAAATTACGGCGCAGACCTTGAGTGCTCATCATCTATCATGTTCTAGGTTCACGAACGTTCGATCGAGTCTGACTTTCTCTTGATCGTGCTGAAGTGTAAAATCGCGAACGATGGGGGCACTTTGGCATGAGTGCATGAGTGCCTGTGCGCGCGCCACTGCTGAATCCTCCCTGCCTCCACTCCTTCATTTTTGCCATGCTCGCTCAGTGGGGTCGGTCGTTCCTGCGGTAGCGGCGCCGCTGTAACTGCTTGAGTGAGCATGGCGATTTGGAGGTACTGAAAGGCAGGCAAGGCTACGCGCGCAATTGGTGCTTCCGCGCGGAGCTCCACTCGGAGCTCCACTGCTGCATATTTAACCAAAGCCTGGTGCTTGCCATGCTGCTCCTTTCGCTTCCCTTCCCTTCTCCATTTCTCAGCCATGCCCCGCAGGCACCACACCACTGCTTCTAAGGCCAATGAAAGTGCCTGGAAAGGTTATGCTGAATTCCTCGAGGGCCAGACCGAGGCCACCAAAGCCAGGCTGCGAGCGATTGCAAATCCTGGCCTGGCTGCGCTTCGGCAAAGTCCTGTATCTATCGACCTGAGGCATAAACTTGCCGAGGCTTGCCCAGAAAAGGCCCATGATCTCCCTCCTCTGCAAGAAATCTTCCATGATTTCTTTCAGTTTGCTGGCCGCCATCGTGCAGAATATCCTTGCGTTGCAGAAGCTTTAGCTCTCAGGAAGGAAGCGATGGCCAGCTACCGCTTCGCGAAGAAGGATCTGGCCGCTATTCTAGTCGGTGATGCTGCAGAGGGCCAAGGGCGGCGGGATAGAATTCTCAGCGCCGGCACAATTGAAGTAGAAAAGCAATCTGAGCCCTATCCAGAAGTAGGCTGGTATATTGCAGAGGCGGAGGATATCTACAAGACCTGGGATAATTGGCTGAGGGAGCGCAAAATGCCCGACAGCCGAACCAAGCGCTGGCTGTGCAAAAAGCTCGATGAATCCAAGTTGCAGGTCAACCTTCCTGCAGATAAATCTGCAATCTTTATCGATGCGAGCACTAGTAAGCCTTGCCAATTTTCTTAACTGCTGCATATTAATTTGCTTCCAGAGAAGCTCGTTGGCTATGTGTTTCGCGACTGGTGTGGAGATGCTGAACTGGTCCACCAGGTTAATGAGATTGTGGTCGATGCGGTGGAAAAAAGTATTAGTGTTCGGGCAAGTTTCTTTTTCACTACAAAGCTGCACTTTGGATACTGACATTCCTCAAGAAGGAAGATGCAGGAGGACTTGTTCTAGCTGGGTGGTCAGCTGGTGCTCGCAGCACTGGGCTTTTTGACTGGTGTAACAACTTGCGCAAAAAGAATCAATCCGAGGATAGTGCGTTCGCCTTGCGCCTTCGCCAATCTTCTGTATTTGCCATCATGTGGAACATGTGCCTCTCGGGCCTACCAGATGAGGTGCTTCTAGATTGCGAAGACTGGAGGCGCCGATCACTGATATACCCTATGGATCCTGCGGTCAAATTTGGCGAGGAGGAGCGGGTGATCACTGTAAAGTACCGAGGGGAGGATCTCAAATTTCACAATGCTACAATGGCACCACCATGTGGCGTGTTTGCAGTCAACTACTCCCGGTAGGTTGCAGTTTACTTAGCCATTTTGTGCAAGATTTAAGTAGCTAGCAGCTACATACATGTCGAGAACCAGCCTCACCGATGGGGTACTGCATGGACAACTTTCAGGGATCCAACCAAGGAGGGTGGATCCTTCTTTTTTTCCGACTATGGCATCCGAGTCTGCCCTGCTACCGATACTTTGCATGGCTGGGAGCCTGCCAGGCCACATGGAACATCACTTCCCAATACTGGACCTGATCCGAGATGTAAATATCCAGAGGTAGTTCAATCTGGGTTGTCAATTGTGACATCTCCACGAATAGAAGCAGCTTTCAGGCGATTCTGTGAAAGCAAAGGTAATGTCGAGGTCAGTGCTTTGCAAGAAGAGTTTGTGAGCTCTGTGCAGGAAGAGGAAGCTGATGAGTTTCTTTTGGAGAAGGAAAACTAGTTGACTAGGATACATTCAAACTTTTCGCATCAAATTTTTACTATACTATGCTATTTCTCATGATTATTTATCTTTTCAAGCACTGTGGTTCATTTCATTCAGTAACAACAAGCACAGAAAGCGAAAGCCCTGGAGCATTATATGTAATTGTCTTTCCTGCTGTGAATGAAAAGGTCGAAGGTACAGCCGCATTGGGGCTCGTCGGCGTGTTCTGCGTTCCCGATGGCGCAGTAAGAATTGTACCTGTTCCAGTGGTGTGGCTAGGAGTGAAAGGTAGGGTGAAAACGACGGTGTTGGCAGAGGTTGCGGTGTTGATGACCTAGAAAACATCGGGATTAGCACGAATATCAGGGAGCATTTAGCATGATAAACCTTCAGGAAATACTGTCCCGCAGAAGTATCACGAGTGACACTCCATTGTACAGACGAACTTGCAGTGTTAGTCGTAGATTGTAGGTAGAAATCACCTTTGTACAGACTGTACAACTGCCAGAAGAGGAGGTTATTTCGAACTCGATGATAGGGAAGATGTAGAACGTACTTGTTGCACATAGTAAGAAGTCGACCGGATCACCGTGTTTGGTCTAATGAAAACCCATCCATTAGATTTTTAACAAATAGCCAGGTCCCGAAGGGCGCCGGCCTTAGGAGAGAAAGACAGACACACGAGAAGGTGATCAAATCAGGAGTCTAATTAAAAATAACACATTGTCGTTGAGAACAATTTGTCGAAATGATGTTGCTGAATTCAACGTACCCACTGCGTGCTCGAAACGTGCTACAGTATGGGATGCAAACCTATTCAGTCGAGAAACCTTGAAAAGATCTGATTTTGCTCACGTTCAACAACGGTGCATATGAAGCAGCGAACACGATATCGGAGTTTCTATCAAAGCCAGCCATGTACGCAGCCTCAGCAATAGAGCCTAGATAACGATGAAAAGGGTTCTTCTGCTAGTTTGCATGGCAAGGGCACATACCGTCAATGAAAGGATACGTCAGTGCAGCACCACTATTCTCTGTAGTTGTAGCGTATTCTCCCTGATGACAAGCGAAGCCAATTAGACAATGTTCCTTGGTAATCGAAGGGCTGTAAAAGTTCACCTGGAAGAATTGAAGTCCGTTCCTCGACAAGATATCAAAGTTGAAGGCGCCATTGATGAAAAAGTCTTTCAGGATTGTGAGACAAACTTCGATGAGTGGAGGCAATACAAAAGCTTACTGGGATTGGAGTAAATATGCAAGTCCCAATACGTCGGTGTAGGGGACAGAGTAGGAACGTTTCCACTAGTTGCACTGGTGGCGATGTAATCTGTACCACCAAAATCCCAGTAAGCAAGAGGACACATACTGGTTATCAAAACCAAAGGCAATGTAGCGTCTACTCACGGAGTTGCGGAAACTCAGCGTGCAATGCATTGTAGAGATCCGCCCAGCGATAATCAGCATACCTGTGGCAAGATGATGAGTGCTGAGCATAGAAGTTGTGAGGATTTGGTCAAAACGCACGTCGTAGGCGAGAAAAAGTCCTCGTTTCCGATTTCGATGTAATTCAAGGTGAAAGGATCAGCATGGCCCATGGATGCACGGATCGCAGCTGCAGAAGCATGATGGGCGGAGAGTAGCACTTAGTAGTTCTGCTTCCTACCTTGAGCATTGGTACTCGCGTCTCCAATAACGAAGTTGATCTGTGAAAGGCAGTCAACCAAAGAAATCAACACAGAAACTTGGAGGGTCCACCAACCTGGTTTATGGCCTCAGTAATATATGTTTGCATGCCGCTTGACGCAACCGAAGCACCGTTCAATGAGTAACCTATTGACACGTTGAGTGAATTCCAATAACCTCAAATTGTGGCACAGTCATCCTCAAAAATGCATACCAGCGTATACAGCCATAATAGGTTCCATGCCCATATCCTCGATCCATTGAAGGTACTCGTACAGGCCAAGGCCACTATGCAGTTTTGCAAGATAGTTGGTAGACTTAGAAAGTGAAATCCACGACCACGCACTCAGTATTAATGTATCCCCAGTCCCCCACTCGTCCAGGTCTGTCAACGAGGTCGCCTACAGTGTTCTCCCATGCCCATCTGTCAGCGGCGGTTTCTCCCTTCCAAAACCAGAAATTCAGTTACCAGGATTTGGAAAGCGTTGGTGGAACCGTACCTCCAGATCTATTGAAATTGTTGTCAGCCAAACGCAACGCTAGAGCGAAAATAGCATACTATTTCCTCCCGGGAAACGGAAGAACGCGGGTTTCATATCCAGAAGAGTCTATAATATTGGAAATAAGTATCCTGATAATCATGTTAAAAGCGAGATTCACCTCAGATAAATCCATCCTGAACCCATTTTCCCTCCCATTGAACGTCGGCGGGAACAATGATATCAAAGTAAACTCCATCGTCAGCCCAGCAACCGTCGAACCACCAACTGACAGCGCGAACAGATTCTCCACGGACGTTTGCGTGGACGAAGCGGTGAATGTGAAGGTGGCTTGTTGCCATGTGGAGCTAGTGGTAAACGGTACTGTGGCGCTGGTGAATACTGTTCCACCTGTCGAACGTAGGTCTGCAGTGAAGCTTCCGGATACTTTGGTAGCAGGCGGGGAAGGGGTGCGGTAGTAGAATGAGCCGGTGTATGTCCAGCCGGCAGTCACAGGTATACCTGGTTCACAAATATTGAACGCAAAAACCAATGTAGGAAAGACGATGAGCGCACCAAAATATCCCGAATTGGTAAAACCGACAGTGCTAGTTGTGCCGGAAGCGACAGCAAATGAGAGAGCGTTAGGTAAAGCGGACGAGACAGGTGAACTTGATTTGACTACGGATATCTTGGCTGATCCTAATGCAGCCCAAGCGGTGAGGGCCGCAGAGGTACCTGTAAGGAAGGTGAGTACGAATCTAGTGGATGGATGAAGAATTGGGACGAACCAGGGGTAACTGTCTGGAAAGCGCGGTTTTGGATGACTGTGGACGAATTAGCGATTCGTATTGACCAGATGAGCTAGTGCACATACGTTCAGCATAAAGACCACCATCTCCACTCTGTAGAAACAAAAGATACACTAAGTCGGATGCGATGATCTTTCATTAGCAAAAGATGAACACGCACATGCTAGATAGGGTAAACAGAAGTTAAGAATGCATTAGCACATGCGTCATTGAGCACTCACGTTGATGTCCTAAAATAAAAAACGTTTTCGCTGTGAGATAGATCCCCCGCCAAGTTCTGACCGGTGTGGTTATGAAATGCATACCTCAAACATCAGACCATCTGGAAGAGTTGCATTTGTTAGAAAATTGTCCAGAGAAAAAGAGAAGGTACACACAGAGTGTTGGAGGGACATCATGACCGGCTGTTGAGAAGGTCACGTCGAAAGTAGCGGCATAGACTGCCGTTGACGCTATGAAGGCAAAAGCAAGTACTCTTTTCAGAACCATTGATGCGCAGGAAGAAATGGGGGGTTGAATTCAGCTTGAACATTGCGCTATATGTAGGTGCGCGAGCCTTTGTCTTTGAAGGTCACGGTCCAACGTAGCATGAGGTTTAAACAAGGAGAGAGCAACCTTATGACAGAAGCACTTCTCGGAGAAATCAGCCAGAATAACTTCATCGCCATCCCAAGCATCTTTCGGGCCAATCGTTGCATCTCAGCTGCGTCTGTTTTCGAAGATACATTTCTCCGTGAAATGGGGTGGACGGTCCGGGGGACGATGAATACCCTGAATGTTTACACAGATGAGTTTCGAGTCATGAGATGCATGATACACATGAGATGCATGATACACATGCATAACCGTCGCAGATGGAAGCCTCTAGTCCGGCCCTCGATTCAAAGATACCGAACGAAGTAATGAGATAAAATACTTAGTGCGACGAGGTAGCTGACAGTCAGACTGCCAAAGTCAAGTTGGTTACTTGTGTGAGAGTCGAAGACTCTCCAGGAGCGGAAAGGAGGTTGTAAAAGGTATCGTAGGGCTAGTTAAGTAGTGTGTTTAGTGTGTTGGGGGGTAGTTTCCTGACCGAACCTCGAGATCCAGGGCCTTAGAACCTCATTCATCAACTTGATCATTGGCCGTGTGCATCAGCCAAAGAGTCCATTTAAATGGAAACAGGGCGCGAGCGACCTGTGAAGCAATGAGAAAGATGTGGAAAATTCGTAGTACTGGTAGTGGTAAGAAGTTAAGGAGCCACTACGGGCCATAAGCCGTCTTATATAAAGTTCGTGTGATAACGAGTATTGATTTACCGTAAAAGTGAGTGGCCGTTACAAAGGGTTTGTAGGAAAATGGTTTTCGTCGAAAATCCGTGATCAGACTCGACGCAGATATGTAGATTGACGCCACCACTCGTCAGTCTCCCCAAATGTCAAACTTCCTGTTTCGAAAGTCATCGGAAATGCCTTTTCGAGAGTGGTGTTTGGTAAATCAACCGTAACCATCTCCACCCTGGTCCATCCCACTGACTTGGACAGCCCCGATGGTCGATGTTGAACCAGATTCAGCAGAAATTCGTCTATCGAGGAGTCGGTCATATAATCTTCTGCGATGCCGGAGTGTATACCAGGCCCCAATGCGATATGTAATCGTCTGACTGTGTGTACACCTGGCATGGACCCATCCAGATGGAAAACATTGTCAGACAAAGATCCGACCATGTTATAGAGGTTGGGTATAGTACGATACGTGGAAGGTATCATGAGCTGAATGCATTCCAGGCGAGGGAACAAATATAATTTCAGCTCTAGATGAAGTGCTATGGGTATTGAGAAGGAGTGAACTCAAGAGACTAAATTAAAAGAAAACAAACATACTCGACTGGTCCAGATCCAGAGTGAGATGGGTCAGTGATTGAAAGAGTCTGGAGAACAAAAACATGTAATTATAATCCTCTGGCATAGCAGACAAGGCAAGATATTGGATTGATTTGATTGGTGATACGCCTCCATTGAGTAAGACGTCTTCAATCAGAGTCGTGGCTTCTGAATCAAAACCTCGAAGAAAGAAACGTTTGAGAGACAACTGTCGAGAGTTTACTGACCGATGAACATCACCGGAACAACCCTCGGCGGGGAACGCATGTGGAACCTCCTCCCCTGATGGATATATCGCCGGTTTTGATTCAAGGAACGATGAAGAGCCCAAAGGTTGAGTAACATGGAGATGAGGATGAAATACCCTCCGCAATCCCCCGAGTGAAAGTGATTGAAGGTTTGGAACATTTTGGGTGAGGATACCTAGCAGAGCATCGACATGGAATGTCGAGTTATACTGCTTTACTCGGAATCCAGGATACCCATCAATCGAAACATGATTGAGAGTATCCGCATTGGATTTCAGCAACATTGCTAGCTGATATCCTGGCCATTGATTTGGGTTCGTGCAAACCAGGAAATCATCTCCTCCCGAGCTCAAAGTCGGTGGCGTCCAACTGAATACACTCCACGGAATATGTATGTACCTCAAATTCCTGAACGGTAGCGCATGAATCCCTGCATGGTGTCCCCAAGGTAGATCAACGGCATCCCATCGGTCCTTGTGTTTCACAGAAAAGTCTTCATCAACTGATAAATCTTCAATGTTTTGGTCGCCTCCAAACTCAAGCCGTTTTCGGAAATAGCCCGCAGGTGAGATTCGTCGTACTCCGCCTATCCGCAGCAAAGATTCGAGTCGTAGACCGCGGACATCAGGAAGAGTGTCTGCGATGGAAGATAAGAATGATTCGTAGGGTTGTGGATTCTGAGCGAGGGGAGAGCGAAGCAGTTTTTGCTCTGAATTTGATAGTTGATAGTAGACGTGCCAACCAAGCTCTGTATCTGTGGCTTTGAGTTCAGCGTAGTAGTGCCGGATCTCTTTTAAATCTTGAGGCCCGAGCGTAATAAAGCGGAACAGATGGTATCGAGCTCGATGTACCCACGAACTGTTTACAAGTGATAGATTTTTGAGATTTTCGATCGAATTGAAAAATTCGTCAATGAACCGGTCGATAATTTCCTGGGGCAAATTGGACATGGTGGCAGGTCGAACAGCCTGATACCCAAAGGTTCAAGAGACCGAATTTGTAACTCCGGACCGCTGTGCCATTTGATTCCGGGATCACAAATCAGATAGGACCCACAATTTCCACACCTTTACGCTCCAAAAATTCAGATCTTCCAAGTATGTATTCAGATAGGACCCACGACTCCCACACCTATGCGCCTCATTCTTCAACGTGCAGACCAAAATCAGATTGGACCCACAATTTCCACACCTTTACGCTTCAAAAAATCCAAATCTTCCAAGCATGTATTCAGATAGGACCCACGACTCCCACACCTATACGCCCTTATACGCCTCATTCTTCAACGTGCAGACTAAATTCAGATCGGACCCACAGTTTCCACGCCTTTACGCTTTAAAAATCTTCCAAGTATGTATTCAGATAGGACCCACAATTCCCACACCTATACGCCTCATTCTTCAACATTAAATTCAGAGAGGGCCCACAACAGCTCACAATCCATGCACAAAGCTCCATGGGCTCTCACGAGTGACGACTTGCATACAGTACAGTTTCCCCAACTCTTTCCACATGCCATGCATACAGCTATTTCGACAATTCTGTTCTAGCAGTTTCCATTGTAGGTGAGAGCAAGGGTTCCAATTTTCTGATCTTCGTGATTTCTAATGGTGTGATCAAAATGCCTGCACATTTAATTTGATACTTGACAAATACATCGCTTAGCAAACCTCATTGAATCAAATTGTTGTGTTTGCTGAACCATAAGCATGAACGTTGTTAGTCGATAGAATAATAACTACTTATCACTCACACGGATATAATCGAATATCTTTTGTAAATTCAGTGTCGATATATAAGCGTTGGAAACCTATCGTTGCCCCAATATCACTACCCTTCCAACGCTTCACGTCGACTTGTCTGTCAATGGCCTCCGATTCTAGCAATTCTCTGAACTCTCATGTCTTTGTTCTGGAGCCGCCTCATTGTGGCTATGAACATGCCGAACTTGTGAGCAATGGCTTCCGGTTACTCTTGAGTCTTAAATACATAATGCATTTCAACGCAATACCAGAGGACTGTTTTGCATAACAAGGTCATGTTGTATGACAATGCTCCGCACGGATACTATATTACTCGAGACCGTCAAAGAAATCAGTATCTATTTTCCTTTGCTAGTGGAGAAGATGCAACGAAAGCATTTCAGGAAGCCCTTGTTGCTCAGGATATTCCAAAAAAAAGGAGCCCAGATGATACTGTACAGGTGTGTGGTGATTTCAACATAATCGATAATGGTTGATTGTTGAAATATGCCAATCAAACCTGAAAGTTCAACCCTTTACCTATGAGGACAGGCGAGCGACCACACGGCAGCTCCAATAATTCTACTGCATTCAGCTACCTGTCTCGAATGCAAGCTTCCAGGATGGCTATGCCAGAAAATACAACCAATATCACTCCGGGGTCACTATTAGAATACGGATATATTCAAAGCGACATCAATTCTCTGCTTCCATTGCAGGGAACCAGTATCGGGTCAAATCTGCCTGCGGGAGGACAAGGTGAGTCCACTGAGCTACCATTGGTCTTGCCGCTTGAGTCAAACTTACCAATCATGTCATTTTCAACAGAGGTATTTTACTACCTAAAAGCTGTGAGTGATATGTCCTGTGAGTTATAGTAACAGGTTTCAATTTACAATGAACATAGGATGTCAATGACACAACACCTGGACTCAATGAGTTGGAGTTTAAACTTCCTATTGATACAGGTGTGTAGCTCGTTGAACATCAGCTACAGTACCCGATCACCAGTGTTTCTGTCTGACATTCTATATTCAAAGGCGATATCCACAGGTTTGTTGAATTTTTGTATATCATTGAATGAGCTAACCACAAACCATCTCCCGAAGTTGGTTGTTTCTACGAGAACTCAAGTACATCGAGAATGTGACTTCAACTGACGATGAGATGGTTGCTCATACCAGTGCGCAGTGGCCTGAAAACTGCAATCCAAAAGCTATTGGTGTAACATGGCCTTTTATGGTTAAACGCCCAAATAAGATAAACCATATGCCACAGAAAGTCATAAAGTATGGATCCCACGGCTATGTTGGTGAGTACTCACTGATACAAGCTTGTAATCTGGATTGATAAAGAAACAGTCATAAACGACGGACCTGTGAAATCCAAAATTGTTGTCACATTGCATGGCTGGGACTGGGAGAAACAGGACAGATCAAAGGATGGATTCAGCATTCAGGATGGATTTGATTTTGTTAGTGCAGCCAATGAGCACATCATAAGAGATGGCTATGATGGGAATATTGGCCTCGGCCCTAGACAGTAAGTCTACTGGTTGGTTGCATCCTGAAATACACATGGGTTGACCTATACTTGCTGTGACTCAAAGAGGATATCTACAACTTGGAACAAGCCGAGTGTGTTCTTTATGTCCTCTAAAATCAGCTTGAGACATCATGACTAACACTCAGATGTTCAGAGCTTTTTGGCAGCACTGAGTGTGAATCGACAGATTAACAATGTAAGCTCTAATTATTCACTGTAATACATTAGATGCACTACATATTGATCACTCAATTTCAGGCTTCTATATTCATAATCCGCCTCGTACATCCACATGATCTTTCCCGTGCGCCACTGAACTGTGACTTGTATGAGGCTTTCTCTTTTGCTAAAATCGTGCTGATACTACCTCTAATTCAAGGCTGAATATCTTATCCTTTGGTCCTAGTTTCCCTTTACGGGCACCTGTCAACCCTGACGCACACTTCAGCCTCCCAATCCCTACAGTCAATATATATAACAATAATTCAGCTCGGCCTACAAGCTGGGATGTGAAGCTTCTCCGAATTGGTATTGGTCCTGCTGACCGTGATGAATGTATATGGATCAACATGGATGACCCTAACAATGAGAATCAGTCAATCAAAGGAATCAATATACTCATGGATACAGGTCTGTGATGGATGTGAATCACACCAATTTATCTAAACCCTTTCATCATAGGTACTCCGATGACTATTTTACCAACCTACGTTGTTTCAAGAATGCTTGCGGATAAACATTGGCTTGATGCATCGGAAAAGACCGTTGGACTGCGGAAGCTTATCATGAGTCACAAGAGATATCGCGAGCTACCATACGAAAAGATGATATTTGAGTTTCAAGGTGAAATGCATAAACCAGTCAAGGTTGTTGTCCCAGCACAACCCTTCTTGACTTGGCATACTCAAGCAGCATTCGGAGATGACCCTACTTCACATCTCTGCCCTATCAAAGGGAGCGACAGAAGCGGAAGATTTGTTCTGGGCCAAGTAAGTATTTGACTTCTCAAAAGGAAATTACATAACAATCTCTCAGAACTGGTACTGGGCCGCAATCGTTAAACATGTCTCCCCCAATGAAAGACAGAAATTCCCTTTTGTACAAGTTATGGCAAATGGACACTTTTTCGATCATGTGACTGGGAAGCCTGTTATACCCACTGATATGACACTTAAATCTTTGCCTCCACGTTTGGATCACTAGGGGTATTCACATAGTAGCTTGTAGTAGCAGACTCCTTTCAGAATACTCTATGATGTGCTCTTTCTGTTCAACATGCTTTTCAATTTGAATGCAATTCCCGTTCAACAGTGATGGGGCCTGTTATGATCATGCGCACTGGTCTTACACCTGAATGCACTTGCTAGGAAGGAATGTGGCGTAAAGGTGTGGAAATTGTGGGTCCTATCTGAATTGTGATAATGTGTGGTTCAAACGGCACAGCAGTCGGAAACATCTTTGGAGGTCTCTTGAACCCTTTGGGTATCAGGCTGTTCGACCTGCCACCATGTCCAATTTGCCCCAGGAAATTATCGACCGGTTCATTGACGAATTTTTCAATTCGATCGAAAATCTCAAAAATCTATCACTCGTAAACAGTTCGTGGGTACATCGAGCTCGATACCATCTATTCCGCTTTATTACGCTCGGGCCTCAAGATTTAAAAGAGATCCGGCACTAGTAAGGAAGGTGAGTACGAATCTAGTGGATGGATGAAGAATTGGGACGAACCAGGGGTAACTGTCTGGAAAGCGCGGTTTTGGATGACTGTGGACGAGTTAGCGATTCGTATTGACCAGATGAGCTAGTGCACATACGTTCAGCATAAAGACCACCATCTCCACTTTGTAGAAACAAAAGATATATTAAGGATGCGGTGATCTTTCATTAGCAAAAGATGAACACGCACATGCTAGATAGGGTAAACAGAAGTTAAGAATGCATTAGCACATGCGTCATTGAGCACTCACGTTGATATCCTAAATTGAACGTTTTTGCTGTGAGATAGATCCCCCGCCAAGTTCTGACCGGTGTGGTTATGAAATGCATACCTCAAACATCAGACCATCTGGAAGAGTTGCATTCGTCAGAAAATTGTCCAGAGAAAAAGAGAAGGTACACACAGAGTGTTGGAGGGACATCATGACCGGCTGTTGAGAAGGTCACGTCGAAAGTAGCGGCATAGACTGCCGTTGACGCTATGAAGGCAAAAGCAAGTACTCTTTTCAGAACCATTGATGCGCAGGAAGAAATGGGGGGTTGAATTCAGCTTGAACATTGCGCTATATGTAGGTGCGCTAGCCTGCGTCTTTGAAGGTCACGATCCAACGTAGCATGAGGTTTAAACAAGGAGAGAGCAACCTTATGACAGAAATACTTCTCGGAGAAATCAGCCAGAATAACTTCATCGCCATCCCAAGCATCTTTTGGGCCAATCGTTGTATCTCAGCTGCGTCTGTTTTCGAAGATACATTTCTCCGTGAAATGGGCTGGACGGTCCGGGGGACGATGAATACCCCTGAATGTTTACACAGATGAGTTTCCAGTCATGAGATGCATGATACACATGCACAACCATAGCAGATGGAAGCCTCTAGTCCGGCCCTCAATCGAGTGAAATTCAAAGATACCGAACGAGGTAATGAGATAAAATAGTGCGACGAGGTAGCTGACAGCCAGACTGCCAGAGTCAAGCTGGATATTTGTGTGAGAGTCGAAGGCTCTTTAGAGCGGAGAGAGGTTGTAAAAAGGTATCGTAGGGCTAGTTAAGCAGGCTAAGTAGTGTGTTGGTGGTAGTCTCCTGGATCGAACCTCGAGATACAGGTCGTGCAAGTGGAGGTGCGGCCTTACACCGAACCTTTGAACCTCTGGAACCTCGTCCATCAACTTGATCATTGGCCGTGTGCATCAGCCAGAAAGTCCATTTAAATGGAAACAGGGCGCAAATGAACTGTGAAGCAATGAGAAAGATGTGTAAAATTCGTAGTCATGCTGGTATACCGTATAGCCCCGTAGCATTAATGCAGCATGATACATTGGATTATTTTTCCATTTCTTATCTCTTCGCCCAATTGCTGGACATATCCTCTTCTATGTATGGGGAATAGAGAAACTCGCTGTATGCGAGTTGTAAGTTCTAACAAGATTGTCGAAGATCGGAATGCCTGAAGAGGCATGATTTGAGTGAGACCGTCAACGTAGTTGAGCTACAGTGGGCGCGTTGAATTCTGAAAGTCAATAGGTTGCAAAGTGATTGAGATGGGATGAGAAACAGAGTAAGACATTGACGAATCGTCCGAGTTGCGCATTACACTTCGTTCTGCGGTGCAGTGTGATTGTACAGAAACAGAGAAAGATTTCCTGCTTCTAGGCTTGAGTTGACGCGAATCTGAGGGCAAAAAGGCCTTAGGCTAGCTGAGCATTTTTATCGCCATAGATTCAAAATTTAAAAATTTCGCGCCTAGCGACTACCATCCAAAGATTTCAGCAGACTCGCTACACATCTTGCCTTCCTTCCAAGGTCTCAGCGCAGCGAATAACGAAGTATATCCTTTCGTTCACTCTTTGGTCCCTGGTGTAAACTCACCGAAAGTGGTCCTCATTTGGAAGGTATGATCCTGTAAGTTCACCGAGATTTTCCACGTGACCTGGATGTAAGTTACAGCACCGGCGCGTGTCCGATAATCGATTAGAAGGCTTATCATTCTTTACTAACGTGATGAGCTTAATATTCACGTTCAACGCCCTCCAAATGGACTCAACAGGTTGCGACAAGTCCAGAACTAATGCTGAAGTCGACCGCATCTTCTTCCACCTGCATTACATTGTGCTGCCCAGCTTCCTCGTAACTCTGATTTTAGCCTCAGAACGGAATGTTCTCTATCGCTGGACACATTCGCTCTTCTTCTTCGCGTTTCTCGTGTACTTGCCATACTCGCTTTGGACTCACCAGTCACAGCATCGAATAGGATGGGGTCTGCCTTGGTATCGTGTAAACTCAATACTCTTCATTTTTTGGTGCTCGTTGACCCGCTGAAAGAGTATCGGCATGGAAGTGGCAATCCTCGAGTAGGCCCCAATGAACTTCAGTGGACTAAGAGAACGTACTGGGTTTGACGTGCTGTAATCTCCCTACGCGATGTTGGCTGGAACTGTCAGGTAAGTCATGAAATCGAAATCTGCATGAGCTTGTTTGACTAGTCGCTCCTCAATATATACAGGCACCTAGCCTATCCACAGCACGATATACAGCTTCGCAGACTGGTCGTGACCGGCTTAAATTCTGTCTCTTTGTCTCTTTGCTCTGCAACAATCATTCTTCAATTTACTTCTTGTTGATGCAGGGCACCCTTTCTTCGAAATTTGACACGCAGCTCGGGTCAAATGATTCGATCCGCTCGCTTCCGTATCTTCAGAGAGCAGTCTGCGTAGCTACTGGTTTTTCGGGGGATACGCTGGAATCCGTTTCTACTAGTACACTGTGGCGTTTGTCTACGTGGGCTCTGGGTACTCTGAAGCAGGGGATTAGCCTTAACCATTTGGGAGTTTGAAAGAAGCGTACAGTGTGAGGAATTTCTGGGGGTGAGTAGTAAAGTAATATTATTGCAGGAGTCACGTTTACATTTACATTTTTTTTATCAGGCCAACTTGGCATCAGTTTACACGGCGATTTATGGCGTCAAAATTTCTGGTTATAACTTCTAGTACTAATTACATGTACTATCCCGCTGTCAGTTCTGTATATCTCTCGGAACAAAACTCGCCAAAGCGCTTGGTGTAATGCCCGAATCCCTCACAGCAGTATTTATCAAGCTATACACCACCTTCTTCGTCCCTGCTTCAATGCATTCTCTCGGCTATATGGTTGGTCGAGAATACTTTGGCTTATCATTTGCATTTTTCTTCTTACAACCTTTCGCTATCATGTTTGAAGAGGTAGTCAAGGTCATTATAAGGCGACTCGGGCTCGATGCTGTCCGAGCACGAGCATTCTAAAGACCAGGATTCGGACGGGAAAAGCCTCTGGTCTTTGCGGACAGGGTTTATAAAAGCAATTGGGTATGCTTGGGTGGCATTTTGGTTGAGTGCGACGGCGCCGTTGTTGATTGATGCTGCAATGCGAGCTGGATTTGATAGAGAATTCCTCGTTCTCCTACACGATTCATTGTTACAGCTTTTACGAGTTAATAAGAGTCCAAATGTCGGGGTTACCCACTTTGCTTATTTACCAAAACCAACCACATCAGGCGTCGCCAAGTAATTACTCTCTTGACGACACGCTGATATTCATCCGTGACGTCTGAATTGATTCAGAGAATTACTGCCTATTACTGCCAGTGCCATCCACTTGAAATCACCTGTAGAAATTTTCCCTCAACCTCCCATGTGCAACTTCAGCTGAGGCTGTTTCAAATAACGGCGATGCACCACCTTGCACCACCTGATGCACCCCTGATGCGGTGCTGTCAAAGCCAAACAATATTGATGCGAGGCCACCCGTCCCGCGTACTGAAAGTGTATTAAAGGATGCCCCCTCGCTCATTCTTTAACTAGAGCTGGTCTCATTCTTTCCACATTCAAACTTCGAACGACTTTGGTGCTGTGCTCTTCAACTCAGAACTATCTTTCAGTCCCTCAAAATTCATCACGATCATGGTCCAACTATGCCCAGTTATCATCGTCTCCCTCGCCGTTACGACAGCCTTTGTTCTTGCTGCTCCTGTCCATGGTGGTGCCATGAGTAGTGTTGCTGCTGCACCTCAAGTACACCAATGTCGATATAACCCCCCTCAACGTAAATATTCTATTCTATTGTTCAATCCCAGGCTTACAGGATAATCTAACTCGACAGATCTCAAGGCAGGCAATCGACGTGGTTTAGTTGAAGAGGTCCAAGGTGGAGTCGTTTCTAACCTATGTCTTCATCGATCTCTTCTTGATACCTAGTTTTCTAGCTCATGGTGCATATGATGCATCATTTCTAATGAGACTTCCAGAAGAATATTTCTATGAAATGGTCGCAGATATCCAGGAAAGCTCAGGGTACGCTGCCTGTAAAGCCGATGTGGATCCCAAAATCCAAGCTTGGCGGGCAAATCCCTGCAATGAAGCGCTAAAGATGGCCATTTTGTCCGAATGGGACCGTCTTTTGCACGGGGGCAAAAGTATATATCTGTTTCTTGTTGTATCATCTGGATACTGATATTCAACTTTTTGTATGGAAGTTGGCACAAAAAATCCAGGAGACACTGCAGGTACTCTTGTCAAATCCTAATCCTTGCTTGTTTTCATTAAGCCTTTGTAGTGTCCTCTGATGATGATGTTCACGACTCCTTCTCTCGACTCTCACTCACTTAGACTTACTCAGGATGTGACTCAAACTGCCTTGTATGTTCTGGGTTCATTGTCATAGTACTCAGTTTCATTATTACCAATGTACTCAACATTGTTCTCCTTACACTACTTCTGGGTATCACTCATATTGTATAAAGACTGTTGTATTTCTCTTAGATTACTTGTCAAATGAACTCCCATTTTTCCTCCTCTCATCATTCTCCCTCTGAGGTCCTGACCTGCCTTGTAACAGCTTCATTTGACCAACTACTGTTACGGTCATGCGCACCGGTCGTGCACATTGCACGGAACGCTTTGCATTGAGCTTACATTGTCCATCAAATCGAACACTTCACATTGAACACACATTGTCAAGGCTACCATCAATGTGACGTATTGATGATATAGATCACAGTAATTTGCTTCCATGATACTGTTACGACCACAGTGTTGAACGGTCAGGCGGTCGGGGTCAAAAGTCAGGTCAGTTTAAATTTTTTGCTGACAGGTCACCGACGGTCATAAGTCATAAAAACTGACCTGACTTTTGATCCTCGGTTACCCCGGTTATCATGTTTACCGGATGTTGACTTTGTCTGAGTCAGACTCATAGATAAAAAAAAAATCTTATCTTATCAGAGATTATGCAAGATATTGTGGTGTTTCAAGCGGCAGTGCACACGGACCAGGCGGACCACCGGGCTGAAGTGCCACAGTCAAGGTCAGGTCAGAAATCTACGGTCAGGTCACAAAGTCACTGACAGTCACCGACCGTACCGACAGTCACCCGACCTTGCCAACACTGTACGACCATGCCAAGTTGAACTCCCGCGGTCCCGACGATCATTTTCCGGTATTTGATTCCATTACTTTCTTCCGTCGCAGGGTTTACCTCCGCGATCCTTTTACACTTTGTTACGACCATGCCAAGTTTAACTCCCGCGGGCCCGACGATCATTTCCCGGTATTTCGACTTCATCATTTTCTTACGTCGCGGAGCTTACCTCCGCGATCCTATTACACTTCGCGTTTATATCCCTCACACTTAGCCGACTTCTTATATATCCTTTTATATCATTTCCTTTATACTTTCCCCTTTTATCTTCCACATGTTCGACCATACTATTCTAGGATACTATCGCTTAGCGACCCTTAGGTAGCGACTACAGTATAAAGCTACGAGAGTAGAATAGTTGGTCCTTAGTTTAAATATCGACTTTGATAGCGCACTCATACAGTGTATTTCAAATAGAGTTAAATCTCAACCTCATCCTAAGTACGATCGCGTGAGTTTCTCCCGCGATCGGAATTACCCTCAACCTCGCTTTCGGACAGCGGCGTGTCGGGGACGCTATTAATAGTAGCGTCAACGTCCGACTACCTCTCCGTAGGTCCACCCAACCCTCACCGGGATTTATCTTGGTGTTCGGTCTTTTACCCCGCGGACTTATAGTCCGCGATCCAACTTATCCCTACGACCCGTGCATGATCATAACACACTTCGCATTTATATCCCTCACACCTTAACCGATTCTTTATATATCCTTTTATATCATTCCCTTTATACTTACCCCTTTTATTCTCCTCATGTTTGACCATACTATTCTAGGACAACTATCGCTTAGCGACCCTTAGGTAGCAAGTACCATATAAAGCTACGAGAGTAGAATAGTTGGTCCTCAGTTTAAATATCGACTTTGATAGCGCACTTTGATAGTGTATCAAATAGAGTTAATCTCAAACCTCATCCTAAGTACGATCGCGTGAGCTTCTCCCACGATCGGAATTACCCTCAACTTCGCTTTCGGACAGCGGTGTGTCGGGGATGCTATTAATAGTAGCGTCAACGTCCGACTACCTCTCCATAGGTTCACCCAACCCTCACCGGGATTTATCTTGGTGTTTGGTCTTTTACCCCGCGGACTTTTAGTCCGCGATCCAACCTATTCCCTACGACCGTGCATGATCATAACAGTATATTTAAACTCAAACTCGGCACATCGTATTCTATCACCTCTCACTTCCTTTTCCTCCATTCACATCCTCTCTACCCAAAATGGTCAACACTAGGAGCAGACGTGCTCGTACCACCACAGAAGACTCAGACAATGTTCAGGAGGAGCCAGTCATGGCAAATCCTTTCGCTTCCAACGCAACGGCTTTCGCTTCCAACGCAACGGCTTTCGCGCCGTTCGCCAAGTCGATCTCTGGAATGGGACTCCCTCGAAGGCGAAACAATGCTTTCGGTCCAGCCCCGAGCCAACCCGCAATGGTACGGGTCTCAAATCTTCACGCTCTTGGTTCACCAGACCAATCCAAATTCGAGTACCAAGTACTCTACACCGCTGATGGGCAACCAATCACGGTACAAACGCCGCGTAGCAATCGCACGGCGATACCAACGTTGGAGACGGCCATCCCCCCATCTCCAACAACGCTAACCCTCGCTGACAGAATGTGTCAGCAACTAACCACCCAAGCCGGTCCTTCACGGGATCGGTCGTCATCCCTCATCCCCGCTGAGGTTCCAGAGGAGCCTGAGATCGCGGAGCAAACTGAGGAGGTAAGTCCTGACTTACCAGACCACCCGGAAGACCCGGACCCTGAGGGATCTGATCTCGAAGGACCACCCGGAGGACCAGGAGGCCCTGGTGGACCGGGATCACCACCAAGCTCCCGCGGACCCAGCCGTTCTAGGAGTCCTCCAGCGGGACCAGGTAGCAATCGAACGGACATTGCAGAACAGCGAATCATCGAGCTGTTTACCACTTTCAGAGGCACCCTCGACAATCTTGGAGGTGCTATCACCGAATTATCCACAAATCAAAATCGTGGACCAACAGAGACCGCCAGGTCAAAAGTCAAGGATCCGGAAGTTTTTGACGGTACTAACCCGCGGAAACTGAAGAGTTTCCTTGTTTCATTATCTTTGGTCTTTATTGACTGCCCAACGTATTTTACTGATCAAAGGAAGATCAACTATACATTGTCTTATCTAGGTGGCGCCACAAAAGAGTGGTTCGAGCCGGACATTTTGGATCCAAACCTCGCGGAGATGCCAGCCTGGACGTCCTCCTTCGCGTCGCTAGTGAAGGAACTTCAGGACAATTTTGGTATGTACGACGCGCAGGGAGAGGCCAAGGACAAACTCGGGACGTTGCGGATGAAGGAATCTGACAACGTGCGGAATTACAACATCCGTTTCAACACTCTCGCGGCGTCTACAAACTGGGACTCCCAAGCCCTTAAGTGGGCATATCAACGCGGCTTGGCAAGCCGTATCAAAGACGAAATGGCCCATCTTCCAGAGCCTGCTAATCTCGCGGACTACCGGAAAGAAGTCCTTCGCGTGGACAACTGGTACTGGAGACGGGAAGAAGAGCGGAAACGTGAAAACGCCCGTTCCTCGGTCGCGACTTTGTTCTCGAAGGCGCCGACTACCTCCTCGAAGAACTCGCCAAGTTCTTCATCACCCTCCTCCGCGGCCTTCTCGACTAAAGGATCAGGAAAACAAGGTAAGCCTAGCGGAGGCAACCACTCGTCTTCGACGAGTTCAGCATCGACGCGATCGTCAATCGCTGCTAACCTAGGTTCCGATGGTAAACTCCTCCCTAGCGAGGCGGAGCGCCGAAAGAAGTTGGGTCTTTGTGGTTTCTGTGGCGGGAAGCATAGGTTTGAAGATTGCGAGCGGAAGAAGGCTCGTGAGACTCGAGGCCGAGCTGCAGAGACGCAGGAGAGCATAGAGACGACTTCCGTGGATTCGGAAAACTGATCAGCAGCTCCTGTACCCCGGTATGACACGGGAGTTGTGTTGATTCAGTTCGTACCACGCGGGAAGTAAAACTCAACGCATCCACTCTTTCATATGATGAACAATCTTTCACTTTATCGCTAACTTTAGATTTACCGGCTCGCGGCGATTCTTCCGATTCCTCCACCGCGACACTATCTTTTATCTCTTTACTTGATTCTGGTTCTACTGATTGTTTTATTGACTCGCTTTTTGTAAAAGCAAATAGTTTACCCACTTCACCCATTCCTCCAATCAATCTCCGCCTTTTCGATGGTTCATTGTCACCTAAGCCGATCGTCGAGACTACCACTCTCAACGTTCGATTTCCCTCTGGCGAGCTGCTACTACTGACATTCTATGTCACCTCACTCGACTCCTCTTGCAAAGCTGTATTAGGTTACAGTTTCTTAACCCGCTACAATCCGTTGATTGACTGGTTATCTCGAAACATCACTTTCTGTTCCACTAAGCAAGTTGAGTCCCTCACCCCGACGTCCTCAACTCTGCGAGAGATATCTCCGGAATTAACTGATCTTGCACCGGATCAGCCTCACCCCGATCGATCGAAGAAGACTTCGCGCCCTTCCTCTCGATCGCGCTCTTGCCCCTCACCTCATCCATTATCGGACAAATTCCTCTTTGAACCCATCTACACCTATCCCTCGGTTGCTCAATTGGCCGCTTCCAAGCTCGAAAATCCTGAAGTCGACATCGCTCTAGTAAACGCGGTCCTTTTCAACCGCGCATGTAAGGCCGCTAAATGCGAACCTATTTTACTACGAGCAATCCATTCCGAAGTTTCAGCGCGAGCTGCTTCAACCTCACCCGACTCCGCGGAGACAAAGACCGATACTTCCAGCTTACTGCCGGAGTATGCGGAATTCGCCGATGTATTCAACGAAGTGGATTCCGAAGTGCTGCCAGAGCACCAACCTTACGACCTCAAGATTGATTTGGAGCCCGGCGCTGAACCCCCGATCGGTTGGCCGAAGATCCGGGAATTTGTTCACGACTATGTCAGCTCATGTACAGTTTGCGGATGAAACAAACCCCGCCGACACCGACCTTATGGTCTTCTCAAACCTCTTCCGGTTCCTGTCAGCGACTCGATAGCTTTTATACTAAGCCAGGCGTCACACAGAGAGAACAGATCAAAGATAATGGATAGTGCAGGAGGAGTATGCCCTCAGATACTTGTCTAGCTACAGAGGAGAATAGACGAGATCAGAGATAGAGACTACTCTAAGAAATGCCCTATCTTATATACATATTCTGAAATGAACCCATGGGAACTATCTCACGTTATAACTATGAGGCTCTACAACGATCTGTCAAAGGTTGACAGACATGAGAGAATTCTCACACTGTCAATCTGTCAATAGTCTGACAGATGTGAGAGAGTTGTGTTGACAGCGCGGGAATGACAGTCTGTCAACAGTCTGACAGACATGAGAGAAATGCGTTGACATTGCGAGAATGTCAAGGTTGTCACATGTATGTAAATAAAAGAAAAGGAAAAGATAAAAGTAAAAGTATAATAAGATAGACAAAAAGAAATTGAAAAAGAGTCAGTTCGTAACAGTTCCCGCCTGACCATGGGATTCAATCTCGATGGACTTCATCGAACAACTCCCCTCCTCCGACGGACATACAGCAATCCTCGTTGTTGTCGACCGTGCCTCTAAACAAGGTATTTTCATCCCGACGAATGACAAAATCAACTCCAAAGGATTAGCGGAGCTATTCGTTCATCACGTTTTCTCCAAGCATGGAGTTCCGAACCACGTTACTTCCGATCGCGGCTCGGAATTCGTGTCTGCTTTTTTCCGCGCTCTCGGCGAAGCTCTTTCTATGAAACTTCACTTCACCTCAGGATATCACCCAGAAGCCGATGGACAAACCAAAAGAGTCAACCAAACTCTGGAACAGTACATCCGGATTTATTGTGCATACCAACAGGACGATTTGGCGAAACTCCTACCGATCGCAGAGTTCGCGTACAACAACACTCCTAATGCCTCTACCGGTTTATCTCCGTTCTTCGCGAACAAAGGCTATCACCCAAACATCACAGTAAGACCCGAAATTGACATTCGCTCCGACCAAGCAATGGACTTCGCGGTTAATCTTGATGAGCTTCATTCCTTCCTCCAAGACGAAATTACTAACGCGCAAGCTCGATACAAAGAGCAAGCGAACAGAAAACGCATTACTTACCCCGAATTCCCTATTAATTCACAGGTTTTTGTGCTGGCAAAGCACATCCGGACAACGTGGCCTACCGACAAATTCGCCGAAAAGTACCTCGGACCTTTCACCATACTCGAGCAAGTCGGTACTTTATCCTACAAACTCAAACTCCCGTCCTACCTTAATCGTATCCATCCTGTCTTCCATGTATCCCAACTAGAACCGTACACACCCAACACCATTCCCGATCATGTTCAACCTCTGCCGCCCCCCGTCGAGGTCGACGGCGAGGAAGAATACAACATCGCGGAAGTACTGGATTCGAAATTGGATTGACGATACAAAAAATGCCCACTACGATACTACATTCGTTGGGCAGGATACGAAGGTACGGACGAAGAGTTCTCCTGGGTCACCGCGAACGAAATCCACGTGGACGAACTTGTCCCAGCTTTCCACCTCCGCTATCCGCACAAACCTGGCCCAATCTAATCCTTACTTATGTTCACTTACATATTAACCATCCTCATCATTTCCTTCATGACTCTCACCTCATTTATTTACTAATCATGACTCTCAAACCATCTTAGACCGCGGCGATTATCGTCGCGGCACACAATTACTTATAAACATAATTCCTCTCTCCCCCGAAAATCCCCGTGATCCTCATTCCGTCATTTTCCTTACTTATGAAACTCTCAACAAAACAAAACAAGAAACAAAACCACCAATCACCATTATAAACAAAATAACGACAAAAACTACAAAACAACATATAGAGTAGGAGTAGAGTATTTAAGTAGTCCATCGCGGAGTTTTTACTCCGCGCGCTTTTTACCCTCGCGAATCACTTTTCTCCTCTTCTCTTCATTTTCCTCTTCTTCCTCTTTGTCTTCTTCCTCCTCCTCTTCCTTATCGTCACCTTCTCGATCTTCATTATCATATTCTCTTTTTTCCTTACCTCCTCCCAGTGCTTCCAATGCCATTGCAACCCTCTCCATGGCCATCGCGGTCCGACCGGTGTATCGCTTGATGATTTGGAGACGTCTCTCCACCTCACGGTTGTGCTTGTCATGACAACCAAGTACTTACATCATTTTCTTTCTTTCATTTTCACATGCTCTAGTAACCACATGACCGTGTTCATTACTCATCGTTCATCTGACCACTCACTCTCGCGCTGTCATTAGTTTATTGTTCTTTTCTTACTCCTCATTTGCTCTTCACTATTTCACTCTCGCGCTCTTGTTCTTTGTTCCTTGTTCTTTTACCCTTGTCCCTTACCCTGGTTCCTATTGTTTCAGACTCATATATATAGTACAGTAGACAGCTACCAGTTCCCTATCTCGACCTCTTGGTCTTTGGGAACTAGGTTCGTGTTTGTATCTTTGCTTACACTCAATATTGACTTGGTCTTTGGGAACTAGCTTGCCTTATCTGACCCTTGTGATTGGCCCTTCATGCTATCACAGTCGCTGAGATCATTTATTCCTTTAGCCTTTGTGTGTTGAGCGTTACTCACACTCAGGTTTGTGCTCGTGCTTGTGCCGTTGATCGCTTCCCTTCGTCGCTTCCGCCTACGTCGCGACAGTGCTCCGCGAACATCGCCATCTGCTCCATTCCTATCCTCCTCTCTGTAACCCTCCTCGCGGGCCCCTCGTAGACTTCATCCTCCAACTTGGTCTTCTTCGCCCGCGATCAACGAGCCGCATTTTCACCCGACCAGCTACAGCGCTGTCGCTGATGGTGACATGTGGCGCAAGCTTGTGCACGTTGATTGCCCTCCTGCGGGCGACATTTGTCTTCACAGTGCTGTAAAACACACCGGTCGCAAGGTGGCCTCGATTGCGAGGGAGAGGGGGAGGCGGGATCTCTACCGTCATCTCCTGACGCGGGATCGTACCCATCATCAGGATCGGGAGCACTTCCTATCTGAAATATGTTTTAGTTTTGGCTTAGGAGTCGACGGATAGTACTCACCATCACCGTCATCATTTTTCGTTTGACTCCTCGTGGAGCCGGCTGTTCATCCTCCTCCTCACTTAACTCCTCCGACTCGTCGCGGACCTGAGAGGGGGACTTCACCATTTTTTTTGGCTTGGGTTGTGAACCCAATGCCGACTGGGAGGTCGGTGGTCCGGAACGACGTATGGCAGCGGCGGCAGCAAGTTCGCGACGCTTCGCCAGTTCCTCTGTGACTTTTGCTCGAGCATCTTCTTCTTTTCGTTTATCCTCTGCTAATTTTTTTAGAGCCTTGGCTCTTTCTCGCGCTGCTCTTTCCGCTTCCTTCCGTTTCTCCTCAGCCCGGCATTTTTGTTCCGCCAATTTCTGTTCCTCCAACCTCTTCTTCTCCGCGGCAATCTCTGCTTCACGAGCGGCCTCCTCCTCCAACACCCTCATTTCTGCCTCGAATTCGGCAGCTTGGCGTGCCTCCTCCGCCTCCCGTGCACGTTGTTGCTCCGCTTGAACGCGGAGTAGCCTCTCGCGACGTTGCTGCGTAGTTTCGGTGGTGGTGGAGGTGGTAGACATAATGAGCGGGGAGAACTTGGAGTTTTTTACTCTTACAGCTTATGCTTTTATACCTTTTCGATCATTTAGGGCCGGTCAACTTCAAATTTTTCATCTCATTTAGCGCGCGGCTGCGCGTGCCTTAAAATCCTTTTTTTTATACAGTTATTTTGATCCCCGTTACTTCTAGTCATTCACCTTTATTTTTAGTCATACTATTACGCAGGATCTCGAGGGCTCGATCCAAATGGGGGGGCACTGTTACGACCATGCCAAGTTGAACTCCCGCGGTCCCGACAATCATTTTCCGGTATTTGATTCCATTACTTTCTTCTGTCGCGGGGCTTACCTCCGCAATCCTTTTACACTTTGCGTTTATATCCCTCACACCTTAACCGATTCTTTATATATCCTTTTATATCATTCCCTTTATACTTACCCCTTTTATTCTCCTCATGTTTGACCATACTATTCTAGGATAACTATCGCTTAGCGACCCTTAGGTAGCAAGTACCGTATAAAGCTACGAGAGTAGAATAGTTGGTCCTCAGTTGAAATATCGACTTTGATAGCGCACTTTGATAGTGTATCAAATAGAGTTAATCTCAAACCTCATCCTAAGTACGATCGTGTGAGCTTCTCCCGCGATCGGAATTACCCTCAACTTCGCTTTCGGACTGCGGTGTGTCGGGGATGCTATTAATAGTAGCGTCAACGTCCGACTACCTCTCCGTAGGTTCACCCAACCCTCACCGGGATTTATCTTGGTGTTTGGTCTTTTACCCCGCGGACTTTTAGTCCGCGATCCAACCTATTCCCTACGACCGTGCATGATCATAACATATACCTATCCACCTATCCTCCTTATCCCACTGCCACTCCCTTCAGACGGCTATGTACCATACCACCTTCCTCTTCCAATTAGTCCACTGTCTTCCTATTGTCGCGACGTAGGCGGAAGCAATGATGGGAAGGGATCAAAAGCACAGCACCTAAGGTTGTTCTGAGATTACTAAGTCAATGAACACAGTCTGAAGTTGATCGAGTTCTGAGTTGGACTTGGTGATAACTTGGAAGGGAATCAATACCAATCAGATGATCGGATGATCAATCAATTGAATGATCGGAACAATGATATGGTTATCAATAGATTCAGAAATTGAACCGGAAGGCATGGTGTGGCTTGGCATGTATATAACAAGCAACCCTTAGGTAGCGAGTACAGTATGAAGCTACCAGAGTGGAATAGTTGGTCCTTAGTTTAAATATCGACTTTGATAGCACACTTTGATAGTGTACTGTATGAATACGACCATAAGTTCATGTAACGCGTAACACTACCTGGTGAACTAGGGTGATTTGGAAATTGTAACGCGTAACATACGCTGAAGTAAGTTAAGCTGGTCTGTGTATAGACCTGCGAGGATCCAGTCGGGTCTTCACAATGCGTGTACTCTGATAACCTCCTAGTTTCGTTAACCTCTAATGAATATAAACCTTAGACAATGTTAAACTTATGTGAGAGAAAGAGAGGGGAATAAAGAACTTGATTTTCACCTCGTTGGTGACGATACATATATATAAACATTAAGGCTACCGCGCGTGCTCTTGCGCCGCCTGACTATGATATATATCACAACAATTAAATTCCTAAGAGGCGTAAGGAACAAGTAAGAAAGAAAAAAGAGAAATTACAAGGATCAACCTCGTTTCATGAAAACTCAACACTATACAGCCCAGGTATCACACTAGACAACGACTCGTTCATTTGCCTATCATCATCAGCAGCAATGGAGAGGGTCCCAAGCTCATTGTTGTGAACGAGGTGTGAACCGAGGCCGCCGTTGTGCCTTGTAGTCGATCAACGAGGGAAAGGAAATAATGGTTGAAATTTGAATAATTTGGGTTTTGAAGTTTGCGTGACTGAGAGAAGGAATAACTAAAAGAGAGATGAAAGATTGAAAGGAACAGTGAATGAATACACGCCAAATGTCCTTGACCTCTTCTCCTTCCATCAATCCTTTTCCTTCATCCTACAAATAACACCTTGAGATTCGCGTTTAATGATCTTTTTGCTTCCGTGTCCGAGAGTCCGGAGTGTTGTATTTAGAGTCGAAGATGAAGAAAATGAAAAGAAAAGATACAAGGCAACATGAAGGGTGACGAGCTTGTAGGTAGTGAGAGTAAGAATGAGAGAAGAAAAGAATTGTCACAGCACAAGGCGCTGTTACTGTTGGAAGGTTCTCACAAAATATCATATAGAAGGAAATTATTTCCCACCACTTGTTTATGAATCAAATTTAATATATATAGCGTACAATGTAATTTCTCTAAGGAAGACTGTCTACCAGGAAGGCAGATAGTCCTCCCACAACGCTATTGAACTATCTCTTTAGTAACACTGTCATACATAATGTCAAACTGACATAAAGAGAGGAAATTTTTACTATTTGGGCAGCAGCAATACTGTACACTAATGCTCAAGAGCTTCTATTGGTAATCGTTGTTACTGCTAATAAGTAGGTCTAGGCTGTTCGGCACAGGTTATGCAGCTGAGAGTCACTGGCATGAACTGAACTAAGAACCTGTAACACATCACTGAGACCTGTGAACTGAAATTTGTCATGAAGTGAGCCGCCCCTATTATTTTCCTTTTCTTTACAATACATCATTCCATCACTTTTACCTATCATATCCGATCCGGAACCTTCCAGTCCATTCTGCTCCATTCTGCTTCATTCTTTGTTCCTGAACTATACAGTATGACATCATTGCTCCCGCACCTTGCCTTTGTATATATAAGCCAGTCCCCACAACCTGATCCCTTATCTTGACCTCTTTGTTGTTGGGATCAGGTATGTCCTTACTTACTTCTCTGTACTTATTTATGAATATAACTTTGTCGTTGGGATCAGTATCTGTCCGCTTCCGCTCAGCCGTGCCACCGTCGTCACCTCTTTGTGACAAAATTTATCAAGTTCAGGGCATAACGCGTAACACCCAGTGAACATACAGTCGTATTCATACAGTAGTGATCTCAAATTGAAATAGATTTCACTCTCCTCCTTGTCAGAAGCGTCGCGGGAAGAACGCGTAGCGCGTACGTTCACACCATGTGACCGTACGGCGTCCTGAGGTACCAGAGGATTGGACGTCCTTTTGGTTCCGCTGAACAGCCCGACGAGGGCGTTTCACGAGTAGGTTTCAGGGTACAGGGCTCGGAGCAGGGCCCTGTAAAATTTCCTTCACTTATAAACTTACAATTCACTTAACGACCCTCAGAACTCTTCGTTGTTCTGAGGGTACGTCTTCATTTGCTTTCTGTCAATCTTAGTCCAACTAAATGTATTCTCTACCTAGTTTTTCGTGTACTTACATAGGCACTAGGTAATATGAGAACTCTTCGTTGTTCTGAGGTTTTTCGTGTACTTACATAGGCACTAGTTTAACAGATTCGCAGTCAGAATAGCGAAACTCCTGCCTAGACTGTCACGCATATAAACCGTGAATAAAGATGTCCTCAAACGCAAACGCACTCCCAAACCTTTTATCGTTCCCTGAGGATCGCCAGCTCGTTGGACTTAACAACTGGGCCGTTTTTCGCGATCATCTCCGAAGTGTTGCCCGTGCTACTGGGCTCACTGGTTATCTCCTTGGATCCATATTAACTCCCTCGCCTGTTGCTTCCACATCCCCCACTCCTCCATCCACTCCTATCAATGCTCGCAATCCTTCACTCGAAGAATGGGAACTGCGAGATGGACGTCTCGCGGGGATCATTTATCAGAACATTAAAGACCCACGCTCAATTGGTATTACCGAAATGATGACCGCAAATGAAATGTGGACTCAGATCACCAGCGAATTCGACACATCCTCGGCAGCTGCTCAATCCCTGGCAAAAGAACGAATTCAACAATATCGTTATGCGCCAGGAACTCCCTTTGAAGAGTACTTTCGCCACCTGGAAGCTCTTCGAAAATCTGCGAGTGATGTAGGATGCATAATCCCGGATAACGACCTACGTTCTAGGTTTCTCACCTCCCTATCCACTGAATATCTCTGGGTTATCCAAAATCATGGCTCCCGCACATACGGTGACCTGAAACGAGTACTCACCGAATATGACATGATGATAGAGTCAGCCCTACCCTCCGCTTCCACCTCCATTGCGCCTAATGCTCTTGCCGTTCGTTCGGGAATGGGGAGCATCGTATGTGATAATTGCAAACGGGTGGGACACATGAAGAGGAACTGCTGGGCAAAAGGGGGAGGAAGCGAGGGCAAAGGGCCACGTTGGTATAACGCTCCTAAAGGAATGGATCCCAAACCGATTATTGCTGCGTCCATCAAGGAGGAGGAGGATCGGGTTACCGCCGCGGCCACTATCTATGAATTTAGCGACTATGACTTCGGAGGTATGGTCGAGCTCACGTGTCATCCTCCCCTTCCTAACGCTCAATTGCACAGACTGGGAATGCAAGAAACTATTGCCCTTCTGAGCGGTGAGCATGGGGATGACACATGTAGCATACTACCTACCTCTGTAAGCCTAGATAGTCCACCAAAATCCAGTGCCCGAATCCCAACGTTTATCGATAGTGGCGCCTCCCATTGGTGCATTAAGAGTCGTCGGCGGTTCATAACGTATACACCCGCTAAACGTATCGGACGAATGGCGGCAGAGGGGTCATCTGGGTCCTTCCAGATTGAAGGACACGGGTTAGCGGAGATTACAGTGAGAACCGAAGATGGCTCTAAGCATAAGTTGAAGTTCCCGGCCTCACATACGCCTAGTTTTGCGATGAACCTGTTATCCCTTCCGAGTATGGATAAGAAGGGGTTGAGAGGGGAATGGGGACGCGGAAAGATCGATGTTCGAGACCCGAAATCGGGAAGGATCATCGTAAATGGGTGTCTGGCTGGACATCGGGGAGGCCATGGACTGTATCAGGTCGAGGTGGTCGATGACCTAGACTGTGATAATCCTGTTAACGAACCACACGAAACAATTAACGGCACATACGTGCTAGCATCTTCAGGACGCTCCCGGTCTGCTCCATGCTCGCTCTCAATGTGGCATACCCGGTTTGGACACGCCGATGTAAACATGATACGAATGATGGCACGGCGAGGATGGGTAGCGGGGCTAGATATCACAGATTCATCATTGTGTGGAAAATGCGAGGTGTGCCTCTTGGCAAAGGCAAAACGCCTACCCTTTGACCACGTTGTAATCCCTGCATCCGAACCGCTCGACCGCGTAAGCTTGGACCTCTGGGGTAAGTCTCGCACCCGTAGCCTAGGAGGAGCGAACTACATGCTCCTGGCCTGCGATGACGGAACGGGGATACCGTTCACGTACTTCGCAGCAAACAAGGAGGCCGAAACCATCCTGAAGCTGGTACAAGAGTTCGTTGCTATGGCTGAACGCCAGACGGGGCGTCATGTTCGCGTCATTCGTATTGATTTGGGGCGTGAGTTTGACAATAGGTTGTTTGACTCGTGGTGTGCGGAACGAGGGATTATTGTTGAGAAAGTCCCAAAGTCGTCCTCTGCAGCAAATGGTCAGGTCGAACGAGCAAATGGGACTATTATTTCAGGAGTACGCGCAATGATTGAGGATTCTGACCTCGATGCACGGTTCTGGGCTGAAGCTGCCGCCTCGTATAGCTACATTCGTGGCATGATCCCAACTGCTCGTCACCCCGGCGTTATTCCTTGGGAAAAATGGTTCCAGCCCCGTGGTGTTAAAGTGAATGTATCTCATCTGCGAAGATGGGGGTGTAAAGTGTGGGTAACAGACCTTGACCACGTCGAGGGTAAGCTTGGACGTCAAGCATGGGAAGGACGGCTGGTTGGATACCTTGGTCGTCGTGGGTATCGAGTATGGGATCCCAGGCGTAAGGGAGTATATCCTGTACGGGACGTGAAATTCGAGGAGGGAATTCCTCGGCGGACATTAGTGTTGAACGAGGAGGATACATCTGCTAACCCTGACGGTATCAATGATACCGAGCCTAGTGCGGGTCAAACACCGAGGCCCGAGGACGGCAATATCGTCCCTCCTACTGGTCCTCAAGCGGATGCCGATCATCAAGGCCAATCTTCGGATTCTGACCCTGATCCTCCGTTGCCACTAGACGCTCCGCTGTCTCCGTTGCCACCAGACGCTCCGCTGTCATCAACGACCACGGATCCTCCTCCTCGCCGTTCTGGTCGCGCTCGTATACCGTCTGCTCGCCTCCTTCAGTCGCTGGAGTACCATGAAGACGAGGAGCATGCCCGAACGCAGGATGAGGAGTGGGCGAATATAATCGCGCTTGCAAGCACCATCAAAGGGGGAGGAGTGGGCATTCCAAAAACATACGGAGAAGCAATAAAAGAAACCGAACTCTGGATGCCACCCATGCAGAAAGAGATTAAATCTCTGCAAGATCGTCAGTGTTGGTCACTTGTGAATCGTCCAGAGAATGTACGAATCATGAACGGCATGTGGGTATTCGATCTGAAGGTTGATGGTGGCGGAGCTATCCTAAAACGCAAGGCTCGATATGTGGCTCAGGGAGATATGCAAATTCCTGGTGTGGACTTTGACAAGAGTTGGTCCATGGTGGCGAGAGCGGAATCTGTTCGGCTCCTTATCTCGGTATGCGCATTCAAACGACTCAGGACGCGCCAGTGGGACTTTTCAGCCGCCTACCTGAACGGCTCTCTTCCAAAAGACCCACCTGTATTCATGAACCAACCAACTGGATTCGCCATTAAGGGGGAGGAAGACAAGGTATGCCTCATGCATAAACCTCTCTATGGCATGTCCCAGGCAGGGCATATATGGTATAAGGAGTTGGAGGAGCAATTCCAGAAGCTCGGGTTCAAATCGTCTCGTGCCGATCCATGCATACGCTATCGACGAGATGCTGTCACGAAAGAGTTTTCTATCGCATCCGTGCATACTGATGATGTATTTTGCGGGTCTTCGTCCTCCGTTGAAGCTGACGACGCTGTAAAAGGGTTCAGGATATGGGACCTTAACGACGTGAAAGATAAGAACTTCCTCGTGGGATTCACCATCGAACATCGCAACGATGGATCGATTGCTATTTCACAAGCCCCATTCTTCATCAACGCCTTTCGACACTTCGGAATCGAAGATCAGATGCATCCGCTGTGTACACCCCTTCCCCCCAACTTTACCCTTCTCTCATTGAAACCTCGCTCAAAAGAAGACATTGACATTATGAAGGACAAACCGTACCGAGCTGTCCTTGGATGTTGCTGGTGGGGCGCGAGTTGTACTCGCCCGGATATTGTATTCTCGTGTTGTATTCTTTCGACTGTCCAGGATGCGCCTTCATTTGATCATTGGATTCTGCTTATTAAACTCTGCCGATACATTCACACCACCATCTACTACGGGATTGTCTACCGCCCAGGATCTTCAGTAGACATCAAGCCCGTTGGTTACGTCGACGCCGACTGGGCTGGGGATAAATTGACCAGAAAATCTATGTCGGGGTACATTTTCCTCGTCAATGGAGCTCCAGTGTCCTGGTCGTCCAAACGACAGGCCTCTGTCGCACTGTCGTCTACGGAATCTGAATACATCTCCATGTCGAGAGGAATCCAGCAGGCGCTGTGGACTCGAAGCTGGTTCGATGAGATTGAGATGGGGTTAGGAGATCGACCCATGGACATCTTTTGCGACAACCTAGGTGCAATTAGCCTGTCGGAGACGAACAAAGCGCACAACCTCTCGAAGCACATCGATATACGATATCACTTCATTCGCGATGTGGTCGCTCAGGGCAAGGTTGCGATACATCCTGTTCAAAGCAATCAGAACATCGCCGATATTATGACTAAGTCCCTACCTAAGGATCGTCATCGGCGGATCGTATCTGCGTTAGGACTGGACTGGTGGTACTCAGAACGCCAGGGGGAGTGTCAGAAGCGTCGCGGGAAGAACGCGTAGCGCGTACGTTCACACCATGTGACCGTACGGCGTCCTGAGGTACCAGAGGATTGGACGTCCTTTTGGTTCCGCTGAACAGCCCGACGAGGGCGTTTCACGAGTAGGTTTCAGGGTACAGGGCTCGGAGCAGGGCCCTGTAAAATTTCCTTCACTTATAAACTTACAATTCACTTAACGACCCTCAGAACTCTTCGTTGTTCTGAGGGTACGTCTTCATTTGCTTTCTGTCAATCTTAGTCCAACTAAATGTATTCTCTACCTAGTTTTTCGTGTACTTACATAGGCACTAGGTAATATGAGAACTCTTCGTTGTTCTGAGGTTTTTCGTGTACTTACATAGGCACTAGTTTAACACTCCTCACCTTCAGTACAGTCACGTAAGTTTCTCCCACAATTGGGATTAACCTCAACATCACTTTCAGACAGCAGCATGTCAGGGATGCTATTAATAGTAGCGTTAACGTCCGACTACCTTCCGTAGGCTCAACCAACCCTCACTGGGACTTATCTTGGTGTTCAGTCTTTTACCCCGCAATCCAACATTTTCCCTACAGCCGTGCATGATCTTAACAGAGGGTATAAACTACCACCAATGAGGAAGTTATGGTTATTGAGCAGAAGGAGAAGGCTACTCCAATAATATTTGTACTATACATGAAATATTGTCTCATTGACATGTATGACCAATGGACAGTGTTAGAGTACACGCAGCAGTCCTGGTCAAGCCTATATGTATCGGCCAATGGCTTCTAAGAATGGATCCCCTTTTGTGACACTTTAACTTCTGCGTGAAAATTCTATACTTCGACTTCAGTGTATCTCGATAACGATAGACTACCTCATCTTGTGTCTACATTTAGACACTAGTGGATCTGACTGGAATATCCTCGCTGATCCTCGCTTGGACCAAACAATCTTTCTTCATTGGACACTTTACAAAACTCACAGCTGTGCAATATTAGGAGGGATCATTGGTAGAGGCAAAGACATAGGGGAGGTCATTTCTACTTATTGCAGGACTAGCTCAATGCAAGTGAACTGTGGAGAAAGACGATACAGACTCTAGGTCTTATAACCTTGCACACTCAGGAGCTGTATACATACATTCAATGGGTGTGGGACAAGGTCTTGCCAGGCGTGTTTAGCCATGTCCACGAGAAGACGCATATTTCCATTAGAGAGAGTTGCGAGGATGATTGAGTCAGGCCGTATGCGGGCAAATTTCACCGAAAAGGACTTAAAAGACATTGACTCTGGTTTCATGAGCCTTGCACTCAAGAGAATTGAGTTTGCAACCACCATGCCTCTGAGTGTTGTTTGCGGAAATCCGGAGACTCCATGGTGATTATTCAGGTTAGCTCTCAAAGTGAAATTTGATTACATTGTCTATGCCATTAAGGTTTCCCCCGTTTCCTTCACCATTGAAGTGGGCCACAAGGTGGTGGTTCGCCAGAAAGTCCAGTGAAGCATGGGAGTTTGGACCATTAGACTTGTATGGAAATCCTAGGAAATAATTTGCAACATATATCAAATGGTGATCGAACTTTGAATGTGATTAATTTGGGAGCTACACTTTGCTGTGTTCCTATTGCTGCAGTAAGAAACCATTCCGAGTCGCAAGTCAATGTCCTACAGACTCTACTTAGTACATCGGCGAATCTGCCATTGGGTAATTTAATCTAGCATGCGGTAACTGCAGCAAGTGTTCGGGATCTGAAATCTCCGTGGCGCAAGGATTGAATACATCTGCCACTTGTATAATCATGCACGACCATGCTCCGTTCCTCTGTTTGCGGCCCAAGTTTCTGCTCCCTAGTAATAGCAATGAATAGATATTGATGTCCAATGGATTATTTTTGTCTCAACTGACCTTATGATTTTTAGTGCGATAATTCTTCTGCCGTCTAGTGAACCATTCGTACGAGGTGACTTTTGGACTAAGGCTATTCTGTCTCTCTGGAATTAGTTTGTTGTACGCCTCGGATATTATTGCGCTTTCCAGCAATGGCCCAAGAATAGTGTCGTCTGCAGGCCTCGTGAAGTAAACTTGCGACCAGCGGTCATACTTGGATTGCGATCCTGGAGGAGGGCTGACCTCGAAGATTAGAATCACTGTTCAGAGCGTAGGTATGCAACATACACGACGCGATGAATATTGGAATTGAGCAGTCCACCACTGAACATAGTAAGAGCGTCCCCGACATTGCATATCATATGACCCGGAAGCGGCTACGAACAACGTTAGTCAGAACATCTCTCAAATGGTTTTGACAATCAAAAGCACCCTCGCATAGCGCCATTCCGTCGTCCCGGGAGGGAGAACCTGCAATCCTCCAAGGTTGTTTACCAACAGCGTCAGAGAGCCAAAGTCTGTATGGCCACCGATAGCTAACTTTCCTGGAGTCAGGTTTGCTGGAGCTTTGATAGTTCTTGTCTCGCTCGCACTGAAATCGTTCCTCCTATGAAACTTGGCTAGCGTACCTTCGGGAAGGCCAAGCTTATCGTTGAAGATTTCGATCAGGGTGTTACTGACATCTACGCATTTCTCCACGAATGGAGTGATGACAGGACCCATGAGGTCGTTTATGACTGTTGGATATTCTCTTCGGGAGACCTTTGGGTACGAGAGAGCATCATCTTTGGCGACATTGACACCTTCGACGGGATCTGGACTACCTGCAGCGTCGACGATGTAATGGCCTACCGCCTTGTACCTGGCAATGAACATGAACTCGGGTAAACAAGATAATATCAGCTATATTCGACAGATAGTACGCACCCGAAAGAAAGTCCTTCATCGCCCTGCTCATACCTCATCTTCTCCTCTAGTGGCAGTTTGAAAACGTCTTCGCCCATGCCCCACATGGCAACGAAGTCTTGCTCAGCTCCATGGTTCTTTAAACTGGGAAGCGTCGGGTTTAGTAAAGCACGTTGATATGTTATCATTTTCAGCACTTACTACCAGAATCCCAAGGTTGTTCCAGCCTCCCAGAGCCTAGCTATCTCTTCCTTGTCGCCTGCTTTCAACAGCTGGTAGTCGATTACCAACAAAGGATGCGCTTCGACGTCTGCAGGCCATTCGGGAAGGCTTTGCACCGGAACTGGCATGCTTGTTGTCGCGCCGAGATCAAGTAATCAATATGAAGTAAACGAAAAGTAAGAACTTGAATCCTCTGCGAACTGAGGTCTGGTTTGAGAGATCAAAAGGGCTGTAGAAGAGCAAGAAATACCTGCAGCAGAGTTTTTAAACTCTCTCTTCATTCAGCGTTGTTCATAGTCTCGCGATGAGCCTAGATTTCCTCCAGAGAACTTGCGAGTGATTTTCGGAACGTAGGACGCTACCCCAGGTTGATTCCGAGCAACACACCGGGGAAAAGTTCTCGATACCGTTCAATTCGTTATTATCAACTGTTCAGCTGTGAAAGTTCCATCTTGTCCCATTACATGGAATAGCCTAGGCCGTCAGCTGTTGAATAAACATGTAGAACTGGAACCGTCGAGTGTGCGGGGCCAGATCTTGGCAACACACCCAGCTCTCGGGCTTCGGTGTTAGCAGAAGCTGCGAGGTGATTACAACGAGTTCCGAGAATGACTATCTCATCTCTAGCCAAAATTGAGCGTATCCTACTTTCGGAATGCCGTCTACCAGGTGTCCGGGGAAGGCTGCAGGCCGTCCCTGAAAGTTTTGAGGAAGGCGAAGAAGACTGAAGAAATGAGTTAAATTCCAGAGTGGAAGTATCATCGGTAATGTATGAATATAGGCGAGCACTTGTTCAAAGAATAAAGCGAACCCTCGACCGCTAAACCGATAATTTTGGATTGAAAGCTCTGGAGCGCGCCATCGTCTGATTTTTCGGAGAAGTGAGAACCACGAACGATGGGATTTGCAAGATGTGGAGGAGACGTTTTGCTTTGCTGCGGGCAGCCAATTATCTTGAAACCTCTAATTAGACGCCCACTCTATCGTCGATTCAGCGCTTATGGCGTCCACTACTCTCGAGTTCATTCAGGCAGTGCAGCTTCAAACACGCATCTTCCTCAACAAAAAGGGCACAAAAAAGGTGCAAGTGCGGAAGCTGATTATGAGGGTTTCGCACAGCCTATACGTTCACGATCAAGTATGTACCACCGATTTATTTTGCCAGCGTTTGTCAGTCGCCCTCACGGATAATGCCCCCTCGTTTTCAGTGGAAGCTAAATTGAGGTACTTTAATCACAATCCCACAGCTCAAGACTTATATAGCACATGTGCATGAAGGTGCACCTGATAAACCGGAGATAACCTTGGGTAATAAACTTGAGACTCCAAGGTTGGATGTAAGCGGAAGGGGGCCATGCTCTGCCATACGACACACGCACCCTGAAAAACACAACCCTTCGCCGAAAGGACCTCAAAACGAAGAGTTAAGGCGGTGGATGATACTGATGCGACTGATGCGGTAGGCGAGGGCAATGAGGCGGTGACTTCTCCTCGTTCTTGAGCCTCATGCGGTAAACAACGTTCGATTACCCGCCTTTATGTCCTGATGCCTTTCCTTCGGAGGGTCCAGATCATAGAATTTTGATACGACGGACATTTCGTCGTCCGCGACGATGTGAGATTTTCAGATAAAATATGAAGCGAAGTTCAAGAGTGCTTTCTTCAGCTTTGTTCCCCTGGTGCTTTTTCTACGCAGCTTCGACGACTTTTCCTCATTCACGGTCATTTCTTCATCGTTTCTTCACCTCCTTGTCGTTCCCTCCATTCTTCAATCATCAGCATCCTTTACCGACGTTATTCATATACATCGATGGCTCGTTGGATCCGTATTTTTGAATTCGCTTTCGTTTGCGTCGTACTCGCGCAGTTGAGCGTTGCTAGTCCGTTACCTGGGTGGGTCACATATTTAGGCACTCATCTTCTTATTCAATTCCATCTTCAATTCTCGCCTCTTAACCTCTTCATCCTTTCTTCCACCCATTGCTCTGTTCTTACCCTTCTTGCACCTACCAGTATCTGACATTCTCTTTATCACAGAATGCTTACTGATTACGCGCGCGACGACGACGACTCTAATACAGATGGAGGGCTGTGTTTGGATTGCCTTGACCGGATTGTCTATCACGAGGGAGACAAACACCATATTGGGCCCTTGCTCTGAACATGAGAAGAGACTTTGGATTAGACCGATTACCTCGTTTTGGGATGGTTCGTCTTTAACAAGAAAAATGCTCAGCACGAACCTTGTCAGCATCGCGGGCTACCATATTCCTTATCGTTGATTGCCACGCTCCGAGCTCGCATTGGTCCTTTCATCGACATTCTTTTGAATTATCCTATTTATTGATTCATGTATTTATTCCTGTTCAGTGTGCTTTTTTGTGTTGTTTTGGGTGAGTCACATGTCGGCGTTGTCTCGAATTATTGACCTTATCTTATTTAGGTATTGAGCCGAAGCTGGCTATAAGAAAAAAAGAGAAAGATAGAGAGAGAGAAAGATCAGAAAAAGACATATCCTCCAAGTTTGTTTATTTATTTATGTATATTCTCACTGTTGTCTGGAACCAGTGGACTCTAGGAGCAGATGCTCCTGTATTTTGTTATGAATCCATTTTCGACTGATGCTTTAGTTCAACTGCTTATAAGAGGACGATTGCGCTATAACAGTGATATCTAATCAGTCACACTATAAGGTCCCTTGACGTCATGCTTCCCCGGAATGGCGGAACCGGATTTCGTTTGGGGGACTGGAAACGAGTGGCAGCACTACGCTACCATCAACCACCGACGCACAACAAGTCGAAGAAAACACGGGTCATCGTTTGCTCGGGCTCGACTGGACTACTAGCCTATCTTTGCAGCCAAATTTTATCACTCTCACCGATCTTCGTTCCCGCTCTATGTCCAGAGATCTCGCCACTCCTTCCAGTGATTTACAAGATTATTATGACCACGTACCAGTGAGTTATGTCACCATTTCTTCATCGCTATATCGCTTAACAAGTTATTCATCCAGCCTGCTCACAGATTATCAGATTACAGTACACTTTCTGGACAGGGACAGAACATTCCCCTTCAAGCAGCTGCATCATCTTCTGCAGTAAACCTTGCCGAGCCATACTCAGATATACCTAGCGCTCGGACCAGACTGCATTTTGGAGACCGAAGAGGAGAGTTTGTTGATTCGCCGTACGTGGAGGAGAAATCTAGGTTGGGTAACAGGAAAAAATGGGTCTGTTTCTCTCGTACTCCGTTTTGTGTTTTCTCTCATCGTTGTTCGAAGGTCTTAGGTGGCTTGATAGCCATTATTGTTGCTATTATAGTCGCGATTATCCTCGGTGTTGTCCTATCTCGCAAAAATAGCTCCTCTTCCTCCAGCGACGATTCTATCTCCGGAGATCCAAGTCAGTTCACGAAGGACTCAAGTTTGAAGCAAAGCTTTTGGGGTATAGCGTATACACCCGAGGGCACTTTGTATCCTGATTGCGGTGCGAAACTATGTGCGCAATTCTGATTTTGCTGTTGTGTCTTTTGGCGTTGACAGTCTTGGACATAGCGGACGTAGTTACAGATATTCAGCTTCTTTCTCAACTCACAACGGTAAGTTTGCATATTTTCACTATCTTTCATTGCTTCATTCTTATACAGCGTATCCGAGTCTATGGCGCTGATTGCAATACCACCGCTCTTGTGGTGAGTGCACTAAGTACTGCACTCGCACTCTCACAGAGCTCTTTTTTTGTTTTAGCTCAATGCCATACAACTTACGAAAGTTAATATGACTGTCTATATCGCCAATTATCCTGAAGCAACTGACAACGGTGAAGCTTACGACCGTCAAAAGTCAGCCATACAGAGCGCGATCCAGACGTTCGGTACGGATCACATTGCTGGAGTCACAGTTGGGAATGAGTTCATCCTCGAGTGCGTACAAAGTCTCACGTACTCAGTCGAGGCTGAACACTGATTGAGTGATCGTTTTAGCTACTTAGATGACAATGGTGGTACAGATCCCAATAGTGATATTGGTAACACCGGTGCTCAGATTTTGCTCGGCTTCATCAACGACACTCGGTCCATGCTCTCCGATATGAGCGTGTCACTGAAGATTGGCAATGCGGATGCTGGATCGTACTTCAATGATCTTGTATTAGAAGACGTTGATTACGGAGTGCATATTCTCTCATTGTCTAATCAATTTCGCTTTGTGCTAATTGTTTCCAATTGATAGATGGCCAACGTCCACCCATGGTTCGCCAATGTCAGTATCGAGCAAGCCGCAGGCTGGACATGGAATTTCTTCGAAACCATAGATGTGGCATTGGCTAAGAGTTTGTCGAATGACCCGGAGATGTCGATCGCTGAAACTGGCTGGCCTACCGTATGTTTTTTTCCTCCTCTATTGCGGTGATATGAACACTTATTTTGCCACTTGCAGAATTCAACCGACGCAGGCAACGAGTCCAACGGTCCTTCGACAGCTTCAGAGACTAATCTTCAGGCTCGTGGCAACATCATCTACACTGCATTGCCATCACCTAACGTTTTTCTTTCTTTCAAAGACATTCCTCAACACATTTGTCTGTCAGGCAAATGCCAATGGCACTGAATACTTCTTTTTCGAAGTAAGACCTTGTTTTTGCTTTATCTTTCCCTCGTTCACCTCCGCCGTCACGAAAACAGTATTTCGATGAAACGTGGAAGACAGAAAAATATGGCGGTGTTGAGGTGAGCTGTGTGTAGTTTGTCCATGTAGGGAGCTTACCATTCCTCTGCTTCAATGTAGGGATACTGGGGACTATTTTATTCAAAGTCAGTTCATCCTATGTGGTATGATTTGATGGTTGACATTTCTCTTCTCCCCTTGCTCAGCCGAACACTGAAGAACATCGAGATACCGGACTGCTCTAGTTCATCATAGTCTTGAAATATAATCATCATTCAAGAATTACCACTGACATTCTTTGTTGTGCCTCTTACGTAGTGAATGTTGGCTGCTATACATCCTCTTACTTATAACCAAAGAAGTACTTATGTAACGAAAATAGCTCAGTATCAGCTTGTAATCAAACTGAAGAGGTTGCCGCTGTTTTTAGGACAGTTCCGTATCTTCTGATTCAGTGATCACGTGTATAAGATGGAACGTGCCAGACACGTGACTGCCGCAAGCCCCCTATACGACTTTTCGCGTTCTTCGCGTTTGTTTTCAACTACATCAACCTTGCCCCAGATACCTCTACCTTTACACACAGCTGAAAGACGCTCACTATGCCTAAGGACACTACTTCGCACCCCGATACTCCAGGCTCTCAAACGACAACAATCCCTCGACCACCAAACCCATGGATCCTGTTCAGACGCGACGTCTGCGCTACACCCGCCTTCAAAGCTTTATATCCAAAGGCGCCCCAACACATAGTATCTAGGGCTATTAGTGTGATGTGGAGAAATGCTTCGCCGGAAGTCCAAGCGAGGTACGCGTACCTCGCAGTCCTTGCCGCAAGGGAACACGAGAAACGATACCCCGGATATAAATATCGTCCTCGAAAGAAGGGTGAAAAGAACAAATTAGCTAGTCATCAGCATACCCGAAACTCTAAGGGACAACGCGATAGTTCCTGCAGGGTGCCAGAGTCAGACGAGGGACCGATGAGAATTCTTCCCGTTCCCCTCATTCCGACTTCAGGGCTATTAGATCCAATACAAAAATACCAGCCTCAGTCAAACACATCTCCTGAATCCTTCGGCCACGGGACTGCTCGGGACCTCCTCTCCATCCCATGGAATGTCACTCCTGCTTCCAACAGTGGTGATCTCAACTTTGAGAGCAACCCATTGCCAAAAAGCACTGTCGAATCCAAAGAATGGTCCGATATTCAAGACGAAGCGACAGATCTCGACCTCATGCATGTCCCTAATGACTTTTGGCTCTGGCTGGCTAGTGATCCCGAGTTCAACAGAGATCTGAGCGATATACATCCGTTTGACAATACCATCATTGACCATCCTGAAGATTTCAATTTTGACGTCTCCGGGGGTATCTTGGACGCTAGCCTCAGCGTAGAGTCGGACCAGGCTCCTGCAACCGCGACTTTCTCCTCTCATTCACGCACTTTCACCAACTCTCTGGTCGGCTCCTCCTCCTCCTCTGCTTTCGATGCATCTCAACAAAAGGGTGACTCTACCTACGGTATTCATGGTTTGAACCCGATGCATACCGGGACGCAGCCCATACTTCAAGATGCGAATTTCCAAACGAACTACGCACAGCCTGAACTCTGTCCGCAGGTATTTAGTTGGAACTCTCAGACCAACTATACACTTCCACATCCTCCCCCTTTCCCCTTACCACACCCTATTCAGACCCAGCTGAGATCAAATGCGGGATACACCAATTCCATGGGCCCCCATACTCTGCAGACAGCTTACTAGATAAATCAGGCCTAGCTTCCTTCTACTAAGTATTAGATGCGCCGATATTGTTGATCTTCCGGCCTCCTTATTCATCCGTGACTTCCGACATCTTAGTCACTTCTCAGTTTGCATACCCCATCTACCACGACAGTACTTACTTCTGAATCGATACCTCGGCTTACTTATATGGATCTTATTCCGATAGCATTTGTTTCCCTTTGCCTTATTCACTCTTTCAATCCAGGCTCTTACTGCGTGCATTTTTCCTTTTATCTCAACTCCATAACTCATCCGCAACCCTAGGCTAGCATTTACAAACCGTTTCTTCCACTAGCATACCTTTGTTTATCATTGTTGCATCCGAAATCGTGTTGCGTTTAGCATTGTGCGTATATCTATGAATACAATTAAATACCCGTATCTCCAATCAGTCTTATATTTATCTGAGAATTTTTAACTAAACAATTTCCTTTCGATCAAGCAAAGCTTGTACACGACGCCCCTCCCTCTCCCCGCTCAAAATTGCTCCAGGAACACTTCCTCGGCTGAAGAGGAGACAGGAAAAATAATCAGCACGAGTCAATCTGAAAACAAAGGCTTACTGATCCAACTCGGTCGCTTCCCCAGCAAAGCCAAGCACACCATCCCACACAGGCCTTGCCAGCTCTGCAAAATCAAGCGGCGACCTCCCGTCCCCAGCCCTTACCGGACTACTAGTAGCTCCAAGGGACAACTCATCGTCCTTCCAACGCGAAAAAACTACCTTGGTTGGTTGCGGAACGGTAGTTTCCGGGGAAATTGCGTGGGATAGAATATCATGAATTTTGTCTGCGGACAGACCCGCAAGTCCATACGGAACCAATACATGTAGACATGGTGGTGAACTAGATATCGGGAGGGCTAGAAGGGTACCGGTTTCAAGAAGGACAGTCAAAGGTCCAGCTGAAGAGTCCCACCAGATTGAATCATAGAGGAGGCCGAGTTTTTCGAGTACACCAACGGCAGTCCGAGACACAGCGGAAGTTTTATGGGCAGGAAGAGGGGGATTGAAGAAATCATTGGGTAATGACTTCATGGTACCGAGTGGTATTGTACTGAGAGCCGTTCGACCAGAGAATATTTTACCATCGGATGTGTGAATCTGGACTTCGTTATCGTCGGTTTGGATGACCTTTGTCACACGTGCGTTAAGAGTAAATGAGGCCTTTCCAGTTTCTTCAGCTTTATCACGAAATGCCTCGACCAGCTTTCCGTATCCACCAACAATAACACCATCAGAGCCAGCAAATGCCACTCCGGAAGCCCATCGGGACCAGTATGCAGATACTTCTTCTAGAGGAATGCCCCAACCAATCTCAGCTGCTCTAGCAAGTGCAACGGCATTTTGCTTCTCTGATTCTGAAAGACCGGTGAATAAGGGCGATGAAGGTGATAATAGGACGTTTGCGACGGACGTGTCAGATAAGGAAGATTCGGAGGTGACTGTATTCATGTGTGCCATGGCTGAGCTTAGATTTGTTCTAAGTTTCTCTGTAAGTGCAGCATCTACTAGTCCGTCTTTCGTGAAAAGTCTGCCTGGAGAGGCTGGAAGACGTTTGGTTTCCTAGATGATGATTTGATGAAGAAATCAGAGAAGGAGCAAAAATGTGAAGCTGACCAGGCCAAAAGCCTTTGCATAGCCGAGAGCTGGATTTCCTTCATTATATCCATGGATAGCCATACATCCTAGCTCTACAGGAAACCCAAAAGAATCATCTGTCCACGCTCGTCCTCCAATCCGATTTCTTGCTTCGATAACTTGTACAGTTTTGCCAGCTTTACTGAGGTTGTACGCGGCAGAAAGGCCTGAGATTCCAGCACCGATTATTACAACGTCACTCCGACCTGACATCCTTGCTGCAGACGTCGATAGATACCTGTAGAAGGCCACGGTGGTAAATGTTGTGAATAGAAGTAGCAGATAAGATAAAGCTTTCGGAAAGATCCGTCTCTAAGCCGAACGACGTACATAAAGCCCCCAATTGAGAGTCCCTCAGTCTGATATCATCATGTTGCGTCTCCCACAATACTACCGCGACGACAAAAATCAAGTCACACCCCACAAATCTGCGTCTCTTCGTAAATCTTGCCTCACTTGGAAGAGACTTCTCGCTATATCTTTGTTTCTAATGCTGTCTGTTGCATTCACTGCTCCAAAAAGCCTCACAAGTCGACTCGGCTTCAAGTTTCCACTTCTCAGATGTGGCATTCATACTCCGCAAGATCTTGGTGGTCTTCCAACGCACTACACCCTTTCTTCTGGCTCTCGAATTCCTTCAATTGCCTTGGGTGTATGGCGAGCTCCTAAAGATCAAACTGTTACGGCTGTGAAAACAGCTTTGGACTCAGGTTACAGGCATATCGACGGTGCTTGGGTCTATCGCAACGAAGAAGAAGTCGGTCAAGCCTTGAAAGAAGGCAATGTGAAAAGGGAAGACGTCTGGTTGACAAGCAAAGTCAGTCTTCATAGATCGTTCCGTGTATAATGGTTGATCATTTATATGCAAAAATGCTCCTAGCTGTGGAATAACTTCCATGCCCCTGAAGACATTGAACCTGCGCTCGATGACTCTTTGAAGAAGTTAGGGACAGACTACTTGGACCTTTATATCATTCACTGGTATGGTTAGATGGACATCAGTCGCGTCGCAATTGACCCAAGCCCATATAAAGGCCCCTCGCGATTCCCAAGGACGAGAAGCCTGCCAACTACGATAAGGAGCTTACCGCGAATCCTTACCCAACATGGCAAAAGCTCGAGGAGATGGTAGCGAAAGGCAAAGTGCGGAACATTGGAGTCAGCAAGTAAGTAGTGGCATTCTAATCGGACTGGGGGTTAAGGCATTATGCAACAACGTTTAATCAGCTTCAATATCCGCCGTCTCCAGAATCTCACGGCGAATCCACTCAAAATTCAGCCAGCCGTGAACCAAGTTGAAATCAACTTCTGGTTTCCTCAGATTGAGATGTTAGAGGTACATAGCTGTCCTTTGCGCTAGCTTTAATTCATATTCATGGTCTTCTTTTCGTTTTATCAGTACTCAAAGAAAACTGGCATTCTTCTTGAAGCATATTCCCCTCTTGGAAGTGCTGAACGCGTTACAGAGTCGCTCAATGTTCAGGAGGTGAAGTCAAGATATCTTCTTTAATACATCAGCTCTCATTGAGATCAATAGGTCAAAGAAGTCGCCGAAGAGCTCGGAATGACTCCAGCTCAAGTCCTTATTGCATGGCATATTCAAAGAGGGGTAAATATCGAAAATCCTATCCAACACCTTGCTAATCATACCGCTCGTGTGTAGACTGTTGTGTTGCCAAAAAGTGTAACGCCCTCCCGAGTCACCGAGAACATACATCTCAAAAAGCTTTCAGAGGAAGCGTTTGATAAAATCGAGAAGGCTGCGAGAGCTCATAAACCTCAACGGGGTTCAAATCCAAGTCAAAACTGGGGACTTGATTTTGATATCTTTGAGTAAGCTTTCGAAGCTTCAAAAGATTGTACGTGTATTAGAGATAATGAAATCGGATATCGCAAAAGGTCCTAGTCTCAGTCAGAGATATAAAGCAAATGAGTCGCAAAATGTGCAGGAGCTACAGAGTTCATCCTCCATCATGGCAATCGGATCACAAACCCTGTCTTTCACTCCTACTTCAATTTGTGATACCTTCAACCTTCCAGAGGATGCGCAACACTGCTAGCCCATATTTTCGTTCCTGAAACTGGACTCGCTATGGCGGTGGAAGGGGAACTAACTGCAGCGGCGGTTTCATCATAGATATCCAATAGTTTGGGGCGAAGCATACAATGCCTTTTGGATTAAGAGCTATTCATGCGTCTTCAGACCACTAGAACCTTCCCAAGCGTGAAACAGTGTTTCAGATGTCCAGAGGCAGTTGGCACGATAGCTGATACCTCTGCATTTCTAGCTAGATTCCCGTCTCTTCGTGTGGATTGAAACCTATGCGGGCCATTCGAAGGTTCAAGTGACAAAAGGAGAACCGGAGGACAGGGAATCTGTAGATCTTATATGAGATTCTAGGAGGCGAAGGTCAGTGGAGGCGAAGTTCAGGTCAGCATGGATTAGCCCGCCCGTAGTTGAGTAAAGGACAGATGGTCTGATCAACTAGAGCACGCACACTACGTGCTATCGAGTCGAGACCGGTTACTAATATTACTCTGTCATAAGAGCTAGCCGCTGGAGGAATGCTTTGAAAAGCCAGAACAATGGCTGTAAGGATGTGTTACTGTCCCTGGATTAACAATTGGGAAAGAAGACGCGCTTTCAGCACTTGATGCTTAGCGATATGTTATTAGCTTCCCGAGGCCATCCGTTCCATTTGAGATCGACCTTCTGTACTGCGATGACCACTTTTCCGGGGCACGGCGCGCAGAGACGGAAATCTCTGCAGATACTTGACCTGTAGGTCGTTCAAGGAATCCATAGTATCACATTCCAGGTCATGAAATGGCACTCACATCATTGCGACATAGAAGTCAGTGCTACTTGATGTCTTGCCCTTCTCTTTTCCATTATAATCTTGCTACATCTCTTGGTACGGCTTTCTAGACAACACGTCGCTTCCTGGTTGACCAGTGATGTCCCCTACGTTCGTCTCGGATATTTTCACATCGTCAGACTCTCTTCTATCTTCTACGACGATCCATGTCTAGCTGACCTTCCTGCCTACGTTGATTTCATTTACATTCGCCATCACTACAAAGTGTTTTGCCAACATCATGAACCGTCATCCCCGTCGTCCTTTAACTCCTCTAATTCGTACAATACTGCTGACTCAAAAATGCACCGCGACCCGAATCTGCAATTGGATACTATCGTGCAAGCAGCCGGGAATGGCTATAACAACTCTGCCACTCATACCTAGTGGTATTAACACGACGTTGGAGAATTGCAGTGACCGTTCATTGACTATGCTATGAGCAGTAACCCTGAATTTGCGGTATTGCTGTTGCGAGTATTGGTTCCTCCTCATTTCCTTTTCGCTGGACCATTGCTCAAATTTTGATTTATTGCTCGTGCGTCAAACATATCCGAGTCCCGCTACTTGTGATATTCCGTACCATTCGAATTAATGCATCTGTTCTTCACATGCGTCCACTTGCCGCATTGGCTTTGATCCCATCGTTTCTAGGTCTCACTTAAAACGCGACCTGGAGGTTATTTGAGAAAGACAACAAATCTCTAATTATCCGAATGACTCACAGGCCAGCCAGTAGAGAAATCCAACAAGTTGATGCCAAGCTATTCAGTGAACGTGGATTACCATCTAATAAGTTGAATAAACCCTTGAGTGAACTCACCCAGGTTCCGGTAGAGGTATAATAGTCTAAAATACAAACAGTGAATTGACATAACTTAGACGGAACGGTGAAAACGGCTCACGGTAGACTATAACCACACCATCGACATCTGTCATAAGATCCTGCCCTCCAGGACCGATAACCTTTGCCAGAATGAGAAAATGAGTATTTTGAAGTGTTATCGAAATGGCCCAATACATACGTCACCATGACTTTCGAGGACGAGAGTACCCCCGCCATCAGTCAGAGCAACACCGTCAGCGTCGACAAACCCTCCGTTATACCTGTAAGCTATTTCAATGTTTTGCTTCATCCTAGTATCGAGGATTACATACGTCGTGGACCTCCCGACACGAATGTTATAGGTGCTCGACGTTCCGTCGCAGCAGATATCCCAGGACGAGAACAGATAATAGTAATCGCCATACTGGAATATAACGCTGGCCTCGATGGCACCGCTATTTACAAAACGTTCGGCGAGAGAGGTGACGCTCGAACCAGAGGGCTTTCCAGTGCTGCTGCCGAGCCTGCGCGACATTTGGGTATCAGCATGCGAAAAGAGAGGGGATTATGGAGTATTCACGCTTCGCCCACGATACCATCCCAGAAACTTCCTAAGGAAAGGTACCAAGTTGAACCAGCTATGGTGTTATGGGTTGAATATTTGAGAATTGTCTCACATAACGAAAGGTAAGGAATCAACTGACTGATAAGCAGATTGGGGTCAATAGCCTGAATATCACTGGTCAGTGTCAAATGAACTAAGGATGAACTTGGATTTATTTACTGACGTTGTAGGTGTCCCCAGTGACCGTAGAAGTCACTAGCCCTTCATTCGTAAAGCTACCTGGAAAACTTGTTCAGAACTCACTGGTACATTGCACTCAAGCTACGCACCTGAGGCTCCAGTGGTAGATTTGGCGAAGAAAATAGCGGACTAAAGTGAGATCGTCATATAAGAAATCGAGATTGATAGGATGGGATGAGGCACAGTACATTCTGCGATCCAAACGATGACGCTGCATAGTAGAGCTTAAAATAGAATCAGACTAAGGAACAAGTTTTGCATTCCTATGATAGAAACTTACATAGAATTGACCATCTACATAGGTGCAATCTGGAGCCCATAAGTTTCTGAAATTTTTGAGGCCATAATCATCAGCCTTGAATGCGCGATATCAATATCGCGATACATACCCGTTAGAGGTTCCGGTGTAAGCATCCGTCCAACTCGCGCCATCGGGCCATACTAGACCAGCATAAGTCCATGCAGTTCGATCAGTCGAAGTAAGAATTTGGATTCCAGGTGCAGTCGCTACATTGCATAGTTAAGGGACACAATATAAATAGGAAGAGCAAAGATCTTTACAGAAGATGAAGTAGGTCCCGGCGTCGTCTTTGCACATAGTGGGATCCGCAACAGCTGTGTCTCCTGTATATTCAAGATAAATTAGAACAAGCGGGCGGACGACGCATGAAATGCAGGATTGCAATGCTTACCAGTGACTACACCTGGATTCGGGTAAGCATAAACTGTGGTGCTGCAAAGCGCGACACAGAAAAGAATGAGTGAAAGCCACATGGTTGGCGGAGAATTTCCTTGCCAAAAAGACGAACCAGTCGCAGAATTTATATGAGCTGCTGCAATGACATAAGGGCATATGCACCTAGGAACTCCAGATGACCCGGCTGCACGGGTCCCGCTTTGGACTTCCTTGCCTTGTGCGTTGCTAGTCCTCCGAATATGCGCTCTCTCCCATCTTCGTTCCACATGCCCCGCATGTGGCAAGCGCTATATTTACCATCTCCCGTCCCGGGCAGTTTTATCAACTGACTACCTCTCTCTTTGTCTTTGCCCAAAATGTGATGTTATAACCTGTTATAACTCAAACCATTCTCCGAAGATCAGGCAACCGGAAATATTAACTTTTAAGCCTGACGGTTGTGATGGTTGCGTTCCGTTTGAAGGGCTTTGTTGCTATGTATAGTTGATATGTCCGGATCGGAGAGGCGGGAGGCGGTCCTTGAACAGACTCGTCTAAAAGACTGAGACTTATCCATGCTGTCATGATTCTGGTGTACTTACAGCTATGACCGTTTTTGTCAAATGGGAGCGTACTACTTACTTTGCGAATATCTTCGAACGGGACCTTCAAAAGTTCCAATGTTTGAACGTCGCATGAAATTGTGTGTCAGTGTCACCTCTAGGCGTAGAACAGCGTATGGTACGATTATGACTACACAGCTGCTTACTAGACCACAACCTGCAAGAGAAACATTGATTAGTGTCCGAAAAGAATACATTCACGAGATAGAGTTACAGGCCAACCGGATGAGAAATCCAATCTGTTGATACCAAGCTTTTCGGAAAGATAAGAATGAGCGAATTAATGAGCCCTAATTTATATCCATGACTCACAAAACTGCCTGCAGACGTGTAGTAATCTGCGAGCGTACTTCACTAAATGAACCTCTAGGACTTCAAGCAAGGAACTTACGATAAACCAGGATTGGTCCATCAACGTCCGTCATCAGGTCTTGACCTCCAGGACCTACGATCTACGTAGATAACCCAATGGTCAGAGGAAAACTCTACAACAAAGTTCACTTACCGAGTCGTGTGTGCTAAGAACAAGCGTTCCTCCACCGTTAGTCAAAGCCACGCCGCTAGCATCAACGTAGCCGCCATTATATCTAATTAAGATGGTCTAGTAGGTGCTCAGTGATTCGTATACAAGAGCAGCTTACGTCGAAGACCTGCCCACACGAATATTGTATGTACTCGATGTTCCTTGGCAGCAAAGGTCCCACGAGGTAAAGAGATAGTAGAAACTACCAAATTGATAGATGACACTAGCTTCAATGGCATCACTGTTGACGAATCGTTCAGCGAGAGCCGTCACAGTCGTGGTCGAAGGCTTTCCCGTGCTACTCCCAAGTCTAAAACAGAATTACTGTACGCATGGAACATTGTATATGATTGCTGCACTCACGGTTGACCTTTAATGCCAGTCCAAAAACTACCTAGAGACAGATACCACGTCGAACCAACTACCAGACGTAGTCTAAATATTGGCAAAGTCCTGGAACGGTTCATTTCCATTACTCACCGACCAATAGATTAGGATCGATGGCCTAAAGAATTGATCCACAAAATGAATTCGACGGAATGGTTTCAACAATGCTCACGTTGTAGGCGGCTCCTGTAGAAGTAGAAGTAACAAGACCTTCATTAGTGAAGCTTCCTGAGAGCGTCCATCAATAATGTGATTGCTGAAGAAAGATCACAATCTGAAGCTCACCAGGCAAACCAGTGCTCGATTTGGCAAAGAATACAGCCGACTAGATGATGACAAGCTTATGTGGATATCCTTTAACAATTTTGAGGGCCATACATTTTGCGATCCAAACGTGGAAGCGGCGTAATAGAGCTAATTATTTGACAACGGTGTTAGTATAACCGGTCACAACAAGTCTAGATTGTTTTGGCTCACGTAGAATTGTCCATTTAGATATGTACAATCAGGGGCCCATAAAGCACTGAAAGTCGAATGTTTGTGAAGACGAGCAACAAAACCAGCGAAGTCCATACCCATTAGAAGTGCCCGTGTAAGGATCTGTCCAAGAGGCACCATTGGGCCAAACCAACCCGGCAAGAGTCCAGGCTGTCCTATCAGGAGAAGTACGTATTTGGATACCTACACCAGTCGCTTTGGATAACAAGACGTTAGTTAAATCAGAAACATGGATTCTATTAGCGTTGAAGCCTCACAAAAGACGTAGTACATTCCTTCATCGTCCTTGCACATAGTGGGATCGTGTACTGCCGTATTCCCTATATTTCTAACGATAAGAAATGGCGATAAAAGCAGTAATGACCCTATCTCACCTGTGACTACTCCGGGGCCTACAACGGCTTCAACGATACCACCTAAGGCACTAAGGGAAAGAAGAAAGAGACAAAGTCGCATAGTGTGTTAACCAACAGAAGCAACGAAGCAATGGTACTATTCAGGTATTTATCCAAAGGGAAGGGAGTGCGTGCCTAGTTCCTTCGACTCTCTCAAGTCAAACGGTGTTCCAAGTAGCGCGCCAAGCTATGGCGCCAAGAAGAAGTAGATAGTGATAACCAAGTGACCGCGCCAAATGGGGTCGTTTTTTTCCTCAACAGTTTCCGAAGATTATGCCTGAGTTGACATGGGTACCTTTCGAAGCCTTTCAACCTTGCTCAGACCATACGATTTCTGACTACGTGATCCACTCTTGTCTCTTTGTGTGTCTGTTGTAATTCCATAATTTAGCCGATCTGGGCGTAAGGATTTGGGCTGGCTCGAACCTGGCTCAAACTGGTGTACATAGTACTGCACGACGGTCTGAGGCTGATGTATGACATGTTCAAGATAACACTGTGAAGAAACATACTGAGAACAAAGCTCCCTCAGCGGTTAGTTCCCCTTGTGAGACCTGCATGTTCACGCGGACGCAGCAGAAACGGTGAGTAATGTGTCACGCATCACAGACAGCAACCTGATCAGTCACGCATCAAATGTATCTCAAAATCTCCGTGTAGATGTATCAGTCTGTTATACAATCCATTGTCCATACGAAAAAGAGTAGAATATTTACATGATAGTAGGCGTAGCACAAAATACGAAATAATAGTCCATCAATAATGTCTTAAGCATAATGTTAGGGTCTAGTCGAAACGTCGGCACAGATCTTTCAAGTTGAGTAGGCTCTGCACAGGAAAAGTCCTCATTGTCTACTGATATTTACCATTGACTGGCGCGCAAGTTTCAATTGAGTCTCTGTTGGACAAGGACATGAATTAGAATCGCACCAGGGGCCCGTGCCAGATCATCAAAGACCTCACCTATGAACGATGATTTTTGAGCGAAAATTTGCATTGTTGCCACAATAAATTCTACTGAATCCATCATATCTTTCAAGGACAATCTTCTAGGCATTCCGGTAGCAATGTGGATCTTGATCTCTTTGATGTAAACGTTGATTGTGTTCATCCACAAGTGCTGTTAGAACAGAGTGTCAGTCGTTGAAAAATCAGGAAAACCTGATATTGTACTCACTCCCATGATGGGGTCGATGAAAGGGAAGTCGTTTAGATTGACGCTCCGTAGAAGCATAACAACGCTGTCCGCGGCAATAATCACTTGCGCTTGTGAGGCTGGATCTTGTTGCTCAAATATTCCGTGTAAAAGAATAGAAGCGACGCGGCAAAGAGTGTGTACGATGAGGAGTCTTCGTATGGTATTTCGTGGAAGATTGTGGTCAGTCAGAGAAGGGAGTATAGTGGCGATATTGTTGATTGCCTTGTCTAAGTTGTTGAATGTCTGCTGAAAACGTGTTGCTTCCGCAAGATTCATATCTTCCCAAATGAATGTCTCATGAATGCGTCAAAAGAAGCATAGGTAACTCACTAGGTCGATATTGATGTTGTAATAAGGATGTCCTTTCGAACAAAATCGCGGCTTTGGCATGGACGGCAAGCAGAGATATACCGTTATCGGGGTAATTGGTCAGGAAATTCTGGATAGTGCGACTACTTCGAATGTTTTCGGGGAACGAAGACTACCATTGTTGATGAGTCAAGCAAGTTAAACAGGCAGCAAAGTACAGTTAGTACCTGTGAATAGCTTCCAGAGTCAAGCGGCCACGGCGTGTCAATTCGAGACTCCGGGACTTCGTATGCAATGTTCGATGGAGAGCCTTCCGCTGCTGTCCAACATGCATTGAGAATTAATACTTGCCATAAAGCATTGACCCGTTCCCCTTCCTCTTCTGGGCCTATTGGTGGAAGAATCGACTGAGTACCCGCTCTTCCTTGGAATGCGTAAGGATCGACCGATCGAATTTTGTGAAATCCACCTCCAAGAACCATAGATACTGCGTTAGATACACGGTATTTCCCTTCCAAAGTGCGCCCGTTTATGAAGAAATACTGAGCGAGAAGTATCTCTGCCTGAACGCAATGCAAGATACTTCGGGCTAGGTGGGCTGGGTTCCTAGATAGTCCAGACGAGGTGTCATATAACGCCTGGGATAGAAAGGCAGATTGAAGGGCAGACAACTCATTTACAGGAGATAGGTATGCTCCTATGAGCTGACAAGCGCTGAGTATGGAAGGGAAAGGCTTCTCCTGGGATGACGATGACGACAGCGAGGAAGAAAAACGGGAGTATTCAAGGAAAAAGCCGAATTCAAAGGAATATGGAAGAAAGGAACGAAGCCTAGGAAATAATTAGTTAGAGGAGGAACCTGTAAGGCATAGACAGAGCTCACAATGCTTGTCGCATATTCAGAGAAATCTTGAGTAATTGATCAGGTCGGTCAAAGAATTTGAATATACACATTGCTCACACTGAGAGGCCTATGAACGGAAGATGAGCTACTAGCTGCACGCAAAGCCAGCGTACGTGAAGGATCGCTCGGACTTTCCAGTTGCTGGAGTCGAGTTTCAAGAATGGCGATCTCTTCTTGCAGAAGCTGATCAATGGATGCACTACCATCTGAGTACCTGCATGCACTGGGAAGCGTGGCGCTACATAATCCACATACAGGACGTTTTCCGTCGCAGCGCTAGATGATGGAAAAGTGAGAAACAGGAATCTGAAATCATGCTATATGATCTTTACAATTTTACGCTGTCTAAAAGGACCGGCCGGGATGTATGATCAGATATCAAGTTCTGGAGAAAAATCGAAGCTGCCTGTACCTGCAATTTATACATGCAGTCCCTTTGGGAGATCTCCCAGTAGGAGCTTTGGACATGAAAGGTTGAAGTTGATGTGTCCATCGGACAAGCTCACGAGGGGTTATATAGGCCCCGATACTTGACTAGGTGATTGTAGGCCGTGTCCAAATACCTACATCGCCAACGACTAGGGAAGGAAACAACAAGGTGGTTGGTAAATGCGCTTGTGAAGGTTTCATTTGATTGATGATATTGAAGGTCCCGTAGCGTTGAGTTCCGAATGCAGATACTAAAAAGAGCGGGCAAAGGTGCCCTACGTGCATATGTCAGGAACTGACTTGTATGCAAGATCCAACTAAGGGCGGGACACGCTGTCCAGCGACATGATACACCGTTACATAGGCCATTTTGGCTCCCCGGAACCGCTTGCAGCGGGGTCGAAAGAGTGGAAACGCAGGATTGGAAACTGTGTTGTCCAAAGTAAGCTGGATTGACCTCGTCTGAATAATTGACCCCTTCTGTCAACCCGCACGGGATTGGACCCTGATTAGTTTTCGGAATGAGCTGCAATGACTCGATAAAATTCATCCTATCCCAAACTGATAGGCGGGGCGATTGTCAGTCTCTCAGGCAATGATTGACCGTAGGGAATCAACATCAAAAATGTTTGTTGATTGTCATAATTTCATCATCATAGTTACTGAGAAGCGCCCTGATGGCGCTTATTTTTTTTAGCGATGGAGTCGCAACTTGGGCTTCGAGCAATGGGTTTCGATGTTGCTCACCTATTCGTTTTCTTCTTCATATCTTTCAGAAGTTCAATTCACGGGGAAGGTCTAGTATTCTCTCCTCAAATGCCTTGAACAGACAGCTTGAGAATAACAACAGCGTGAGGAAACGGAGAATCATCTCCGCCCATGTACTTTTCGAAGTTACGCGAGTCGCATCTTGAGTTCGTTTGACGTTGCCTAATACGAATGCAGCGAGCATGGTTACTCGGGTCAGTTTCTAAAGTGTCCCTTCCTCAAATGGTACTCAATGGAAGGAGGGAAATGCTTGTTCCTAATATTTAATTGAAGGCACATCTTGGCCGTTATCGGGACTCCTCCAAGTTATGATGCAATGATAGTAGTACGATAATTAAACAACTTCGAATTGAGAAAAATATAATAATCGCTGTGGCGTTAAGCCAGAAGTAGTCCGTCCGATGTTCCAGGTAAAAGTAAAATGCGGACAGGGAGAAAGAACTTTGAAGACCGCAGCCAAGAAACGGAATATTATTTCTTGTTCGCGTGTCGCACGGAAAGCAGGGTACATTGGAGCAAAGACTACCGCAGGAAGTTTCAAAAAACATTATCTATTCCACCTTCCACATGAGAAAGTTAGCTGGTGCTGACTCAGTGCCTAGAGGTCGTCATGATCGTCCCGAGACATAGTTGTTTATGTAGATACCTAGGCCTTTGGATCAAATTTCCTTTTATGGCACTTATAATACGCACATCGTGGGTATAATTCTATAACCCAGAGAGAAATTTGTAAGTGACAAAGACCTGCAGGATTGAACATCTTCATTGCTGGAGGCACTACTATTTTCAGAGTAGTCCCTCCAGTAATGAAGGTGTGTAGGGCCACTGCGACTTCCATCACAACAGCCTTTCGTCGGACTCGTCATGATGCTATCTATGATCATCCGGCTCGGAGCAGAGCCACCGCGGTCGCAAGAAATTCGGAGATGGAGGTTCATGGACTGAGGCCCCTAATCTACTAATGGTAACAGGAGTCCGACGGCAGTCGACGGATGTATCGGTGTACTGCAGGTATACAAGTGCCTGGCCACCGACGTTTGCACCTTCTACTGGAAAGTCCTAATCACTCGGGAAAGGTATGCCTTCTCGCAAGGTCGTTCTTGTTGACGATTGGCTTCGAACGACTGACGAATGTCTTCACCACGATTCAATGAACAAATCAACGTAAAAACTCCCTCTCGTGGCATGAGCGGAGGCAAAGGTGCTTCCGCATCAAAGTCCGTCCTCCATATTCGAGGCTTCGAGCTCGCCCGTCTACTTGATCACGGCGCAGCGCGCTGATTGGAGTCCGGGAACTCATTACTAAGCTTCTATGTAGGAATCTGTTCTTATTTTGATGTGGGATCTGCCTCAACAGTACGAAAGTGCTGATAGCTCTAAACCCGCGAAGTCCTTCGGGGAACAATTACTAGAAAAAGTTATACGAAGGCGATTCTCATTCAACTTTCAAATTAAGACATCGAGGTTGGGCGCCTTCCTCCGCCGTAACCCGTACCTAACGATCTGAATCAGGGTGATAACTCGGTCGAAGCGCTGGAAAAAAAAGTGCGAACGCACAAATAAAATAAGCTATAAAGCCAGTGTATCTAATCCTGCGATACATACCCACATCCACATCATGTCCATCTTCCGACGCAACTCCGATGCTCCAAGCTTCACTAGCTTCACGTCTCCAGTAGAAATTCAGGTCGTCACTCAAATCGAATACCACGAGGAGGAAGGGCCGACGAAAACGTCGCAAACGGAAATTTATTCCCACAACTCCAAGCAGGTGCCCCGGTGTTCAGTCACTGTTGGACCACAACCATCATCACCTTTACCGAATTTCCTTTTGAAAGATCGAGAGAGAAGAATGTCTCTTCCTAGGTCCAGCTATGATCCTCGTCGCGTCTGTATCAACCCTTTCCCTGACCTTCATTTGGACAAATATCGAAGAACTGTAGGGGTATATATCGCTGGAGCCCTTGTACGTTTTCTCTTCTCAAGCTTCCGAAAAGATTACTTATCGGTATTTCTTTCAGTTTGGCATCGCAAACTGGGCTTTCTTGGACGCTGCTGTCTATTCCGCACATGCTCGTGTGCCATGGGGAGATGAGCCACCTGTACATGTCACTTTTGTCGATTGGGTACCAGGCATTTGCTCATTATTGGGCTATCTTGTCGTAAACCTTATCGACAAAGATCGTATCAAAGGTGACGAAGGGTTTGGCGACTCGAGAGCCGTTTGGAGAGCGAGATTATTCTTGTTCATTGGCTTTGCGTTAATGGCCGGTGGCTTGGCTGGCAGTGTTGTATGTCTAATCTTTTACTCGTTGCGCTCAACACTGACATATCCTATCTAGACCGTCCTAGTACTGAAGTACGCCCTCAGTGACTACGCAGAAATGTTCAAGTATTATGGTTACGCCAACGTCTCCCAAAACATCCTCCTTATGCTCTCCGCTGTCGTTCTTTGGATGGCACAAAGTACGAGCGGAGAATACGAGTACAATTTGACGCTGTAGACTTGCACCGACATGCTCTAGGAAAAAGGCAGGCAGGCTCTGTCATGGAGGAGAATAAGACGAAGACGTAATTGGATTTTGACTCGGAAATGGACTTATTTGAAACGTTAATTTCGTCAGTATTATGCTGCTTTATCTCGCATGTTTCCGTTTACGCAATGTACGCAATGTATCAACAATCAAGATTGGGTGTACAGAGTCACAATCCCTCCTTCCTTCCTATCGACATGATAATTGTTATCTCTCTCTCTCTCTCTCTTCTGCTTGAAGGTATAAGCTCACCAAAAATTATCCTGCCTCGTCGGCGTATGTTCGACCAGTCTTTTTCACAAGTTTCACTCGTCCTATACATCGCTATATGGTGTTAGCAACTCGATTGTTGAGGGTGCTAGCGAGTGGGCCATATAAGCCCGCTGTGTTCCTCCATAGCTGTGTCTTCAACCACTTCAAGACGTTAGTTAAGAATTGTGTCCACTCCTTTCCGGCGTTGTTTGTTCGGAGACATAGTGCTCCGCCGAACGCACTACTAATGCCGAAAAAAACACATCTTTCAGTCAACATGCATCTCACAAAGGAATAGATCACGGCGGAAGAAAGAGGTTTGGGCATAGTCGGGTATGTTATTCTACCGTCAACGATGTAAGATGATCATTTACAGTTTTTTGCGCTTTGACCGTATTCTTATCTTGGAACTGATTGTTGTCTTGCTTGTCCTGTGCTTTTAGTATTCATGATCAATCATAGAGTCAGACTTCGTCTCCCACACTAGATGATGATGATGAGTTAACACCGTATCTCCTACCATGACTAAATCAACCCCAACTGCGCTATCATGAGAATGATACCTACATGTACTCAGGCTTTGTGGGTCTTCTTAATTAATAAGCCCAGAATTCTGCTAAAATCTATCATAAGGATATAGATATATCGTCCAAATTACATAGGACACATAAAATTCCAGACTACTAATTAGATCCACAGCTGAAATGTAACACGCCTCAATCGAGGTGACAACGCTTTAACTATTGCTCGCTCAGCGTTCCGTGATGCCTTCACCGTTTGTCTCCTTTTCTAATACTTACCTGAACCGTTCAAAATTCATGCAAGATGCACAGCCCTGTTGAAATTCGTGCCTCCCATACAATGTCGGCAGAGCTATATAGGTCGTATGTTCTACAAAAAATTTATTTTTTCTCAAGCCTGAAGATAATCGCTGCAGCGAGTCCTTGGAAATCGCCTGGAGCATTACTAGGCTCGGGGTTGGTGAGTTTGTGGGAAGGGACTAAACAATTCATGATCATCGTGTCGTGAGGTAATTCGGGATCTTCCAACCGCATAACGTCTGTAACTGGATCAAGAAGACGACTCTGAGTGTCAATCTTTTAGCCGTCAAATTACTTATGCGTTCCTGTGCAATCTATTGCTCGGACATATACGTGACATAGGTCCTCGATAGCAGCTTGTTTCGTCTGGGAGAAATGGTGAAGTTGAGTATACTATCTCACAAGCTGTTGTGCATGTCGAGTAAGCAGAGACTGGGTCCTTTGCGTTACAATGACTCACGGGAAAGACCCACGGTTGGAAGAAAACCTGAGCTGGTAAGTGACAGGCGTCTGAATTGCGACTAACCGGTTTCAATCTTATGAGTAAAACTCACTGGGTAAACGGTCCACCGATTCTCCGGATGAACTTGATCCAAACACCATCATCGTAAGCAGTTTGGGTCTCGTAAATAGGCCTTTGGGAACCGATTTTAGGTGACGCTTTTGCGAGACTGAGTTCGGAGGATTGGAATGGGAGGGTGAAGGTATCAGTGGTGGTGTTGTCGATGATTTGTGAGCGGTGAACAGTGCGTTACGTCGCTCCGACTCGGGCTTGGCTCCATGGGATCAAGAGGGTAATGTTTAGTAGTGCCATGTATGAGTCTACTCGTGGAGTAAACCCAGGTAAGAACGGTGAGAGAGTGCATACATGAAGTACCGCCCTTGTAGACCTGATGGCGGGTATCGGAGTCACCTCAAGGCCGCGACCTATTTTGTCAAAAAAACTGGAACCAATGCTGCAGGAGGAAACAAACGTACAAGCCAAAATAATATTCACATTGGCCACAGCTGATTGAATGTATGGCCACCAGAGCTCGGAGAGCGTGCTTGATGAGTTGTAAATATAATACACCCCAGGTAGGTGAAACGGCCATTAAACATTTTATAGATCAAAGGCATAGACGCGACTCACCGTTTACTAATTTGCAAAAGCGCGCAAGCTCCGATGTAGAAGAAGATACGCTTTAATCGCTGGGGTTATTGTAACGATGGTTTTGAGCGCCAGTATGCCCAGTTAGCGGTCACTGAAGACCAAAGACTGTTCCATGCTTTGAGGCGGAGGTGCAGGGATCCCAAGAGTAGGTGTATCAAAAGATTCCAGAAACAATTGAATGTACCTTCAAAGGTAGGACAAAGTGAATCAAACTAACGATGACCAATGTCAACATCTATTGCAAATTGCAATATCAATATCACGAACAATGGATAGGAGTATGCGGTCAATCCGCTTGTAAAGCAGCTGTAATGCCTGTTTGAAAAATGGAAACCAGTAAAAAAAGAGGTAAAAGTTACTTGGACTTGGAATAAGCGAGTACTCAACGCTGATTACCCTTGATAACCAGAAATCGCTAAGCCATTTATCGATGCGACCAGAGCAGCAGTAAGTATGCAGAACTAAAGGTTTCCGTGTATGATATGAGCAGCTACTAGTGGCTTCATAGATGACATGTATGGCTTCGCATTATGTGCCACTTTCTCCAACTCTCAGGTTTACCAGAAGAGGATGATGAAGAGGTAGACATGAGGAGTGCTTCAGTTTCAGCCTGGGCAGTTATAGAGGTCGTTAGATGGATGTGTGCCAGTCCAGAATTGAAAACGAAACTGAATTCGTAATTACTATACATAGCATCCTTTCGTGTTAGCCTGGACAGAACGTGTGTCCTAAATGCAACGGTGTTATTGGATGATTTGGGCTGCCAAGTTTAGAGGAAAGTTGACATTCACATTGTCAAGATACTGCCTGATACTGCTAATGCCGCTCACCCATAGTATATTACTTGCTAACAATCAATTGATCTGTGATACTTACTGGGTGCCACCAAAGACAATTTTCATAGTGTCGATTTTCGATCAAGGTAGGGACGATTCGACGAACATCAATAGTTACGATTGCGAAAGAGTACAAGCAGTTGCAATCGCCTGTAAGTAGTAATCAAGTGAACAAGTCAGAAAGTTTTGGCTTGAAATTGAGAGCATCATGCAATTTCACGTAACTTGATCAAACAAAAACTCGATAAATTTTGTGTTATAGCGCTGAGAAAGGCAGAAATGGACTTCACTAGTAAGCACTGACTTCATTTTTGTTCAAATTCGTCCCATGCGATACCCCGTACCGGTGCTCCATCACTACCAACGATATTGATTGGAAGGAGGTTGACCATAAGTTTCATACCTTTCAACTTATCCAGGTTAGTCAGGTTTTCGACAATGTAACCTCCGCCTCCAAGAAAAATCTCATGAAAAGGATGGTCTCCTGAACCTGTAACGTCCGGATTTGGCACGTCGAGTCCTATCACTATGATTCCGAGCTCAAGTAGTTTCCTCGCCGCCAAAGGCTCCACATGAGGATGCTCGAAATACTCCTTCCCTTCCTTTGCCCAATATCGGGACCACCCCGTATGCAGAAGCACAATTATTCCATGTTGCATCTGATCGGCGTACGGTGAAAGATCTTCCTCCCATGATATGAGCTCCCTGGCGCGTTTGTGCGTGATGTCAATGAGTAGCGCAGGACCGTGCAGGACATCAAGGGGAGTCTGGTCGATGGATTTGCCACCTGGGATGAAGTGACAGGGGGCATCGACATGGGTGCCGGTGTGTGTGCCCATGGATATAGTGTGAATGTTAAAAGTGTCCTTCTCAATAGTTGCAACGGGGCAACATGTAAAAGGTGGCATTGTGTGCCAAAGAGAGATATGGTTTGGGTCGAGAGGATGAGATAGGTCGATGAGTTTTCGCTTGTGATTCATAGCTGGGATTGATGAAGACAGGCGAATGGAATTCGGCTCTTTAATATGTCTGGTCTTTCCGGAGTAAATCATTCACATCACTGGGACAGAATTCGCTTTTTTGACCCTCCAAGGTAAGTTTCACAGAAATTGGAACCTATAGTGTCCCACTGGTTGGACGATACGCGAAATAGTCAAGATTTAAATTTCTGGCGAACCTTGAGCGAAAGGGATGGTCCGTGGGGCGCGCAATCATTGTGGATCTCGACCAATCTACAATTAATGGGAATGGATGTGCTTGAGTAGGCTAGACTTCGGACCTGAGGTCAAATATATCTCATTGGGCATTTTGAGGCACGACGGCAGGTACAAACACCAAAAGTTTTTTTCAGAGTGCTCGCGGTAAATATCAGAAAAAATGAGGAAGGTAGCTTTTCGCCCTAATGAGCTAAAGATACACGAGCTAGAGCATCATGAAACTTCCGAAATCTTTTTCGCATCATTTCCACGCGATACCTCGTACCGGAGCACCGTCACACCCGACAAGATTTATCGGAAGAAGATTCACCATAACTTTCGGCCTTTGCAGTTCACCTAGTGCTGTCAAGTTTTCGACAATTAGCCCTCCGTGACCTAGAAAAGAACGATGAAATGGAAAGTCCCAAGGGGGTTCCAGCAGCGATTTATCTGGACTCGCGCAGTCGACCCCGATTACGGAGACACCACGAGCAATAAGTTGCTCTGCGACATCAAGACTCAGATACGGGTGGTCCCAGTATATCTGCCCAGTCGCAGCCCAATATTTCGACCACCCGGTATGAAGCAGGAGAATTATTCCTGGTTCGATTTTGTCCGCGTGGGGACTTTGGGCGATATCAACCCATGTGATGACTTCTTTGGGACCTTTGTGGGTGAAGTCTAGGACGAGAGCGACTCCTACGAGAGCACTAAGAGAAATTTGGTCGATGCTTTTCCCGTCAGCAATGAAATGTGATGGTGCATCGATATGAGTTCCCGTGTGAGAACCGAAGCTGACCGTATGCATACTGAATCCGTCTTTCGGAACAGTCGCTATTGGACAAGAGATGAGCTGAGGAAGGCCTGGAGGGATCGACATGCGCTCTGGATCGAGCGGATGAGAGAGGTCAACGAGGTCCATCATTGTAGGAACAGATATCACACACACTGAGGAGTTTAAGAAATTGAGAACGATAGGTTAGATTGCTTTTTCATACTTATACTGGGAAGCTAACTAATGATGGTGACCATTGACGTCGGCAGTGATGTTTCTCAGGACCTAAGAGAGTCAGTTGAAAGAAAATTCCTGTTAGTCAGAGTTCTGAAAGAGGTGTTCCAAAAGTTATCGCAATCAGGGCAAGTGATATAGGTTCGGTATTCGCGGTAAGCTTCCCTGTTCTAGAACCAGACAGCTTCTAATGCATCAGAAAAGGTCAGCCAGCAGTGAAAAGAATCACTTCAGCTCCAAATGAAAGAACTGAAGCAATCAGCGTAAACTGTTCCGGGGACGAACCGGAATGTCCGGAAGGCCTTACTAATACAGTAACGGATTTGCTTCTCTCTCTTTAGGTTTCTCCATCCACTGAGTGAGTCTTTGTATCTAAAACATGTTGTACTTCCCACTTTACATCGTCTAGTGCCTCCCGCTGTTGCTATTATAGGCTCTGGTATCACAGGATTATCTGTTGCACTTGCATTATCAAGAATATACGATGTTACTATCGTTGCGCGGGATTTAGTAGGCGACAATGAATCCCATGGATGGGCTTCGCCTTGGTAACATTCAAGAACATGCTTGGGCATGAGACGTGCAAGCTGACGCGTCCTTCAATCGACTTCTGTAGGGCTGGTGCTGGCTGGCGTGTTCGTCTATCTTTGAGACATCTGGTTTTTTTGTACTTACAGCTATGGTTAATTTCGACAGCCACATATTGGTACTTCGGATGAAGACATCGAGATGCAGAAAGCCTCATTCAGATATATGTGGAAATTGGCCGAAACAAATCCAGAATGTGGCTTGAAGGTTTGTGGATATATGTTCGATCTCTAATTGAGAGTCCCACAACTTGCTTTTCACTTTTTAGCGAGTGAAAAGTATTGATTATTTTGATCAAGTGAAGGACGAGAGTCTGGTCTGGTACAAGGATTTCATGCCTGGTGTATGTTGCCACCGATATTTTGACGCTGATGTAGTCATTGGTCTCTTCAGTGCAGACGATTACCTTCCACCGAGCTTCCCGAAGGTGTTACTCTCGGATTTGAGTTCCAGACCGTCGTCGCCACTCCTTCAATTTATCTTCAATGGCTCAAGGATCGTCTTTCAGCGTCCGGAACCACTTTCGTACGCAAGGAGCTGTCGCATATCTCCGAAATAAAAGACGTTGTACCACAAGTTGATGTTGTAGTCAACGCCAGTGGTGTTGGTGCTAAATATCTTGGAGGTGTAGAAGATGAGCTGGTAGAAGAGTTGAGAGGACAAACGATGCTAGTTAGGACAAAGGAAACAACTGTGATATGCCGCAGGTACGGCACTGATGTGCTCGTTGGTCGCACTGATATATATATCATTCAGCGGAGATCTTTATGCATATCCTATACCTCGATTAGACGGTAATGCAATCATTGGCGGGATAAGCCAGCCGGGGAACACTTCCACCGAGCTAGATCCTGCTCTTAGGACCGAAATTCTTCGTCGAGCCCGTCTGGTCACCTCTCCCGGTGCATATCCAGAGAAAGTAGAAGATCTCGAGATCGTTCAGGAAATCGTTGGCATTCGACCTGGAAGGATCGGTGGGGTGCGGGTTGAGAAGGAAGTGCTTCAGACGCCCCCTGTAGTCGGGATGAAAGTTGTACATGCATATGGAGTGGGTGGGACGGGATACAAGTATTCTGCGGGACTGTCGAAGAGAGTTGCCGATTATGTGGATGACTTCATCTATGGAGATGGAGTCGTTCTATGAGGAAGGAAACCAAAATGAGCTATCAAAACTACTTGCGTCCGTAAGTGAACCTCCAACTTTTTCCGCACAATCCACAACCTGCTCACTAAATTCGAGGATTTCAGACTGTCACTGCTACGTATAACCAGCATCTCGGAGACGTGCAACAGCGGCTATCAGATAGATTGTGGGTGGGCTTGTGAATGAATAAGTTGAAATTTCCATCTTGCCGTGTTTTCTTGTATAAGTTCGGGGGTTATCTTGCACGCGCTACAGCGGCCCCGCTAGCATATGATATAAATATGCATTTGAAAGGTTTTCTCTGTTCATTTACAGTGAGCTATGACTGAATCAAGGAGGGCTTTGGAACCTCCGCGAATTCCTCTCATACCTGAAAGAGCGCCGGACGGGGATGCTCCTGACGACCTAGTGCAGCTCCTTCTACCACAAAATCATACAGGTTTTCACCCCCTCAAAATCGGCAAAGAAGAATACCACATCTTAGCTGAAACATTTCTTGATGCGAGGGAAGCAATCTAGGCGTTTGGGAGAGTCTTTAAGTCCATTGTTCTCTTTCACTTGTGAGTTTCTGTATTCTAGGTCGGGCCTCGTTCTTGTTCCTCTCACCACGTACAGTGTAGACGGTTTACTCGCATTTGGCCATTTTCGAGGACAACCAATCCAGCACCTTCCCTGGGGTGCCTTCGCTTGGTTGTAACAGGCAAACAACAAGCCCAGGGTCCCTCTTATTTGGTGAGGGCGAGACATTCTATCACACACGATTCATGGTTTTGATGTCATGGTCTTGATAGGTGCATGACTTCAAGCTCCATCCACAGAATAGAACCTGGTCCTCATGTTCCTCCATTTCCATTAGGCTTCAACCGCGTGGTTTTATGTAAAGTATCCCAGGTTCTCGTTGGCGGCAACTGTTGAACTTCCAGCGAGTGAGTGACTAGTAGTCTATAGTCTCGCTTGCACGGTTTTTTGATCATGTACATATCAGTTTCATGAGATGCATGGGGTGCATGAGGAGTATTAAATAAAGCCGTTTGACAACGTTACGTTTGACCTTCGAAATAACACATCGCGCATTGTAGATAATTGGATGATATTACTCACTATTTGATTTGGGACCGTAGGAAATAAGTATGATAGGAAGGGACGAGGTAGGAAGATAAAATTGCAGAGTGGTACGTAGATGGAGAGTAACGTTAACTCGTTAGAAGAACACAAAAGAAAGATAATAGTTCTATGGCAATAAGTGATGAGCAAGATCGAGAAAACAGGAGGGGATGGATATACTAGTGATTGCAGCAGAGATGAGTGAAATGGGATATAGTACAAGACTCGACAGTGGGATTGGGAGGCTTTAACTTGAAGAGGGATGGAAAGGAGCGAAGGGACAAATCATCATCCGACAGTGGGTGAGATGAAAAAAAATGTCCATAGAAGGCGACGTTCGAAGATGTACCAGGATGACGTAGGAACCAGAAGAAATGGCGATTGCAGGAGAGGGAAGGTAATGAATAGTTTTGTCATTTATGTTTTCTTCTTCTTCTCTAATCCCAAACCACGATATTTCCTTGTCTTCTGCAACTTCATCCATCACTCTCAACACAGCCTCAAAGAACCTTCATCACGGATATGTTCACCTCCGATACCTGTATCACCATGCAATGAATTACAAAAGAAAACGGAACCGTCCCCGTTCATAGCCCACGAAAGCAATAATAACATCCAACGCTCGAATTTGAAAGAGAAAGAAAAAATAGAGATAATACACAGCCTGAGCCTGAACCCAAAGTCGGGAAAATGGAACCTTTCAAGGGTGAAGGGAGGGCAAGGAAGGAAGAACCAGTGCAGATAGTTGTAATGACTGTCGGTGGCGGAGGAAACAGACTGGCACGGCGATGATGAGGGCATCGCCAGGCGACCCGAGTGCAACGACTCTGTGTCATTGCCGAGTCGCGGTGTAACCCCATTGGGTTGACCTAGCCCATCTTGCTGTCCTTCTTTTTCTGCTTGCGCGGCGGTGTTACTGGTCGACCCATGTTCATCCCACCATATGGGTATTTTGCTTTCTTTTCTGCAGGCTTGAGTATCTGAGAAGAACGATATTTGTTCGGATCTGCAGTCAGCTGAGCAACAGCGGGGACGGACCTGGAACGAACACAACAAGGTTTCGTCAACACTCATCATAGCACCCGCGTTGTCAAATTCGCCACAATAATTTGGGGCTGAGAAAAGCGTCACTAAATGTCGTTTCGCGAAAAATTCATATCCATCTTCGACGACCTATGAGAGAAGTTAATCAAGGTTGTGACTTGCATGGTGAACAAACCTGATGAGCCCGGCAAATTAAATCCATGTCATGCTTCTGTAGGAAACGTGAAACAACATCTGGCCCAAATGTAAACGACACTCCTCGGTCATTCTCCGACCATCCAGTGATGTCTTTATCTGGATCTGACCATAACAAATCGCAAAGTAATCCTATGGGGTTAAAGTGAGCAACCTAAGCCAAGGAATGATAAGGCAATGGAACTAACCAGTATCCGGAACATCCGTAGGCCGCATGACTCTGCGTATCTGCTCCATCGACTGCAAGTCTGGACTCAATCCTCCATGCATCGTGAAAATCTTTTCGTCAATGATAGCGGCAATGGGAAGACAGTTGAAGCAGTCGGTAAACGTTTTCCATAATTTGATGTTGTATCGACGTTTGCCTACCAATATCGAACGACATTAGCAAGCTTATTTGATTGGAACTAGGCAGTGCATATGGGAAACGCACATTCATCGTAAAACCCATATATCCTATTGATACTGGCGCATTCGTGGTTCCCTCGCAGGATGAAGAAATTTTCAGGGTATTTGATCTTGTAGGCGAGTAAAAGGCAGATGGTTTCTAGGGATTGTTTGCCTCGGTCTACGTAGTCGCCGAGGAAGAGATAGTTTGCTTCTGGAGGGAAACCGCCGTATTCAAAGAGACGCAAGAGGTCGTAGTATTGGCCGTGAATGTCGCCTGGAGCTGTGTAAGCTAGGAGGAACAGCAAAAGAGTAAAACAGGACGTACCACAAATCTTGATGGGCGCTTCCAGCTCCAGAAGAATGGGTTGGTTTATGAATATTTCTCTCGCCTTTGTGCAAAGGTACTTGATTTCATATTCCTGTAGCTGAACCGGCTTTCCGGGTCTGTTACCTCGTACTGAAAAGCAAAAGAGTCAATGTCCGAATCGGTGCAGTCGAGTTAACGTGGAAAGACTCCAGCGCAGTTCCTCGCCCCAACAGCTTCTTTTTGTCCAGTAAAAACGAAGAAACGTTGGCCAAACACACATTTAATGTTACAAAAGAGCTTCTCGAAGCCACAAGAGAGATGAAAGCTGCCAGCTCACCTTCCAAAAGTCGGTCAATGACCGAGTCAAGATCGATTTCCGTCGCTGAATCCGCCATAGCTCTGTCCGTCAAAAAGGTGCTCTCTAACAGTCGAATTTCTTCCCAGCTAATCCTTTCAGGCGCTTTTGAGGTGGTCGTAAAAACTTCTAACGAGGCAAAAAGGAAAAAGGAAATGAGTTTTTTTCTGATTGGGTAAGATGGGTGCGTGCTCGAGTGCACCTTTATACGAAGAAAAGAAATAGTCTTCAAAAAGGTGGATATCAGTCAAAGGAGCTCGTCGGTGAGCAGCCGGCTGTCGAAGACGTTGTTAATCGATTGTTGGGGCAGTACAAGATAAGTTCTGCCAGAAACCGGATGGTTTCTCGGCGCCCAGTGTGGGAATATTTGTGAGCGGCAAACAGCATCCGCATTGCTCAAGTGTGCCAACAAGACAAACAGATTCTTATTGCTTCTTATTGCTACAATAACCTATGTACATGGCTAGTACAACATGCTATGGGGCATATTATGAGCCTGACCAGGAAACAAGTGATACAAGTGTCGTGTGTGTGTGTTTACTAGAAAGTGTATACAGTATGTACGTCAAGGGAGATAGGAACAACAAAACAGTATGTAAAGAGAGAACAAAGTAAGACCACGATGCTGAAGAAGACGTCCAGAAAAATAACAAAGGAAAAAGTGTAAAGATGTCGATGGATATTTATGAGTTGTACTTGAATGAACTATCGAGCAGCAGAAGCAGTAGCGCTTGTATTACCGGTCACATTGGCATTTTGAGCGCCGGCATCCACAGTGTTGGTCCTTCGTGGCCTTCGACGTCTCCGTCTGATCAAATATAATGAGCTTTGAACAAGAATCAGGCGTTAGACGATATAAGACCCACCTAGGAAACAAAGGTCCTCTCGGCATGGGCCGCTCGTCCAAGTCAAGCGCGATATTCGCTGCGGAGTGTAAGCCCTAGAAAGTACAATCACAACCAAACACGTCCGTTAGCTAACTGAGCCAACACAGGAACCAAACGTCGAATCAATCACACTTACCTCAATCCAATCCACCACAGCCGTTACATCTCTCGCTTGCAAAAGAAACTGCTCTCCCTCCATCCTCACCCGAATCACATTCTTCCTCTTCAAATAATCATTCCCCAACCCACTCTCCGCCTGCTGAAGCGTATACGAGTGGATAAGATCACTCTTGTTCGGCGGCGGACAGGTGACTCCGTTTGGGAACCGATTCATTGAGAAAGTCGAGGAAGGTGCAGATGTGATCGGCGTCGGTGCAACAGAGGACAACCCAGTGCCAGTACCCACATTCGAGGATGCAGAGACCAAGGATGATATAACAGATGCAGAAGAGGGTATGGAAACGGAGAGATCGGAATTTGAAGTCGTCGGACCCATACTGCTGCTCGTATTGACACTGGGAAAATTTGAACTAGAGTTTACACCACTTTCCGAGTCACCGAACGAAGGCCTCGACGGAGACCTCGAAATATTGAACGATGATCTCGCAGAAGAGGGCCCACTACCAGGTTGATGAGGCACATTGAGGAACTCACTCTGTGCGCGTTTATGAGATTTTGGCGCTTTGAAGATTTTGGCTAGTCTGGACCTGTGTTGTGGTGAAGATTCATCACCATCATTGAGATTTGTTCTCGACCTAGAGGCAGACCGTGACGCAGATCGCGAGAGCGATCTATTTCTAGACTGAGGCGAATGCGCATTATTCGTAGTGACCTCTGAATTGGCACTCGCTGGAGGAGGAAGTGCGATCTGTGTGACAAGACTTCTTCCGCCTCCTTCTCCATCAATCTTCTCCTGCCTCAGCCTCTCTTGCTCTCTTGCCTTCTCTTCTACACTTGCACTACCCACTGTGCCCGAGATCGTGGCCGTTCCACCGTGTCCTGCTGTTGTCGACGATCCCGAATTCCCACCGACGCCTACACCGACACTCATATCGCCGACACCGACCTTGCGCTCCCACCAATCAGTAACCTTGCCTGTCCCGGTGTACTCTGGTGGACATCGATAAACACGAAACACCGTCCCTTCAAGTTCGCACACAACTTTGCGCCACTTGCGGTCTTTGGCTTGTACACCTGGACCGATGAACTCGAGTTTGCGGGGCATGATAGCTCGTAGGAAAATTTCGTTCGAATACGGGGGCAGACGCTCGTTGCCTTCTTCTGGATGTGGTGACGGCGAAGGACTAATATGTCCGACACGAGGTGGGCCCAACGAATCCGTGGCGAGGGGTTGACCGTGTGTATATTCCAACACGAAGCTAGGATAAGGTGGTGGAGGTGATCCTACAATGAAAGTCGGCATCGATCGACGACGGAGAAGCGACCCGGTGCTAGAAGGACGGCCGCTAGCACTAGGGGCAGGTTTACCAGTGGCGCTAGGCACAGATGGGCGAGGAGCTGGAGCGGGAGACTGGATATGTGCAAGGTGCTCTTCCATGGATAGATGTGGAGGAGCAACCAACGCCTGTGTATCCTTTCTCGCATGCGGATCGCGAGGTTCTTCAGTGATCAGCAATGCATCCTTGCGTGAGGAAAGCGCTCTCCGTGTCTCCTCGTCCGAAGGACCAACTCGCGTCGGTTTCAATGGCTTCGATGCGACGTTATCAAGAGAGGAATGATCGTGAGCGTTGGAAGCTATAGTCAGAGTCTTAGCCGTATGGCGTACATCGTCAATGTGCGTTTCGAAAGAACGCCTTTTGATACCACTGACATGGTCTAATACGCCGTCTGGCGTCATTGAGTGGCTCGATATGCTATCTGCGGTACCATGAGCAACCACCTGATCATTTCTGATATCTTTGTGCTTCTTTGCCTCTGTGCTCGTCGCAGCTTGCCCAAGGCCTAACCCAGGAATATCAATCATACTCCTTGAAGCGTGCTTGTAGATCCCTGGCCGCTCAGGCAGAGGAATTAGCGGTGTCCGAAACACGGGGGTTTCAGTAGATATTGGAGTCCGTGCGGGTACCGGTACAGGCGTCTTCCCTAAGAACGAGAGCGTGTCGCCAAGGTGAATCCGCGGCGTGCTCCCAGGAGGAGTCGGATTACTATTTTCACCACCACTACTAGGCGGAGAGCTATAATGCTGGGCCGAGAAATAATCATTACCAAGGCCAAAACGAGGTGTGCGAGAGGAAGCTGTGGGTGTTTTTCCTGAATCATCGTTCGCCCGTTGTTTGCCTTTTGGGTCGATATTGAGGAATGAAAGATCTATCCTGGAGACATCCACAGATGGCAGTACTGAAGACATTGGTGGTTGTAAAGGCGAAAGACGGGACGAACTCTCAAGGCTCGACCGGGTATCCTCATCCTCGCAGTCACCTTCACCTTCAACATCCGTATCTTCATCCTCATCACTACTCTCTCCATCGCCATCGATATCATCATGATCGTCATCGTCCTCATGATGGTCATTGCCCGCCATAGGAAGTGCCGGCATCTCACGAAGGTTTCTCCTACTTTGTGCATGAACAGAGAACCTCTTGCTTTCAACAACCGGACTGCCGATACTACCGATGACCATCCCACTCGCCCTGCGAGGAGACGTCGACGACCCAGCAAGACCTGTACCTTCACTCGCAGAATTTCTCGTGAGTGGACTGCCAAAGTGACCATCACTTTCGTCCGTAGTTTGAGGCAATTTCAACTTGGGCAAATTGAGAATGGGTAACGCAGGTTGCCGGATGATGATTGAAGGTGATAGACGCGCAGAAGCACTTTCGTTATCAGAAGTCACTAGACTAAATCTCCGACCCGGAAGAGGTGTATTCAAGTGGGGTGCAAAGGGTCGGCGAGAGGAAGGCGTCGTGAGAATGGCAGTATTCAGATGAGGCGCAGAGGGTTGACGAGAAGGATATGAGGAAAATGCAGGTGGCAAAGTCGTGGGAGGAGGATTGTGTAAAGTCGTAAGTCTCTGGGAAGACGGAGATGCGTTCGGGTTGAGTTGATACTGAGAGTTGAGTGGGGAAGTAAAGGTGGGTGTGGATGTAGACGAAGCGGAAGGTGAGGGTGATGATGATATAGTTTGTGGTGAATGCGAATTTTTCGAGAGTTCAGGTTTTGGAGGAGGTATAGGACCAAGAGAGTTCTCAGATGAATGTGTATTCTGAGGAGTGACTGTAGTTGAAGACGAGATGGATAACGTTGACTGGGACATGTTGGGCCTTTCAGGATCTCGTCGAGGTCTTTCATATGAAGAGGAATCTAGGACCTGGTCCTGTTGGAAGCTATCGGTATGAAGCGAAGACGGCACTTTCTCATTCTGACCATGCGCTTGAACCTGTCGACTAGGATTAAATGGAGACGATTCCGGAAAGCCCTCAAGTCGTGCCTGATAGGTCCGGTTCATCTTCGCGTCCTTTATCGAGCTAAGCAAGGCAGAATTGGATGACGTCGTTTGGCTTGCCTCGTTTACATGTGGTAACCCCTCTACCGCGCCGTGCTGCTGCTGCTGGCTGACAGTAGGGTTGACAAAGTTAGTCCTTGGAGGCGAAGGATGATGCATAGACTGAGACGAGCTACCGGTGCTATCCCCGCCATCATGGTCTTCAGGGTCAAGCATACTTCGAATATTGAGCACCGGCTGGGACATGTATGGCTTCTGTGCAACATGCATATTGATATCCATGGACCTTGTTTCGCGAGTAGAGGTGGCGGCCACGTTCATCGACATGTACGGTCCTTTGCCTCTCTCGTGATTATCGTTGTTTTTACTGCGAGTGTTCCCGAGGAGACGAACTTTCAGGATTGACACTTTGTTAAAAATGCTATTGGCTTTAGACTATAAAGTAACAATCTAAGCCACATAAACGCCAAACAGTGAAGCCAGAAACGCACATGAAAGCTTGAACTCCGCATCTGCATCGCAGACTGAGCTCGAGGATAGGGTTCTTGAACCTCCATTGTTTATTGTTTGTGTGGTACAGATACAGAGTCGTCTATGATTGAATGAACATTCCAAGCTTCTGGATTTTCGAGAAGTAGACAAGTTTTGTTCGTCGTTATTATCGACAGAGGGTGTCTGGATAGTCCTGGTCAAAAGGTGAACCTGAAAAGCAAAAAGAAGGGAGATCACAAGTCTGAGCACTTCGACAATCAGACCCGTTCAGTCACCGATGATGACACAGATTTCCAAAAATAGTCGCTTTGTTATATCCCCATTCGGAATAAGCATATTTTTCCACAGCTTCGTTCTTTCTGTTTGAATTTTTCCAAGTGCTTTCGTCGAGCTGGAAGACGGCTTCGAAAGAAAAGAAAAGCTCTCCTCACTCAAGTCTTTTCTCCTGAGCAGGGATTACAGTCCCACCAACACCTTTTTGCTGAATTCATCAATACATTTGCCGATGCTCCGCTAAGTTTCCACACTGGTGGAAATCATCTCAAACTGCGAAAAACTGCGTCAAGGAATTACACTCTGCCAGTCCTGAATGACAACTCACGTGGGAAATGACGCCAGTATCTGGTCCTCCGGAGTCCAAACGCCTCGCAACTCGAGTAGGATCTAAATGTCTAAGGCTAAAAATTCGGCACAAGGATTATACCTTACCCCAGCCATTTAGTCCAAAACCTACGATGTATATTTGGAGGACCCTGTAATGTATCTGCAAACACAAGGATTGATACTTCACTTCACTAAGTAGTGTCAAACGACTCGGAACAGTGACGCAAGAGTTTCATTTCCAGTTCTCCCATACAAAAGTTTTCCGCCTCCCATCAAGCTCCTCCGCAGTGAGATGGCATGTCTTTTGACAACGGAATAGCTGTTGAAGTTCTCAGGTATATTTCTCACGGTTTCTTTCGGGATGTTTGACGTCTTTTAACTACAGCTATGTAATTGCAAGGTATGTGCATCAGCAGCTGTCATCCCAAGTCTCACACCACCGGGCTCGGAATGGAGAGTACGCCTGGTTCCTGTAAACTCAGGCTCACGCTCTACTGGCCGAAAGAAAACAACGAGGAGAAGAAAAATAGCAAGTTGCGGCTAATATTGAAGTGATGAACTTCCAATGATTCTAACGTAGCGACGTAGAATCCAGGATGCGATCTCAAAATTATTCGTGTCTTTTGTATAGTAGAATATCTGGATTCCTACAGTGTTACGTGCGCTTGTGTGTAATGTCCTTTAACCTCACCAGGGTATGACTTCCTATGCAAATCGTTTCTCACTGTCATTTTCAGCCCCTAAACAAGTGGTTCTAATAGAGCGCGCGCCTTCAAACCCCTACCTAATCAACCAACTCGATCGCCACACACCAAAAGCTTCGTCCCCAAGGCTCGGAGCCCGCACTCGATTCAGCAGCATCCTTGCGCTCACAACACATAAATCGCACAGGTTGACCGTCCCAGTACCGCAGGAGGTCAAACGAAATACCCCCGGGAAGGCGGAGGGTGAGAGAAGGTGCGAACTCGAGGAAGCCGTAGCAGAAATCGGTTGTGATGATGTCCTATGTTCATTCATTGACGGGCACGATGAAAATGAGAAGATGTGAATGACAGGAGCGAGAAAGATAAGAAATGTGAACGGGGATAGAGCGAACGAATACGTGAGATTGATTTACCTCTGGACCGAACACCACACTCTTCCTATTTTTCGATACACTAAAATAGTTTCTTCGCTGCACAGCCGTGTGCAAGTTCACTGGAGGTGGAGCTCCGTTCCTATTTCTCGACGCAGGCCGACTTCCGCGTGCAACTTTTGATAACGACTTAATCTTGCTTGACTTCGAACCATTCGAACTGAGAGATTTCCTCGAAGGCGAGGAAGAAGAATGTCCTGAACACCCAGAATGGGTGGAGTGCTCTGACGAAACTGATGACAGGGAAGACGTGGAAGAAGACGCCGAGGAAAGCGGTGAATCAACATCCTCATCGTCTTCATCATGATAAGCAAGAGAGAGTTGGGAATTATCATCCGTGAGCGAGCTTGTTGAAGGGAATCTAGGTGGTCTGGATTTGTGCGAATGCGCGAAATGAGGCATAGTCGCGACGAGCGGGGATAGAGCCCATGGTTTCGTTTGAGAGGTTAAATCATGCAAGAGGTTAGGGTCGATGTAACTGCAACAAGGACATGAATATAATGGATTATCAGAGAAAGGCCGGCAGCACCTCATGAACTTGAGAGCAGCTCCAGAGCCCCACGGTAAATGAAGCGGTCTCTCGAATGTGTTTCCAAATAAAATATCATCAGCAGAGTGCGGTTGCAGGAATCGACCTTAAACATAATGAGTTTGGCTTCCACAAATGTCAGCGTTACTAAGTATCTACCTTGGACTTGTATACTCCATGTAACGCCTTTCCTGTCATCTCTTTCAAAGTACTCTGTACTTCCATTGAAACCTTTGATATTCGCGATAATGTGGCCTTCGAAATGGTCTGATGAAACTTTGCAGGGTGTGTTGGTGTTGACCAGATGTGTTATTGAGGCGAGATGATTTGGGTCCGGTCCAGCGAGAACGCGAAGCTGAGGCATATCTGAACGAAATGGACAAGGCGAGTTAGGTGGATGCGTATTGTCGTCAAGACTTGTGTACAATCCAAAGAGGAGGAAGTATGAAGACTAAAACTTGAAAGGGCCTTAAGAGGAATGACTGAATGACGCAAGAGACGAAAGAAGGTGGGACGTAGCCGGCTACGCAAGGGATCGAAGTTGGTGAAAGAGGCAGCTTGCAGTGGAGTTTACTCGCTTCCAAATGGGGCAAAAAAGTTCAGATATTCAAGATTCCATTTTAGGTAGAAGTTTCTCAGGTATATCCATGCTTTGACTCTGAAAAGCTGTACGTAAGTTTGCGCAGTGCGAGCCTGTGCGAGCTAGCACTAGTGAATACGGGACCATCTTCTGTCACTGTCAGAGAGCGCTAACTTCTGGTCTTATACGGTCATTACTGATTCTGATTATTCAAGCGAGCATGCGCATGGGTCTGCAATCGTTGAACACGATGGTGGAACGACATATAGGTCTGTTCTCGCGAAATATCTGAAATCCCTTGGCTTCTCCAGCAACGAGAGGCGTCCATTGTCCCATGCGCCAAAGAATCTAGCGGTACTCAGCCAAGCCAATTTAGTATCTATCATCTGCGCAGTCCCGGCAAGGGGTTTCAACCATGATTGAAAATAGGACGGAGTGGGTTCAGCCACTGGGTTGAGATAATTCGGGCATCGAGGCACTGACAAATGACAGTAAAAAGCCATCGGGCTTCCATTCCTCCTATCGCCATTTCCGCTGCTTCACCATATTTGCTTCCGCGTACTTTGATGTCCTCCCACTGGCACGAACCGCTGAATCATTACTATCAACACTGTATGATCGCCGACCGACAGAGCCAACAAGGACGATTCAAACAAAATCAACTGACAACTATACGTCCTGTTCAGGATAGATACAACAGTCATTATGTACCTGTCTGCAATGTACATAGAAGTTATCTTCGAAAGCAATATCGGTTCTCCCTGAGCGATATCTATACCCCGTTTCAACGCCTTGAAAAATCTGTGTTTCAAAATTAAAATTTTAGCCATATCAAATCAGATCAAACTTGTGAAGAGAGCCAAGATATACTCGCTATCCTTGATCCTATGTAGGTTGGTTCCATTAATTTTGGACGAGGCGTCCAGGCGCCGGGACACTCATATTAACACAAAGGTACCCAAAAAGAAGTCTCAATTCGAAGAGCACATCTCGATACCCCCACATCGCCATCCAGTGTACATTATCAATTCTTACGGCCGCCGAGCGGTTGCCATTTACACAATGGGCAAGATTATTCACGAGGCTGTTGCTCGTATCATTCCGAATTGAGATGCTGATGGTGTTGCAATGGATGTTTTCTGCTCCATCACTTTGGGTAAACGAAACACAGACATCTCAATCACCATCTGACTATTAGTATCATGGTTCTAAACGTACTACGAAACAATCTACCAACGTATGGTGCTGAATAATCCAACAGCTCTCCAACAGCTCTTTTGACTGCATCTTAGTGATCCAGTTCAGCACAAGGTTGATGATGTCAACATCAAAATTCGTTCTTTAATCTTGAGGTCAGTATACAAATTAATACAATTACTGTGTGCTCTGCCACCGCCATAGCATTCTTTGGAACCCTCGTATACGGAGGATACTTAAACGGCGACAGCTACTCTTTCTTCGCTGGGGTTGGATTAGCAGCGATTCTAGTCTGAACTTCTTCTACGCATTGGTTGTCCCACAGACCGTTGGGACTTCTTCTTGCAAACACCTTTTATCGGACAGAATCTTGTTAGAGGCCTCGTAGTTGACGCTGTCGTGGCACGAATTCCAAACAGTGGCATACCTCTTTCAACAGGACATAACTCACGGAAATTATCTCCTTTTCATTTTTTCTGCAGCAATTTTCTAATGTGAACTCCACTGTTCTTTTCAATGTCACACAAAGTTTGACCATGGGCAATAGACCTTACCTGTACCAGAATTGCGATGAACTAGCTTGGGCCTAGTCTATTTCCCTGCAGACGGACATTATTAGGGAATGGGCATCAGGGAGCACCGATAATGCCCAACAGCTACACAGAGTTCCAGAAGCGAGTGGTATAGATGACTCAAGTGCAGACACTGATACACGAAAAAGATCTCCAGGAAAAACCGGCTCATATGAGTCCAACTTGCCAAGTCGTTCCATCAAACACAACCAGAAGAACTTCTCCATAGGAGCGAAAATGATGTTTGTGATATAGTCAAGAATATCTAGTATCAGATGGCAGATATCGATCATTGCTCAGAGGCCAGAGTGCAACGAGCTGCTAGACCGAGTAGTGGACAGTTCGTGGGAACATTTTCAAGTCGTATATTACTTATATCCCATGACCGTGAAGACTCCCAGAGACTCCACCAAACATCACGAAATCTCATGATGGCAACACAGGCAGAAGATCACACTCACCAGACATCAATACCCTTTGGATCCTTATAGGCTGACCGTCGATGTAATCACTCAGTGAAAGCAGTTCTAGAAAGTAAACATATGGTTTCCATCATCTTCATCTTCATCTATCCATTGCCACATTGACCGTCAACCTTGTTGGCTAATCAGTGAAGGCCTATCCATAATCTAGTATCTGCCCCTCATGTAACTGATCGTGGCTCCATAGGTTCTTCATAAAATCAGCACTTCATCAGTACTCTCCACTTAGTACTCCCCAGGCACTGATGTTGTGATCATGATATCGGTAGTCTACGCAAAAACCAGCATACTTAAAGGACACCCAAAATACATAGAATATCCGAAACTTCAATTTTCTCTTGTCGCCTCCAGCTTGAATCCCAAGAAAACTTGGCATCGCTTCCGATTTTCGCAATGGCGTTGGACGATACAGGAATGCATCGAGCTGGCCTCGCTTTTCTTTACAGAATCATTCCAGTTCTGGTTGCCACCCTTTTATATGGTAAAGCTTCTTGAGCGTATTCGTCAAACACATATTAAGTCTCCCTTTAGGCATTTATATCTCTCTGCTGTGTACTGCAACTCGAGGATTATGGTGAGCGTCATACTTAAATTGCCAATCACTGGATTAAAGGCTGGAATTAATCATGTTGTGCCGCAATCACAGGCAGCGAGGATTGAAAAATCAAGCCAACTTCACTATTCTGCTTATACTTTACCTACTCTTCTTCATCACAAGCACATTATGGTCACTAGAGGTTGCTCAGCTCATGGGATTGGTCGAGCTACTTCTTGATCCGAAAGATTTATCCACCGATGGCCAGTTCAATGTCTTCTATGCATTGATAGCACGCGAAACCAAACTCACTAGTGTGCTTTTTGAATCTCAAGTGGGTGCCCAAACGTCGAACTCTTTGACTGAACTGCTGCTTACCCGCCAACTTTTTGAAGATGATTGTGGGGGATATACTGGTGATCTGGCGTCTATCAGCAATATGGTTCAACCAGAAGATGATGGTCTTGATACCTCTTTTCTGGTGGGGATTAATGATCAGTGCGTCGCAACATTCAATCTTTATCTGTAAAATCCAAACCATGTTCTGTTAGTCAACATGATCATCGAGGCCTCACACTGTAATTCAGGTGTAAACAGTACCAACTATACTGAACTTTGCAAAGTAACGCAAGTGTTGGCACCTGTTTTATCAGTCGTTACAAACGTTTCGGTAATGATGCTCACTGTATGGAAAGCTTGGTAAGTTATCTTTCCTCTATGAATATCTAATACTTGCTCAACGCTCATTTTACAGGTTGATTCGGGATGAGTTCAAGCTTGTATTCCGCAACAGACGAACCAATAAATTGTTCAGTATTTTTGTACTTCTTATCGAATCTGGGACTCTCTATGTCATCATGCTGGTATGACAATGGACTTTGAATTGAGGATTTCTCCTCACTGAATTCACACAGGTCACTGATTTGCTAGTCACATCCTACGTCGTTGGAGGGAATGAATCTGTAGCGCGCATGATCAGTTGCATCTCGGGATATTCTACGGTCCAGTTCGTTGTGAGTATGCCAAGTGTATGCACCTGCTTCGAGCTCACACTCGTATTTTGTAGGCCATCTATCCAACTCTCATGCTCAACATTCTGCGAGAGTCAATCTGGAACTCACCCAATGATAACCTTGAAGTACTGTCTGTCAGCAAACAGTTTACCACACGGCCAGCTGTCTCGTCAACAGCAAGGTATACTGATCACGGACAGCGCAGCTTGGTAACAATGCAATTTGCTGGTTCAACTGAGGTGGAAACGGTGTCTCTTACAGAACGACATGGTAGTTTGCTCAATTTGAACACGAAAGTTTGATGTTTTTTTTTTTCGTGACTGGGGTGTTTCCTCTTAAATTGTCATTGTTATTTATGATCTGTCCTTAGTTTTTTGTACACAACTTCTACTCAAGTAGCTACTGGCTCCCCATCAATGTAAAAAAGCTCTGTTGTCGTTGACTCTGCTAACTCAAACGTTGTTTTGAGGCAATGAATATTGACTATTGATTCATTCAAACGAATCGTAGCTGCCAGAACACTTTCATGTATAGTCATTAGAATCGGATATGAGGTGGAAACTCACAAAATGGTACCATGTCGAAGAAACCTCAGCGGATCTTCCCATTTACGGACCTTCTCGAAAGCTTCCCCATACAATCTTTTTGTAATCTCTCCACAAGTGTCACAGAAGCGTGCCCTTGAGTTTAACATAAGTTACTCGAGAACAGGTTTTCCTGATCAAACATTGCTAAATTAATCAGTATACCAAGAGTTGCTTAGGGATGTTGAATCAAACATGATACTACCAATAATGCTTTCGAATCGGTCAGGAGGTAGAGTTACTTCAACGATCTTTTTCGAGCATTCAGTAGCGGTAACAACTGCTGCTGCTACTGATTTAATTTCGGGCGTCGTGCGTTACCGTTCGCCAGTGCATCTACAGTTGGTCGGTTCGACATCCTACATCTAGTCTCGATCCGAAAAACACTCCACGCAGAATGAACTCATTTGGAGATGAAATTGTGTGAAGTATACAAAACATACACGATGCTAACGACATCCTTTCAGTACAACTATATTTAAACTTCTTCATTATTCTTCGTCGTCTGTGAGGTTTGCCTCATCCGCTTCTTTGTAGGCCGAAAAGACTCCGGAAGACTGGTATCGGACCAAGACGCACCAGATATCAGCATCGCAAGGCCTTTGGCACACGATGCAATCCGGGCCATGCCTGTTTCATAAAGTACGCAGGTCAGTAGAAAAGAAAAAAAAATCCAGATACTTGTTTCTAACGCACCATGTCCACAATGACCGGCAATGACATACGCACCAGGTTTTCCTTCGACATTTCCGACGAAAGGAATATCTGTTACAAGACGTGTCACGGTCAAAGTAGTAAGTCACCGATCGAAGGAAACCCCACTGACTGTCTCGAGTGAAACCCATAATACCTGTATACGTTAATAGGTAAATCACCGAAAAAAATCAAAAATCGTGTTCACCGGTCCAATCGTACAAAAGTCCCTCGCCAGAGCGCAGAGAGTCCCCTCTCTGGTCCGAATTCGGATCATGCCATCCTCCAAAATATTTGTCCATTGCACTCTTGAAATACTCTGTGATCTCTGCTTGCTTTCCACCTTCACCAGTACGTCCAGAATCATTCGTACATCCAAGTATAGCACCCGGGCGAGGGGAACTATCTTTGCCACCTCCGAGGATTATGATTCCGTCTTTGGGACGTTGAATGAGGTAGTCGAAGTGATCCTGCGTAAGACTATGATAAGTGAACCCGAACGCAATGTCCATAGACCAGACGACCTTTCCCCAATAATAGCAACACGTCTTGTCCATCATCCCTTTCCCTGAATACGAAGGTGTTGGCACTATCGCAGCGCATTGGCCTTGCCCTGGTACAATGTTACCTAGGAACTCAGGCAGTAGCGTGGCAGTGTACGCATTCGTAGCGAAAATGACCTTATTTGCCATAACTTTGCCTCGAGGTGTTGTTATAATCCACTGCGCATCCGCTTTGGTTATTGTCTGAGCCGAAGTACCGACGGCAGTAACAGGCGTATGAGTTTGTAGGTTCAGTCCGAATTTGGAAATGCATAGCTGAAGCAGATGCGAGACGAGCTTGTATGGGAACAAGGAAGCGGCTGGAAAAGAAGCTGTAAGCACTGCGTTGCGCATTCGGGTCAACTGATGTTGATATATGCGAAGGAAAAGTAGTCAGTTTCTTAATTCGTGCTTGATCCAAGCTATCCGGTCAAGAAAAACGGTGATAAAGTGTGTGGCGCCCTGAGAGCAACTACCCTTATCATGGGCACAGAAAAGCGGGCGCAGTGAAATGCTCACCCGCTTTGCCTCATCACTATCCGTTGTCATCTTCACGACTCCCTCTATAGGTCCGCCGTCTTCTTTGAACATCTGGTACGAGTCGAGTTTCTTATCTGCGGCTTCCTGATCAAGAGAGGTCTCATAGGATTCACCGAGCCAAAAATCACAGTCAATTTGTTCTTTTTCGATGAGCTCGGTCATAAGGTGGAGGTTCGCCTACGGAGAGTGATTAGGCTGCTCGAACTATTCCAAGAAATTCTGGACATCAACAGACCATATCAAATGCGATGATCTTCAAAGCCTCCTCCTTTCCAAAGATTTTTTTGTACTCATGATAGCCTGTATACGATCCAAGTGAACATCGACTGACTTCGCCCAAAACAAAGGGCTCACTCACCTTGGAATACATATGGCCTGCAGTGTCCGCCGTTTCTTCCCGTAGCGCCGTCACAGGCCTCTCTCGCTTCCAGCATTAATACAGATTTTGGCGGGTTCAAGCCAGTCAAGAGGTAATAAGCTGTAGCAGCGCCAGACAGTCCGGATCCGATAATTACTACATCGACTGAAGGAGGTAAAGATTCCGTTGTTCGATGACCCAATAACGACGAAGAGCGAGTGTTCTGCAACCAGAAAGATAAGCAGGGATCTTTTACAGGTAAACCAGGACTAGGATAAGATTCTGCTTCATAGTACATTGTGCTAAGTAGAAAATGTACAAACCAGTCGACTTCCCCACGATACACTTTTGTGGCGTCTAGGCGTCTAAAGGCTAGAGCGCTAGTCATTTTTATTTTTCCATTTCCAGGGTTGACAACGACGCCCATCAATATATTGACCTGCGGACTGGAGTACTATACATTTCACTTTGGTCAAAATATCATCACAAAGAGTTTTTACAAACAACGAGGAAAGCTTAATATGTTGAACAAGCACTTGTTGTGTCTTGAATTTTGGTGATAGGATGGGTTTAGGGGCTAGGTATCGACGTGGAAGCGAAGCCGACGGTGAAGCTGGTAACTTGTTTCGAGTTCAAATCAGCATCAGGGTTGCAGTGCCGATGGAGTACCTCGTTTGGTGTTTTGATCTCTCCTGGATCTCTCTACACTTATTTGAATTTTTCACACCGTTCTAAAGGCCAAGTTTCTGTTCTTTTCATTTCTCTCACCGTCTACCCGCTCCCCCCCTACTCTCCAGCTGCAAAGCCGCAATGAGCGATCAGATTACTGAGCTCTATAACGAAGCTTTACGACCTGCGATAACAGCCTTAACAGTACGTGCTGCTCGACTTCATGCGTACGTTGAATCTGCTCTAACTACAAGTTTAGTTTGAGGTCCTCTTTTATGGTACGTCGTAACGTTGTCCTCAATATCCAGCCATTACAGAATTTCTCAACGTCGCCCCATCATAGGATTCTATATTTCTCTGAGCGCCACCTATTTCTCTCTTCTTGCCCGCCAGAGGAACGAGAAAAAGTTCAAGCATCTCTTCTATCCTGTATCTACTTTCGTCCTGTTTATCCTTTCTACTGCCGGCATAATACTGTCAACATTCGATGTCGCCAACTTGATCAAGTTGCTTCTCGTAAGTATGGCGGAGATGGACCCGACCGCTCGTGAGGAGACCTTTGTAGGAACTAGGTGTGATGCAATCTCATATCTCGCTATCGATGTATTCTGAGCCCTTGCATAGGACCGCCATTGGGATTGTGTATGCATTAGCAAAGTGAGTGACAGCCCATGCTCGAGGCTTATCGCGAATTCTGATGTGCTGTGAAGCATGGTTGGAGACATTATTCTTGTAAGTGCTGCATACTACTAAACGTGAGGTGTAGACCTAATTGTCATCGAACAGATCTATCGCTGCTACTTTGTGTGGAATGGTCGATGGTTGGCTATCGTTGTTCCTGCTTTTCTCTCCGCTTTGAACACAGGTCAGTTTCTCAGATATTATGCATCGGGTCGAACGTTCCTCAATACCATCAATCTAGCCATAATTTTTGCTTCCATTGCGAACATTCAGCTAGGTTCAAGCGAGGAATTCGCTACTGGTGGGAATTCATCTCAAGTCACGACCGGAGATAATCTGCAGTATGCCTTTTTGGCGATGAACACATTTAACAATGTTCTGTTGACCGGGTTGATTGGTACTTTGTCGTTTCTTCTCGGTACGCCTGTTAGATTCTTATCATTTCTCTCGCAGCGGGAAGGCTTTGGTACTTGAACCGTGCCGCAACCAAATTGTTTGGTATCAGCCCAAGTCCAGACAAGCGGTATAGAACGATTGTCTCCATGTTGTACGTAAACGGTTTTTTCAATCAAATCGCTCACCGTTTGAGGGTTCCGTAGCTTGGAATCAGGATCTCTTTATCCCATCGCTCTCGTTATATGTCTTATCATCCAACTGAAAGGATCTTCAGCAACTATGGATCCTGTTCTGCTACAAATTGTGGTGCGTGGAATTTGCTTCGTGGACAACCGATCACCTCATCTACCTCATCTGATTTGAACATTTCATGATATAGGGTATCGCACCAATGCTCATCCTAGTAAGGACCACACTTGGTATCAGCATCGAAAGTGCTCCGCGTCGAGAAGACGTCGATACCGAGCTCGAACACACCACCTTGAGGATCAACACTTATCCCTCCGATCAAAAATTCACCCCTCCCTTCGCGTTCACGCCTGGCACAAATTTCTCTCCTGTGACGGGTACGGATTCTATGATCACCTCTTCTGATTATCAGCCTCGGGCTGAATTCCACCCTCTGCCGTATGATTCAAGCGGTGTTCGTCGCTCTACGTCTTCGAATTATCATCCCCAGCCTAGTTCCGATAATTTAGAACACAATTCAGACATTGGACCATCTACACCTTCAGAAAGGCTTCAGCCGTTACGTTGGATGGCTCAATAAATTCTGTTTTTTGAATTCTGTTGCAATCAATGTGCTCCTTCGTCGATATCCACAGACACCATCCATTTGCTTATTTATTAGTGTGATACTGTACTACACTCATTTTATTCCCTCGACTGTACCAGGTTGTACCCAACGTAGGTAGAAAATATTGATCTTTGTTTGTAGCATATTTGACGACATAGTTGAGTGAAACATGTTGAACTGTATCGTCCAAGCGACAGCCCCAAGGTACTGACCAACACTCGAAAAATCTGTGCCTTCCGGCAAGAAGGAAGGGATAAAAAGGCAAACAAGTATGAAAACAAATAAGGGCATCGCGATGTTGTATAATTTACGAAGCGGTAGAACACGCCTATGTAAACCGACACGAAAGAACAAAAAACAAAAAAAATCAGGTAGCAATTGCGAGGAATTCTGTGGTACAACGACGCGATGATTAAGATGACAAGATTAAATAAAGAAGATTCAAAACACCACTTCATGAACATAGAAGTTATCCAAAACAAACCGACCAACATAGTAAACCCCCACAACAATATATATACGAGAAGAAAACCGTGAATCAGTCAGAAAACCGAGCCAGAAGACAAAACGTAAGCCCAAAGGGGAGAAAGGGAAAAGAAAAGGAAAAGTTCAATCAAGTATGTTACAGCGAAAACAAGAAAGTCAACATTAGGCTCGTCAGACAAATTCCGTAAACTTTCCGGCGTATGGAACTAGCACCATTAGATGAATCGGCCTGAGTGCTAGTCGAGACTTCAGCATACGAGGTTCCACAAGCGCTTGCGGCCAGGGCCTGGGCAGCTCCATACACCGACGCAAGTTCCGTCAACTGCGATCCATTAGCATTCAAGGCATTGACATAGAGTGACATCAGGGACTTGGTGCACGATGAGCACGTCAGCGTAGTCGAATTGGAGATGGCGACGCCCGATATGAGCGAGTAGAAGTAAAGATCGGAAGGGTTAGTGTTGTGCACGGCTTTGACATAGCAGTAGGAGTCGGTAGAAGGATCATTCAAACAGCCAGTATTTTGAGTGAGAGAATAAGCATTTAGAGCTGAAAGGGAATGAAAGGTGAGTGATATGCATGAGTGTCCTACATGAGGGACTCACCTTGTTGAGTACTGACTGCGAATAAGTTATTGTCTGTTAAATCCTCTGCGCAAGCTGACTGAAGCGATGAAGCGAATTTCGCCATGTTCAACGCGCATTGGTCTATTCCAGGAGTCGGGTTACAGGTCCCCCAAATGACAGCATTAAGAGCGGTCAAGTTCGTTTGAAACTAGACATATCAACTTGTGAGACCAATAATCTCGTGGGAGCAGTCCTGCACAAGACTCACATCCGCAAAATCATCACTGGTGTTCTGCAAGAGCCCAAACGGTCGGCAGCTCCGAAAGTCTTGCGAGTTAGTCATATTGAGGAAGAAGTTGTAACAGGACTGGGAGGAGAAGTTTTGAGTGATGCTCGAGTCCCAAGGCTGCGGGAAGGGTATGGGTAGAACAGGGGCTAGATAGGGTCAGCATGAAATTAAAACAAGAACTCGGAATAGACAAACTGGAAGTAGGAATTGTGGGCAAAGTTTGAGCCGTAGCAGGGACGGTTGTCGTTGCCGTTGCTGAATCTGATGCTGAGACGGCGGCGGTCGATGTAGGTGTTGCAAGCTCGGTTGCTGTCGCAGTACCAGTAGCGATACTGACGCTGACATCAGTGGTTTCTTGACGCCGAAAAACCTTCTCGCTTGTCATTTCACCTTTTCTACTGCCTGCAAGCTGAAAAACATGGTGGTGAAGTAGGTGCGATGAATAAGATTCGTCAATCTCCATATTGAGCGTATGATCTTGCCAGTGCGTGTTCTGGTGTTCCTCGGTCTGTTGATCATTCACCCATGTCATACTTAGTAACTCGACTGAATAGTGCTTGCTGAGGGTAATCAGAATCAGCACCACAGGTATCGCAAACGCAGTCCATTTTATTTGACGGCCTATACGACGTTTTACGTCAGATGATTGCTGATATTCATGTTCACGATACTGCTGCTGCGACTGTAGGAATATGGATTTAGAAGTGGATGATGTCGAACAGGACGGTGGTGATGCAGATGATGTTGATCGCGTTGATGAAAGTGATGATGATGCCGATGAATTAGATGAGGAAATGCTCCTGGTCATTGAAGGTTTTGCCAATAGTACATTCGATGGTAGCAAGGACGAAGGGGGACCCGAGGCAAAATATGACGGCGACGGCGATGAACGTCCAGATACAGTATCTCGACCGTATTCAAAAGATTTCGGATGTAAAGAACTCATGCTACCCTGCGGCGGAGGGAGTGTTACATGGGCCTGATGCTGCATCTCTTCCATGGGGTTGACCTCCTCGAGTTTTGCTCTAGGTGAGGGAAGAGGGGAAGTAGGTGGTGTGAACATTATCTCAGCCTCGAAATCTAGAAAGATATGGTCTCGTTGGAAGTTCTTTAGCCAAAAGAGTGTGTGATAAAGAGAGCGTGTGTATAAGTGTGGAGGGTTGAGTGTTCAAAGTACTTGATGATCCTGATGGCGTGATACAAGAAATGTGTAGTCAGACGACAATCCAAGAGTAGAGACAAGTAGAATCGAGCAAGGATATAAGGGTTCGGGAGGACAGAGAGCGTGAAATGGCAGGATATGGTCCTATAGTAGATAGTCCATACAAAAAGGTGCTAGGACAAATTATACTCACCCGACAAGCGCACCCAATAATATTTCGTGCAGTCCACAGTAAGAGTGGATCAATTCAATAAGCCTAGCAAAGCGCCTGGGTTGATTTCCGTGTAACGAAAACAAATGGTAGTCGCTATAACGGCCCAAAGATCGTTTACAGAGCTCTTGTGTTCCGGTTCTTTTCTGTAAGTCCTATGATAAGGACTTTGAGCAGCTACGTCCCCTATAGCTTAGCAAGTGCCACGGATTGAGGCACCACTAGATAGGAAATAGTTAGAGAAGTGAGAGGAAGGAAAGAGAATAGACTGTAATGTCAAGCGTTAGGGATGAGAAAAGCTCATTAGTATTAGCTCATCAAGGCACAAGTGGAATTTAAATTGTAATACATTGGGTGCTGTTTTCTCGCATTCCCACGGCTATTCATATTTTCAAGCTTCACCTAAGCGAGCTCGAGCTCGAAATTTCGTCTTTTTACGACAAATAACCTGCCTGTAGTAAACCATAGCATAGTGGACATACTTCTGTCTAACATCACCTCTCACGTCAAATCATGCCACCCCCGAAGTCTCCCTATTGGCCCAAAGCTCGAGGTTTGATCACCGCCACTTGTTCGTGTTTTCACGGTATAAATATCATACTTGTTCCATCAGGTCCGAGCAGACTTGGATTAGGGTTTCAACTGACAGTTTCATCCCATCACCCACACTCAATAATGTTTCTCTATGTCGACTGGTCTTATAGTCACTCGGGATCATCCATTATCGTCCGAGCGCAAGTAGACAGAGGAGTAAGGGACCCAGGCTGTGCTTATTATAAGTTTCTCATGTTTCTTCCAATTCAATTTATTACGCCAGGAACGGTCTGTTATGCAAGCACGGCATCGTTTGTGAATCCAGTGGCTATCTTAGGGTGACACTATTAGTACACCATGAAACTCTATCAGTAAAGTTGGGTTTCAAGAATTCAGCGCTCAGAGAACTTGCGGATATCTACAAGCCGGACAAATCGTTTTCCGGATAGCTCAAACAATCTCGGCGCTCAACGTCAACGCAAGTGCGTGCTCCCCTAATCCCCGAGGGACTCAATCTAATATCAACAATCGTGTTTATGGCTGGCAGCCAAATTTATGAATGTTCAAGCTTCACCCTTTTTCAACCGAATAGCGCAGTGGTTCCAACTTCTCGGGGTAAAAAGTGATGAGTCCTTGAAGACGAAGGGTTGCTGTTGAACCCAGCATCCATTGAACCCTCATCCATGTGGCCATTATCTGAGGCGCGTATTTCAGCTCCATCTGCCTATCATTATCAGCGGGAGATTCTGTTTGTCTTGGTGTCATTGAAGACATGCGAGCATAGTTTATGAATGTTGGCGAAGCTAATCTCACTAGACTTGTCGAATATTCCTGACGGGAGGGGAACAGGGATGCCACCCTCCACTCCAAGATCAAGTGAGGTACGGACCATTAATGTGGCATGAAAAAGGTCAGTCATCAAAAGGCGCAAAATCTCTGATAGAGTATTATACTACTACTTAAAGGAGAACAGAGTTCTTTGCTGCAGGGGAGCCCTTGACTTCGATAATGAAGCAGACAATCAGGATGATTGGGAACACATAGACGGAATGACGACCTCAAGTATACCTCCCTAAGCATCAATATTTTCAACAACGCTTTCCTAACTGGTCTCATAGCTGGAAGAGTCTGGAATTTGAACAGAATTCAAAATTGTCAGCTAGTAGCAAACTATTTAACTATGTTCTTAACGGGCACGAATCCCGGCTGTGGCGAGCACGAAAAGCACAATGAAAGAATACCGGGTAAAATGGATGCTGGAAGCTCTATCCGAAAGCCTTTTCTGCAGCTGTAACGAGTCGTTAATTTCTACTAAAACAAAATATGTATACATAATATATATAGCCGCATTGTAGATTCAGGAACTCAATGCGGTGTTTCGAGGATGCAAAGAACCTACAGCTGCAACTACCACGTTTGTACCCATTCAAGCCCTGCGACATGGATGTCCTAAAGGATAGGATAGGATGCTACTCAGCATGTATAGATTGAGGATGGATACACAAGTGCCTACCGTGAACGTTTTGCCGTTCGTTCGACCTCAGAAGTTGTCCGCTTCTTTGAGTTTTCCTTCACTTGAACCAAAGTAATGTCTCCCAAAGAGTCCATGTATTCCTCAGATAGTAAAGGATCGAGGAAATCATTGTGAACCATGAAGTATTGTGTGTCAATTCCCGCAGGGTATTTCTTCTCCGAGTTGATATATGCTGTTGCCAGGACCTCAGCGAGCTCTGTAAGAATTTCGAGGGCAGGGCCAAACGAAGGGGAGAGATAGCTTTGCACATCTGGCAAACGATTGAAATCGCGCAAGAAAACTTCGCGGTCATTAACGTCCAAGCGACCATGAAATAACTCGTGCATTGTCATCTGGCGACGCATGGGATCATTCGAGTTTTTAGAGTCATCATCGTTGAAGAACAGGACGTATACAATGATCCACCACACAGATTCCAGGTCATGCAGAGGATTTTGTGCAAAAGGAACGATGGGAACCGCGACCCGGGTTTTGCTAACGCTCTTTTTGACTAAATCGAAGTCTATCTTTTTGTGTGAGTTGTCTTTCAATTTGCGATTGCCAGGAGTAAACAAGTATCTGTGGACCAGCGTCTCGGCTGCCGTGAAAAACGGAGTTCCCTAACAAAGATAGTACGTTGGGCTCTGGACATTGGGGTGGAGACGCAAGTAATACGTACGGTGCGGACATTGTGACGACCCCGATCTGTCATACGAGTAGCATACTCCAAAATCACCAATAAGCCCTGTATGGTCATCATCGAACCAATAAACATTTCCACTGCTGATATCGCGATGTACCCATCCAGCTGAATGTAGAACGTAAAGAGCTGAGAACAGAATGAGTTCATGTTCAACTAATCACAATCAGCTTCGCGCACCTTTGACGACTTCGAGTATCGCGCGAAAGACGTTGGATAAACTTCGTTCATCATTGATAGTTGTGGCGCATTGCTCAAACACGATCCGGCAATGATACCTGTGATGGGGGCTGGCCTGCTGTTGGGTGTCGTTTTCGAAGACTCGGTCCAGAATCGTACGTTGCGGGCGAGGACGTTTATTTTGATGGATACCGTCGGATTTTTGGTCAACGACAGCAGTGCCAGATCGCGAAACGGAATCCCTATCAGAAGGCATACTCATGGCAACGCTCTGTGTGTGGACAACAGGCGGATTTTTTGGGGTGATAAGGTTAACCATTTGAGCCTTGCCTAGATTGTAGTTATCAAGCATGACGGAACCAGTATCATCTTCGTCGTCACCAACAGGAACTCGCTAATATGCCATTGGTCTGAGCATACGCTTTTCGAGCTGAGCGTCTTCCTCGTTCAACGCCTTGGCATCTGCAAGGATTGCCTCCCGAATTTTGTGTTCTTCCAGGCGATCGGACTCCAGCCAAACATCATTAAGGACGCGTATCTTGGCAGTGGAGTCCTTCACCTTCCATACCCTGGTAGCACGTCCTAGAGGACTGTCAGCTGCGGTGTCAGAAAGGACGTCGACTGTAGTATATGATTGGTCGTTGACTAAATCTGTCGAGGTGGGAGAAGGTGATGGTTGAAATTGAATCCCAGCCCATCCGATCCCGAGATGAGAACGCTAAGGATTATAGGAAAATTCTGACTAGGTTGCTTACCTGATGCCGGCCGTGCAATTTTCAACTCCGACCCGATGTTGCAGCCAGTAATCCAGGATTTAATCTCAACCACCATGTCCGATCTACCACAGGAAGTTATCGACCGTTTTATTGACGAATTGTCCAACTCGATTGAAGACCTGAGAAATCTATCGCTCGTATGCAGGCCGTGGCTTCGCCGAGCACGATACCACCTCTTTCGCTCAATTACGCTCGGGCCTCAGGACTTCAAGGAAATTCGCGAGCATTACGCTTACGTGAAACTCAAAGCTTCACGCGGGGGATGGGATCCAGATGATCGCCTATCCTTTGACGAAGAAAAGCTGCTTCGTTCCCCGCTTGCAGAAAATCCACAGCCTGTACAGCTATTCCTATCTTCCATCTCAGACACGTTACCCTGCGTCCGGGGCTTACGACTACTACCTTTGATTCAGGTAGGCAGAGGACTATTCTCAGCTAAGAACTACTTTCATAAATGGCTTGGATTTGGGGGCGACCAGTATGTCCCGGAGTGCTATGTCAAGCGAGAGTTATCACCGAACGAAGATTTTTACGAGAGACAGAAGGCCCGATGGGACGCTGTTGACCTGCCTTGGGGACACGGCGCGGGGATTCATGCGCTACCTTTCAGGAACTTGAGGTACATCCATATTCAATGGAGTGTATTCAGTTGGACGCCACTGTCTTTGAGCTCAGGAGGAGACGATATCCCAATTTCCATGAGCCCAAATCTGTGGCCAGGATTTCAGCTAGCAATGCTGATTAAATCCAATGCAGACATGCTGGACTATATTTCGATCGATGAATATCCTGGGTTCCGCCTGGACCAATACACTTCGACATCAAACGCAGATGGTTTGCTAGACCTTCTTGCTCAGAATGCCCCGAAACTTCGATCGTTGTCCCTCGGAGGATTACTGCGGCCATTTAATCCACATCTCCACACCACTCAGCCTTCCGGCTCCTCAGCTTTTCTTTCAAAAGATCCTCCGATATATCCATCAGGCGAGGAAGTACCACATGTGTCTTCCGACTGGGCATGTCCTAATGATGATCACCTACTCACGAATCCCCGCCAGTCATCTCTCGAGTCTCTTTCCATTCGAGGATTTGACTCGGAATCCACCCTTCTGATTGAAGATGCGTTTCTCAACAGAGGTGTATTCTCTGTCACAACTATTAAATATCTCGCTCTATCTGCGATGCCAGAGGATTACAATTACATGTTTTTGTTCTCCAAGCTATACCTATCACTGACACATCTCACCCTGGATCTCGACAAATCAAGTATGTCTCTTGTGCCTGTCTTCACCTTCCAAATCTAATCTCCGTCTCATCCTAATAGCACTCAATCTCAAGTTAAAATTCTCTTTCTTCCCAAACCTGGAATGTGTTCAGCTCATAATCCATACTACTTATCGTGCTAGAATCAATCTCCGTAACATGGTCAGATCTTTGTCTGATAATGTTGTTCGTCTAGATGGATCCAACTCAGGTTTCAAGATAGTCAGATTATTACATATTGCTCTTGGGCCTGGTGTATACTCTGGCGTTGCCGAACAATACCTGAGCGGTGCCTCGATAGACGAATATCTGCTGAATTTGGTTCAACATCCACCATTGGGGCTGTCTAGGTCTATGGGGTGGACCAAGTTGAACATGGTTACGGTAGACGTATCAGAGACCATTCTTGCAGAAGCACTTCCGATGACTTTTGCAACAGGGTGTTTGAAATTCGGTAAGACAGATGAGTGGTGGCGTCAACCTATTTACCTGCGATAGTGTTGTCTAATCTATTCTTTCTTTCTGAACACCATTTATCACAACTTCAAGTTGTTGATTATTGTACTAGTATCATATATTTGCACTGTTCTCGATGAATTCAGCCAACTTTTGTACTGTTAAAGAACCTGCGGTTCATTCATCTAAATGCAGCAGGTTCAGCTGGTTTTCACTGTTCGCTGATGATCACGGTATGGGATTCAGAAACGAGCCCATGGCTCTATTAATAAACATCACGGATATTGGTTTAGTTGCACACGAAATGCTGACTCGGAAGCCCCTTCTGGACGTCATGCAAAACACTGCAAAAACCAATTCGCTTTGTAGAGCACTATTGCCTCAAACCCTCTTCGTCTGATATATCTCATAACGCCTCTTCAGTTTTTTTTTTTTTGGTAAAGGCATTCAAGTTTCTGATGACTTTTCGAAACAGGATTGTTTGATATTTGGGGAGACAGTACGAGTGGGTGGGTGGCTGTTAATCTACATATATATCTGCGTCGTGTCTGATCACGGATTCTCGAGCAAAAAAAACCATTTTCCTACAGACACCTTCGCCTGAAACGAAGATTGCAACCACAAGGACAAATTACTTCTGGATTGAAACTGTTTTTTTAGTTGCGGAGCCCCAAGAACATAGAATATTAAATTGGACGAGACTGCTTGGTTGAGTCCGAAATGGAGTTGGATTGAATGATGAATTGCCCTTTGAGGGTGGTTTTTTTTTTTTGTTGATGTTGATGTTGATGATGATGAAGGATGGGAGGACTCAGCATATGCCTTCATGGTCGCTTGGACGTCAATGACCGCGAAGTTTTCTTGCGCGATTTCAATCGTTTACCAGATGCCCAAAGCTATCTTTCCCCTTCGTTTAGCCCTGCCCTAGAATTCCTTACAGAGCTCGCTGAGGTCCTGACCACAGCATATATTAACTCGGAGAAGAAATATCCTGCGGGAATTGACGAACAATACTTCATGGTTCATCATGATTTCCTCGATCCTTTATTATCTGAAGAATACATGGACTCTTTGGGAGACATTACTTTCGTTCAAGTGAAGGAAAACTCAAGAGGGCGGACAACTTCTGAGGTCGAACGCATGGCAAAACGTTCACGGTAGGCACTTGTGTATCCATCCTAAATCTATACATGCTGAGTAGCATCGTATCCTCTAGGACATCCATATCGCAGCCTTGAATGGATACAAACGTGGCAGTCGCAGCCGTAGATCTACACGGTTCGTACTCATCCTTCTAATGCATTACCATCTTATCTTGTCTCGCATAACACAAAGCTCTTTGCGGACCTAGCTTGCTCAATATCTGCACTTCAATTTTCGTCTATTTCAACATCCGGAGCTCTCCTCATTATTGCTTTCTCTATTCAGATCAAATGTATCATAACATCCATTCGCTGTATTCTTATTCCATTTGTACGACCAAAGCTCTTCACCCGATGTATACAAATCAAGCGGTTGTCCCACCTTTCCTAACCTTCAGAAACATATCGATAAGTGTACAAGTAGGGAATTCATCCCAGGAGGACAGAGGATCTCTAGTACAATCAGGTATCTACAAAATATCTAAGATGTCTACATATACTTACCTCCCCGAAGTCTTTTCGCACATATGGAGGGATTCTTGCCAGTTTTTGATCGAGTTTAGTCACTTTGATAATGTCAGAGGTGTGCATCCCATACGGTCAAGGGAAACGAATGGAAATACGTTTGGAGTTGTTCGTGTGGTTGTTCGTTTGCTCATCCGACTCTGCATTTGTGATTCAAATTCAATGGGGAAATTTTATTTCAACATGACTTGCTGAAGCGCAAATATGATACCGCTTTCCAGAAAATTCTTGAACGCTGTTAGTATTTGGCATCATATCCCATTTTAGTGAGGAGAAAACCATTCCTATTCGGAAACAGCAGTCTCTTGTAACGAATATTCCCAAAGCATCCTTCGAGATTACACTTGGAGGTTTCGCGCAAGGACTTTAATCCCATGGTAGAGATGAAGGTCGGGGGTAACTACATAGTAAGGTGCTTGTCGAAGTCAGAAGGAGTTTCCCTCTTTCGACCATTCCGTTGCAAGAGAGATAATCAAAAAACGAGGATGTGAAGTGAGATACGAAACCTGTTAAGGTGTTCAAGTATGATGAAATACACAGTGCGCACAGAGCTTTGGATTCGCATGATACTGGAGGGAAGATTGTGGTCGCTCATGGGTCAGCTATTAGTGATAGTATGGATGTATTTCGCACCGACAAACCAAACCTTACAGTATGTTCTCGTTCTTTCTATGCTCATCGCTTTACTTGAGTTTTATTGTAGCATTCTCACTATTGCCAACTTGCCAAGTTTGCGGAAAGTTGTTTGTCATGTCAGAATTTAGTTTGTCATCCATCATTGCTCGTGCTGTGAAGATCTTTGCCCGGGCCCCGTACGTGCCATTGTGGTACATCGCACACGGACACAATGTCTTTGGCTCTTATTGAGCAGATGGTAGGTCCAATTTTCCTATGAACTTTTCACTTGCTAATCCTGTATGAACGGAGAATCGACTGAAGATGGCACCGCACCGCTCAACGATTCCAATGCTACTGGACAGCTTACGAGTGTTGGGCAAACAGAAATTAAAGTAAGCCAGACTCAATTTTCACATTCTTTTCGAAAGAATTTATGACTTCAAATTGCCAGCCCTTCCTTCCCATCGACCTCGCATCCCGAACGACGCCACTCTCTTGCATGCCTCACGTCCGCGACGAGCATAACTGGATAATCTGCTATTTGGACGAAGAATCATCTACACCCTTAAACGTGGATTCTTTCACTTCTCACTGGCGACCCAGCCTCAATGGTCCCAGCAACCTTGTACCACCAGATTGTCAATGGATCGCAATCAACCGAGGCAGGTCATACGACCCCTGCCCTCAACGTATCAATGAACTCAACGCTGCCTTCAAGACCCTCTCTCGATCCCACCTCAGAGACGGTTACATCACCCTGACGGTCTCCGTCCTACAATTCCAAGAAAAATGACGATCATGACCCAACCCAACAATTGCCACAACACCCAGAATCGTCTTCAGCTCAAGCTCAGCCTATCTCTTTTCATACTCCGGCTAAAAAGATAAAAGCCGCAGCCTCTGGCACCTTCCGCAGTGCTTCAAACGTTGAAGAGCGAAGAACTATCATCGTTAGCCGCGACGTACCTAAGATGATTCCAGAAATTTCTCTGCAGGATCATCTTTTCCATGTATGGCCCCCAGTACCGCAATCTCTCGGTGGCCAAGTCGATAACATCTTGAAGATTTTGGAGGATAATGGCACCATTGACATCCCCAATGATCGTTGGGTCGCCTTTCCTGTGGATCCTGCGCAGGCCACTGGCCAGGAGGACGCTGTATTTCAAGGTCTAACGACCATCTTCAACGCTGTGATAGCCGCTGCACAGCAAATCGATTCATCCCTGGAACACACATTCGATTTTATAGTCAACGGTAATGTCGCTATGTATTCAGACCGAGGCGTCAGTTCACGGCCAGATGGATTCAACAAGGTATACACGAAACTCGAGAGAAGGGGAAGTCAGAGCAGAAGCAGGTAGGGACAGGAGATGTTGTAACGCAAAATGCTGGAGGGAAGCCGCCAAAAAACGAACGATATCTTGTGTACGACCTCGCGAATCCTCATCAGTTCAAGCTGGGCGACGCCGAAAAGGACGAAAATGACGTGCGTATCTGTATCTGTTGCTCCTTCATCTCACTCCAATACTTTTTGAGCAGGACTTTGCCAAGCTCGTTTACGATATGGAGCAAATTCTCGCTTTGGATCCTTGCAGGCGCTTTACCTTCGGAACTACGATCGAAAATTGTATCACTCGACTCTGGTTTCTCAGTCATGCCACACTACTGCGGACGAAGCCTTTCGATCTCATGAAGGTACGTGCATGTAGGCATTTCTTGTCGAACACGTACTTAATAATCAGTCTCACGAATAGGACCATCACGTAGTTCCCACATTTACCAGAACAACTGACTCTTATTTCTCCATCGAGTTGGCTCTCATAAAACCTTGAAGAAAACCCCTTCAAGATAGATCTCGTCTATACTAGCTACCCTAATAAAGACCTCTATACAACTTATTGTTGTCGCGGTACGCTCTTCCTCTGAGAGACGTGCCCCAGTATCCTCTGCGAGTCTGCCCTACGCCCGGCCCCTACCTACTACTCAATCGAGCTTGCTGCCTCACCGGCACTACCCACTGACTACCCATAGCATGGTATCAGATATATAAGCTAATCTGTGTATTCCCGTTCAGTCACGCGTTATTGTTAGTGAATTAGATATGCTAGTAGGATAAATGGAAGTTGGGGACAGCGCCGCCGTGTTGCTTGAATGAATCGGATAATCAGACAGAAAGACAGCTAGAACATAGAAAGAAGTAGAAGTCACATCGGCATTATTCATATGCAACCCAAAGCGATCCGTACTATTGGAAAAACCTACATTTTGTGTGTGTGACCTCGTAGCACTATCTAAAAATTGAGGAACCCTCGTGTTATTCACCTTGTATTGTGGTACCTCGGGAGCCACTCACACACAACGGTCACTTTCTGTCAGTTCGATGAAAATCTCTCCACAACTCAATACCCAAGGTATAGATATGCAGATCGCCGTTTCTACTGTGTTTTAGAGCCGGCCGATAGCGCAAACTTATCTCTCCTTCCAAACTCATGATTTCGTGTGAAGCCCTTGTCAGTGCCTTCCTTTGCATGTACACTTGAGCGACGAGATCCTCAGCTGCCAGAGATTGTCGTTTCGGAAGTGTTCAAAGTCGAAGCAAGAGGAGCATGGTTGAAATTTGACCCTATCTCGGGAAACGAGCCCTCGGCGGTTTTCTCAGGACCCCTTCTCTACAGTTCTGATTTCCAGACTTAATAAATGCTTACTGATCTCTTGTAGGCGATAAGCTAGGGCGGAGCTCTGATTCTGTACTCATGACCCCAGTTGTATTCATATTCTCTTCTTATCAGTTCAAGAATTCACATATGATACTCATTCAAGGGACCTACTGCTTATATGTGAAGATGTGACCAGCTCTTATGTCATATAATCCAAGCCTGCAAGCGACAAATATCCGTTCAGCTGATTGACAGTATTCAAAAATCAGCTGTGTATGAGGCCACATATAAACAAATTCATTGAAGAGACAACACACGGCGTCCCCACCCTCTTGCATTCCCGTCATTTACTTCAGTTGACCTATCTGCCAATGGCCTCCAATTCTGAAACACCTTATGTCCTGGTACTAGAATCGCCTGACTGCGGCTACAACTATGCTGAAATAGTGAGCACTTGTGATAGACTTTTAAATTTCCCCTCCACTGAAGGTAATACTAGATGACTGTCATTCGCAATAAAATTATGCTGTATGACAATGCTCCTCACGGGTATTATATCGTGTCAGACAGCCAAGGCAATCAGTATCTATTTCACTTCGTGATTGGAAAAGATTCAATGAAGGCATATCATGAAGCCCTTGGAGCAAAAGATGTGCCCAAGCTCAGCAAACCCAAACCTTCTGTTATTACGCAGGTTTGGCCATTTAAAATTGAGATTGTTGTCAAAAGATTAATTGAACTCGACAGTCTAACCCTTTGCCTATGAGGACAGGTGGCCAGCAATCACGCAGTGGTAACCTTACATTTAGTTACCTGCCTCAAATGCAATCGTCTAGAATGGCTGGGCCAGAATATGCATACCCTAATGCTGCAAAATCAGTCTCACAATACATTCAACAATATGACAAGAATTCTCTGCTTCCGTTACAGGAAATTGATATCCGGTCAAGTGTGTCAACTAGGGCGCGCAGTGAGTGTGCTTTGTGATATTACTAAATTCACCTATTTAATTTCTAACAGAAACTTTCTACTTTCTGAGAGCCGTGAGCAATGTCTATTTGAACTTGCTATGTTTATCTATTCATAAATGATTGGTAGGATGTCAATGACACAACTCCTAAGTTGAATGGTTTAAAATTCCAGCTTCCTATTGATACAGGTATGTAGTAGACTGTGGTATTAATTCAATTATCTAACATATCTCAAAGGGAGTATCCATAGGTTTGTTCATGAATCGTTGAAAGATCCTGGAAAAAGCTGACTTTTAGTCATTGCATCAAGTTGGCTGTTTATGGACAATTTCAAGTTTATCAAAAGTGCGCAACTCAATGATCACAATGATCACGATGATCAAGAAATAGACGCCCATATCGAGGAGGAGTGGCCTTCAAACTTTAATCAAGACTCTGATGAGGTCCAATGGCCTTTTACAGTGAAACGCCCCTTCATTAGTATTGATGAAGTTCCAGGGAGGGTTGTACAATATGGATCCAATGGCTATGTCTGTGAGTCGACATTATCACATTGTTGCTTGAGACTGATAGGAAAGTAGACATGCATGATGGACCTGTCGATTCTAAAATCTCTGTTACATTGCATGGGTGGGATTGGGAGAGACAGGATGATTCAAAAACAGGATTCAAGATTTATGATGGATTTGACTTTGTTAGTGCAAGCAATCCGCGAATCATATCAGATGGGTATGATGGAAATATTGGTCTTGGTCCTAGACAGTAAGTCTGATATATTGTCCATGCACCTTGACCTAAGTGATTTCTCCCAGGGGAGATCTCCAAACTGAAACGAGCAGAGTCTGTTCTTTGCTTTCTCAAACATGGGCTTATTTACTGATACTTTGCTTATCTCAGAGCTTCTTGGCCTCACTTACTGCAACTCGGCATATTCGTGATGTACGCTCAGCTCACTGACATATTCTTCAATGAATTCCATTGAGCACACAATCTTAGGCCTCAGTGTTTATCATCCGCCTTGTTCATCCAGATATCCTTGACCATATCCCTTTGAGCTGCGTCCTGTATGAACCTTTTTTCCAGCTACTGTGTGTGATGATCATTGGCACTTATGAAGTTTAAACAATATTTGGGTTCACAGGCTCAATATCATATCATTTGGTCCTGAATTTCCATTGCAGGCACCTGTCAATCCTGATGCAGAGTTCAGTTCCCCAATCCCTGTAGTCAGTGTGGCTGCCAATAATTCAATTCGACCTAGAAAATGGGAAGTTAGACTTCTCAGAATCGGTATCAGCTCCTCTGATAATAGTGACTACTCATGGATTGATATGGATGACCCTGAAGAGTCGTTAAAGAGCAGTATAAAAGGAATCAACATACTCATGGATACAGGTAAGAGGCACATTTACAGTAAATGTAAAAAAGTATTCTTGATCACTTACACAGGCACTCCAATGACTGTTTTCCCAAGTTATGTGCTCTCGAAAATGCAATCTGATGAACGTTGGCTTGGCCGATCTATGCATAAAGATAACAAGATCTTTCTGAGTGATAGCAGATTTGAAAGGCTATTACGTGAAAAGATTCGGTTTGAATTTCAAGGCGAAGGCCGTCATACAGTGGGACTTGTTTTACAAGCAAAGAACTTCTTCTCTTGGTACTCAAAAGCAGCAGCTGGGGATGACCCTACCTCACATCTCTGTGCTATCAAGGGGAGCAAAGCAAATTTTGCCTTGGGTCAAGTGAGTATCTCATTTGTTATATTCTTGAAACAAATATCTGAATCGGTTCTCAGAATTGGTATTGGGCTGCTATTGTCAAACATGTATCACCCAGAGAAAGGCGCAAATACCCATTTGTACAGGTTATGCCCAATGGATACTTCTTTGATAGAGAGACTCGGAAACCTGTTAAACCTACTGATATGATACTTAAAACATTACCACCACGGCTTGCATAACTCTACCTACAGTTGATGTCATATATCAGTGAATGTTTTATGTTTTTTTTGTCTTCTGAAAAATGTGGCACTGTTTAATTTCTCTGTCGTCTTGAATCTTGATAGCCTTGGTGTGATTTGACACATAGATGCGCTCCCGGGGCACAAAAACAACTTCTTGATTTGTATAGTCCTTATACTCTGGTCAAGCATGAAGGGCCCTAGAGGGAGAGAGAGGCCCAGGATTGGATTCTGGGGGAATACTTGGAACATGATCTCGCACTTGCCAATGAAAAGCAGATTCTGAGGCGCGCTGAAAGTCAGCATATCGTGCAGGTAGGATTTGAGACCGCTGAGGTCATTCATTGTTTTCATCTTGTACCTGAAGCTCAGGCTCAACAGGTGGGATCTGAAGTACGGGGTCCACAGGCAGTACCAAGTTGCTGGTATGAATAGTTGAACTGGAGGGACTTGCAGGACACAGAGCTACAGCACCCATTTAGGATAGCATGTAGATGAGCCAGGCTGAAATCATAAAGAGATTCTTACCTGGTTATTTGAAGCTTGTTCAAGTTCTAAACGCGCCTTTTTGTGCTTGTCAAACAAGTTCATAGTAACCACTCTTCGTTTTGTACAGCTCCCCTCATGAGTACGGCAACCATGCTCATTCACAAAATCTCTACCACACGATCTGCAAATAAACATTGAGCAAGCAAGTTGAGGTTGAGAGCCAACGCTGGGAAAAGCTTTATTCGCTTCGCGTTGGCAAAGCTTTATTCGCTTCACATTTGGAAAAGCTCAGGCTTGCGCAAAGATCAGCAAGCGAATCAAATCGCCATAATTTGTATTATCACTGCAGCGCTTATACATGAATATGATTTTGTTCGTAGGAAGGGCTTTCTGCTTGCATATTATTCCCCATATTGTACGAAGAGTTCTGCTGAACGAGAGACGTATCATCTAGTGAGGAGAACAGAGCCGCGAAATCAATGTTCTCTGAAAATTGTACCTGAGACTGGTCCAAGGCCTGATTGAACTCCATTCCGACATACCAAAGCAAGGGAATTACGAAACTCGACGTTGTTCCCATCTTATTTTCTTCGCGTGAACCTGAATGTTGTCTCCTCTAGATCGCCCTGGAATCATACAATTCAGCGTCCCCTTTGCCACGTTCGCCAATGACGATCACGCGAACACCCTTTCCATCAAGGATTTTTGCAGTAAAAGGACCAATTCCACTCAGACCACCACCGACGTGCAGGCTTTTCCAACCATTTGGAGGACATCCATGACGGGATAGTCGACGTACCGGTGTTCTTTGGCGGAAAATGCGGGATCGAAAACGAAAGAAATTGAACATAGCCATTCACTGAGATCGCGGGCGTTGGCGAGGCTGACGCTGAGGGCAATGATTCGCGTTTTGTGAGAGGTTTGGGCAGATACGTAGCGGGTGCGGGAGAGGATGGTCTCCGACGAGGTGCACTTCATCAAAAAGGTTATATACAAACCGCTCTTGATGGAGTCGTCCCCGTCGTCGTCGTCGACCAAAGCCTCATCAACGCAAACTCTGCACAGATCGTCTTCCCAGACCCAGTAGGCGCACCGACGAACACGTTCTCCCCCCGCATTATCTTCTCCACCATCTTGCACAAGTCTATACAGGCCTTGGCGGGTACAGCCCAGCCTCGTTTAAGACAAATCTCAAACATCGCGCAGAGGAGTCGACCGGCAGATTGTTGGATGAATATCATATCCGCCACTAGCGCGAACCCATCAAGCTTTAACCCGCTTATGTACGCTTGTAACAACACACTAATCTTTGCCTCCCGTTCCTCCACACCTTCCTTCGCAGGAACCGGTACTCGTTCCAACAACTTCCAAATCTCCCCTTTTTCCTCCTCTCGAACGGGGATCTCCCGAAACTCTTCACTCCCGGCGAACACCCTACAGAGCTCGAGGACCCCCATCTCCTTTTTCAGCACCCGGGTGTAGGTCAGCATATTGGGGTAGGTGATGTAAAAGTGGGAGGCGATTCGACCGAGTTCGGTGGGGTGCAAGGTACCGGTGACGAGGTTGTATCGGATCAGAGAGGCTTTGTCGAGGAGAGTAGCAGAGGTGTGGATGATATCTGATCGTTTCAGGCGTAGGGTTGGATCAGAAGGCTCAAGATAATCTTTCCCAACTCCGTATAACCCAGGATCTTTCAACATCCTAACGTATAAATACGTATACCCCAACCAATCCACAGCTTCTTCTCTATTCCTCACATTCCCTAGAACAATCTCCGCATTCAACGCATCGACGAGTCTCGATGAACCTCCTTTCCCACTAGACCACAATAACTGACTCTCGATAGGTAATTGTGCATTAACCAGACTGAGATAAAACTGCAATTCTTCTCCTTTCGTGATGATGATCCCTTCACCGAACGTATCGAATTGAGGTCGTCCAGCTCTTCCGGGCATTTGTAAAACGTCCTGTCCGCTAAGCTCAACCCATGCTCCTTTTTTTGGATCGTATACTTTGGTGCCTTTGATGATGACTGCGTGTACAGGGAGATTGACTCCCCATGCCAAAGTGGCGGTAGAGATGAGGAGGGAGAGAGAACCATCGGAAAACAGGTCTTCGACCAGTGAACGATCGGCACGAGAAAGACCAGCGTGGTGGATGGCTATTCCAAACGGAAGGAGGTCTTTGAGAGTTGGATCCGAGATGGATTGACTCTCGCTCAACAAGATCTCCAGCATCGTAGAGTAGTTTTTGAGGCCATTTACAACGGAGAGAACGAGGAATAAAGGGAGTAGAATATCTGCGCTTTCGAGCATCGTGAATCGATGTTGTGACTCCAAACCCTCCAAACCCGCGTCTTCGTCGTGTTCGTGGTCTTCGTCTTTGTCGTCTTCTGCATGCTCATTGCCTTCACCTTCTTCATTGTCATCGCCGTAACTCCAAACCCTTCAAAGACTCCAGCCTTTCACCCGCGTTTGCATCTAATGCCGGCCCCTTCCGCTACTGGAATGATGCAGCGTGTAAGGTGTGTTCACCGCCAAGATTCTTAACGAGGGTATATCCCATTTTGTGAGGAATTGGATAGAGGGAATGAAAGACCGATCAGAGGCAAGCCCTCCTCTGCTAGGTACCTCCGCCCGGTTAAGAAGAAGCAGTACCAGGCAAAGGTGAAGCAGGCTCGCCCATCGCGGTAAGAGAGCAAAAAGTTTTACTAGTACGGCGCTAAATAATCGATTTACTGCAATTGATACAAAACTAAGTACTTGCGCGTACAACTAGCTATGAGTACTCTTAAGTTTCGCGCTCGGCGCACTCGCGGGCAAGCTGCTCTTCAGTAAGTTGGTTTTGCCGGTATCGTTTGAACGCGCCAGGGAGCCTCTCTCCCGTTACAATGGACAACCCAGACTGCACAATCTCTTTCATCGCTACTTCACGGACAAAATAGAATCCCCGAGCTGTCATTCCTGCTCGTCCTCTTTCATATTGCGCTCCAATTTTACCTCCGCAACCTCGTTTCTGTGAAGGCCTCCGAAATCGAATGTTATGCATGTCGTCACATCAGGAAAACCTCGAAATGAAAATCTGGACAGATGGTGACACATTTTGATGGCTCCGTAAAATCGTGGCGTAGTGGGGACGCATCCTGTCAAACTTTGTCAAATCAGTGAAATTGCTAAATATTCTTGTAATACTTCGATTTTATTTATGCAAATTATTTATCGATATATTCTACACGGCCAAAGTTGAGAGCATGGTCTGACTGTGATTCGAGCCGCCGTGAGTAGACTGTTGCCAAACAACGGTCAACAAACAATTCTCCATGATGTCACAGAAACTCACTGAAGAAGTGATGACATCATGGAGAGATCTTTCGTCTTGTTATGTACCACAAGTAACTTTGAAGAACTCAACCGACGTTCAAACTGTGGTCAGACCGCAGGCCAGCACAGACTGTCATATACCCGTATGCAAATAATTGGCCGTGTATGATGCAAAAAGCTGGTACATGTGCCGATCGCTGTAGGAATTGACGAAGAAGGTATGACAGCCATCTAAAACTGTATTACTTTCCCATTCTCGATTCGCGACACTCCCAAACCGAGGTATCAAGTGAACACTTCACATTACCTGCTCCAAGTTGACTACACTGGCCAACCGTCCACCTTCTACATTGCAACGCGCCACCTTGAACAAGCCATGATTAGGATCTGGCATTTGGAATGGCGTGAACCATTCAACATAGGCCAAAAAGTGAGGTCTTTCCGATGGGGATATATCACGGAACAACTCTTCTGACACTTTTGGAGGTAATGTAAAGACAATCCGGACTTGTCCCACCCGTGTATCTGATGGATACAGTCAGTGTAGGATACCACCTCGATTGTAAGGTCTTACCTTGCTTAATTTGCAAAGGCCCCACTGGATCACAAACACGTACCAGAGCAGTGTCAAACCGACCGGGAATGGTGTGCCCATATTTACCCTGGCGTGCTGGTTGCACATGAAGCGAATCCACTGTTGACCATGACCCCGTGAAGGTATCTTGGCGAGCATATTTTACCCGGTGATAAGCAGATACATGCGAAACACCGAGAAAAAGGTTCTCTGCGGTGTCGTCAAGCCCTGGTCCAGAAAGAAGTGGTTGCTTCAGCTGGGTGATAAAGCGAGCCAAAGCGGCCTTGAAAAAGGTAGCCCCATACTGTTGAATGACATCAGCAATCTTGACAGTGTACACAGAGGGATGCTTTGTCATTTTCAATGTACGTGACGTGTTCAGGCCAGGTAAGATCCAGTGTGAGCGTAGAGGAGGATGTTTACCTGACTTCACCCATTTGAGATAAGCAGCATGTTTTGTCACTTTCTCCTTGCGCTCGAGCCAGAGAGTCATCTGCAAGAGCTCATCTTTCTTGTTTGTGGCGCGGTAGGCATCTTTTGCAAGATCAATGTGGAGCCGTTCAGTATACTCGGTATTGAAGTTGTCCGGTGTGCCCATATGAGTGATGCATTCAACGTAGTGATTCATGAAGTGTATTTTAGGGATGTGAAAGTCCGAACGAATGCCTAGATCAATGAATATTTGTTTGTTGGCATGAAAGAGGTCGAGGGCATCCGAGACATATCTGAGAGTCTTGGTCGATTGGACTGGATATTGGGCAAGGTATAGAAAGTCGACCAGGCCATGCAAGCAGCGTACCAGTTGCATGGTGGACATGCCATTGGGTAGAGGAGACTCGGCAACAAGACCGAGAAGGAAATGGGACATCTGTGCATGCTCTTCACCACTGACACATTGTAGTGAAGAAATTCCCTTTATGAAGATGCAAATGTTGTGATTGGGGGGGAGCCGTCGACAGCGAGCATCAATTTCATGGGCGCCGAAAGCCTCAATCACCCAACTCTTCATATGTTTGAATACCCCTTGGTAGAGCTGATGAAGAATATCTGGTGTTATCACCATGTAGATGTTGGAGTATGGAAGCTTTGCCCAGAAAGGTTCGAAAACTGGTTTGATGCCTGCATCTTGACAAGCCCGAACAAACACTGATGCCCCCTGGTCCGCCATCTGTAGTGCTTCGAGGATGGACCGTAGATGCCGGAGAGGATGCGGCTCTGTGTTCTCTCCAATTCGTTGTCGAGGAATTGTGCAGCGAGGGCAATGACCAGTGATACAGCATGCAACTAATACCTGCTCTGGGTAATCTCCCACATGAGCAGCAAAAATCGGATGCCCATGTCGTTTTATACCATCTCCACTAGCCAAGATCAGCCCAGTCGCTCCCGCTTCTTCCAGCGGCTTCACAATAGTTCTCATACATGTATGGAACAGATTTGCAAGCGATCGTCGGCGAGAAGCCGCATTCTTGATGTGTTCTAGACTCGTTGTGGGCAGATAACCCACAAGAACATAGGCGCGCCGCGATGGCTTGCGTCGCAACTCTTTTGGGATGTTGCCGATGGTCATGTACACTGGGTAGACAGCTTTATTTCGGAAAAGGGTGACCTGAGTTTTGTCGGAGGAAAGTATAACAGGGATGACTGTCCGTCCAGAGCCAATGTGCTCATCCAGTTTTGTCTATGAGATCTAAGTAAGCAACGTGCCCTTGCACCGAACTCAATTTTTGCACACCTGCATTGACCACCACCATTGCCCAGTATGCATGTCATGGTACAGCTGTTCCTTGCATGAGCTATCCTCGTAGTGATGTTCGGGCGTGAATTTCAGATACTCCGCGAACTCGGCATCACCATACAAGGATTTCACGCATTCAAGAATGTCTCGAAAATACATCTCGTATGCCTGACCTTGCACAACCACTTCCTGACACTGAAATTTGGGATGGACTGATGGTAGACTTTTGTCGATGATTGTATTGAGCTGACTTGCATTCCGATATGAAAGCCCCAACTTATCGCATACCTGTTTATGGTCAAAGTAGATTAGTTTCATGCAAACTTTAATGATATTCCATTGAGCCACTTACACCTTCAATCGCCAGAAGTTCAGTCAAAGCAGTAGAGCTAGGTCCACGCAACTTTGCCCAATATGCGATCTTCCAGTCAATTTTGGAATCGAATGGTGCCCAAGGTTTGCCTGCCTCACCCTGGCAAACTCGACCAAGGTACTGGGTATTTTCATCAATTATGTCCATCTGCAAGTCTATGGGTGCACCTGCACTGGCATCTGGATAGGAAACCACATAGGGCTCTCGGGAAGACACTGATTCTGTAATGTGAGGAACTCGCGACTGAGGAAGCTGTAGTGGCTCATCAAAAAAGCCGACTGGGAACACAAGTTCGGGTGAGGGTGTTCGGGTGTTATAAGGCTCCCAGTGCTCCTCGTCATCATCAAAGCCATACCCCTCATCCTCATCATCCAACTCCTCGTCATCCTTGTCCTGATCCTCATTTCTGTCGTGACAACTAAAGTACTTACATCATTTTCTTTCTTTCCTTTTCACATGCTCCAGTAATCACATGACCGTGTTCATTACTCATCGTTCATCTTACCACTCACTCTCGCGCTGTCATTAGTTTATTGTTCTTTTCTTGCTTCTCATTCGTTCTTCACTATTCCACTCTCGCGCTCTTGTTCTTTGTTTCTTGTTCTTTTACCCTTGTCCCTTACCCTGGTTCCTATTGTTTCAGACTCGTATATATAGTACAGTAGACAGCTACTAGTTCCCTATCTCGACCTCTTGGTCTTTGGGAACTAGGTTCGTGTTTGTATCTTTGTTTACACTCAATATTGACTTGGTCTTTGGGAACTAGCTTGCCTTATTTGACCCTTGTGACTGGCCCTTCGTGCTATCACAGTCGCTGAGATCACTTTCTCCTTTTACCTTTGTGTGTTGAGCGTTACTCACACTCAGGTCTGTGCTTGTGCCGTGCTTTGATCGCTTCCCATCGTCGCTTCCGACTACGTCACGACATTAGGTCGAGATCTTCTACTCGTACCATCAGCTCTACCACTGATCTTACGAGGAGTGGAAATCGGAGTCCACCGATTCTCCACCTGATACTGCCACCACGCCGACTTTCGGAGTTAACTCTGACTGTTCAGAAAACTATCACGCATTCGACACTGTAGAACATTTTGACGTTCACTGGGCAACTGAAGACGAAGACAACTTACATTGGGAACCTTGTGACGAAAACCCCTGTCCCAATCGATACTCACTACCAATTGAACGAGACTACGACTCAACTGGTCGTCACATCCGTATCTCACGACCCGTTACTCCAGTAGTACCTGAACCTACTGCAGCCTTTCTTAGAGTAGGACGATCGTCGAATCCTAGCTCCCGTGCTTCTCCCGCATTAGTACCCACCACTATTGCGGCACTTTCATCCAGAATCAGAACCCGAACCAACATTTGAATCAGAATCAGAGATTGAACTTGACCCCACTCCCGATATGTCGCAAAACCTATCCCTCCAAGATCTTGGAAATCTGATTGGACAGCTTGCTCGTCAGCAGTCAGAGCTCCAGGCAGTAGTATCCACGATGGCAGGCAACATTAGCACGAACAAAGGGGTTAGCAAACCTCAACCCTATGATGGAAAGAGAAGCGATGATGCTCGTCGTTTTATAGCGGCATTTGAACTATGGGCCAATGGAGTACGGACCCTAAGTTCTAATGAGGAAGAGCGTATCAAATCGGCCATATCATTTCTTGAAGGTGATGCTGCAATCTGGGCCACTCCAGTATCGGAGAACATTAGCCAGGTGACTAATGCCACGCCCAACATCACCCTCATCTACCCCACCTGGCAGTCCTTCAGAGACGCCTTCAAAGCTCGTTTTGAAACAGTCAACCCAGTGGTGGACGCAAAGGATGCCCTGAAGACCCTATTTCAGGGGAAGACAACTGTTGCTGCCTATGCAGCCGCCTTCAAACAGTACTCAAGCCGTACTGGATACTCGGACCCCGATCTCCGAGACCGCTTCTACCACCATCTGGCATCACGTATCAAAGATGGCCTCGTTAACTCATCAGCAAACACGGACACCCTGGATAACCTTATCAAGGAGTCCGTCCGGATTGACATCAGACAAATTGAACGAGCTCGAGAGAAGGGACAGAGTCTGGTAAGCCATTCCCACACCCCAAACACGAGCACCTTCCATCCTACCCCATTCACTCCGGCCCGAGATCCATTCGCCATGGACATCGATGCCACTAGCCCAGGTCGATCGGCGGAGGATTACCGGAGGTTCATGACTGGAAAGTGTTATGGATGCGGGTCCAAGAACCACCGAAAAGCTGATGGACACCATGAACGGGACATTTGCAACCACTGCGGGCTCACGGGGCACATAGCGGCCATTTGCCGAAGGAAATTTATGGGTCTTCCCAGGCCCACTACAGACCGAACGGTGGCAGCCTCCAACTTCGCGGAACCCTCCACCTCCACCATCGCCGCAACACCTGCTCCCCTCCCCGACTTTTCCTCTATCCTGAAGCAACTGACGGACAATCAGAAAGCGTTGGCAGACCAGATCTCAGAGCTGCGTCAGAATTTTTAAAGTGGGAACCTGACTCGGCTGCTGCCTGGTTCCCTCAGCTGTACTCTAAATTGACATCTATTTATGCATCTACCTCCTCCTGTACAATCGGTTCCACTCAATTTAGCGATCTTTCTCATTTTCGCGTACCGATTAAGCTACAAGGCAGATTCAAGAGTACAAGCAACGCAGCAATGATAGACTCTGGGGCAACAGGTCTATTCCTTCACCAACGCTTTGTGGATAAACACCAAATCCACACCCGCCCCCTTCATCACCCAATCACTCTTTACAACATTGACGGGACCCTCAATAACGCCGGTAAAATCACACACTCCGCACGACTCCTATCCACGGTAGACAAAAACCCACCGCAGCTTCTCGAATATCTTGTCACCAACCTAGGCTCCGAAGATATCATCCTCGGACTTCCTTGGCTCCGGAAGGTCAACCCCGCTATAGACTGGAAGGAAGGACGACTAACGCAACTACCTGCCAAACCACCGACGATGACTATTGAGGAGGTCCCCGAATTGAAGGAAGGTAATGTTGGAGGAACGACAGAGGAAATCCTGGAGATCAACCCACAACATGTCCCTCTGCCACCATCGTTTATAAACGAGCTCGAGGATCCAGAGGAAATTCACGAATATGGAGAAGGTACACCTGTGTATCGGCTGGTTGGTAATCGAAAGAGGAGAAGAGCATTGTTACGTGCAGGAATTATTGGTCACACATCAGAAGAACTTTGGTGTGCCGCCGGTTATACTTATTCCCAACAGTTGGCCGAGGCAGCGTATAAGGATAAACCACAAAAGACTTTCGAGGAAATGGTACCTACTACTTATCAGAAACACGCTAAAGTCTTTTCAGAAAAGGAATCTGAACGCCTACCAGAACACAAGCCCTGGGACCATGCTATTGATCTGAAGCCCGATGCACCGGAAACCTTGCGCACTAAAATTTATCCAATGTCACCCAACGAACAAGAGGAACTAGACCGATTCTTAGAGGAAAACCTACGGAAAGGGTATATCCGTCCCTCTAAATCCCCACTAGCATCTCCAGTCTTCTTTGTCAAAAAGAAGGATGGGAAACTTCGTTTCGTACAGGACTACCGACGATTGAATGAATACACTGTCAAAAACCGATACCCGCTTCCTCTGGTTACCGACATCATCAGCCGCTTACGAAAATCGAAGATATTCACCAAGTTCGATGTTCGCTGGGGATACAACAATGTACGGGTGAAGGAAGGACATGAGTGGAAGGGAGCATTTGCAACTAACCGAGGGCTCTTTGAACCTTTGGTCATGTTCTTTGGTTTAACAAACTCACCCGCTACGTTCCAAGCCTTGATGAATTCGATTTTTGCTGACTTAATTGCCTCGGGGAAGGTGGCTGTATACCTGGACGACATCCTCATCTTCACCGAGACACTGGAAGAGCACAGAACCATAGTCCACGAGGTCCTCACCCGGTTGGCCCAACACGACCTCTATTTACGACCAGAGAAGTGCGAATTCGAGCAATCATCCATCGAATACCTGGGACTTGTCATCAGCGAAGGCGAAGTACGTATGGATCCAGTAAAAATAGAGGCGGTAAAGAACTGGCCTACCCCTACCTCACTTCGTGATCTCCGAGGCTTCTTAGGGTTCGCCAACTTCTACCGACGATTCATCGAAGGATTTGCAAAGAAGGCCCGACCACTTAATGATCTTACGCGAAAGGACATTAAATGGCAATGGGGATCGGCACAGCAGGAAGCATTCGAGACCCTAAGGGATGCCGTCACCTCAGCCCCAATCCTGGTGCTATGGGACCCAGGAAGGCCAACCCGGATTGAAGTAGATGCCTCGGGATTCGCTTCAGGGGGGACACTACTACAGCTACAGGAAGACGGACTCTGGCACCCAGTTGCATTCCGGTCGGCCTCCCTGAATCCAGCGGAACAAAATTACAAAATCTATGACAGGGAAATGTTGGCTATCATCGAAGCACTCAAAGATTGGAGACACTACCTGGAAGGATCGCCGGAACCATTTGAAATCATCACCGATCATCAGAACCTTGAATTTTGGAGGACAGCTCAGGATCTTAGCCGACGACAAGCACGATGGGCCCTCTGGCTTTCCCGATTCGATTTCCGTCTCAAACATCGCCCGGGAAAATCAAACACACAAGCTGACGCTCTCTCACGGATGCCCCATCATCAGGTAATTGACGCAGAAGACAACAAGGAACAGACAGTACTCCAACCCCAGCATTTTATCAACGCATCTCACATGGTATTATTCCACAACCCCTTACTCGAACGGATTCGGGAGGTTAGCGAACGGGAGGCAGAGGTATTGGATGGATTAAGGAGCCTGAAGGGACCACAAGTGCTGACGGGAGGATTGGACGAGTGGAAGGAGGACAACGGTTTGGTGTATTATTGAAACAAGGTATATGTACCACCCAACCAGGAGCTTCGGAAGGCAGTACTGGCACAATGTCACGATTCACCTACAGCCGGACACCCAGGGATGCATGGTACGTTAGAACTCGTTAGCAGACAATACTGGTGGCCGGGGATGCGATCATTTGTGGACAAATATGTAGAAGGATGCGACCTCTGTCAACGGAAGCGACTCAATCCACTCTTCTCCACTCCAGCCTCTCCCGGTTCCAGACGGTCCGTGGCAGGATATTGGCGTAGACCTCATTGGAGAGCTCCCCATGACCCAGGATGGACATAATGCGGTGATAACCTTCGTCGATCATTATACAAAAATGATCCACTGCTTCCCAACGACAACAGAAATCACTGCTGACGGTGTAGCTGACTTCTTCTACCGCGAAATATTCCGACTTCATGGTCTTCCCCGACGATTCATTTCTGACAGGGGGCCACAATTTGCGGCAGATGTAATGAGGCAACTCTTGAAACGACTCGGGGTTGAATCAGCACTCACAACAGCATATCATCCCGAAACAAACGGTCAAACGGAACGAGCAAATCAGGAGATCGAACGATACATTCGCATGTATATTAGCCGACGGCAGGATGATTGGGATCAACTACTACCTACTGCTGAGTTCGTTATCAACTCTCGGATTCACTCTGCTCACGATCATTCTCCATTCGAAACCCTCTATGGATACACCCCCGAATTCACAATTCCAATCCAAGTTTGGAACAAATACCCAACGATCGATCAACGGTTGACATTGCTACAACATGCTCGGGAGGATGCGGAGGCAGCCCTTAGGATGAGTAAGGAGCGTATTAAGGGAGACGACACAAGGGAGGTGCAGACATTCACAGTCGGACAACCGGTATGGCTATCGCTACAGAACCTAAAAATCCGTCAGAAAAATCAAAAACTTGGGAGTCGGAGGCTCGGGCCATTCGAAGTAGCAGAAAAGACCGGGCCTCTGACATATCGCCTTAACCTACCAACCTGGATGAAGATCCACGACAACATCCATGTTAATCGGCTATCACCATGGAAAGGGAACGAGGTTAATGGAGTTAGGCCACCACCACCGGATCCGGAGATTGTGGAGGGGGAAGAGTTCTATGAGGTGGACAAAATTTTGGACAGTAGGTTTTATGGGCGATGGAAGAAGCTACAATTTTTGGTACGATGGAAGGGTTATGATGAAGGACAGGACAGTTGGGAAAACGAAGAGAATGTGAAGGGATCAAGTGACGAAGAAATTGCAGACTTTTACCGGACACACCCCAATGCGCCACGGAAGATCTCAGCCGCCATTTTTAATTCGCTGCCCTGGCAAGCCTATGAAAACCTTACGGAGCTGGTCGCTGGGACATCGACTGTAGAAGGGGGGTAATGTCGTGACAACTAAAGTACTTACATCATTTTCTTTCTTTCCTTTTCACATGCTCCAGTAATCACATGACCGTGTTCATTACTCATCGTTCATCTTACCACTCACTCTCGCGCTGTCATTAGTTTATTGTTCTTTTCTTGCTTCTCATTCGTTCTTCACTATTCCACTCTCGCGCTCTTGTTCTTTGTTCCTTGTTCTTTTACCCTTGTCCCTTACCCTGGTTCCTATTGTTTCAGACTCGTATATATAGTACAGTAGACAGCTACTAGTTCCCTATCTCGACCTCTTGGTCTTTGGGAACTAGGTTCGTGTTTGTATCTTTGTTTACACTCAATATTGACTTGGTCTTTGGGAACTAGCTTGCCTTATTTGACCCTTGTGACTGGCCCTTCGTGCTATCACAGTCGCTGAGATCACTTTCTCCTTTTACCTTTGTGTGTTGAGCGTTACTCACACTCAGGTCTGTGCTTGTGCCGTGCTTTCAGACCTTGCATCAAGATCAAAGTCGCCTTCCTTGAGGTGATCATAATCCCCAAAAAGATCACCAGAAGGATCAACAACCATAGCATCTCCCATTGGCATTTGTTCTTGACCCGACATTCCTGGCAACAAAGATACATGCAGTAGAGAATTTAAAAGCTGGTCGGTCTGGGTGTCACTGTGACCAGAACGCGACTCAAGCGAGTTCAAGAGCTGCATAGTGACCGGCTGTGCGGGTGCCTCAAGAGAGGCCCCAAACGCTTGACATTCAGATTTTGCAGTTTTGCGAATGTGCTGAAGAAAAGAGCTGCCAGTAAAAGATCCGCCGCAGCCGTTACATTTTGTAGACATAGTGTTATATGTGAGAGAGATACTACAACTGACTCAATGTCTGCAGAGAGGGCAAGTTGTCAACGTGAAAACGCCGTTGATGAGATTTGTTCGGAGCTCACCCTAAACCCACATTGCGAATCCCTCTTCGAAGCATCACACGTCACGGTTTCAATGGTTGGACTTGAACTCGAACTATCATGCCCTCTGCTTCTGCTCAGACTCTGAAAAATCTCCTCCAGCATAAAAACTCTCTTCCAGTGGCCAGTAGCACCACCACTGAGCCTTCCAGTGGAGAAATAGTAGCCCGTAAGTCTTCGTGAATAAATGACTGTGCGTTCAAGACTAACCAGATAACAGGCCCACAGCGAGAGACAAAGTCAGCTGCACTGGCTAACAAAGGTGAGTAAATTTATTATTTTGTAGTCGGACAAGATGACAGCAAATGTTCCACTAGTTTGGCTGAATGATTCAAGTCAGCGACGATCAGCAACAGGCACGGCAGTCAAGCGCGCTGTTGACTCCAACGATGCTAAAAGTGCGAGGAAGAGGACTAAAATGCCAGGTCAGTGGTTGAAATTCTGGGATGTTGCGCTACTCTGTTAAGATCGTGCAAGGTACCCTCAGGTACTTGCGTGATCTCCTAATGAACGAGATAGGACTCGGCGAAGCTATTAGCAACACCCTTGCTCCTTTCAGTCCTCGGAGTGCTAGCGGAGATAATACGAGAATGAACAAGACGACGCGAGACGTGCAACGCGATAGCGATGACTAAAGTCTCGGCGACGTATAGTACAGCGACGAAGATAGCTAGAAGACTTTGAACTAAGTCTCAGAGTGTGCAGGATAGGAGATAGACAATCTATGTCGATTTCGAAACTAAGGAGGCAAGTACAGTGGACTACAGTACTTATAGTAATTATTCTATTCAGTAGAAAAGACAATAAACCATATGGAACAAGTGTCAGATGATAGATAACGGATAAGATGATCCGATGATACGAAGATGCGAAGATGCGAAGGTGCGATGCGAAGATACGAAGTAGCGAAGTAGCGAAAGCATCGGCGAAGGGATGCGAGATGATAGCGAAGATGCAGGACTCATACCTGAGCTAGCATGATCGTAACATACTCACAGGATAGTCTCATAGTGGAAAGCGCTCAGACTGAGCGCGTTGTTGCTCCCACCACCAGCATTTTTGAGCAAGCATACAGTCAGCCAAAGCTGAGAAAGATAAGTAACCAAGTGAAGGAGCTTGAGGATGATGTCGATGATGACCAGGACAATGACCAAAGCTTCACACCGGATGAAGATGAAGATACGGAGGAGGACGAGGAGGCTGCATTTCAGGTGGGAGACGACGGTTTGGCGGAGGAGGTAGGGCTTCCTGTGGATTGCAGAGCTTCTGTTTCCTGAATTGTGAATCCATAGCAAGTGAAGGTCGTTGGCGGTAGTGGTAAGGTTAAACGTACACAAACTTCCGGCCCGCAAAAAGGTCTGTAATTGATTACACTGCCGCTCACATGCTTGAATGGACACTTAGACCTCAACAACAATGACTCCTACATCTTACCTCTTGACATCGACGATGCCAAGTCTGATATTTCCAGTGTCGTTGACACCAGTATGCTTCCCTTCGATGAAGAAGACAATGGCAACACCGATAGACCCACTCAAACAGTCAGAAAAAGTTGGGCGAAAAAAGTCAGTACACAATTTTAATGAAAGCAGTTCTTGACATTCATTCCTTTTCCAGAGCTTGTCTCGCAATGCAAAGTATACAGCTGAGGTGCGTGGCCTCATTCTAGATCAGCCTTTACTCACAATTATTCAGCGCCCTACTATTGTTACTGCTACCGCTTCGAAAGGAGATCATCCTGGAGGCCTTTCCAAATCTTTTCAAACTGATCTTGTAAGCGCAATTTACTCCCTAATAATGATTCTAACGCACAGTTATTCAGAATAGTGGGTGGGATGCGTCCACTCACCTTGTCTACCCCAATCAGCAACGAACTATTTCAATGACGGCCCAGGAGCAATCAATCAAGGATGTTCTTCGTGAAGCAATTCTCCTTGCCACTGGCCTCGCCATTTTTCAAAACGCCTTTGCTCTTAGTGACAGACAGCTTGTCGACTCACGAAACAGCATCCTTTCCGCCGCCGCAAGTCTCAAGTACCCTCAAATTGCACACCGTTTTGAACAAGATAGGGGTTTTGCAAAACACCTTACCAACTATGTATTGTGCTCTTTCTTTATGTCGAGTCGGTTATGTACTGATTTATTTCAAGGTCACTGGTCGCATTGGAAACATGCGGGGCCAGGTCAAGGAAGTTGCGCAAAAGGTAGTACCATCTTTGTATGGTATTCATCAAGTTCCAATTGAGGATGGGCAACGCAAGCGATTTGTGAGTGACCTACTCCTTCGCTTGAACTACATTTTTCCCCGAGCCATGGTACGTGTCATTCTTGTCCTCTATTACTTCGCTGAAATGATTTCAGGTGACGGATTCCACCACAACCCGCACCAGTGAACCATACCTACACCCGGCTATTATCACCGTCCTCCACAAATTCTTCTTTCACAGCAGGAAGTCGCTTGGCCGTCGTTTTCAAGATACCTTTTTGTCCACGGTTGACTCCGACAATGCCAAGAAAATACCTCAAGCAATGCTAGCCCTTGTTTCGGTTGCAGTAGGTGACATTATTTTTACGGCCTACCCTGGTTTAATAACGTTTGCGCAGATTTTCGCTGCCCTCAAGGAATGGGAACAAGGCCTAAATGAGAGTACTTCTCGCGAGTTTGTATCGGCCAATTTCAGCGAGCAGTATGATCTTCACATCCTGTTTCTTGGCACAAGAATCTTGAAGACAGACGGATCGGGAAAAGGCAAGTATCATGCGCTGATGGCTCGCCTGTATCGTGAAGCAGTGTCGTAAGTTCTCTTGTATTGTCCTCTCTCGATCTCTATCTGATGTTCATCCTACCATCCTAGGGGGGCCAATGTATCTGATGCTGATTTGGCTGGGGCAGCCAAGCTCCCTGCTCTGGACTTCGATGGTATGGAGGAATAGTGTAGTATCATGGTCGTGGTTGTACTACATACACAAATGTCAACAGTTTATGTTCAAGTTCTTGTATCGCAACAAACCGAGGAATTTGAGCTGGAAAATTTATTGAAATTTGTGCCGAACTTCTGTCAAATGCTGTCTCAGGTAGACTGAACACGTCAAAGTTGTGCCCGAATTTTACGGGGGGCCGTCAGATTTGGACTAGATTTTGTCAAATTGCATAATCAGTCTTATTATGTCCAGGTTTGTCGTACTTTGTCACATTCGGTCAATCTTGGTCAATCTCTTGCAAATTGTTCACTTGGGGTTTTTCCTGATGCACCTGTGTCATTTGTCAATTGAACCGTTTCGTCAAATTCAAGTGACAATCATCTGGATAGCACTGGTAGACTCGGAACCGATGTCTCAAGAACGTGAGATGGTCATTGGGCAGCCCTTGTTAGCTGCATGATTCTCGCTTAGTTGTGTTACAAAAGCATTGAGACCGTCGTTGGGAGCCCAACTTCGATCTTTGTCAATAAGGATTCAGATTTCATTTCATTTCTTTGATAGTTTGATGAATACAATCATCTTCGATAACGATGATACCTTTAGAAACTTAATTGTCGTTACCTGGAGGAGCTGTGTAAACCGGAAGAGTGATAGATGCAATGGTCCAGGTTTGGCCGCCGTCTGTTGTCTCCATAGGAGTATAAACGACTCCTTCACCAACACCGAGGGTATCGGGGAAGCTCTCGTCGGGTTCAGAGAGGTAAATCACGGAATTCAGATATTGCTGTTCAAAATAACACAGTGAGTGATCGTGATCCTCATAGTTTCGAAGAGGATTATTTACCTGAGTACTCGCGGTCCCTGCAGCGATAAACGTATACGAATAAATCCGACTTATCCTTTTAATGGTGTAACTTGAAACTTACCTTTGCAATTCTGTTGACATTCAGTTCCGGTTCCCCAACCGCCTTCAATGAGAGGTCCATCCTCTAGAAAAAATATGAGAAAGCTCCCAGGTTGGATGCGATGAGGACGTACCGCTCGTCAGAGTAGAGACGACTTTGCCAGCGACGGTGACAGTCTGAGTCCAGGTTTGTCCGCTCAACTATAAAACATCATCAGCCGCGCTTTGTTTCTGATCCAGATCACTGACTGTGTACGCGATCCCAATTTCAGTGCTTCCACTGACGGCAACGTAGGGACCATCGAACTGTCCACCCACGCTATTGTCCACCTCGGGTTAGCCTAGAACCCCTGGAACTCCACTTGAACTCACCCAAAGTAACTCGCACTTAGGCACCACTCCGTAGCGGTAGCACCACAGCTGATTATTCAAATTTTGGGTGAGTCTTATTTTTGCAAGGTACGGAGGAACTCAATCCCCAAACTTACTAAGAATTGTCTGCGTCTTGATCGACACCAGATTGGATGAGCCCACTGGTACCGTTGCTTATGCCGATCCAGAGATACAGACCACTTTTCAATCAACTATCAATTGACAGATATTGAAGAATGCGCATAAACAGAACACGACGTACGTTTCAGCTTCCGCTGGAGGGGTCCCGGGAATGAATGTAGTGGTGGTTCCGATGACTGCTCCTTTCGTTGGACCCAGGGAGAATGCGGGTCCCCAAGTATCAGCCATCGCAGAAGAAACAAGGCCTGCCAAAACGCAGACAGACGCGATGAAATTGCCAAAAGCAGTGTGCATTTTGTAGAGGCAAATGAGACAAGTGGTGATATGAAGTTGAGAGAAAATGAGGAGCTTATATGTACTTTCTAGCAAACCCCAAAGCATTCTAGGCACGACTCATTCCTCTTAATGAAATCATTATGGGAACTTGTTGTTGCTACATTCGGAAAATTCACGGTTAGTCTATGGGATTTCTGACTGTGTCTCCAAGGAAATTTTCAGTTCAATATGCGCAGTGGAAAGGAGTCCGGAGACCTGGAAAATCGAATATCACGTTTATTTCCCCGAACCAGTATGTCAAAGTCTTTATTTAGATTTCACAGCGTATGCTGTGAGCCTCATCTGATTCACAATGAGACGAAGATGTTCTTCGATGTGCGGACCGTGCATGGTTTTCGGACCGCCCAGCGCGATTCGTATCCGTTCAATTTTGAAGACCGCGACAGGAAACAACCAAGGGTTGTTCATGGGGCGACTACATAGGAACAGCTATCCGCTGCATTTTTCCTATCCTCGATGGGTATACGATCGCTTAAAACATCGAATATCACAGCCATGCCTGAACGGAAAAAAAACTGTCAGAATCACAAGATTGCAACTAAGTACTTACCCGAATGCAGATGGACCAACACATGACAATGGACTGATGTTTGGATTAGCTTTTCGTTCAAAAGGACCTGTATAACTCACATAACCACATTCCAGGGGTATCGAATCTCACTCGAAAAATAGCATGTCCTTTGGCTGGAATGACGAAAGTATCCCTCAATGCTGGAGCGGCGGTAGGCAGGGTCGGCGGTTGGTCCCATTTATACGAACCCGCCCCCATTGCCGCTTTATATGTATACAAAGGCCAAAAATGATGACCATGCTATTTTCAATTCCATGAGACGGGCTTGTGAGGAGCTGTTGGATTCGACGAATTACGGACCAAGTGGAATGGATGGGGCCCGTCTTCAAGGTTATTCACAATTATGTCCAAAACAACCGAGGCGGGAGAGATGGATGTATTACTAACATCGAGAGGAACGATGAGTTCCTTTGAGGAAGACGCAAAATCGGATCTTGCTAATACAGGGTTCGTCAAATTCGGTTTCCATGTGGTTTGGTTAACGTATCCAAAAGGTTTATTTCCTGTTGCAGTCCGAATCATTGTCGTCACATACATCATGACCACATTGTCCGTAAGGGGTAGTAGACGAGCCAAGCGGTCTAGAGGTTGGAGTGACAAGGGGTCGAGGCGTTCGTCTGCTTTTAAAGCAGACCAACTGTGGGTGCGGGGCAAACGCGAGCCTCGACGGCAGCCATATGTCATAATCGACTTTGACTCAAGGTCCAGAGCAACATTGCTGTACGGTAGGATGAGATCATTGAAAAGGAATAGAGAATATGAAATACAGACGGATACTTAAAATCCTCGTAATCTACCCGTTGCCTCAGCCAAAATTCGCAAGTCTGGTCATTGCCAACACGAATGACTTCGACCGCATATCGCTGACCGGGAGCAATGCTTAATTCCTTCACAACTACGGGTTGAATCTGAGTTCCATCAGCTTCTACCACACGCAAAAGATGAGAATCGAGAGACAAGTGGATCTCTGCCAAAGAACTAAAATGAGTTAGAAAAGAGAGTTCTTGCCTATACATTAGCATCTCTTACCCGGGGTTGATGAAACGTATAATGTTCTTGTGTTGAAGGTGTAGATTGAACACTGGAGTACGACCTTGCCTGGAATCGCAGACGATTTGGGCGATACTCTGAGAGCAATTGAACGCTTGTTGACCGTTGTTGAGAATAGCATCCGGGACCGGTTCTGTACAAGAATTCCATCGTTCGACCAATCAGTGGAAAGGAGAAAAAACTAAGCATACCATTTCCATGCGAGCGGAGACTTTGATACCATTCCGATACCTCCTTACCTGAACGATGATACCAGTCGCCAATAAGCATAACTTGGTCTAATACGTTGGATAACTCAGTTGCTCTTCTGTGTCTTCGTATTCTTTCACTTCTCAGCTCGTCCTGATGAAAGCGTGATTCTTCAGCGAGACGATCAGGGGGATGAATTATCAATGCTCCAAAAAGACCGTCTGCTAGTTGGGTAGACTGATGTGAGTGATACCTAAAACTCATTGTGAGATCGTACAATGACTCTGGGCTGAACTCAGTGCTCACCAGAATGTTCCATATTGGTCGGACGAGAGATGTATATGATACGTAAAATTTGAGCCAGGCTGTATTGGGCACTGTGTAACCCCAGAGGCGCCATCCTGTGAGTTGTGCCCTTGGTTTGGAAGTTGAGGACGTGCAACAGGACAAAGACATTGAGAGGGACTATTGAAAGAGACAAACCTACTGGATGTCTGATACCGTGCCAGTGTAAACTGGTGGCTTCAGACAGTCTGTTGTATACATTCACCACGAGCAAATCACCAGACCTAGCCTCTATCGTAGGACCAGGATAAAGACCTAGAAAGAATGAGAACGTTGACGCGCGCACAGGAAGAAAACTGACCATTAATCGTGAAGACCGTTTTCTGCACACCATTGGGAGATAGAACCTCTTCCTCCAAAGTAAAATTGTATATCCTGATAGCTTCTGAGCGCAAAGTATGGCTCGATGGAGACAGCTGGAATCTCGATATGTCTTCGTGCACAAGGAAGGCTGAAAGAGGTGTCCTCAATTTCAGATTAAATCGATAGAGGAGCACGACAAGCAAGAAGATCAGCGTAGCTGCATATTTCCAGGCGGGTGGCATGGCACGTATATTCAAATCAGATTTTCATAATTTATGAAGGTTATACTTGGGTTATACATTTAGAACAGCTTGAGAGAAACGTGCAAGGGGGACGAACGAACGGCCACGTGAAAACTAATTGCCGGGTCGGCATTTGTGAGAACACTCCAGTTTTTCTATCTTTCTAGTTCCTGGAGCTGAAGTTTACATGCCCGCTTCTCGAACGTGCTGCGAAGAGCATATGCCACCAGCTCTTCTCTTATCACCAGAATCCTAACGTGACTCGTATAAAAACTAGAATTCTTGACTTGAGCGTTGGTATATTTAACGATTAGCGAGTCGACATATATAACCCAGGAGTCACGGATCCACAGTCCCCCAGGATAAGGATGCCCACTCTTCTGAACGCTCTCATTGCAGCCTCTATGGCTATACTTACCTATGCAGACAGCCTGGCCGAAGTCGAACACATCGTATTATTCATGCAAGAGAATAGAGCGTTTGATCATTACTTCGTAAGTTGACGCACCTCTTTGCTGTGAATGTAATCGTGACATCTTGCCAAGGGTACTATGACTGGAGTGCGAGGGTTCAAAGACCCGAAGTGAATATCATCTCTACGTACATGTATATTTAACAAAACTGAATTTGCAATTCTCTGATAACTCAGCGTTCAAGTCAATTCAGATGGCCGCTCCGTGTTTTTCCAAAAGGTCAACCCGTTTCTCTCAAACGATACCGATTTTCTCCTTCCGTGGTACGTCGCCGCAGAAGGCGGGGAATTTATCAACGGCACACAATGTATGACGGCTGGATCGAACGGCTGGGCAGAAAACCATGCTGCGTTGGCTTCTGGACAGAATGCAAGGCATCTTCTATCTCTTCTGATTCTCGTCATGGTTAAACTTGAGTATACTCACAGGATCTTTGGGTTGAGGCAAACATGCCACAGTCATGGGGCCATACCAGGCGGTCAGATATTCCTGTTCATTTTGCTATTGCCGAAGGATGGACTGTAGGGGATATGTACCAACAAGGAGTCATTGCTGTAAGTTATTCTACGAGTCATTCATTTACTTCATATTGCATAATGATATTCCTGCAGTCCACAAACCCTAATCGCGTTATATGGCAAACCGGCAGCATCGCGTATGAAATGAACTTACTTGAAAATTTGATTGTCCTCTCAGGCTGAAAATTATTTTTAGCGTCTCCGGAGGGAATGTAAACACTACGCAGGGCCCAGTGTTAGACAACAATGAGACTCCGGGATGCTCCCGGCTTACAATGAGGCTCGAAAATGGTACAGAGATTGACTCACCACAAAACTATAGTTGGTATGCTTCTCTTTATGCATCTCAAATTACTCGTTTACTAAGGCGCGCTGTAGCTTTCCGTATGATTGGAAGACCGTAAGGCCAATATTTACGAGCCTGCATAATTGATACAAGCATTGCCTTCGAATAGCTCCCAGAATATCTAGAGGATGCAGGTATCTCCTGGAAAGAATATCAAGCTTTCGACAAGTGCGTATTTTTGAAGAATCTCATTATCTGGAGCTCAATGACACCCTTCGACAGCTTTGGTGACAATCCTCTACCTAGTTTCGTATTCTGGCAGAATTTGGCTGACAATAATGCAACTTCGGAGCTTGCCCAGCGAGGTACGTTCGGTCAGGGTATCACATCTGCGCTATGACTTAGGGTGAGCTATGTAGGTCTGGCTATGAATGGAGGTGGAAATTGGCAAGGTGGGCTTGACCTGCTGAAAAAGCAAGCTTCCGAGTACGATCTATCCTCTTTTGCGATGGCCACCATCAAATTTTACTACCTTTCTAAGGGGATCTCTACCAGCGGTCTCGTTCTATATTGGTAAAGCTTATAGAATCATATCGCTTCCGCTTTTACTGATTCACAAGCTATTTATCCATACAGGCCCAGCAGAGCTTTCTGAACACCCTCCTTATCGTCCCATTGATGGTGGCTGGCTGCAAAAGGAAGTTGTCAACGCGATAGTCAATTCTCCCAAATACAACAAAACGATTCTCATCATCTCTTTCGATGAGACCGGAGGATGGGGCGACCAGTACGTTAACATTTGTACGTCCTTTCGAAGCTAAGACTCCTTGTTTATACCTAGTGTGATTCCTTTCACTTCGTATGCCAAATTCATTCATCAGCGAGCCTTTCATTGTAGTGCTAATTACCCTGAAATAGACCCGAAAACACCCCAGGCGAATGGATTATCGTGAGCGCCTCTTTAATCTTTCGTCCTCATTCTGTATTACTCTTATCCACCGTTCAGAACCCCTTCACAGGACAGCCTGCGCCGACTGGACCTGGATTCCGCCTACCCTTTACCGTCGTCTCCCCGTGGACCCGCGGGGGTGTTGTATTCACTGAGCCTGCAGACCATATTTCGCAAACGCTGTTTTTGGAGCAGTGGGCAGCTGCCAGGGTATGATGATTACCTTCCAGTGAGTCAATCAACTCAGTTTCTCCCCAAACTAGGGCACACCATTCACCAACACACAAATCAATGATTGGAGAAGAGAGCATATGTCCAATTTGACAAACATGTTTGATTTCGAGAATGTACGTGGTACATATATTTGCATCTTTCTCTAAATCTCTCACAATGACTTCCAGCCTGATTACTCTGCCGCACCGTTGCCTGATACTCCGCCGCCCCACACTGACCCTCTAACTTCGTTGCTTGATGGCGTACATCTCGTTCCTCTTAGACGAATAATGAGTAGCAAGCTGATCACCTGTTGTATCTATAGGATGTATTCTGTGAAAATACCTTTGCGGAATATATTCAACCCCCTATCCCGTATGGGCAGCAAATTCAAGCAGACTCCCTGTTTACGGAGACTGGCTTCAAAATTGTTCGAGGCATGTTCTAGGGTACTGACTGTGACACATGAACCTTACGTATAATTATCATCTACTAGGCTCACTCACAGAAGGCCGCTACCTTGTTATTGAATCTAGCACCAAGAACCTTGCTCTATCTTCGAATGACTCTTCCCTCGGTACTTCTGCGGCCACGAACGACAAGTTCAATACACCCTCTCAACGTTTTGTGATCCATGCTACCGATCCTAAGCTTGCGACAGGAAAGAGCTTTAGGATTTCCTCTGCTACATCTGTGGCGAACGCTAATGCTACTGCCACCAACGCCACCACTTCATTCCTCAATGCGAATCTGCAGTTTGGTTCTGTCAACTCCAGTGCAGTATTCAACATCACTTATGGGGGCGGAGGTATTTATAATTTCTTGGAAACTGAAAGCGGCGGGTTCCTCAGTTTAAGGGATAACGGGACTCTATCATTGGACAGGGAGGCAGAAGCTTTCAAGATCTTCTCCATCTCTTTCTAACGAAAGCAGAGCAGAAAATATGTGATTAAGTCACCATTGTCAATCTACGTATTTTTTAGGCGCCGTTCATGCCCTGTAAGACTCTGCGTGTCCATTTACCTTTTCATATAGGAACTATAGGAACTCTTCCTTCGAATTATGGAAAGGAATGATCATGGTGTACATGAGAAACATGGTCTTTTAGTGCGTGTTAAGCGCTCATCTCTTGTAAAGCGGGGACATTTTGGGACGACCAGTACTATAAGATGCTGGACTGTCTTCCTCTCCTTCAACTTCCTAACCTCTTATACTTCATCACAGCACCATGATTATTGTTACGGACTCCTACTGCAGCAAGTGCAAGCTCCAGTCCAATAAACGGTATAAATGCTCGAATTGCAAGACAGCCATTTACTGTGTAACCTCATGTCATCTTTGATCTGTTCCACTGTCACTGACACTACTTCCGGTAGTCAGAGAAATGTCAGAAAGACCATTGGGCTGTGCACAAGCCAATCTGCAGAACTTACAACCCAGACGAGGTTTGGGGTATAAGAATCTTGTCGAATAACGTTGCTGCGAAGGCTAGATATCCATCACATTATTTCCGGCATGAACTTATCGGAAACACAAACCATTCAATATTCACTAAAGGAGAAAGATGTCCAGTTACTAAACGTATCGGGATACCGTTAATTATCTATAGCACTGGCGTATGTGAGCCGCGAGCTACCGGCTTGAACGAGATAGCGGTTAAGCTAAGAGTGGAGGCAACCGATGGTTTTGCGCCAGATATGTGAGTGTTCATCAATATAGTGGTTTCTTATACTGACAAACGCTTGACGGAATTACAAGATGGCAGAACCAGCCTGGCGAAGTAAGGGTTAAATAAACTTGATTGATAGATGTCATTACTGACCTTGAACGGTACTAGTGTCTTGTTATCCGAGAGGATCGAAAGCCACTCACACAAGAGCTGCTTGAAACAGTGTATAGCTTCATTAGCCATCTCATGAGTTACCCCATCTTGGACGAAGGTTGGGCTCCGTGGAATGGGCTTTTGAACCCTTCCGTGTGGCAGATGTATGCGAAGAGATACTATGAAGAGCAGGAGGTTGCTGGTCGTGAGAGTTTTGGCCGATTTTCCCCTCTGGTTGATTAGCGCCTTGATGTACATAGGATACCATGAACACCCTAATTGTTGTTGCCCCCGTTGTCTAATGGTTATGACGTCAGACTTCTATGATGTGTTCTAGATTGTAATCGAATCTGGAGGTTGCGGGTTCGAGTCCCGCCGGGGGTTAGCATTTTTATTACAAATAAGAGCTTCCTTTTTATGTTGCAGTTCTTGGCGAAAATGAAAATCAACAATTGCAAGGGGAACATCATGATTATAGGATTTCCTTTCAAGGAATTCAGTCACGTCTAACACGTGTTTCGCTCAGACCGAAAAGCTACCAAAACTCGGCATACTTGAAAGTTTGGAGAAGATGCATCATTGAATAAAGGGGAATCCGTTAAAATTACACGCATGATGAGCACAGACTCATGGTCGGCCCTTAATATGTTATTTACAGTAAGATAGTCGTGCTTCGTGCGAGCATGTCCAACTTGAACTTGCGATGCCCAAACCAAAACAAGAACGAACTGAGGAACCATTTCAAAACTTCAAACTTTTTCCAACGTCCCTACATGGTGCTCAACCTCGTCGACAGATCCAGAGTGTTTTACATCCGAGTCATGTTTGCCTGCTGCGTGTAGGCCTTGACCGAGAATTTCCTTCGTTGCTTCTTCGCCGTCGAAAATGGCGGCCGTTTCTTCCAAGGAAAGGTTCTTTGTCTCGACCACGTCTGGAAGGAGAGCAGAGGAATTATTAGTATTGATACTAGGCAGAAGGCGCAAGATCAACGTACATAGATAGAGGAAGACACATTCAAAAGCGATCCAGCAACAATAGACGATGTAGTATTTCCATTGAATAGCGGCTGTCGATATTTTGTTAGATTGAGTCGGGTACAACACGAGGAACTCACCAAGAGCGATAGGGTTGGCATATTGGTTGAAGATTAGAGCAAGCGAGATGGTAAAGTTGAAGATGTTGAAACCCTTGGCTCGCAGGGGGTATGGCAGAATTTCGACAGTGTAAGCAACGATCAACGGCGTAAACGCAATACTGGAAAAAGGAGTTCAGTCACCAAAAAAAATGATTCAAAGCCATCGTTTCAGATACGCACTCGTAGCAAGCATAGTAAAGGAAAATGAATGCGATAACGCTATGTGCAGCGGCCGGGTGTCCATTTATTTCGAATTGCGCGAATGCGATGGTTTGAGAGGTGAAGAACACGAGCATGCCAATACCAGAGAGGAGGAACATGAAGCGACGACCTAGCCTCTCGACCAAGCTTGAAGCAATCAGCGCACATATCAAATTCCAGATGGCAAGAATTCCGTTGATGAGGAGCTAGATGATAATTGATGATTTCAACTCATGAGTTGAACAGATATTTTTCCATGGTATGTGCATACCTGCGTGGTTGAATCTTTAATATCGATGTCGTTGAGGATCTGGTTCAGGTAGTATGATGCTAAACCGTTCCCGGACCACTGCGAGAAGAACGCGATGGCGATAATAATCCTCATCCGCTTTCGGTTCCCGGGTGTGTTGAACAATGATTTCCAGCCGACATTTGCCGCAACTGCAAAGTACCACGAGATGAAATCTTCCGTGATTGACGACATCGAGAATCTTACCTGTTCGATCGTATTCAATCGCAGTCTTGATTTCATTGAACTCGTATTGCACCAGAGGATCGTCACTGATATTTCTTTGAGATGGAATGACACCGAAATAGTGAATGGAAGCGCACCGATTGCCGTCAGCGTGGTAGTAAGCAAGAACATCCAGTGCTTGTTCATTCTTGCCTTTACTGAGGAGATAACGAGGCGATTCCGGAACAAAGAAAATCAGTAATACTTGAGCGACTGAAGGTAACCCTTGGAGGATCGAGGGTATCCGCCACGCCCATGTGCTGTTAATCTTGAATGTGCCAAATGTAGTCCAAGCCGCACTATGGAGATAAAGAGGCATGTATTGAATTACGAACTCGGGGACTGGGATCATGAAGTTGTCACTTACATGATAGCCCCAGAATACCACAGGGAGTTGTATGTGGCAGTTAATTGGGCTCGATATCGAGGATATGAGATTTCGGAGACCAACATGGGAGCAGCATTGGCTAAGATTGATGTCGTATGCTAGTTCGCATCGAGCAAGTGTGAAGGAGACATACCAGCGAAGGTAAGGCCAAATCCTATCATGAAACTTTTCGGAAATTCAGCGTCATCACAAACAGCTCTAATGATGATTGGACGTACCGGGCTCCGACAAACATTCCTTCCGACTGAGAGGCACCTTGAAGAGCCGTAGCTATGCACATGATGAGAGCGCCAATGAAAATAGTAGGGCGACGTCCAATTCCATCGGAAAGGTAAGGAGCAAAGGGGTAAGCTGCTAAGGCACCAATGTTCTGCCATGATATTTGAACTCTCTGGACATACAACAGAGAAACAGCGAACGCACCTGAATAGCGTTGAGCAGCCCGAGTTGGCTGGGACTAGGGTGGTTGAAGTAGTCCTGCCATTGGCTCCTATAATTTCCTTTAGCATCGAGTTATCTCGAAGGAAGGAACAGCCTAACAAGGATTGAAGACCGTTCATCATGCTTCCATCATATCCATTAGTCGAGGACGTGATAAGCCTGTTGCATATGTCCATCAAAAGTGAACTTCATGAAGCCGAAAAAAGGTGACCCACAGTAAGAAAATCCATCCATTCAAAGCAATAAGCCTGCATAAATCTTTGAACACCTAGTGATGGACCCGGTAAAGCGTTTGAGCTTACCGCTTATTATTATACCATGTCTTTCTTGGGTCAAGAAGATGGTTAAGACCAGAATCGGTTGCGGCAGAGGCGACCACACCAGGAGCCATGATGGTAAACTGTTTCGAGTGAAGAACAGCGCGGTGTTTGGCGTGCGTAACTCTGGAATATATACCACTCTGTAGTGGTTTAAGGGAGTTGAAGGGCTACAATGGACAGGTGACTTAATCACCTATTTTTCCAGAGGTACACCGGAAAGAGTCCGCGTCCCGCGCTATCTGAGACTAACCGAGCCTTTCAATGTAAATTTGACCTAGGGATTTAGTTGCGTCCAGGTTCTGCCATCCAAGGACCTCAGATACTGAATTTTCTCATACCGGCTCTCAAGGATCATGATATGATCTACTTGATTTCTGCCTTCGGTATCCAGACAAGTTAAACGGTCAACATTCGTACGAACCAGGCTGTGCGCCCGTAATGGTAATTCCCGAACATTCTCCGCAGAATCAAATCAAACTGTGCTAAAATGGCAACAACATCTGGTCAAAGCTGCATTCACGCATTAAAGGTCCGTACGCATACCCCGGATTGGACCTAACAACTGAGCGAATTTGCAATGCGCTACGGGGGACTAAACCTGGAGAAACCTGGGGAAACAGGAGCTGTGGGGTTCTATAGTCATAAGACGAGGCCCCGACTCCCGACGGCCCTCCAACCCTTTGAAATAATTTCTGGAATATCAAAAACATTTGTATTACAAAAAATCAGATTGCGACATGGTAGTAAGGAATTAAGTCAAAGCGGAACAAGTAAATGCTGGTTCGACACAGATTAAAAGTGTTTCAATATATCACTAGCCGTAGAGTCCGAGGGACGCAGGGAGCCTGCTACCGGGGAATTCTCTATGGTCGTCGCATTGGCAGGATCGGCTTTCTTCCTGCTGAACCAGGAAGAATTCCAATATGATGTCGAAGATCTCGCAGGAGTCTGGAAGGAGGCAGCGGTGGTCTCCGTATTCGTCAAAGGGGAGGCCCTTGAAATATGCAACGAAGACGGCCGAGAACTCTGATGACTCACAGTCCTATTCCGAAAATGTTTTTTCAACGTACTGGCCATGTCTGACGGCGAGCCCCCTGGCGAAGGAAAAGCGGCATCGTTTCGTTGTGCACTCACACCAGCAGAGGAGGGAGACGAGACCAGATTTTGGTCCGACAAGGCCGTGGTCGGATTGGCTTTATTCATCGAAGAGCCGGACGATACGCTTCCGAACGGCGCAATACGACCGCCAGAAAATCTGGAAGTAGTCGATAGACGAGAAGCGCGGGAGCCCGAGCGTAAGGGGGATTGTGGACCCAAAGTCTGGGGTGAGCTAGCAACTTCGACTTGAGATGAAGGCGGAGGCGAAGAAGCGGGAGGGCCTGTTCGATTATCTAATATAGGGAACGGTTGTGGAGTCACCTCTGTGGCCGATGTTTCAGGGGATGCTTGAGCTAGTAATCGTGATAATGAAGACGGTCGAGCATTACTAGGCGAAGAATTGGAACGAGTGCGAGAAGTGAGAAGTTGTGGAGAAGTTGTGGATGCCACCTGAAACGTATCCTCTACCTCTGGCTCAAGGGGACCTCGAGGTAGTGCTGGAGTGCTACTAGCTAGAGACGGCTTTCGGTCTGAGTCCGAAATGCGCTTCGAAACCTTACGCTTATCATGAGCCGGTTGGGTCCAGCCTTCAACCTCCAGCATATAGTATTTGACACCATCTCCCAGCGCATACGGATTGCTCGTGGGATCCTGATGATTTCATGAGAAACTGGATCTACAAGCTAGCAAAGACTCACATCGCGGTCAACTACACGCTCGGTTATCGATGTTATGCGGGCTACAATCCATTCCCGTGTTTTTAATTGTTCCGCAAGATGCCCAGTGGCTTGCAAAAAGTAGTGCGGGAATGAAACTATGGGGTCGGTGAATATTCGGGATACAGATGTCAAGCGAAAATAATGAGCATCACCATTGAATGCAGCCCAAGGTTTACTGACAGAATTTCGTGTTGGAAGGAATAAGGCTAGATCTCCTTTGGCGAAATTCCTGAAGGATATCTTGCGCTTAGCGCGTTCACGGTACTCCTTGCACTGCTTTTGCCATATTCGTACCGTTGAACCTGTTTTAGCGACAGCGTCCAGAAAAGCATCGTGATCAAACGCCCTCAAAGCCTCCAACGCCGCTGCAGGGTCAGACGGGTCCACTGGTGAAGGTTCATCTACATTCCCGATAATATTTTGGCGTAATACCGGTGAAAATGTGGAGTCTACCATAGAAGAGTTTTGGCCGTGCATTCGCAGCGAGTGTGGATGAGCAAAAAGCGTGATGTTCTGGGCAGTTGACATAGCTTTGATGTGCGAGGTGTGGAATGCCAACGCAGCATTTAGAATTTGAGCAAGCAGCCTACTACTATCCTCCAATCGCTGCTCATACTCGCTCTGCGACGATCTACCCGATTTCAAATCCTCCCGCAAAAGAGTTTCTGTGTGGTTCGCTTCCCTCAATTCATGTTCCACTCGCTGAAGCTCCTCTTTTAGACCAACGGCGTCTGCGTGGGCAACATCGAGTTGAGATCTCGCGTCGCGGAGCTGCCGCTCCGCATTCTCCTTCTGAACTTTCACTTCGAAAAATTGACGCTCCAACACTGCACGGTCTCCATCTGCCTCAGCGATATGGTCTCGCATGATCCGATCGTGCTCCGAGGCTTGTGCTTTGAGTAATCGCTGCTTATCTTCAGCAGCCTCTCGTAATGCATCCTTGACATCTTCACTTTCCTTCCTCGCCATCCGAATTTGTTCCTCTAAATTGTCTCCACGAGCCTGCGATTCTTCCTGTCTCCGTAGATTCGCCTCTTGTTCATCTAATAACGCCTTCATCTTGTTGGAGTTGCGCTCTTCCAAGGCTTTCACATCAGCAAACTCGGTTTGAACTTGCGCAAGCTCCGAACGCAGAACTTCGGAGATTCGAGTCTGGTCTGTAGCATGAGCTAGTGCCTTCTCGAGTTCAGCACGCTGCTGATCGGTGTCGGCTGCATGGTCCTGCAGGCGATCTTCTAATATTCGGCGGGCGGTCGACTCGCTTTCAAGTTGCGCCTTCACTTGATGAAGTTCCCGCTCCAACCGATCGGCTCGATCCCGCTCTGTGGCGGTTTCAGCACTAGAGTTCTGGATATCTGCCTGTAAGCGGTGGATTTCCCCCCTCAATTCGGTACGTTCTTCCTGAAACTGAGCTTCCTGATGTGCTTTGGAATTTTGGGTAATCCGAAGTTGGTCCACTACTTCCTGATAGACTTGTTCATCAGCCTCATGAGCTGCGTCATTGAGGATAAAAATATTAGGTTGTTGGTCGGCACTAAAGGTTGACTGGAGGAATACTCACATCGCCGTCTGGACTGTAATAGTCGAGAAGCAGATAAGACTGAATGGGAAGAAAAGGAATTGAGTTATGCATAGAATCCCTCACAAGGAGATGAACTGACGGGAGCGTTCAGCAATTCGGTCAAACCCGGATTCCAAGCTATCCATCTTTACTACCAACTTCTCCAATGACGCTCGGCATTCGCAAACCGCACTTATGGCCGCACCATCATTGCTCTTGCGATAGAGTTCTTCCAAATCATTCAGAACGTGCAACAGTCCTGGGATGCGGTGATGAATTGGTGCCCGAGCAACTCTCAAGGAACAGTTACTCACCGTCTACATCGGGTCTTTCTAAGGAGTAGACAGCATCAGAATCATCACCCATTGAGGATGAGAAATCTATAGTCGGAACCGGGTCCACGTCCATGCCTCGGGTCTCGAACGGAAGCAGGCCGTGAATCTCACTGCGATAAACCTGACGACGTTTCCGTTCGCTCGAACTGCAACACCAGTCAGGATAGTTTGAACACAGAGCACTGCCGACTCACGAGAGCTTCGACATCACGTCGAGAATGTTTTGAGCTCTTTGATAGAAGAACCTGGCTGCATAAGCATACGATCCCAATCATTAAAGGTAGATATGCAGCGCAAAACATGAGACTCACCAAAATCCTTCCTCCTGACAATTTCAACGACAGTGGCGCCATAAGCATATAACATGTTATGCAGTCGCTGAATATGAGAAAAACTGTTCCTGCCTCGAAAACTCGCTTGAAGTGCGACTAATGCAGGTGGAATTTGGATGATGTTGTCATTAAGCACGCTTATATGTCTGAGAGCGATTAGGACTTGTCGTGTGAGATTATTCTTGACTTCGACCATGTCCTGAAGCTCGTCACGAAGATTGGTGTCAAGTCGCCTGAGTTCTGGCCAATATGAATAAGCGGTATTCGATATGAAAGGGTTGAACTACAACTCACCTTGCAAAATTCCATCCGAGTCAGGGTTCGGATCTGCAGTTTAGTCAGCAAGATGGCAGATGAGAGAAGATCGTTGTACGACTTTCGAGAGTATGTGTGGCGTCGGCAACCCGGTTCAAAATGTCCTGAACACGATGAATGATTCTATCTGTATCATCTAATGGCCTGACCCAGATTAAGAACAGGAAACATTAAAGTAAGTTGAAAGGAAGTAGCTACTTTGTTGAGCTGACAGTAACTCGTATCACGTCACTTCCTTCTTTCAGTCGGGACACGGCTTGTTCCATCTCATTGAAGCGGTTTTGTAAATCATCTGCAAGATAGCTAAGTTCTTTCTTAGCGATACAGTGTAGCACAGTCACATACCATGTGTTTTTGAACAAGTCTCTGCAACCTGCTTCATCTTTACATTTGAGACGTAGTCACCCAACGTTCGTTTCTTCTCCCCGGATTCAATAGCCTTTTTTGCAGTGGCGCTCACGAATTCTGTGTGAATATTAACACGACTGATGATTTCCAAGTCAGCTTCGAGGCCTGCTAGCAAGGCCGCTTGTCTAGCAAGTTCCTTCCTGGACCCATTCGCAATGCCTTCGAAGGTATCCAGTATGGCGAGAACATTCATGTCGAGACTTCTTGATGCTATACGAGCAGCTTCGAACTGGAATTGAAGCGAGATAGCAAGATGATCAATTTGTTCATGGTGCGCATGCGCAGTGCGAAGATACGAGGTTCCTAATTGTGACGCTCTGAATGGCGGAGTAGCGGCAATACTTTCTGCAGACTCGTTATCGCTAGCAGACGTCGTTATTATTGAAATATGAACCTTCAATTGGGGGCTGGAACGCGGCTTCTACCACTAGCCTGCGCAACACGTCTTCAAAATCGTAGTCCAGGTAATGCTTGTTGAAGACAAATATTGACTGCAGGAGATTGAGGGCCGTGACTGACAGTATATAAAGTGGGTTTGCACACACACCTGGTCCTGAGACCCTGCTAATTCGCGAACATTGTGACTAGTGAACCGTCGGCCGTCAGTCAGATAAGCAAGCACAGCTTCTGCATCGACGCCAGTTTCTTGCTGAAGAAATGCTTCCAAGTTCCCAGTCCTAGCAGGTTATAAGTTTCCAAAGTTCTTCGAAAAGTTAAACTGTTCTTGCCGTTGGATATCGCGTAGTGAAGAATTGCTCTGGTCCGATATTAATTATAGAAGTAGCCACAGAAGAAAGAACTACCTGGAATACTTGTCCGTCTTCAGCACGGCATATTTGTATCATGATGGAGTCGGTACCTCGAAGAGGTATCGCAGAGACTCAAGATATAATTCAAGTAATGCGCGCTTAATCCACGGGGAGATTTGTAAGCTGATATGATATGACACACAAACTAATACACTTTTACAATCCTTCAAACGCAGAGTCAATAACTTTCTGCTGCTGTTCCTTGTAAAGGTTCCCTACTCCAGGAGCGGGCAAAGCACTCTCCTTCCTACCCTGAAATGAAACCCTCGCATCTGAACCCAACTCTTGCAGAACCCAATCCAGCCTATCCCTCACATGCGTCCACGGACCCTGGTTTCGCGGTTCCTCTTGAAGATAGAATACCTCTTTCAACGCCTCCTGCGGATATACCTTCAAAACACTTTGAAGTTCTTGAAAGGGGAACGGGGCCAATTCTTCCAATCTCACGAAAGAGACAACATCATCGAGGCCGCGCTCTTTTCGTTCTTTTATTAAGTCGTAGTAGATCTTGCCTGAGAGTACGATCACCCGTTTGGCGGTACTTTCGTTCCCAACAGGATCGGGGAGAACGGGCTTGAACGACGTTCCGGACTCGAAATCCGAAAGAGATGACGCGGCAGCCTATGTATTCATCATAAGGGACATTGGTCCGAAAAAGTGTTAGAGACAACAACTGACGGAAAGTCGCAACAGTCCTTTAGGCCCCGCCACCACTAAGGGCTTGCGGTAATTACGCTTCATCTGACGGCGAAGTAGATGAAAGTACTGGGCTGGTGTAGTTGGGAATACCACATGCATGTTGATATTCACCGGATCGACGCCGTCATACCTATCGTTGGTTAGCTACACAAAGGGAATTAGTTTCCTTCTCAGCTCAAGGTAATCGAGCTACGTATATAAAATCTTACCTGCAGGAACCGCTCCAATCTTGAGGAAGAGTGCTCTGGCCCTGCTCCGTCGAGACCATGGGGCAAGAGCATGACGATACCGCTTTGCTTCAACCATTTCGCTAAAGTCGACGGATTCAAGTTAATCCTTGGGTAGATCTACCTTAAAACTCACTCTCTGACGAACTGACAAAGGTGTCAATGATGATCTACAAGCGTTCATTTAAGACACGGCGACATTCAATGATATGAAGCCTCTACTCACTTGCGCACCATTGAAGAAATCCCCAAATTGCGCTTCCCAGATCGGGAGTGAAGTCGGACGTTCCCAGCTTGCTCCGTACTCGAATCCCAATACAGCCATCTCGCTTAAGGAACCTTTCAGCAAATCCTGATCAAATCTTCGAGCTTGAAATGAGCACGACGAGACGCACTATTAGCCAGCTCAATTTTCCCTTCGCCGTCCAACATGTCATTCAGCGGAACCACCGTTCGTTCATCTCTTTGGTCAACCAACATTGCATGACGCTGGCTGAATGTTCCCCGTCCGACATCCTGACCCGATATCCGTACATCGTTACCCTCAAGAAGCAAGGTTCCAAACGCCAGAGCCTATTCAAATCAATCTGGTCTTCTATCGAAAAGCTGGGAGCGCAAGACATCACATACCTCAGCACTAGCCCAATCTACACCCTTCCCACTGTCCAGACTCGCCAATCTATTCTTCACATGGCGCTGCAGCTTTGGATGAATTTCGAATCCCTCTGGCACACGTACACTCGCTCTCCCTACCCTTTCCAGGAGATCTCTCTCCACACCAGTATCCGGGTTGATTATTGCCCCTGCACTTTCTGGCCATACCATTCCAGCCCACTGCGCCTCCAGCATGGATGCTTTGGGGGGAGTATATGATGGAACTTGGGCAAGTGCGGCATCGAGCTGGGAACGATATTGCGTTCGAATGGAGTTAATGTCTTCGGGAGTTAGAGTTTCGTCGGCCTGCAAAGTGTTGATATCGGACGAAAAGAATGGATAATCAGTCTATGGACGTACGATGAGCTTCTCCTCGTACATTTGCGGTACGGATCTGCGGGCGGATATCTTCTCATACATAAGAGGACTTGTGAGGCTAGGTAGATCGAGCTCGTTATGTCTAAAGAGGAAGAGGGGGTCAGAAAGCGTCAAGATTGTTTCAAATGAACCATTATACCCCCTGTGAAAGAAGGTTCAATCAAGGTACATTTCACGCAAGTCAGTGTCTGCTTACCAACGTCGATAGACGAGCAGGTCCACAATGATATCCTGCTCATCGTTAGAATGTCAGGATCTAAATTTCAAGATCTACTAACCTTGCGGAAATACTGACGGTACTTGAAAGCAATGTCCATAGCCTTTACAACATCTGCCGAAGTAGTTTGGTTGCAATAGATACATTAGATTTGTGGCGCACGAACCTTCAGGATGATCACCATTAACATGAAGAACGGGCGCGTTGATCATTTTGCCAATATCCGAACAGTACAATGAAGACCGTGCTTGCGATGCAGGGGTCGTGTAGCCAATGCTGGAGCATGCGTGCTAAGCTGAATTTATGAATAATTCTGTTTGGAACTCACTTGTTGCTGAGGGAGAATCGCCCCGAATCAGTGCGAATGTTTCTTTTGGTGAAGTAACCTCAAGCTCACTCGACAACAAGATGCACTGTTCCTCCGCTGGTAAAGTGCGGCAAATTACTCAATCCAAGAGATTCCATGACGACACCTTGTCCAGAAAAGCTCGCATCACCATGCAACTGAACACACATAACCTTATCCCCAAGTTGACAGTCATCCGGATGTGTTTTCAACAACGAGTACTGCTTCGCCCGAGTTTTGCCTAATGCGACTGCATTGACCGCCTCTGAAGGTTCGAATGCGACTTTAGTCGCGATGGACAATCGTTTCAAAGCGTACCTAAATGTGACGGATTGGGTAGCAACGAGGCTTTCAAAGGCTCTCTCGCGCCATCATATTCCAATTGAACCGAAGAGACCAAATGACTGATCACGTCGCCTTCTACACCCAAATCTGCTGGATGTTCGGCGCCTCCGCGGATCTTGTGGAAAAGCGCGGTGGGTGGATATTGGAGTAGTTGAGGGTCTGTGAGAAAGTTGAGACGTCCGCGATGAGGCATTCCGACGATGATGTGGGATACGGAGTCTACCGCATCGTCAATTCAAATTATTATTATTATCAAGTGGAGAGGAAATCCCGTACCTTTCGCAGCTGAAGAGAAGAGAGAGTCCAGAGCGGGGAGCATGGATTCACCACCTTCCAACGCGTACTATAACGTGAAGGAGGTTCAGCAAAAATAATGTCTTTGATTCGTGCTCAACGAACGCGTTTAAGATTCGGGAACTTCAGTTGCAGGAAATTATCGAACACCTCACTACGAGCAAGGAGGCCGTGAATTCGCTGTTTGAGTTGCTTATCGACAGGTTGAGGCATTGTATTAGATTCAAGCAAGTGAGAAAACCAAAGACGCTCCGTCTTTGATTGTGAATGCATGTACTACGAGCAAAATTCAAGACTTTGACTTTGAAAGGCTAGTGTCTCGCACCTCATAAGCGATCTTTCCAACATAAACCTCACGCAGATGCCGGGTAATATCATCCAAAGTCCACCATTCTTCGGTATCATTTCGTTGTGCTTCAACTTCTGAATTGGTCCAAATGATTCCATTCACATTGTACCGCTTGTTGCCTTCTTTCAATCCATATCGACTTGGGTTGAGTGCTGCGACTTCAGAATCACGAGGGATGAGGTCCAAAGGATCTATTCTTGCTGCTCGGTGGCCGTGAGTTCGTACAGAGTCTACGTAGCGAAGCAAAGCAGCGTTATGATGTCGGTTTTCCAGTTGCGCGTCGTTATCTGTGATTTAGCAGTCGAAGTAAGCTTTGATGACAATTGAAATATAGAGACCACTCACAATCTGGGAACACGAATGATGGAGGCTTTCTAAAGCCAAAAGACTCATCGTGATATGACCGTCGCAAGGGTAGAATAAAAGACTTCCTCAACAGGTCCCTTTGTAGCATTTCTGCTCATGAGAGCAATTATTGTTGAAAATCAAGAAGCTCGTTCTTCTCAGTATCGTGTATAGCCACCGGATCCCGGGAGAGGTGCGAAAACTACCTAATGCTGGCTCCGACCCGATGTGTTCCAGCGCGATAATCCGGGATTTCATCTCACCACCATGTCCGACCTACCACAGGAAGTTATCGACCGTTTTATCGACGAATTGTCCAACTCGATTGAAGACCTGAGAAATCTGTCGCTCGTATGCAGGTTATGGCTTCGCCGAGCACGATACCACCTCTTTCGCTCAATTACGCTCGGGCCTCAGGACTTCAAAGAAATTCGCGAGCATTACGCTGACGTGAAACGCAAAGCTTCACGCGGGGGATGGGATCCAGATGATCGCCTATCCTTTGACGAAGAAAAGCTGCTTCGTTCCCCGCTTGCAGAAAATCCACAGCCTGTACAGCTATTCCTATCTTCCATCTCAGACACGTTACCCTCCGTCCGGGGCTTACGACTAATACCGTTCATCCAGGTAGGCAGAGGACTATTCCCAGCTCAGGACTACTTTCATAAATGGCTCGGATTTGGGGGCGACCTGTATGTCTCGGAGTGCTATGTCAAGCGAGAGTCATCACCGAACGAAGATTTCTACAAGAGGCAGAAGGCCCGATGGGACGCTGTTGACCTGCCTTGGGGACACCGTGCGGGGATTCATGCGCTACCGTTTAGAAACTTGAGGTACATCCATATTCATTGGAGCGTATTCAGTTGGACGCCACCGTCTTTGAGCTCAGAAGGAGACGATGTGCCAATTTCCATGAGCCCAAATCATTGGCCAGGATTTCAGCTAGCAATGCTGATCAAATCCAATGCAGACACGCTGGACTATGTTTCTATCGATGAATATCCTGGGTTTCGCCTGGACCAATACACCTCGACATCAAACGCAGATGGTCTGCTAGACCTTCTTGCTCAGAATGCCCCGAAACTTCGATCGTTGTCCCTCGGAGGATTACTGCGGCAATTTAATCCACATATCCACATCACTCAGCCTTCCGATTCTTCATTTTTTCTTTCCAAAGATCCTCCGATATATCCATCAGGCGAGGAAGTGCCAAATGTGTCTTCCGACTGGGCCTTTCCCCGTAATGATCCCCCACTTACGAATTCCGGCCAGTCATCTCTCGAGTGTCTTTTTCTCCGAGGATTTGACTCAGAATCTACGCTTCTGATCGAAGATGCGTTTCTAAACAGAGGTGTATTCTCTGCCACAAGAATTAAATATCTCGCTCTATCTGCGATGCCAAAGGATTACAATTACATGTTTTTGTTCTCCAAGCTATACCAATCACTGTCACATCTCACTCTGGATCTTGACAATTCAAGTATGTCTATCATGCTTGTCTTCACCTTCTCAATCTAATCTCCATCCCATCCTTATAGCACTCAATCTCGACTTAAAATTTTCTCTCTTCCCGAACCTGGAATGTGTTCAGCTCATAATTCATACTCTTTATCGTGCTAGAATCAACCTCCGTAACATGGTCAGATCGTTGTCTGACAATGTATTTCATCTGGATGGATCCATCGCAGCTTTTCACATGGTCAGACTATTGCATATTGCTCTTGGGCCTGGTGTACACCCCGCCATCGCCAGGCAATACCTGACCGCTGCCTCGATAGACGAATTTCTGCTGAATTTGGTCCAGCATCCACCATTGGGGCTGTCGAAGTCCATGGGGTGGACTAAGTTGAACATGGTTACGGTAGACGTATCAGAGACCATTCTTGCAAAAGCACTTCCGATGACTTTTGCAACAGGGTGTTTGAAATTTGGTGAGACAGATGAGTGGTGGCATCAACCTATTTACCTGCGATAGTGTTGTCTACTAATCTAATCTTCCCTTCCAAACTTGTTGACCATCATACTAGTTCCGCACTGTTATCAGCCAAATTTCATTCTAGTTAGAGACCCGCGGTACATTCATGCAATGCAGCAGGTTCGGTAGGATTTCACTGTTCGCTGATGACATGGTTGTAAGTGGGTATGGGCAACGGCTGCGAACTGAGCGTGCGCTGACTAATCTTGTCGAAATTGTCTCCGTCAATTCTTGCAACTTCTTGAGTGAGAGAGAGAGCGCGAAAGAGAGGCGAGAGAGTTTTGGGCACAATAGCGTGATATTGGGATCTAAAGCTCTCGAGCCTGGCCCAGAAATGGGAACAGCCTCAAGCCTAGTTACGGGAGACTAATGTACGGAAGTAGATAAGTAGAGTGATACATGTCTTAGGGAGGGAGAATTTTCTTATATAACACGTATGAATTGCTGCAAGCGATGGTGAGAGGACATAAGTCATTGTGAAGATAGATAGGTAAAGTAGGTACATACCTGCGAGTGATGGTGAGAGGACAAAGAAAGACTTCACCACACTGGAGGTCTATATATCACAACTATGAACAAAGGGAAAGAGGCTCAAAGGAAAACGTGAAAGGAACAAGTCATCTTCATTGCGTCATAGACCCCGACCATCCTCCAATGGTCGAAACTGTCAAAGATAGAGGCCCGACGGTTGTTCCGGTCACAGCGCCCTTCTTCGTTATCATACATGTTTTAGTTTACAGTGCCTTTATGTATTTGATATTCTAGTTATTTTATATACTCAGTATGTAGACCTGAATCGAGAATGGATTCCGCCCATTCTTCCCCCCATGCTTTCGTGTCGAGCACTGAGAAGACATCCCACCGACTCGACGTTCACTTGTTTGGTCGTTGCCGAACCGTTCCGGCCCCCAGTATTTCAACAGAAACATCAATTCTTGCAACTTCTTGAGTGAGAGAGAGAGCGCAAAAGAGAGGCAAGAGAGTTTTTGGGCACAATAACATGATATTGGGGTCTAAAGCTCTTGAGACTGGCCCAGAAATGGGAACACTGATGTGTATCAACATAGTTTGCTTCTGTGATCTCTATCCATCCATCCTCCTTATCCTGTTGCCATCCCTTTGGATTGTCAGGGCCATGCTTCCGAGGAGGGAATGAAGTGGCTGAAGTTGCCCATGAATGGTGTTAGGAGCGTGCAGATCGAGTGGACCTTCGGAACTGCTATTGACAATACCCTTGCTATGCTGCGCGGTCTGTGTTGAGTCCATTCAAGATCGAAGTAGTGTTGACTAAAGATCAGCAGGGTTGAATGGGGTTGGAGAAGGAGTTGAGTATGATATTAGGGTCGTATCTATAATCCTATCAAATCAAGTCATACAGCGATATTAGTGTGTAGGAGGATAAAGTCAAACTGTTATGATCATGCACGGTCATAGGTGATAAGTTGGATTGCGGACTATAAGTCCGCGGGGTAAGAAACTGAACACCGAGATAAATCCCGGTGAGGGTCAGGTGAACCTACGGAGAGGTAGTTGGACGTTGACACTACTATTAATAGCGTCCCCGACACGCCGCTGTCCGAAAGCGAAGTTGAGGGTAATTCCAATCGCAGGAGAAACTCACGTGATTGTACTTAGAGTGAGGTTTTGAGATTAACTCTATTTGAAATACACTGTCGAAGTGCGCTATCAAAGTCGATATTTAAACTAAGGACCAACTATTCTACTCTTGTAGCTTTATACTGTAGTCGCTACCTAAGGGTCGCTAAGCGATAGTATCCTAGAATAGTATGGTCGAACATGTGGAAGATAAAAGGGGAAAGTATAAAGGAAATGATATAAAAGGATATATAAGAAGTTGGCTAAGTGTGAGGGATATAAAAGCAAAGTGTAAAAGGATCGCAGAGGTAAGCTCCGCAACGGAAGAAAATGATGAAGTCAAAAATACCAGAAAATGATCGTCGGGACTGCGGGAGTTGAACTTGGCATGGTCGTAACAGTGCCCCCCGTTAGGATCGAGCCCTCGAGATCCTGAGTAATAGTATGACTAAAAATAGATGTGAATGATTAGAAGCAATGGGAATCAAAGTTTAAAAATTGCGATGTGATGTGAAAAATGAAGAAGAGTGAAAATTGTAAGTTGAAACGGCCCTTAAGTCGCGAAGCATACAAAGACAGGGCTGTTTCAAAAATTCTGATAAGTTCCCTCCCTCCTTAACCATCATGTCCACCACCTCCAATGACAACGAAACCATCCAGCAGCAACGCAAAAGGATCCTGCAGGCTCAGGCTGCAAGGCAACAAGCCCGGGAGGAGGAGATCGCGGGACAGGAGGCGGAATTCGCGGCGGAGATGGAGAGAATTGAAGCAGAAGAGAAAGCCACGCGAGAGGCGGAGGAAAAACGAAAGGCTGAAGAACGACGGATAGAGGAGGAAAAACGATGGGAAGAGGAGAGAAAAGTAGAGGAAGAACGAGTAGCAAGGGAGAAACAGGAAGAACAGAAGATAGCAGAGAAGAAAAGGCTTGAGGAGCATTGGATCACAGAGGAGCGGCGAAGAGCAGAGGAAGCCGCGGCAGAGGCAGAGGACGAGCGCGTTCATAGCGCTGCTGTTATATACATGCCACGCTTCACCATTCGTTCCGGATCAACTTCCGGGCTAATCGGTCACTATCCGAACATCCGGACATTCCGATCGAACATCCGAACGATCGGACAACCGATCGAACATCCGAACGATCGGACAACCGATCGATTCGTTTCCGGGTTTGCTATCAAGTCCAACTCGAATCTCGATTGATTTCGTACTCTGTCCCATGGCTCGATAACTTTGGAACTACTTCGGATACATCACATGACACTCGGTCATCATGACCGATGCATTCCCACGCCTGTCCGCTCTTGGAAATCATCGTTATTGTATTATTTCGGATCTTTCTCACTTATTGTCTTTATTTAACAATTAGGATTACTTGTATATAAGATTACATATCTTGTACACTATTCCTTAGTTTCAATATCGACTTGGGTTGCCTTGGGTTCCATCCCAATCACTCCTCTCTCTCTTCTTATGTCTCCTTACTGTTCATAATCGTCCGAACCCTTTCCAGAACCACTCGGCGTAGTGAGGATCCGTTCTAATAAACGGATCGAGGTTCACTTCACTCCTACGTGACTTCCGTACCATCCGGTCCATTCGGATTTCGATCGTTCCCACGGAACTTCGATCGTTCCCACGGAGCTCCGGTCGGAGCTTCGGCTGCTTCGATTGTATTTCAAAGCTTTTGGACCATTCATGGGCAACATCAGCCATTTCATTCCCTCCTCGGAAGCACGGCCTTAACACGCTGCATATGCAAAATTGGTAGAGGAAAACCGGGTCGAGCGGGAGAAAGCTACGAAGGAGTTGGAAAAGCGGCAACAACGCAATCCTCCTGCCAAAAGTCGACCAGTTACTATAGTCCTACCGCCACGATCTTCGGGATCGAGGTCCAAAATCTTCAAGTCAAAGTCCGTAATATCCGATGATTTGGATGATACAGGGGTGGTAGAGAAAGCTCAAGAAGCAGATTTGTGAGGAAAGAAGAGGAAAAGGTCGATCAAAATGATCGCAATTGTGAGTGAGGTCATTTCCTTGCACTTTGCCATGCTCTTACTTCTTTGATTAGGGTAGTAAACGGCCCCCTGTAGATGATGATTTCGATCCAGAGGCTAACAATGACAAAGATGATGAGCCAGAAGAACCCCCGTCTCCCATTACTCCGTCCCAGCCTCGTTCTGCCTGCACTCGTTGTACCTGGCCCTGTTTTTATATGCTTCGCAACTTAAGGGCCGGTTCAAGTTACAATTTTCATTCTTCTTTGATTTTCACATCACATCACAATTTTTAACCTTTGATACCCGTTGCTTCTAATCAGTCACATCTAATTTTAGTCATACTATTACTCAGGATCTTGAGGGCTCAATCCTAATGGGGGGGCACTGTTACGACCATGCCAAGCTCAACTCCCGCAGTTCCGGCGATCATTCCCCGGTATTTGACTTCATCCTTTTTCTTCCGTCGTGGAGCTTACCTCTGCAATCCTTTTACATTTGCCTTTATATCCCTCACACCTTAACCGACTCTTTATATATCCTTTTATATCATTCCCTTTATACTTACCCCTTTTATTCTCCTCATGTTCGACCATACTATTCTAGGATACTATTGCTTAGCGACCCTTAGGTAGCGATTACAGTATAAAGCTATGAGAGTAGAATAGTTGGTCCTGTTACGATCATGCGCCTCGGTCGTATGCATCGCGCGTAGCGCTTCGTACCGACGCAACCAACCGTACATGATCAAGTCCGTCATCGATGCGACGCACCGATGATATGGATCAGGTAATCTGTTTCCGTGATACTCATCCACCTATCCTCCTTATCCCGTCGTCCCTCCTTCGGACAGGCTATACACCATACCACCTTCCTCTCCCCATTAGTCCACTGTCTTCCTATCCGCACTCGTTATCTCTACTTCCGATTTGTCGTAACTACTTTAGGATACTTTGTAGCGATACCGGAGATAGCGAACTTAGCATATAAGACTTGCGGTCGTAGGTAGAAGCCTTAGTTTTAATATCGAATTGGTACGACCCCAAGAATCATACAACACTTGCTCTCTCCACACTTATACCTCGTTCGACCCCGTCGACCTTCAGTCAATACTATCTCGATCTCGAATGAACTTAACACGGACCGCGCAGCGTAGCGAGGATACTGTCAATAACGGTATCAAAGGTCCACTTGATCCGCACGCTCCTAACAGTATATTAAAACTCTACTCTCTACGCTGTTACTGATCCTTTCGTTCAAATCTATATGGCCCCTCGAACTCGAAGCAATCGAAACACCAGTCCCGACCACTCTCAGGTGAACCCCGAAGGCAATCCGTTCGCAAACAACGCGCAATCCTTTGGACCCTACACCGCATCGTTATCCGCACTAGGCTTGCAACGAGCACGACACCCAGGTTTTGGCCCCATGACATCCGCGAGCGCTATGTCCTCAGTCTCGACACCCAACGTCCTCGGCAGGAACGACAACCCGAAGGGAGATTACAAAATCTTGTACACCGCAGATGGACAGGAGATCGTAGTCCAGACCCCGAAGAAGGATCGCGCTCCGATCCCTCGTATGGCGACAGTTCCAACCTCTACCGGAGTCGAAGACGCTTTGGACGACGACTTTCTCGACAATCGCGATGACACTCAACCGCCAAACAACCCCCCTGGGCCTGACGACTCCGACTCCGACGACGACAACGATGATGACAACAACCCCGGCGCACCTAGCGGTCCCGGAGGTCCCGGTGGACCTGGGGATCCCGGAGGACCGGGGGGTTCAGACGATCGAGGTAACGCTCGATCGCCGACTAACCCCGATGCATTAGGACAAATGACTCTCGCTACGTTCAGTTCTTTTAAAGAGTCTATCGATGGTCTAAAAGGTGTTTTAGCTGGTATGTCAACTAAGAAGACAGAACCAGGCAAGACCATCGTAAAGAACCCCGATGCATTCAATGGCTCTGAACCCAGGAAACTCAAGAACTTCTTGGTATCCTTATCCCTCGTATTCCTCGACCGTCCCGAATACTTCACCGAGCAGCGAAAGATCAATTATACGATCTCGTACCTTAGCGGTACGGCTCGGGAATGGTTCGAACCCGACATCCTCGATCCCGATGTAACTGCTATGCCAACGTGGACCCATTCGTTCAAAGCTCTGGTCAAGGAGCTGCAGGACAATTTCGGTCTCTACGACGCGCAAGGCGACTCCGAAGACAAACTCGGTAACTTGAGGATGAAAGATAGCGACAACGTTCGAAAATACAACATTCGATTCAACACCCTAGCCGCTATGACCAGCTGGGACCATGGCGCCCTTCGATGGGCCTACGGTCGCGGTCTAGCATCCCGTATCAAAGACGAGCTCGCACGCATTAAGGAACCTGCGACTCTCGTAGAGTTCCGCGAAGAAGTACTTCGCATCGACAACCGATACTGGAGAAGAGAAGAGGAAAAGAAGCGTGAGGCGAATAGGAATTCTGGAGGGCAGACGAAGACTGAACAGAAGAAATCCGACAGCCCCGCCACACCATCCACCTCGACTTCGACAACATTGACGTCCTCCAAACCGCAAGGTAAGAGTTCGACACCGCAGTCTTCGACATCGAATCCCAAGCCGAACACTCCGAACAACGGCTCGAACCAACAAAAACCCGCCTACGCTAATCGATTGGGCGCGGATGGTAAGATCACACCTGCGGAGAAAGAATGTCGACGAAAATTCGGATTGTGCAACTTCTGCAGCTCGAATAAGCACCTACTAGCTGACTGTAATCTGCGTAGGGCTCGGGAAGCTAAGGTTAGAGCTGCGCAAACAAACCCTGCGCAAGGGTCTGCTTCTTCAGCGACTCCGATGTCTGCCTCGACGGTAGGATCGGGAAAATAGTCCGCAACTCTTGTACCCCGGTACGAAGCGAGAGTTGCGTTGACCCGGTCCGTACCAGCAGTGGGGAAGTTGTTCTCAATGCGTCCGCTCTTTCGTTACACTCCAAGTCGTTTATGATCAATTTATCTATCCATGTACTTCTTGATAAGACCCACATTCCGATTTCTTTTGATACTCTCCTCGATTCTGGCTCTACAGACAATTTTATCGATACAAAGTTCGTATATTTAAATTCTATTCCGACCGTTCCGACTTCTACTCCGATCAACCTCCGACTCTTCGATGGTTCGTTAACAACGAAGCCCATCTCCGAAACTTGTACCCTACCGATATTATTTCCGTCCGGCAAGCTTATACCTTTGGACTTTTATGTCACACCTTTGGATTCTTCATGCAAGGCTGTTTTAGGTTACAGTTTTCTTTCCCGCTACAATCCGTCGATTGACTGGGTATCGAAAACACTTACTTTCCAGAATACCGACCATCCCGAATCACCGACGTCCGCTCCTTCGCCAGGCCCCTTCGCGACCTCCGAAGAAGTACCTTTCGAACCGTTGAATCGCATCGATCCGACACCCGCTGAACGGTATTCCAAACCCACCATACAGCACTCGTATAAGGCTCGACCACTCTCCGACAAGTTTCCTTTCGAACCCATCTATTCCTACCCATCAGTTATGCAAATGGCGTCGCGCTTACGGCACGACGAAGTAGACATCGCTTTGGTCAGCGCGGTACCTTTCCACCACGCTTGTAAGCAATCAGGTATGGAACCACTTGTTCTATATGCCGTTCACTCTGAAGTTGCTGCACGATTGTCGAAAACTGATACTGATGACCCACCACCCAAAAACGAGATTCCGGAAGACTACCACGACTTCGCCGATGTATTCGACGAGATCGACTCGGAAGTCCTCCCGGAACATCGCTCCTATGACCTCAAGATCGACTTAGAAGAAGATGCTGAACCACCTATCGGACGGATTTATCCACTTTCTCCAAAAGAGCTCGAGGCTCTTCGCGAATTTCTTGATCAGTCTCTTGCCACCGGCACTATCCGACCTTCGACATCTCCACACGGCGCTCCCGTACTCTTCGTTCCGAAGAAGGACGGCTCGCTCTGACTATGTGTAGACTTCCGTGGCTTGAACAAGATCACGAAAAAAGATCGCTACCCCTTACCTCTGATTTCTGACCTACTCGATGCTCCGAAACGAGCGAAGATCTATACCAAACTCGACCTGGCACACGCGTACCACCTGGTACGTATCGCGGAGGGCGATAAATGGAAGACCACGTTCCGAACACGTTACGGCTCCTTCGAATGGCGTGTGATGCCGTTTGGCCTCACTAACGCTCCGGCCGCTTTTCAACGTTTCGTCAACGATATCTTCAAAGACTTACTCGACGTCTGTGTGATCGTCTACCTCGACGACATACTCATCTACTCCGACGATCCTTCGAAACACTCCGAGCATGTCCGCGAAGTCCTCCGACGACTCCGCGCGCACAAGTTATTCTGCAAACCATCCAAATGCGAATTCGGAGTTGACACAGTCGAATATCTTGGTTACATCTTATCCCCGGAAGGACTCACGATGGCTGCTGACAAAGTTAAAGCAATCGTGGACTGGCCTACTCCGAGGAAGGTCAAGGATATACAATCCTTCTTAGGTTTTGCAAACTTTTATCGCCGTTTTATCTATAATTATTCTGACATCGTCTACGCTATGAATCGACTTACCCGGAAGGGCATCGATTGGTTATGGACTACGGAGTGTCAGGAAGCCTTCGACAATCTCAAACTCGCTTTCACGACAGCGCCGATTCTCGCGCACTGGGAACCGAACCTCGCAATGATCGTGGAAACCGATGCTTCCGACTACGCTCTCGCAGCTATCCTATCGATCGTGTACGACAATGGAGAAATTCACCCGGTCGCTTTCCTCTCTCGAACCTTCCAAGGCGCTGAACTGAACTACGACACTCACGACAAGGAATTGTTGGCGATTTTCGAAGCATTCAGAGCTTGGCGACACTACCTCGAAGGTTCCGGAACACCGATCGACGTGGTCACTGACCACAAGAACTTGGAATATTTCTCTACGACGAAAATCCTTACACGACGACAAGTACGCTGGTCCGAATTTCTGCACACCTTCAATATGACCATTCGCTTCCGCCCTGGAAAACTCGGAGCAAAACCGGACTCGATCACTCGACGCTGGGACGTCTATCCAAAAGAGGGGGATATCGGCTACGCGCAAGTAAACCCACAGAACTTCCGTCCGATATTTACTAACGAGCAATTTACTACTTCGTTACGAGCGACTTTCCTAGAAGGGCCGATACTGCGCGCTTCAGTTATACTGGACTTCGACACCCTTCACTCCAATATTCGAAACGCTCTAACACTTGATGCTGACTCCGCCCTAGGATTGGAGTTTGCTAAAGACAATACGAAACCTCGTTGGACCCTAGACCCCGAAGGATTACTCCGCCTCGATGACCGAATCTACGTTCCGAACCATTCCGACCTTCGACTACAAGTCCTACGATACTTCCACGACCATCCACTATCCGGTCACTTCGGTCAAAATCGGACTCTCTTCGCTATTCGTAAACACTATACCTGGCCGAAGGTCCGAGAATTTGTTCGCGACTACGTCTCATCATGTACCACCTGTGGACGCAACAAACCTCGACGACACCGACCCTATGGCCTGTTGAAACCGTTACCAGTTCCGATCCGACCTTGGGATTCTATCTCTATGGACTTCATCGAACAACTCCCAGACTCGAACGGCTATACCGCGATCCTTGTCGTAGTCGACCGAGCTTCGAAGCAAGCGATCTTCATTCCGACAGACGATACCATTACTTCCGAATGTCTAGCTGAGCTTTTCGTTATTCATGTATTCTCTAAGCATGGCGTACCTAACCATGTTACTTCTGACCGTGGATCGGAATTCGTTTCCGCATTCTTTAGAGCACTTGGTCAAGCGTTATCGATGAACCTTCATTACACCTCGGGCTACCACCCCGAAGCAGACGGACAAACTGAACGAGTCAACCAGACCCTGGAGCAGTACATCCGGATCTATTGTACCTACCAACAAGACAACTGGTCCGCACTCCTACCGATGGCTGAATTCGCCTACAACAACGCTCCGAATGCTTCCACGGGCTTAACTCCCTTCTACGCCAACAAGGGATATCATCCAAACATCACCGTACGCCCCGAAGTCGATGTCCGTTCCGATACCGCAAGAGACCTGGTCGTAAATCTCGATGAGCTTCATTCATTCCTCCGCGACGAGATTGTTAACGCACAGAAAAAATACAAGGACCAAGCAGACCGAAAACGTATTCCAGCTCCGGAGTTTCCGATCGGTTCGCACGTATTCATTCTGGCAAAACACATCAAGTCTACTCGTCCTACGGAGAAGTTCTCAGAGAAATACTTAGGACCATTTGAAGTTATCGATCGTGCAGGCACCCTATCCTACAAACTTCGACTTCCCGACTACCTTCGACGCATCCATCCCGTCTTCCACGTTTCTCAACTCGAACCGGCAATTCCAAACTCCATTCCGCATCGAGTTCAAACGCCTCCGCCACCCATCGAAGTAGATGGCGAGGAAGAGTACTATGTCGCCGAGATCTTGGACTCGAAGATGGACCGAAGATTCAAACGATGCCCCCTTCGATACTTCGTTCGATGGGCTGGCTATGAAGGTACCGACGAAGAATTCTCCTGGGTAGCCGCCGACGAAATCCATGCCGACGAACTTATTCCTGCTTTTCATCTTCGCTATCCGACTAAACCCGGACCTTTGATTCTTTAATTCCCTTATTCCAATAGCACCTCTATGCTTCATCGATGCTCTTCGACATCGATGGGAACAATCACCGTGATAGCAAATTGAGTGATTGTTCTCAACTTAGGTTTCGCACCGATGTTCGCACCGAGCGCACCGCTACGTTACTTTTATATTCACTCCTTAATTCTACTAAGTTGACCTATTACTTCTTACTAACTACAGATACGATTGATTTCGATCCTTTCACAACTTAAATTCAGACTTATAAAGGACCTCTTATATGCGCTAGCTGATGTAATCGCACGCGACGATTCGAAAACCAACATCACATGACTTCGTCATCACGACGCGACATCCATTCGATACTCTCGGACTATTTCGACCTTAGAGTGGAATAATTAGGTATGGCTTTCGAGGGCGAAAGCCTAATTGGGGGATACTGTTACGATCATGCGCATCGGTCGTACGCATCGCGCGTAGCGCTTCGTACCGACGCAACCAACCGTACATGATCAAGTCCGTCATCGATGTGACGCACCGATGATATGGATCAGGTAATCTGTTTCCGTGATACTCATCCACCTATCCTCCTTATCCCGTCGTCCCTCCTTCGGACAGGCTATACACCATACCACCTTCCTCTCCCCATTAGTCCACTGTCTTCCTATCCGCACTCGTTATCTCTACTTCCGATTTGTCGTAACTACTTTAGGATACTTTGTAGCGATACCGGAGATAGCGAACTTAGCATATAAGACTTGCGGTCGTAGGTAGAAGCCTTAGTTTTAATATCGAATTGGTACGACCCCAAGAATCATACAACACTTGCTCTCTCCACACTTATACCTCGTTCGACCCCGTCGACCTTCAGTCAATACTATCTCGATCTCGAACGAACTTAACACGGACCGCGCAGCGTAGCGAGGATACTGTCAATAACGGTATCGAAGGTCCACTTGATCCGCACGCTCCTAACAGGTCCTTAGTTTAAATATCGACTTTGATAGCGCACTTCGACAGTGTACACCTTTCAAATAGAGCTCATACTCAAACCTCACCTTAAGTACGATCACGTGAGTTTCTCCCACGATCAGAATTACCCTCATCTTCGCTTTTGGACAGCGGCACGTTGGGGACACTATTAATAGTAGCGTCAACGTCTGACTACCCCTCCGTAGGTTCACTTAACCCTCACCGGGATTTATCTCGGTGTTCGGTCTTTTACCCCACGGACTTATAGTCCGCAATCCACACTTATCCCTATGACCATGCATGATCATAACAGAGATAGGGAAACAAGGAATGTTTTGAGCTTCCGAGGATTGGAACCATCGAATACGTCTGGTTCCTTTACTTTTGCTTTGCTCAATTCCGAAGGTTCTGGTCGTAAGTTGGCGATAGCATTACCTAACCCGTCGAGTGTTCCTCGGAAAGCTTGGAACGTCTGGAGAAACTCCCTTTCGGAAGCATTGTTGTTTGGTGGAAATATCCCTCTCCAAGGACTATTCGATCCTTTGGATCCTCCACCTGGTCCTCTGGAACCACCACCGCCTGGTCCTCCTGGTCCATCTGGTCCTTCCTCGCCAGGTAGATCCGGATCATTTGGCTCTTCATCGGCTTCTTCCTCACTATCTCGATTTTCTTGATTGTCATTTCCCTCGAGATCTTCTCCTTCCTCATCTTCCAGTCCTTCCGGAATTTGAGGTCCTGTTGGCGTGTTGCGGGATAATATTTGTTTGCCCCATAATTGTTGCTGCCATTGGAGACGGAGGTATGACAGTGTTCGATGATGTTGTAGCAATGTGAGTAGCCTTACGAGGTGTTCTGACTTGGACAGGCATTCCAGAGGCAGTGTAAAGGGTTTGAAATTCATAATCCATAGTTTCGGTCGTTCCACCTATCGCAACTTCTGGCACTATTTCCGTTGTCGGTAGTGAAGCTGCAGTAGTCGGTCTGAAAATGTTCGTTCTTCTTCGACCTCCCAAAGCCGAAATGGATTCTGAATATGGCGCGAAAGATTGCGCATTGGCGACAAAAGTATTTGGCTCTTCAGCCTGCATCAGAACATCCGAGTTGTCGGTAGTACCGGTCAAAGTCCTTGGCCTGTTCCTACGGGCTTGACGAGTCATTGGAGGCGCCATGGATAGATGAGTATAAAATGGATGATGTGTGGTATAAAGACAACGAATACGAGTAGCAGTTTAAATATACTGTTAAGACTGTGCCGGTGAGGGTCTGTAGAGTCTCAGAAGGTATAGAATGAATCAAAGTGATCCGAAAGTAATTGGGATGAACCAAGGCTATGGTTTAGAACTGAAGTCTCCAAGGATGTAATCGAAGAGAATTGGTTAGCTCAATTGCAATGGAAGATATTAATGGATGAACTAGAACCTTGACACTACTTTCGGTAGTGCCCCCGCTTCGCCGTATGGTTCAGTGAATGTTCAGAGTGACGAGTAAGAGAGTTAAGACGTCCGGACAACGTTTGGTTATAGTGCGAACGTTGAGCGATTAGAGAAGAGAGTCCCGGACGGAGTTCAGCAGCAATCTAAGTTGATATTTAAACTGAAGAACCATGTACAAGATACTACAGCTTATATACCTGTAATCCTAATTGTTAAATCTATAACAATAAGAGCTGTAAGTAAAAAACAATAAGGAATATAATTCCACGTCATCAATAGAAATAAAAAGACAATAAAGTCGGAGCACTTAGCATTTGATAACTGAATGCTTCGTATGACTCGATCGAAGCAATTGATCTCGGAAGTAAATATGAATTATACCAAGTCCATGTCCAAGGTCGGAAGCTCTGTATGGAGGTCCGGAAGCATAATCGTAACAATGGACTGCACAGCGTAGCGAGGGTATTTTCAATAGCAGTACCAAAGGTCCACTCGTCCCGCACACTCCTAACAGTAGAAGCCTCAGTTTTAATATCAAATCAGTACAACCATAACATATCCAACTTTACTCTCTCTCTCTCTCTCTCTCTCTCTCTCTACCTTGTTCAACTCCATTAACATTGAGTACAACACTACTTTGATCTCAAGCAATTGCAACATGGACCGCAGCATAACAAGGGTACTGTCAATACCAGTATCAAAGGTCCACTCAACTTGCATGCTCCTAACATCTACTTGGACTTACATACTCCTCACAGTGTCAGCCTGCATATTTTTGATATGTCATCAGAGAAGTGGAACCTCCTTCTCCTCAATTTGGTGGCCATTGTACCTGCAGTCTTATGTTTGATTTTGGTGATCCACCTGATTTGATATTAACTGCAGGTGTGCACACTACCCATGGTTTTAGCTTTCCATGAAGTCAAAACAAAGATTGCAAAGGTCCTGCAAGAAAGGCTGAACACCACATTGCGGGTTTACATATAGACATCTGTTTATGGTGGTAGGGCCCTTTACACTTGACCAGAGAATATTATACAAATTAAGAACTTGTTTTTGTGCCCCTGGATCACATCTATGTGCCAAATCATACCAAGGATGTAAAGACAATACAGAATCCAGAAGTGCCACATTGTTCAGAAAGACAACAAAAAAACATGAAACATTTGCTAATATATGCCATCACCTGTAGGTATAGTTATGCAAACCGCGGTGGTAATGATTTAAGTATCATATCAGTAGGCATTACAGGTTTCTTGGCCACTCCATCAAAAAAGTATCCATTGGGCATAACCTGTACAAATGGGTGTTTGAATCTTTCTCTGGGTGATACATGTTTGACAATAGCAGCCCAATACCAATTCTGAGAACCAATTCAAAGATTTTTTTCAAGAATATAATAGATAAGTGACTCACTTGACCCAAGGCAAAATTTGCTTTACTCCCCTTGACAGCACAGAGATGTGAGGTGGGGTCATCCCCAGCTGCTGCTTTTGAGTACCAAGAAAAGAAGGTCTTTGCTTGTAAAACAATCCCTACTTCATGACGGCCTTCACCTCGAAATTCAAACCGAATCTTTTCATGTGACAGCCTTTCAAATCTGCTATCACTCATAAAGATCTTGTTATCTTTATGCATAGATGGGCCAAGCCAGTGTTCATCTGACTGCATTTTTGACAGCACATAACTTGGGAAAACAGTCATTGGGGTGCCTGTGTAAGTGATCAAAACTGCTCATTTACATTTACTGTGAATGTGCCTTACCTGTATCCATGAGTATGTTTATTCCTTTTATAGTGCTCTTTGATGGCTCTTCAGGGTCATCCATATCAATCCATGAGTAGTTACTATTGGCAGAGGAACTGATACCAATCCTGAGAAGATTAACTTCCCATTTTCCAGGTTGGATCAAATTATTGGCAGCCACACTGACTACAGGGATTGGGGAGCTGAACTCTGCATCAGGATTGACAGGTGCCTGTAATGGAAACTCAGGACCAAATGATATGATATCGACCCTTTGAACCCAGAAATTATTTCATCAGTGTGCATGATCATCACAGTAGCTAGAAAAAAAGTTCCCACAGGATGCAGCTTGAAGGGATATGATCAAGGATATCTGGATGTACAAGGCGGATGATAAACATGGAGGCCTAAAATTGTGTGCTCAATGGAATTTATTGAAGAATATGTCAGTGAGCTGAGTGTACATCACGGATACACCAAGCTGCAGTAAGTGAGGCCAAGAAGCTCTGACATAAGCAAAGTATCAGTAAATAAGCCCATATTTGAGAAATCAAAGAACAGACCCTGCTTGTTCCAGTTTGAAGATCTCCCCTGGGAGAAATCACTTAGGTTAAGGTGCAAAGACAATATATCAGACTTACTGTCTAGGACCAAGACCAATATTTCCATCATACCCATCTGATATGATTCATGGATTGCTAGCACTAACAAAGTCAAATCCATCATAAATTTTGAACCCTGTTCTTGAATGATCCTGTCTCTCCCAATCCCAGCCATGCAATGTCACAGAAATTTTAGAATCTACAGGTCCACCATGCATGTCTACTTTCCTATCAGTCTCAAGCAATAATTGGGGTGATGTCAGCTCACAGACATAGCCATTGGATCCATATTGTACAACCCTCCCTGGAACATCATAGATACTGAAGGTGTCTTGCACTGTAAAAGGCCATTGGACCTCATCACAGTCTTGATTAAAGTTTGAAGGCCACTCCTTCTCAATATCAGCTTGTAGTCCTTGATGATGGATCTGCACACTTTTAATAAACCTGAAATCTTCCATGAACAGCCAGCTGGATGCAATGACTAAAAGTCAGCTTTTCCAAGATCTTTGAGCAATTCATGAACAAACCTATGGATACTTCCTTTGAGATGTATTAGGTAATTGAAGTAATACCATGATTTACTACATACCTGTATCAATAGGAAGCTGGAATTTCAGACCATTTAACTTAGGAGTTGTGTCATTGACATCCTACCAATCATGTATGAGTAGATAAACTTCAGATAGCAAGTTCAAATAGGCATTGCTCACAGCTCTCAGAAAGTAGAAAGTTTCTATTAGAAATTAAATGGGTGAAGTCAGTAGTATCACAAAGCACACTCACTGCGTGCCCTAGTTGACACACTTGACTGGATATCAATTTCCTGTAATGGCAGGAGAGAATTCTGGTCATATTGCTGAATGTATCGTGAGATTGATTTTCCAGCATTAGGATATGCATATTCTGGCCTGGCCATTCTAGATGATTGCATTTGAGATGGCAGGTGACTGAATGTAAGGTTACTGCTGTGTGATCTCTGACCACCTGTCCTCATAGGCAAAGGGTTGGACTGTCAAGTTTAATTAATCTTTTGACAACAATCTCAACTTTTAATGGGCCAAACCTGCATAATAACAGATGGATTGGGTTTGCTGAGCTTGGGCATGTCTTTTGCTCCAAGGGCTTCATGATATGCCTTCATTGAATCTTCTCCAATCACAAAGTGAAATAGATACTGAATGCCTTGGTTGTCTGACACAATATAATACCCATGAGGAGCATTGTCATAGAGCATGATTTTATTGCGAATGACAGTTACCTAGTATTGCCTTAAGTGGGGGGAAATTTGATAAAATTGTTGTTAACAAGTGCTCACAATTTCTGCCTGGTTGTGTCCACAGTCAGGTGGTTCTAGTACCAGGACATAAGGCATGTCAGAATTAGAAGCCATTGGCAGATAGGTCAGACTTGAGCGACTGAAGTAAATCACTGGAAGGCAAGAGGGTGGGGGTGTATGTTGTCGTTTGATGAATATGCTTATATGTGGCCTCATACACAGCTGACCTGGAGCTGATTTCTGAATGCTCTCAATCATCTGGACAAATGTTTGTTGGTTGTAGGCTCTTCAATAGAACCTTGAATTATATGGCAGAAGAACTGATTACTGATATCAGCTGGTCACATCTTGACATATAGGTGTTGGGTCCATTCAATGAGTATCATATGAGAATTCTTGAACTGATATGAAGAGAATATTTGGAGCAGATTTCTGAATACTCTCAATCAGCTGGACAGATGTTTGTTGGTTGTAGGCTCTTCAATAGAACCTTGAATTATATGGCAGAAGAACTGATTACTGATATCAGCTGGTCACATCTTGACATATAGGTGTTGGGTCCATTCAATGAGTATCATATGAGAATTCTTGAACTGATATGAAGAGAATATTTTCGGAGCAGATTTCTGAATACTCTCAACCAGCTGGACAGATGTTTGTTGGTTGTAGGCTCTTCAATAGAACCTTGAAGAATTCTTTAACTGATATGAAGAGATTATATATGTTTGCAAATGGGGTTATGAGTACAGAATCTGACCTCTACAATAGCTTGTCGCCTACAAAAAGTCAGTAAGCATTTATTGTAAATTTAGAAATCAGCGCCGAAAAAAAAGAGGACCCCCTAACAAACCTCTGAGGAACTCGTTTCCCGGGATAGGGTCAGATTTCGATGATACTCTTCTTGCTTCCACTTTGAACACTTCAAAAATGACAAGAATTGTCGTGAATCTTGTCGCTCACTGAGCATTTTACAAGCATTGAAGGAATGCACTGGGAAGGGCTTCACACAGTATCATCAGAGTTTGGAAAGTTTGCGCTATCGGCCGGCTCTGAAACAAGCTGAAACAATGATCTGTGTATCTACAAATGCTACTAACGTGAGATATATGTATCGAAAAATACTCCTCTATCAACGATCCTTGGATATCGACTTGTGGAGACTTATCAGAACTGACAGAAAGTGACCGTTTCGTGTGAATGGCTCCTGACTCGAGGTACCACGATACGAGGGGGACTTCCTATATTTTAGATAGTACGTGAGGACACACACAAAATGTAAGTTTTTCTGATAAGTAGTACGGATCGCGTTGGGTGCACATGAATAATGTCGATGTGACTTGTACTTCTTTCTATGTATCAGCCGTCTTTCTGTCTGACTATCCGATTCATTCAAACAAAACAACAGGGCACCGCTGTCCCCAGGCTTCTCTTTATCCCACTAGCATATCCAATTCAGCTTTCATTGTAGCGAAGAACAGATGATCTAAATTATTGTTTTCCAGTGAAAAGTTGAAGAAACATATCTCTTTCGGAGAATTGTAATATTGACTACTCAATGCTCTCGACAGCTTTGATAGCTTTCGTAGGCTGGTAGCTCCATCGGCAGGAAAGGCTAGGAAAGGTTGTACCCCATTGCCATGCTGTACAATTCAATTGTCAAGAGTCTACTCCAAGTTCTTGGCTGGCGCTCCGTACATCAAGGGCCGTGATATGCAACATATATAACCAGAAAGTGGCTTCTACAGATACTCACCTGCTCTCGATTACCTCGGAGGACCCTCTATACAAATTGCTTGTGCCAGGTGGACCACGTTAACACAAACATTGAACTCGACCTGCCACCCAATGATGTCTGACACAAATTTGCTCAATGGATCAGAGAAGGGCCTGCATCGCAGACGAAGTACCAGCTTCCTGCGACAGATGGGCTCCGATCTTTCAAAGGGCGTTAGCATTGATTTCGACACGAGAAGGGATATCCGACTAGATATCTTGAATCAGGAACATCAGGAACAAGCAGCCGAAGAAGGTCATCACAGCGCCACCATAACATCTCCATCCTCTCCACCAAGCACCCGTCCTAGACTGAGTCCTCTGACAGGAAAAGGCGGTTCTGACTGGTTCAAGGACAGATTTATGAGGAAAGGAAAGGTGCAGATCACTGTTCTAGAGAGCTTGAAAGCTATCGCGACGTCATCATGTGAGGAAACTTTCCTCTGTATACAACATGGACATAGTAAAATTAAGACTTTTGCAGGGTTGAACATTTTCTACATTTTCATACCAATATCATGGGCATTCCACTTCACGAACCATCAAAATGCAGAAGAACCGGAAGAAATTTGGCCATTTACAGTCACGTTTGCCAGTGAGCTGCTTGTGCAGTAGTTCATGACACATAACTGATGGTCCACTCTTTGTATAGTGTCTCTCATTGCTCTCGTGCCTTTGGAGAGATCGCTCGAATATGGAGGTGACCAGATTAGTCTGTATTGTGGAAAAGAAATAGGTGATCTGATCATTGTAACGTTGAACAAGTGCGTGTTTTCTCTGCATTTTATTCAACATTTGACAAACCAGCGGTAGTGCAGTTGAGGCAACTCTCGCTATCATCCTTCTCGTGAAATGCGAGTGAGTCATACTCCGGTTTATGATATCATCTTCATAGATCTTCATTCGGAATTATGAAAGACTTCGCCTTCTTCAATCAACGATAGTCGGTGTAGTTCTACTCCATCTTCTTTTCGTCCCGGGAATAGCGTTCATCATCGGCGGTGCCAAACTCATCTACCAGTCACTGAGTCCTCACTCGGCCCAGCTTAACCATATTCTACTTCTCATGGGGTATGTGCTCGAATATGTCAATCATCCATGTGTGCTTATCTCAAGCACAGTGTCCTAACATTACTTCTTCCCACCGCATTGTTCAACACACTACAGGATTCCAACGCAGTTGGCACAAGTTTCGCAAATAGTATCGACTCAATCCGCGAAACAGTACTCATGATTAGCCATGGTTCGGCCATCATACTTCTTGTCGTGTAACCCCACTTTCCTTGAGTATCCTCTTCGTTGACTAATGCCTCATTCCTGCTCCAGGTATACATACTCTCGCATATTTCTATACGATCCCCCGGGTGAAGGCAATGCCTTTCGTCCACTGCCGGATGCTCCAAGTGCGCTTCTCGAGGAAGAGCGGGCATTACTTCACGAAGAACCTGAAGTTAACCAATGGGTATGCATCGTGTTCTTGCTGACCACAATCGCAATCATAGCTCCCACTGCCGAATGGGTACGTTTGACCCTATCATTCACGCACGAGTAACGTGGCTCATTCAGTGAAAAATCATTTCTAGCTAGTTGATAGCATCGAAATTGTCAGGTCGAATTCTCATATTCAACAAGAGTCAGTCAAATACTGACATCTCTTCAATCGATCTATACTGGTGCTAATATTTTTTCCTCCTGTATAGATGGTTTGGTCTGATTCTCCTACCCCTGTCATCCTTTGCCGCCGATGCAATCCTTGCCCTAGGATACTTCATCCGGACCACAGCGAGATATGTCCTGGGATGGGAACGACCACCAACGCGTGTAGCCAAAGCGCGCTCAATAGACGTATCCATACAGTTCAATCTCTTCTGGTTACCATTCATAATTCTACTAGGATGGTGGTCTAATCGGCCCATGACGCTGCTTTTCGGTGAGTACTCTTCCATCATGGACATGACTCGCGGGAAGGTTCAAGCGAATTTTGTGCGTAGATACATTTGAAGTATCTATCCTCATCGGCGCTTGTTTCCTCGTCAATTTTGTAACCGCCGATGCAAAGACAAACTGGGCTGAAGGTGCCACGATGGTCGCATTCTATGTCATGATCGTAAGTCTTTCGGCGTACTTTGCGATGAAAACTGACATGATGCTTATCCAGGCATTGACTGCGTGGTTCTACACTGGGGATGCAAGAATAACCGCACTCCTAAGCTCAGGTCATTGCTCGGAATAAGCAATATAAATATAATAATTTCCCTATGATTCGGGCCAATGGAAATAATTTAACATATTCTACCCGCCCCATTATTTCGGCGAAGCCTTTGGCGCCCGGTTCATGGAAGGATGTTAATGAAGAAATTATGGCTTAACCGAGTCGTCTAGAATCTATATGTACAATAGTTCCCAAATATTAATCTATAATATCTCGCAATCGGGTTCCGAGATACCACTTCAATCACTTAATATCCCTCGCACCTTCCATACCCTTTCTGAGCATGTCCAAAGCCTCCAAGTTGTGCCGTCTCCGTAGCTCAACACCACCACCCATAACCTGTTCCCACCATCGCTCTCTTTCTGGAACATCCTTCCAGCCGCCGCGAAAGAACGCTTGCAGTTTCTTAATGCTCCCACCATGAAGCCTGGATGCGATTGCCTTGACTTCGTCCCAGTGAGGAGGCGGATTGGCTAGAGAATATGGTGTGTCGAATGCGAAGTCCATATTACTAGAGGAAGTTGACGTAGGCGGAGCACAAAGGCCGTTGACTGCGAAAACCACAGCAGGAGGGACCGTGATACGACCCATTTTGAAACACATTTGTGATACTGTTATCGTATGAAGTGTAGCGCCATCGGGTTCCTCGGTTGCGAGCAGTTTCGATGCCAACTTATCTATGTCTGTGGGCGGGACTGGTGAAGTACTGGTTAGTGGCGTACTGGACATGGAAACTCCACTCGAGTTGACCGGAGCGTGAAAGAAAGATGGAGAGCTTTCTGCGCCATCTTTTTTGGCCACGGGGGAATTTGATTTTCTACTTTTTACTTTGGGTTTGGAAACGAATCGACACACGATATATATCTTACGACAACTATATTCAGAAGATAGAAAATGCTAAGTGGACGATGTCGTACCCATTTCTCATCCCAAGCTTCAAGAGTAACTCTCACTTCGTACTTGGCCAAAATAGGAATTTCGCGTACAAATTGGAAGTGGGTCCCAGCCAAAGGAATAACGCCACCGGCAACAAGAAATTTTGGTAAGAGTTGGCAGGCGAGTTTGAACCTTGCAGCGTCGAGAGCCTGATAAATGAGTCGTTTGAGACAGAAGGCTTGATGGTGTTTGGCATTAGACGAACTTTTGCGTAACTGGAGTTACTCAGGTGAAAGTTGTAGTCGCTCTCATCAAAACCTGATATACGGGCCTTCAAACTTGTTTGTTCAGTAATCCCTGCTTACTTACTAGCCCAAGAGCGAAATACTGTTGAGTGGAAGGGCGTTGCTCCAACTGGCGTTAGAGCGTCCATCCAACGTTCAAACGCCTTTTCCTTCGCAGACTTGGACATGAGAATAGTTCTGATCTTGAGGAAACGTTGCGAGGCCCAAATATAGATCAAAGGTCGAAAAATGCGAACTGAGAAAGAAATCTGTGACAAAGGTCTCTGTGATACTTCAGGTTACTCACAATGCCAGATCGTAGGGAAAGCGCGTATGTTAAGTAGGAGCAAAATAGCAAGCAGCCATTTCAGAACCTGGCCCAAGGACTCCATCGGAGCAGGAGATTGACAACCGCATCCCCAAATAAATGATGTCGAATTATGAATAGCGCTTGAGCGCTTACATAAAATATTCTTGGGTTGTCGGCATTGCATCTAAATTATGTACATGCTGCAAGATCTAAATTTCTAGGTAGGAATGGATTCTAAGGATCTTTTCTACTAGTCTTCAAATCAAGCATGTCCTATACTCAAGGCTTCCTGAACAGTCTTCTCGCCTCTCACGACAGACTGTAATACAGGAAGGGCGTTCGAAAAATCTGTGAAGAGAATATGCTTGATACCCAGTCTAGTGCAGTATGCCGCCAGATCATTTTCTCCATATTCTTTCTCTTTCACGAAGAGTACGTCGGCATGCTTTGCAGCAGACATGTCTTTATCATTATTTTAAGATCAGATTATCGATCCGTGTGGATAGAAAGAATACTAACCAGACACACCGTCTCCGAAGAAAAATAGGGTTGGAGGGTTCTCTAGATTGCGATAGGGTAAAATAGCTTGAGACTTGTCATGGCCGAAACCGCTGCACAAACAAAAGAAATCGTTCAATAGAGGTAAATCAGCAACATTCCAATAACTCGCCTCGTGGGGTGTCTGAACTTGATTCCCCAAGTGCCATCGGGCTTCAGGTCGACATCGTTAGAGATAATTTCGATTTCGTTTGCAGATTCTTCTCCGACGAGATTAGTCAACACAGCACGGATAGTCGGGGTCATTCCACTACGAAACTATCAGGTCGTTTAGCTAGATGTAATTCTTATAACAAACCTAGAGACAATGATGACCGGGATATCGTTTGCCTTGCACCAGGCATAAAAATCGTTGAATCCTGGGTCTAATTTGATATCTAGAGTGGGATTCTTGAGGTTCGTCCAGTTTTGCCGAGCTTTGGGATCGACCTACTCTTTCGTAAAATTTCTTTGCATTCTTCAAATGAGTGTCCATTAGCGACAACGCTGGCAAGCATTTCTCGAAAAGCATCTCTATTTGACGTTCAGGTTCAGGGAAAAGTTCGTCAACCTGTTCGCTCACCTAAAGGTCGTCTTTTCATGCAATACTTCAATGTTTAGATCTCGCCTTTTATCCCGACCGAATCCCAGATTATCGGTCATATCTTTTTTGGTTTACGTTGACATTGTATCAGGGAAAATCACGAATGACAGACAACCGGAAGCGCATAAGTCAATCCCCAGTACATGCCCGTGACCAAAAAACCCACAATCGTTGGAATCGTATGTGGTTATTGTGCCATCCCTGGTTGACTGCGTTAATTTGCTGGACTAGAATCGGGAGAGATCTTGAAATCACACTAACCAATCAGAGAGAACTACAAATTTCTTGTCTTTGTGGATCGGTGGATACGGTAGTGTGCTTTCAGGTGCAGTGTCGCCCATGCCGGTGGTTAAAGAAGAAGCACGTTTTGTCAAAAACAACTTATAATAAGGTATCCATCATCTTGATCTAATCTATTATCTCAACGAGTATAAGTCTTGCAAGATTTCCAATACTTTACTGTACTACATAGCACATTACAAGGATCTATTGTACGCAGAATTGGTACGGACACAAAGCATTACTAGTTTGAAAGAGAAATGGTTCAATAGTCATTAAAGTCAACACGGGAAAAAATAAGTCCATAAATTATATGTTCACCAGTCAAGAACTGGAGGGAAGAATTTTCCGATGAGTCCCTCATAGTACGGACGAAGCCTTGCAGGATCGCAAGTTCCATCACTTTTGCTATACAGATCATAAGGGTTGAACGCCTGTACGGCTTCAAGGTACTTTTGATCTTTCTCATTCATCAAGTGATTGTAAGCACCCTCCCGGTGCCAAGGGTAGAAGCTGTGGTAACGAATCATGGCGAGGGCTTCTTCGGGAAGTGTGCTTTGATCTTTGAGGACATGATACAAGTACTATTGGAGAAAATCCAAGTAAGACCGAGGTTCGCGGGAGGTTTGAAGCGCGAAGCATTCTCAATCGCACTCACCTCATCATGGCCCCAAGATAACATGACATTGTCTAGTCCACAATGTCGCTGGTAAATCCCACACTCGGTGCTGTACACGGCGTCCTTGAAGTCCGGGTTACCCTCGAAAGTGTGAGGATAAATAATCTTGTCGGAAAACTTGCATCCAACCACGAAGGTATCCTGGGTGAAAATGTCAAATCACATTGATCTTGGGGGACGAATACGTGTTGACAACTTACTCCCACAACATCCCACTGACCTTGGGATCCGAACATGAACAAGAGCTTGCCTAAATCGTGAACGAGACCTGTGACCTAGGGAAAGAACGAGCGTGTTAATACTGATTGGTCCAGGACAGCGACAGTATTTCACGAGCTCACCTGCATCCATTCTGGTTTACCATCCCGGCGGATAGCTTCCGCCGTTTGAAGTAGGTGTTCGATCTGGGAAAGATCCGTCTGGATGGTGCAGTACGCCCGTCAGTCAGTCATACTCAATGAGCCGAAATTCACCAGACAGACTCACGTCAGGATCTGACTCATCTACAAGGGTGTTTAGCATCTCCATCGCCTCCCATACACCCATCCGCGCGCGTTTCTTGTTGTTGAATTCGACCCGAGCCTTGATATTGAATTCAACTGTCTGTTTCTCTGCAATGTGCAAATGACAATGAGCGGACGGATGACACGTATTGGGTTGAACAGACGCGTACCATGTTGTTCCTTGTAGAAGTTTTTCACTCTGTCGCAAGCAGCGTCGTAGTCTCTAAATTGTGTCTTGTCCTTCTCCTGGTCAAAAGCGGACTCTTCGTTCCATTTTCCCTTAATAACGTTGACTGTAAAACAATAGATGAAGGTCAACTTCTCAGACAAGAGGAAAAAGTTGGGTACCTTGGTCGATAGCGTCAGAGGCCTCGTCGAGAGCACGACCGGCGTTGCCAGTTACAGCAATAGGCATATTGTGGATTAAAGATTAGAAATTGTAGTGGTGGCAAAAGGCTTGAAGGGTTAGGGAATGATGCAAGTAGTAAATTTTCAGGTGAATGCCTTTTGTACTGTCGAAATGAATGTTCGTCAACTGTCGAGATATCGTATTTGAACGATCCTGATAACAGCTGGTATGAATAGACTATGAAACCAAGAGGGTTTTGCCGTTCAACATAAAGAAAATTTTTGACGCAATCGTGTTGTTGTACAACAAAGGCATCACCAATTGCAGTTCATATCTTATGCCGTATCTTTGGAAGCAATTCATTCCCAAGCTGCGGTGCTCCTTCGGCCGTTTGGAGTGGTGTTGGTGGAAGAGTTTGGAAATCTTGGATCTCTTGGTCATTCGCGGAGAACATAAAAATCATATGAATTTTTTTTTTGCCACGTGTTTTTGTTGAACGCTCATCGGGGTTGAGTTTGTACTTAGATTTTTCACGAAAGACTGAACGTGCAAGACTCGAGGCAGCGAGCTTTTTGCGGAATTAACATTATGGGCACAGAATTCAGATGACTTAGATATGAGTACACAAAATGAACAGACCTTCATTGAATTAAGTCTGACTAGAAAAGCCTCTGAATATACGTTATGTTGCCAGAGCCAAACAACCCGTGCGTTTCATCTCCCGATGACCCTTGCGGACTCGGAATTTTGAATGAGCCTATGGATTGAGCAGATTGGGTTGCAATGCCCTTTGCCCTCTGCTGTTCCTGGGACGCTTCAAAGATTTTCCCTGGCCTACAAGTTACTAATAACGAGAAGACCTATTGAAATTATCCTATGTGAATTAAAAGAAAAAACTTGATTAGGATTTGAGAAGAGAGCTGGAGGTCGTTCTGAGCAGCTTTCAATCACGGTCTGAGATCGTTGAAAAAGTCGTATATGGCATTGGCACAGAAATCATTGTGTGAATGACAGCGGTGACCGCCGTAAGCACACATTAACCACACTGAACAGCGCTGACGCTGCTGACTTACACGCTTCGAGATATACCACTCCATCGGAATGATGAAATGAGCACAGCACGTCCACCACTCCATTTATCGATGCCTTGTATTCCGCTAGAAAAGATTCACTCTAACTGCCGGGACCACTAGTGTTAAATGAAGGTTTTGCAGAGGGTATTGTACAGGCAGATAGTTATAAAAATATTCCTTCTCATGGTCATAATTAGTCAGCACTTGTTCTAAGCCGCCGTTGGTTGAGGCATAGGCGCAGTCCAGTTGTCGAAACCAAGGTCGACAGCTATGATCATCAGATTAGTGCAAGCAGAAAATATAATGAGAATGCCTGGACGTACGCCATGGAGGCATAATAAATCTACAGTTTATACCAAAGAGAGAAAGGATCAGCGTGTCACGCAAGCGAAATACTAGACAATACCTCTTCTGCTTTCCTGAAGCTGCCAGTCCATCGAGTTCCGCAATATCTTCCTTGTCTAGCTTTCCAATGGCGGCAATGGTCCCGGTAAGGTTCGAAGCAATACGAGAGGGAGTGACAGATTTCGGGAGCGCCACAATATCATGAACAACTAGAAGAATTCAAAAAGGTATTTGACAAGAACACATGGTGAATGAACAACTTGAACTGACCTAGCCAGCCGAGCAGAACATCTGAAGCCTGAAGAGAGTGTTTCTGAGCAATCTTCAGCACGACGTCGTCTGCTAAAAGCGGTGAATTCGTGGATCCCAGCGGTGAATAAGCCTGAGGCACTATTCCCTTGGAACGGCAATAGGCAAGTAATTCATGTTGGGGGTTATAGGGGTGTAATTCCAACTTAACTTCATGTCAGCTGTGATTTTTGCGGAGAATCAAGTGGTGTTTGAGAAACTTGACGTACTTGATTAACAGCGGGAATAATTTCCGCGGAAGGAAGAATCTCTTCCATCTTTTTGACAGAAAAGTTGCTTATGCCAATGGACTTGACCTTCCCTATGTAACACTCAGCTGACTTTTACAAGGGGAGTTATATCTATAGAATTATATTACCTTTCTTTACTAATGCTTCCATTTGCTTCCAAGTATCGGACAACTTCCAGGAGTGATCGACATCCCGCAAACCATTGGGTAGAGTTGGGAAAGCAGGATGATTGCCTTTCGGATTCAGTGCAATTGGCCAGTGAATGAGGTATACTATCGGTCAAAGATTGAACGTATGTTTCTTTCGCAATGCCAAGATACCTAAAGGGCTCACAATCCAAATAATCGGTTCCAATATTAGCCAAGGTTTCATCTAGTGCCTCTTCAACACGAGAATGGTAGGTTCCCCAAACCTTGCTGGTGATCTGGCATAAAATATGATCATGAATCAAATGTCACATAATGAGAGAATCTAGATACCCACGAAGATCTCCGACCGAGGTACACCAGACTGCCTGATACCTTCACCGACCTCCTTCTCGTTGTTATAGCCCCTTGCTGGAGTAAGCCACCAAGAGCATGCACCAATGATAAAGAGACATACCAGGCGCAATCGATATGCTTATATCCAGCTTCTTTCAACGCATAAGCAACTGCCGCAACGACTTCTGCAGGCTGAGATTGCCAGGTGCCTTGTACATATCATAAGATGCAGACCATGAGTGAAAATAATTGAAGAGTTACCCAGACCGATAGCTGGAATCTGTACGCCGTTATTGAGCTTGATGGTGGGTACGGACATAATGGAACTAGAGGAAATGAAGAAGTTTCATCGATTGTCCTCTCCCTTAAGTAGGAGACGGCCCGTAATCGATACAAAATTCGGTCCGACTCCCGGCTCTCATGAGCTTTCCCAAGGTCAAAAATTGCTCGTGCCTTTAATTATTGGAGAAGGAAATACTGAGAATTTCTGGCTCGGCGAGTCCGAATACTATTTTCATGACTTCAGTCCATAATTACTACATACCTGCTCTCTCGTTATTGTTGTGTATCATCAAGTTCACGCCACCGTTCCGTATTTCTCAGCACGATGAAATAAGTACTCCTCTTGTTCTCTTTGACTTCGCTCGACTCGTATTTCATCTTCCGACCCTAGCCTCTGATTCCAAATCATTCTATGGTCTTCTAAGATATTCCTTTGACTCCAGATGATTTCCTTTGTATTCTTTACATTTTGCTCCTATCGAAAAGCGTAGTCTACGGCTCCGTACATATATTACTGTTTGTATAAATAGCCCGTAGATAATTGGGAATGATCACAATTCTCTCCACTTCCCAATAGTTGACCGGCCTCAATTCCGACATTGTGTAAACGGACGCTTCACCATGTCCAAGGGTACAGCTAAATTGACTGATTTCAAAGTCCTCGTCTTCGACGTCTATGGCACGCTTGCTGTAAGTTAACTCTGGTTCTTCTGCATACAAAGCTACTACAATAAAATCCAGGACTGGGAAACAGGGATCTACTTAGGGCTTGAACCAATGCTCTCTAGATACACCGAATCCTCGTCCTGGTCGCGTAAACAGGCACTGGAAGCTTATACCGCTGTTGAAAGCGATCTTCAGGCTAAATATCCTCATCTGCTTTACAGCGACCTTCTTTCCAAAGTACATCAAGTTATGGAGGAAAGACTGAAAGCAGCTTCTGGGCTGCCTGGAGAAACCTTCACGGCCGAAAGCGATTCTTCGAGTCTAGCTGATAACTTGGGTGCATCCACTTCAGATCAGTCGGCTCCAACACTTCTCGACGATGAGCATGTTCAATTTGGCCAGTCAATCAAAGATTGGCCGATATTTCCCGATAGTTCAGCCGCTCTTCACACACTTTCAAAGTACTACAAGCTCGTTGTGCTGTCCAATGTTGATCGCAGATCGTTTGCCCACACACTAGCCAAACTATCCGAAGGCCCGTCTACCGAGTTCGCTCCAGAGGCTTATTTGCCTCCAGACTCGAAAGATCTCTGGTATCCTCAGCATAACTCGAAATCCAAGTCGCCTTTCACATTGGTGCTTACTGCACAAGATGTGCAGAGCTATAAACCAGCATTGCGTGGGTTCGAAATCGCCTTGGATATCATTCATCAGGAGTCGGCACTGCTCAACACACCCAAGCATCAGGTCCTTTGGGTTGCTCAGAGTCTATTTCATGACATCGAGCCTGTTGGTCGCCTTGGAGTGAATAGTGCTTTCATCGATCGCAAAGGCGCAACCATGGGCTTCAGGACAGGCCTACGGCCACCTTATTCATGGAAATTCAAGACTTTGGGGGAAATGGCTGAAGCTGTGATGAAGGAGTCAATACAATACGGTGAAACAGAATAAATTGTACAATTTTCTCAAGCGTAATGTTAGCACAGCATGGCCGGCTGCTCACCACTGTGAGAAACGTGGCTTTTACATAATATAGTCTTCCGCAGTTGGGGAATTCATCTGCCAGTCAGCGATCCTCGGAGTCACTACCAGGAATTATTACAATTCATATTCTCCCGCTTTCTCCTACTCTCTAAGTTTCCTTCAGTTACTACCAAAATCAAGGTTATTTAGGTTATTGCCATGTAGATATGGACTGAGGCGCAAAATACAGGAAATTTCCCAAAATGGTCGGTCTCCTTTTCCCAAGGTCCGTCGCGGTGACGAGCCCCATATATCAACTTTTCACACTTGCACAGATCCTATTGAAGTAAGAACAGTTCAGTTGACTTCAGTACAGTACTTCAATCGGCATTGTTCAGTTTGGGTTAAAGCGCCGATAACAGCTTTGAATACGCTAAATCCGAAATTCTTGGATGCAATATTATGACACAAACTGGCACCAACCATTGGCTTTGACCGGTTGTCCTCCGTCGATTTCAAGATTCTCTTTTTTTTTTTTGGCTCTTAATCATATCCTAATCGTCCATTTTGAGTTACATTCAGATACGGGAACTTACACAGCCCATGCGACCCAAATATCCTCTTTCGAAAATCATATCGAGAGCCGTAATTTCGTCAGCGTATGAACAAAAATATTTTTGTCCTGGGCTGAAGTTGACTGACTCCCGTGAGTCAAATTTCGTCTTGCACACACGTCGTTCTTGAGTCAAATCTCATCCTGCGCCTATTTTGATTCCAGATCAGGGCAGTATCTTCACTCCATGCTTACGCCATCCTCAAGGTTACCAAAATCAATAGAAACACCGGAGATTGATGATGAAAGTTTCAATGATGGGTTTGATTTGTTCACTGATCATACCAATTCTGGGTCGACCTTGAAAAAGACTGGCAGCTTCTCTCGGATATGTTCTGAGAAATCCTCCTTCTTATGTGTGTAGAGTACTCATACGATGAGATTGTCTCACAGTATGCGCTCTACGAACATCGCATAAGAGGGCTCTCGACTGCTATCTGGCTAACAAAGACTCAACCTCTACCATTAGGGGTTCCACCCAAGGAACCACCTAATCTGCGAGCCTACCGCGCAATTGCCACACTGTTGACCACCAATCCCAACGAGGAAGGAACCATCACCGCCACTGGTGCACCCGTTACCGGCGCGCCTCCAGGCGTGACGATCGTTGCACCATTTCCAAGTCCTACTTCCCGCGGAAAGGAAAAGCCCTCAATATTAGTTGAGAGGATCTCAATCCATCCAGACCTCCGCTGGGTGCAGGACCCTTCCGAACACAGACGGTACTCTTCTATATCATAATATTGACCCACTTTTTGACATTTTGAATTTGGCCTAGTTCTGAATCTATTGATATAGTAAAGCACAGTACGGAAGTCTTTCAAAGTCTATACCACATGTTGCAGACCAATTTTTCCAGCTCCGAGTCACTAACAGGAATACCCGACTCGGAGTCAAAAAGCTTGAAGATATCTGTATTCATTCTAAACCGCTGTTGGAAAGGAGTCAAAGTTCGTTTAGATGCAGCCCAGGGTCTTCTTGACTTTCAAGGTTCTTTGACCCTCGCCGGAGTTCTGAAGGGTTGGTCTCCTCTGCCTGAGGATGCAGTGGCTTTTCATGAACAATGGGAGTCAGTGAGGGATTCAAATCTCATTCAACTATTACAGCAAGAGCGTGTGCCAACACAGCATTTCAATCACGGAAATCGTGCGCATTTCGGATTCGAAAATGCCTCTGGTTGGATGAAAGCTTTGGGTGAAACAATCCAAGACCTACAGGAAGCCGCAGACAGGCATGCCTCGAAAAGTTCGTCGAGCTCCGATATCACTATCATGGCCAGAAACTTGAGGACGTTGGCCCATCTTCTGGATTCCAAGCCCATCCAACAGATTTCCGAGTCATGGTCTTTTCAAACACAATTATATACACTGCGTAAAAGGAAATCTCACTCTGTTGAGCCGAATCGCTTCGCTCTGGATACCATTGGTAAGATAACCTGATCTTTCACTAAGATATCATGTAAGCCAACTCATGTTTAGAGGACGAGCGCAAAACAGGCGAGACGACAGGGCAACATGTACTTCGTTATCTAAACTCGCTGGTCAAGTGGTATAAGGCAGTCACAGTTGATCTCCCGGAACTGATGGCGCGCTTTGAAAATAGTCCGGTGATTCACGTCGTAAAGGTTCCCATCTTCCCTCAAGGGAGGCTCAAGATGCACTCTCCCATCTTTGTTGCCAGGGAGAGACTGAATCAATTTTTGGCCGCAGAAATCATAGAGCGGTCATACACAGAAAGTGAAACGAGAAGTTTCTACGCAGCGCTAGATGGTCTTTTCCCGAGAAGACCATTAGCGACTTATCCCCCTTTGCCAGAATCAACTGGACCGCCCCTAGAGGAATTCTTTGGAAGCGTACATTCGCTAGCTATCGCTCTCTCGGTAGTTGGTGGTGACTCGTCTTCCAGCTCCCCTCATTGTACGTCGCCCAATTGGATGATAAGGGCACCCCATTCCCGAATAATCATTCCTTCGACCCACTTGAACCGTGTCCCTCCTGAGGACCGTGTTTTACCCCCTGATTGGGGTTTTTCTACTTCGTCTAAACGATGCTGCTATTGTTGCAGCTTATTAGATGAAATCTTAGCTTCATCTCGAAGAGGTTTCTCCAGGTTCGATTGCTTCTCAGACCAGACGGTGCCGCTTAAAAATTACTATGGCGCATTTGTGCCTTGGACTCCGCCTCCCCTTGGATATGGACTCAGTCTTAGAACATTAATATCCTTAGAACGACAACTGAGTGCCATACTCTTAGGAGGCATTCTGCAAAAGCTAGATCATGTTTTTACTGCTACCAACGAATACAGATGAACGGCGATGTTTCGGCCTGTCACCTCTCGCTCAAAAATCAAAATCTCCTCTCATGTTCATTTTCCAGAGCTTGGAAAATGATCCCATCTAGGCATACCCCGACGCGATCCTTGTCATTTAATGTACTCCAAGTTTCGTGGATAAATTTTCTAGCGGACTCCTGATTTTACCAGTATGTAGTAAATCAAGCAGCAAACGCGTGCCTCATGCCGTACCTACACGTTCATAAGGACTTGGACCTACACAACCTACAGATTTCTTCGGAGTTTGAAGAACTCAAACTCTGTCGTTGTGCCACTTCAGCCTCAAGGCCACTCCTTATTAAAGATTGGGGCAACCACTAACCGGGGCTGTGCATAAACATCCGGAAAAAGACAAGATTCCCTTTCTGTTTCGAATTCGGGGTCCAGATGATGAAGATGCAGCCGGTTTATCATATTAGAAGGATAAACATGACTCGTACATCGATACTCGTTTCTGGATGCACCGACACGCAACGCACAGGCAGATGGCCTTGATCACAGGAGTACGGGACACGATGCGATATCGCCCCACAAGGAACCGACCTTCCAATGCTCTAGTAACTCCGCAGATGCCCCTTGAACTCACGAACCAAGGCCGAATCTCAGAATCTCAGATAAACTCACATTGTCCAGTATATCTTCAAATGACATCCCTTTGTTGGAGAGCTACAGAAGAGGCTGTTTCCCTGGTTTGGGATATAACCTCTCTTTGATTTGCCACGGAGTGTTGTAGTACATTCGCTTCTCGAAGACGTAGTATTCTGTGAGCCGGTATTTTTTGGCCGGTACACGACTGCCTTTCCTGGAGGCGCCCGGTTCAGGAGTGTGCAATGCATTTCCTTGGGCATCGTATATCTCAAGGCTCTAAATGTGGACAAAAGAGTGTGAATTAATTGGAGGTTGGGACATGGTAACACGGGAGACAAACTTGTTCGGTATCAAACTTCACTAAAGCATTGACGAGGAGACGGTTACCGTATGGTGGCGGAGCTGAGCCAAGATGACCCTCTGTGCTTCTAATGGAAATGATTTTCGCTGGCGAAGTCTCGCCATGAAGGGTCCAGACGTAAGTATTTGCCTTGCCTTTCTTGACAAGTTTCTCCGTTTCCTGATAGTATGGCAATTGCGTCAATCTCGATAGTTCTTCCTTGTCATGTCTGTCATATTATGAGGAAGAAGAAGTAATCCATTAGACGTTAACGCACTTCGCCAAAGCCTGCTGTACGGATATATAGCTCTCTAGTAATATCTTCCGCAGCGGCGCTACCCAAGAAGTCGATTTCGTTGATGAAGAGGTGCAGAGATGCAGAGGCATTCGAAGCGCGCCCATAAGCCCCATGGTCTGACTGTCAGTTCCCGGTAGGCTATCGTAAGAGACTAATCGCATCATACTAGATATTGATATTGACGTTTGAACGAAGACCTATTGATGTCTGGATGTAACATACCTGAATATGCTCTTTCCTTTATTTTTTTGATTCAAGAGCCACTGTGAGAGCCTTTCTTTGATACTTGAGAACTTGGATTTTGACCACGGCGCGGTAGCGTATGGTATCATAACGTCTACACCAAATGAATTGAAAAACTAATCAAATAGGCCGAATCTTTGATTGCGCACCTAAAGTATCGACCGGTTGAGCCCATATATCAATGCCTTGTTTTTGACCAACGATTTGGGCGTGACGAATGAATTTAAGTTGAGCTTCCTCTGAGTAACTTTGTAAATCGATATTGTCGTCATGATTTTTCCGCTTCCTTGCTGCGGTCATGTGCGCGCCGCGATGGATAGAGAACGTAACCGCAAATTTAGCACGAGAAAGAGAGGGAGATTTGCTACGACGAAGGCATGGTGTTGTTCGGGAGACAAAAGCAAAGTTCATGGAAGTCAATGTGTAAACGCTTACGCTTGCGAAATAATTCCGGCTGTTTTTGTCGGCAGATTTCGGAAACTCCGGCGCTTACGCAATTGCAACGCGTCTTTTTGATTCTTTTCCTTCTACAACCAATATGCCTGTAAGTCCCTCTCATACGCCTCTGCATAGTAAAATCACTCATTGAAACTCATACTCATAGCGTCAATCCCGTGGTCGTTCATCTGTTTCACGCCCAGCTGCCGCTCCAGCTCAATCCAGAGGTGCTCATACCACCACTGTTCCCTCAGGCTACGCTTCTCCTGCTCGTCCACCGGCACCGGTCACCCATGCAAACCCAGCACCTGCTACCGCTACCTCATCTGGACGGCCCGGCATGCTTGCTCAAATGGCTGCCACTGCAGGGTCTGTCGCTGTTGGATCAACTATTGGACATGGTATCTCAAGTATGCTGTTCGGTGGCTCGAGCGCCCCTGCACCCGCTGTAGAGGCTGCGCCGGCTTCTTCTGTTCCCCAAAGTCGGGCTGGTATCAATTGTGATGTTCAGGCAAAAGGTGTGTTGTGAGTACTCGTATACAGGGCTTTCACTGAATCTTTCTAGACTTCACTCAGTGTCTTGAGAAGGCTGATCTTCCTTCATGCACCTGGTATCTCGAACAACTCAAGGCTGTGTGTCCGTTTCGTTTTTCCTTGATACCAATCTGAAATTTCTTTTGTTAGTGTCAAGCTGCTGCAGCTCCCTATTAGAATGTTTCGTTTTCATCACAAATCCTTCTGTAGGCGAAAATACATAATGTCATCTTTCCCTTCGTGATAATTTGTGACACATTCGTCGTGGCATTAAATTTTCGCTTCCCAAAATTATACTGCCTTTATAATTCATAGATCTGGTGGGTCTGCGATATAGCCCAAGCGTTTTAAGTTGCTTCTCATTTACGAAGTCATTTGAGATACCCAGGTAACTAGTGCGTCAAAGGAACAATTGAACTTTCACTTACAGTATCATTGTGAATACACAGATGGAATCAATGAACAGAGATAACAACTCACACTCAGACATGTACTGGCAGTTTGTACTCTCTCCGTTCGGGTCGAAACTATCGCTAGTGGTGCGACGACGATGTGACTTTCATGTTTTCCTTTGCTTGATATCAAAAGGTCAGAATTTGCAATGTCAATAAAGCAGATCCTTGTGCGACCCTTATCTACGGTAGCAAGCTTAGAGGTCTTCCATATCGGATTTGGTTGGATTTGTACCCAGTCGTTCGGAGATTGCGTCCAGAATTTTTTTTGTTTCTTTCATAGATTCCGCTATCCTTGATATACTGGATTTTTCTGTCTGTATCTGTATTGAGTTAGAATACGAAGTCAAGGAAGACAAACAGAGAATACACATCTCAAGCAGGTCTTCCTAGCTTTGCTCACTTGTAGGCTCTTACTTTCATTTCTTCTTACGGGAGAATGCAGGAGTATAACATAGATATGGTGATCATCTAACCAAGTTCATGTTCATTGACAAGCTCAACCATAAGTTCAATGGACTATTCAAATTCGAACATCTTACAAACATGATAAAACGAGTAATTTATCGCAAGTGGTAATGGTGGTACAGAGCGAAGGGATGCGGTGGATACGATTTCCCTAACGTTAAGAGCACTCTTTCAATCCAGGTCATCGCCGTAGTACGAGTAGGGAGAACGACGGTGTTGGTGACCTGCTCCGTAATAATTGTTGGAATTATCATGGTTGTGACTATTCTGGCTTGGGGGAGGATGGGGGCGATTTCCATTAGCACGTCGAGTGTGGCGTCCATTGGGTCCGCCAGGTGCACCTGTGGGATGATAGTTCGCTTTAGGATTACAGGGGAAAAAAAGTGGCAAGATGAAGTCTCACCTGAAGACTCTTGAGCAGGACCCGAAGCGTCGTTAGGTTGCTGTCCACCTGTTCAGAGATGTGCATCAAGGTTTGTAGAGGAAAGACGGTAAGGTCAATAGAAATTTACCCTGCGATTCTTGGGGTTCTCCGGGTCCCTTTGGACCACCTACCGGTGACTGGTGTTTTCTATCACCGTGACCTTGAAGAACAATTATTGTTACAGTTCGCAACATTGAGGATGATCATGAAGAAAACGTACCATGTCCGTGTCCGTGTCTGGATTGATGTTCTTCTCCAGGATTCTCCATCTCACCACCGAAATGACCTAGGTAGTAGATACATATGAGACAAAAAGATAAGTACTGGGGTGCAAGGTGAACGGAAAACATACCTTGTTTGGCAGGACCTTCGTGTTCACCCTGAGGAGGCGGTCCCTGTTGTCCCCCAGCAAAGGGCGGAGGACCTTGACGACGTCCAAAGGGCTTGGGAGGGGACTGAGGCGTACCAAGCCCTCCGTTCTGCGATCCTGACATATGTCTACCGGCAGAATGACCTTGGTGTTGACCCATTGGTAGTGGTCCCTGTCCGTGACGCGCATGTGATCCTGGCTTGCCTTGTCCGTCAGATCCGAGCGGGCCTCGGTGCTCGGATCCAGGAAGATGCGGCAGGTCTTCACGACGTTGGAAGTGAGGTCCTGGCTGGCTTGGCTGGTCCTGTGGTGGCATGCCCATCGGGGAAGGTCCGTGAGGCATGGAACCCATACCAGGCCCAGGGGGATGCATACCAGGCCCAGGAGGATGCATACCTCCTGTGGATGACATCCCGAATGGTCCATGAGGAGGGCCCTGAGCCCTATGAAGGTCTCCAAAAGCGGGAGGACCAGGAGGGCCACCTGTCAAAAAGGGAAAGTTCAGCCATAATGAATCAGCAGTTTTGGAAGTGATCGAACTTTGAGGTCCATGTTGTCCACCGAAGCCGCCTGACGGAGGAGGACCTAAATAAGTCGAATTGAGACGGAGAAAAATGCAAATCAAAGGGAACGAATATTACTGACCTTGTGGACCGCTTTGACCACCAAACCCTCCTTGTGGGACTTGTGCAGGCTGACCGAAGCCACCTTGAGAGGGAGGAGGAGGAGGCTGATCTCCAGGTCCCCGAGCAGCGAGGACATTCTCAAAGCTCTCGGGAACGGGAGCTGCAATTACAGAGGCAGCCCCGACAGTGAGGAGAGTGGTGATTACGGCACGAGAATGGACCATGGTTTATTTTCGAGTGAGCGAAAGAGAAATATACGGGTTGTATCGAGTGTAAAGGCGCACGGCACCGGAGATGTTCGTTTTTGCGTTAAGTGTGTGATGAGACCAGCTCTAGGGAAATCGAGGGGAGAGTTGAGGCTTCTTTTTATAAATCCTGCCAGCTCGGCCACACGACTCTATCTTATCGGTGCAGTGACTTGAGAAAAGCAATGTTACTGCGCATCGCAGGCCGAGAAGTGTTGAAACAACCCTCCCAAGCTTAGGTGGAGCTCTTGAGGGTCTGCCTTTGAGGAATTTTGCGGCTTTTTGAGCTGCGGTTTGATGAAAGTACTGGAGGGGGCCGGGATAAAAAAAACTATTGCGATTATCGGACTATCATCTTTTAGGATTCGGATTCGAAAAGCAACTCTACTGGCTGAGTTCAGTTGCGTAATGTGCACGACAGCCGTCTTCCTACTCGACTTGCCTGGCCATGATATGTACCCCCCTGCTGACCTCCACACATTAAGTATTTGATCTTCAGTTTTCACCAACCTGCACAGTGACATTGGCGGTGCAGCACGGCTCCCGAAAATCGGAAAATTAAAATCAAAGGGTGTTGCGGAGCAAGGACTACATCGACTACGCCGCCGCAAATGTTCAAGAAGGCCCCCCTTTTTTGAATTTACACAGCTCTTTTGCTCTAATTCACAGTTTTCACAATCGGTCGTGACAAAGTGAATATTGATAGGTCTGAGCACTGAATCTGAAGACTCTTAGCCGTTACTAGAATATAATTCGAACATGAAAGAAAGATCGTCAAAACCAGCCAAAAACGAGCAACGATACGGCGATCAAGGTAAACTCTATCAGACCATCATGACACTGGATCGGATTTAATGTAAACACAGACCTCTCTTTCTCTTTGACGGCTTGTGGTTTCGGTTTAACGAGGTTTCGGTTTAACGAGGTTTACATATATGTCGAATGTGGATAGTATGCTTGTATTCTCAGGATGACTTTTGAGGAAGTCGACATTTGTATTGAACCTAGTCTTTTGTTCTTCGGTAAGCTTCTTCCAGTTTCGTTGTACGTATTCGATCTTTTTCCTGATGCTCTCATCGGTTATGCCTGGAAGTAAGACAATGTGAATAACAAGAACTAGAGCTTTCAAAGGCTGATCTTAACTCACTTTGCAGGCCTGAGTCAGTTCCCACTGATCCCTCACCACCACTAGAGCCTAAGCAGAAATAATCGCCAAGGAATCAATGAGTCAAGCATCATTTGATGACTGAGAATCTGGGGTGCCTACCTTGTTGACCTCCCACTTTCTGGTAGACCTCATCCAGCTGTTTTATTTGGTCTGGAGGGAGCGTTCCCATCTTCATCGATAGTTCGATGCGCCGGAATAGCCAATAGTCTGCAGCTGAAAGGGATGCTTTCTTATTCTCGATGAATTTGACCTTGTCAGCAGCGCTTAAACCTACAAAGTGACTGGTAAAATGTTTTTTTTCGGACTCGTTTCACAAAACATACCTCGTGCATGTAGAACAGTTTCTCCTCTGCCACCCTCATAACTTGCAGGGGAATCTGAGAAGGTGCAAGAAAGTCGACTGAAATGAAATACAAGTGGAAGAAAATATTTTACGTTGTGCGCCTTTTACGCCTTCGGAAAGAACTGGACGTCCAAATTTTCCAAAATTCATTGAGCTATTGGGATCGACAGCACCTGTAATAAAAAAAAAAGAAGGTCAGATGGGACAAGAAGACTCGCTACAGTATATTCCAGACCAGGAATTCGAAAACTGAGATTGTCATCATGAACCGGAGCTCCGAACACAGAAGCAATCCCCACAGCGAAGGAAGTTATGAGCAAGGTACGCGAGTGGACCATTGTGGCCTTTTGAACAGCAAGACGAGGTTGTCGGCAAAGATAGACTGGTGTCAACTGTGAGAATGTTCAGCACCGAAGTGTGTGTTTGGAAGGGTTGTTAGTGAAGTAAGGAGACCAGCTCTGAGCATATTGGGAGTCCGCCGGAGACTTTTATAAATGGAAAATAGCGCTGAAACCGATCAGTGAGATTATAACCTATAGGAGCCTATAGGCTACATCTGGTTGCTAGCTACACAAGGATCCGAAGGGACGAGTCAAAGTACAAATTGCATGCACACATCTTTCGCAGTTTTACATAAATAAATCCCGCATTTTCGGGTGCAGACTTTTTTGAATTCGTATCATTCCAATCTCAAGACAATTTTTCTAGAGGATCTATTACTGTACCCATCTAGAGAATAAGGTTAGCACAAGATACTCGCCAATTTGATTAAAAAATCATAGCAAGCTAATACCTTTTTCACAACCTTCGGCAATGTCCCCTTCTGGAAACCCACTCTAGTATTCCACTCTGGACCCAATGGCTGCTGCATCCTACGATCAAATTGAGCCTTGCTGGTGTACGGGTAAGGTAAATCCGGGACTTGATATTTCGCCGCCTTTTTATCTCGTTTTTCAGAGATGATAACATGCGATTTATTGTAATCGGCGCGGGACTTGGGATCGATCCCTGCGATCTTTTTTATTAGATAGGGTTTTGCAGCGCCTTTGTGGACACCGGTACCACCCCAAGAGCCCTGATGAGCGAAAGATGAGATCAGAATGCGAGAGTTTGCCATAATGTGCGTACCCAACCCGGAAGTGTCGTATCAACCTCCGTGGGGGCATCCTGGGCAATTTCTTGGCGTTTAGTTTCTTCAAAGTCCTAACGTATAATGGCGGTCATCAGAAAGATGGCTTGGAAGACGACCAAGATACGCACCCTCACGACATTATCACCAGCAAAAGCACGAGCAACGAGTTCCCGTTGCTCGAACGCCTTGACAGCCTTGGCCTTCTTTCCTTTCGTAAGCAGCATCTTCTCTTGTTCTTCAACCTCGCTGTTATCGCTGTCCGAATCGTCGTCGTCAGACACGGCACCCGATGATGGAGGTGCCTGTGTTTTCCCCTTCTTCTTCGATTGATTCTGCTTTGTATTGTTCAAGATAGCCTCAGAAGCTACTTTCTTTTTTTGTCCTTGCTGGGCTTCAGAAACTGTGAGCACGCGGTCCATCTCAATCTCAACGAGAGCGTCGTCCTTGGCGCGAGCTTTCTCCTCCTCAGTCTTCTTTGCCTGTTTCTTGAGTTTATGTCTGGACTTGGTCGTCTGAGAGCTATCCTTGTCCACAACAACTTCGTTCTTCTTTCGGGCAGTTCTACTAGGAACGTTAACGGAAGGAACTAGCCATGGATTTACTGGAGTTCCAGGGCTTGTAAGTTCGGATGAAACTGGTTGGGAAAGAACAGGTCGAGACGTTTTCTCGGACGGTGAGAATGGTGTGGGCGTCGGAAAATCTGTTGATTTGAGAGTTGAACTAGAGGTTTCCTCCGAAGCTACGGAGAATGTTCGACCTGGGTGTTCCTGTCAATGAAAACAAATCAGCATCAGAGAAAATGCGTGAAGTGAACACTGACGGATCGCCTAGCGGTAGGTTGCAAAACGATTCTTCCACCGGTCCTAGACACAACTACACCACTGTCAGGGTTATCCTGAGTGAGTTCAGCTTCGCTATCACTGTGATGACCATCATCTTCGCCTATCTCCTTAATAAAGTCATCCACAGTTCGAATCGTTTCAGCCTGCTTGCGGGCCATTGCATCCTTCATGAACTTCATCTCGAACACGCTCTTTCCCTTGTTCCCTTCACTCTCCACCACATCTGCACCGTTGTCTTTGCTTATAGCTCTAAGCTCATTGAACGCGGATTCAATTTCAACACCCGAGTCCTGCTCCTGGTCATCTTCACTTCCACTCTGACTGTCATCGTCGCTGCCTTTACCGTGGATCTTTCTCCGCAGCTTCTCTCCTCTCGAAAGCATCTCCTCAATTTCCTGCCGGCCACCTCTCATATTGTCATCATCATCACCTTCTCCGTACCCTGTACGATTCAGCATCTTTTTCGCCCATTTTCCTGTATTCTTGTGCTTCAGCGTCGCCCTTTCCCTCGCCCTTTCCCTTTCCATCTTCAACTGACGCTCTTCACTAAGCTCCTCTTCGCCGTCATCACCATCATCTGCCACATCTCCTTTCTCCTTTCTCTTCAGCCGCCGGTAGACTTTACTCTTGATTTTCTTCACACGTTTGGCCTTGACCTCAGCACGAAACATGAGCTCTCGCATCCGGCGAAGTTCTCGTCGGCGTTCGGCAACGTCTTCAACAGAAACTGCTGCGGTTTTGAGGATGTTTTCTTCGGTTTCGAGAACGGAAGCATCTGTTGCGAGTTTAGCGGAAGTAAGGAGGGAGGAGACTGTGGTTTCGAGAGCGGTCGAGGGCTTCATGAAATCATTAGATTTATTATTTAGAGAGCTGAACAGGGAGATATATACCTTGAATTTTGCTGCGAGTTCTAGATTGCTAACTTTGCCTTGCGACTGAGTTTGCAGCGGGAAGCTGAGATGCTCAGCTTCTGAAATGCGTTTCATCGTTGCACTCCATTTATCGACCTCTGCCTTGGTTTGCTCGTACGCTGCTTCGCGGTCGAGACGTTCTTGGGTGCGCTGGGGAAGTGGGACGGAAAGTGTCTGTGGTTTCTTCTTCTTGGACGAAGTATGACCTCCTGAGGACTGCAAGGCCTTGACTGACGTTTCCAAGGAGCTCTGACCCAATGGTGCGAGAAGATCATTTAGCGACAGACCTAGTTCGTAAAGAGATCAGATTATGAGTGTATGGAGAGAGCTTGTATGAGACTTACCTGCGCTCTGTGTTCTGAACTCACTCTCTACTCCGGCTTCGGTGCGTTCTTTGACCGCACGACGTTTTCGGGGCTGTTCAGGTTCTTCATCAGTTTTCCGTTTCTTACTACTTGACGAAGAAGGATCAAGCGACGAAATGAACGTGTGCAAGTCGTCTAAAGCTCCAGCAGCTTCGTTTTCAGCTTCAGAAAGAGATATCGATGTTCGGTCTTCTTCCTCCGCTTCATCCTCGCCCTCTTCTTTATCCTCGTCCTCTTCTTCATCCTCCTGATCTCCAAACTCTTCACTATTCATATCCTCATCACTCGCGTGATCTGGAGGCATCTTGACCCGAAGTGACGCGGACGAAGGATCGTTATCCTCATCGCGCAGAGGCTCTCCTTTCCCATCTAGGATGTCAAGGACGTTGATGAATTCGTCATCTTCGCCAGATTCTTCTTCTTCTACCTCTGCTTCACTAACATCCTGTCCCAATTCCTGCAGCTCAAGATATTCGTCGTCTTCATTGAGATTCACGTCAGCAAACTGAACAGAAGCTTTCTTGCTGAGTTTTTTCTTCAATACCTGGAGTGATTGGTTAAACGAGGCAATTGATTGTCGAAGAAGTGAGCAACTGTACCTTTTTGGTGAAGAATCCAGCGAATCTCTCATCGTCGTCTTCATCAAAGGCAGCATCACTATCAATTTCCTCATCATCCTCGCTGTCAATCTTCTCGTCCTCTTCGTTCTCCCCAATTAATCGTGCCTTCAGCCGAAAGTCCTCTACCTCATCGTTTTCATCAGGGACACCTAAGCCGGCATCCATCTCCTCTTCCCGGTCAAGGTCCAGCGCAATTTTGGACCTTCTGACCTTTTCTGGAGCGTATTCATATACATCCTCGGAACGACCAGTGGACCTGGCTGCTTTCCGTGCATGTCGTTTCGCATAACCACTAGCGGCAGCGGCAGCAGAACTTCTGGTTTTAGAAACTTGGTTCTTGAGAGTGTTTCTTGAATAGTTGGAGGATGAACGACCTGAACGAGCCATGGAAGCCTGGAGGACAAAATTTGTTGAGCGCTTGATATTCCATATAAGGAAGGGGTTTTCTCGAGCGCCTAACGTTTACTGAAATCATTTTATTATACGCTCAATGTGCTTTGCAGACGAGGACAAAGGTAGCGCTTCAGCAAGAAGAAAAGCGGCCATCACAGATGTAGTACCAATATATCTCATTTGACTGATGAGATAGAGAGGAGCCCCCGGCATGTGCGCAAGTGATTAGTGGGCACTAGAATTCACCTAATGATTTAGCTTGTGGAAGCCTTCATCATAAGCCTCCTGTCATCCATCTTCGCGACGTGAACGCGGCGCGAACAGAATCACCCAGCTTAAATTTTTTTCTTCCTTCTCACTCAACCACGATGGACGAATATACCGTGCCAACGTCTGCCCAGCCGCTACTTTTCTCTATTAGGTATATCTTCTTCCCTGCTCTCATTGTTTCCTGCTTGCTAGCATTCAAAAGCTCTTCCTGGATTCGCCTCTTGCTCTTCGCATGGTACACAGTTCACTTGCTGCAAGGCATGTCTGTGAGAACGGGAAACAGCTGGTCCGACTATTCGAATGGCTCGACTCTAGGAGGAGAGCTCATGAAAACGCTCTCTCTACTATTCCTCGACAATCCGGCTCAGGATTGGTGCCACAGATCGGATGGGAATAGGAAGATCGCTAATAGACCTTGGTGGCAAAGAATATACTGGTCTCTCTGTGCTGCATATACTATGCGTGGCGTTGGATGGAACTTTCAGGTCATCTCCCTCATCTGACTATTATCTGACCCATTTTCATGCGTATACAACAGGTTCCCGGCGTTCCTTCGCCCTCTCGAATGAACCGATACATGTTCCTCGCTTGTGCAGTTCTGCGCGTCGTAGTATCCTATCTTCTTCTAGATGCCGCACAGTGCCTCATGCAGGCTACACCGTTCTTCAACGACCCTGAACCCGATGCATCCATGCGATCATATAGTTATCCTGTTCAAGTTTTCTATACCGTCGTGTGTTTTTCCGTCCCGTATGGTTCAATCAGATTCTACTACTACCTTGGAGCGTTTTTTGCTGTCTTGACTGGATATTCCTCGCAAGAGGATTGGCCAAGTGTATTTGGAAGCTGGGCTGATGCGTGTAGCGTTAGGAATATCTGGGGGTAGGTACTTTCCTTACTTACACGATAGTAAGAACTTGATCAACCATCGGATTCTTGGTTTTTTTTTATCAGAAAAACTTGGCATCAGATGTTCAGAAGAGTAAGCATACTAGGGATCTTCTTTTCTTTTCTCACAAGTTATATCTTTTAGCAATACAGCTCTATCGGAAAAGCCGTCGCTAAACGCCTAGGTGCACCGCCTGGTTCCATCTCTTCATTCATCGTTCAGCTTTTTGCGGCATTCCTCGTTTCCGGAATCATGCACTTATGTGGAGACTATGCTATCGGCTTGAAACATATCGGGGTGACTTTACCCTTCTTCGTCCTACAGCCGTTTGCCATATTGTTTGAAGAATTTTTTTTCTTCAGCCTGGTCTGTCTTAAGATAGACAAACATATATTCTCGCTACCTACTCCGATAAAGCGATGCTTTGGATACCTTTGGACGCTCGTATGGTTCACATATTCGTCCTCGTGGTATATCGATCCCATTGTACAAGCGAAATTTGGTAGAAACGCTATCCTGCCGTTTTCAGTTATTCGCTTTTTTCAACTTTAGTTTCGAGTCTCATAGGATCCAAGGCCGCTCGATGCATACCTTTCGGAAATATCACTTCATTGCACCATGCGGACACGCTGGTAGCTCGTTCATTTTGGTGCTATGTAGTAGATGTGTATGTACATTTCAAATAAAGCGGCTCGTACTTGATTGGACGAAGCTTCGCAGATTGATCCATTAAACTACTTACTTCGAACCTTTATGTACAACTTTCCAGAAGCCTGCAAAGCTGAATCGGTAAAATGACTCGGACACTACGTGGACACGACCAGACAACTGCTTTTACGTGGATTCTGCGGCGCGTCCGATTAGAAGGGCTTATCATCCTTTACTAATGTGATGAGTGCAATAAGTAAGGCCCAATATTCAACGCCCTCCAAATGGACTCAACAGGTTGCGACAAGTGCAGAACTAATGCTGAAGTCGACCGCATCATCTTCCACCTGCAATACATTGTACTGCCCAGCTTCCTCGTAACTCTGATTTTAGCCTCAGAACGGAATGTTCTCCCTCGCTGGACACATTCGCTCTTCTTCTTCGCGTTTCTCGTGTACCTGGTATACTCGTTTTGGACTCACGAGTCACAGCACCGAACAGGTTATGTATGGATCAATTATTCTATGGGGTCAGCCTTGGGATCGTGTATATTCAATACTCTTCATTTTTTGGTGCTTGTTGACCCGCTGAAAGAGTATCGGCATGGAGGTGACGATCCTCGAGTAGGCCCCAATGAACTTCAATGGACTAAGAGAACGTACTGGGTTTGGCGTGCTGTAATCTCCCTACGCAATGTCGGCTGGAACTGTCAGGTAAGTCATGAAACTGAAATCTGCTTGAGCTTGTCTGACTAGTGGCTTATCAATATATGCAGGCACCTAGCCTATCCACAGCGCGACATACAGCTTCGCAGACTGGTCGTGACCGGCTTAAATTCTGTCTCTCCGCTCTGCAACAATCCTTCTTCAATTTACTTCTTGTTGATGCAGTGCAGACTATCCTCCAGACGGCACCCTTTCTTCGAAATTTCGACACGCAGCCCGGGTCAAATGATTCGATCCGCTCGCTTCCGTATCTTCAGAGGGCAGTCTGCGTAGCTACCTAGTTTTTCGGGGGATACGCTGGAATCCGTTTCTATTATTACACTGTGGCGTTTGTCTGCGTGGGCTCTGGGTACTCTGAAGCAGGGGATTGGCCTAAACCATTTGGGAGTTTGAAAGAAGCGTATAGTGTGAGGAATCTCTGGGGGTGAGTAGTAAAATACTATTATTGCAGGAGTATCGTTTTCATTTTCATTTTTTTTTATCAGGCGGACTTGGCATCAGTTTATACGGCGAGTAAGTTTATGGCGTATGGCTACAGCTTCTAGTACTGATAAAATGTACTATCCTTCTGTCAGTTCTGTATATCTCCAGGAACAAAACTCGCCAAAGCGCTTGGTGTAATGCCCAAATCCCTCACAGCAGTATTTATCAAGCTATACACCACCTTCTTTGTCTCTGCTTTAATGCATTCTCTCGGCGACTATATGGTTGGTCGAGAATACGTTGGCGTATCATTTGGATTTTTCTTCTTACAACCTTTCGCTATCATGTTTGAAGAGGTAGTCAAGATCATTATAAGGGGACTCGGGCTCGACGCAAGTTCAACATGTCAGCTGTCCGAGCACCAGGATTCTAAAGACCAGGATTCGGACGGGGAAGGCCTCTGGTCTTTGCGGACAGGATTTATGAAAGCGATTGGGTATGCTTGGGTGGCATTTTGGTTGAGTGCGACGGCGCCGTTGTTGATTGATCCTGCAATGCTAGCTGGATTTGATAGAGAGCCTATAATTCCTCGTTCTCCCACACGATTCATTGTTACAGCTTTTACGAGTTAATAAGGGTCCAACCGTCGGGGCTACCCATAATACTTATCCTGGGCTTATTTACCAAAACTAACCGCCTCTGGCGTCGCCAAGTAACTACTCCCTTGAAACCGCTGATACTCATCCGTGGCGTCTGTATTTATTCAGAGAATTTACGGCCAATGCTATCCACTTTGAAGGTGTGAAACCACCTCTAGAAATATTCCCTCAACCTCCCATATGCAACCTTCAGGCTGTTTCAAGTAACGGCGATGCGCACCACCCTTGCACCACCTGATGCACCCCTGATGCGGTGCTGTCGAAGCCAAGCAATATTGATGCGAGGCCATGGGCTTCGCGTACTGAAAGTGTATTAAAGGATGCCCCCCGCTCATTTCTTTCCCCAGAGCTGGTCTCATTCTTTCCACATTCAAACTTCGAACGACTTTCTTGCTGCGCTCTTCAACTCAAAATTATCTTTCAGACCCTCAAAATCTATCACGATCATGGTCCAACTATGCCCGGTTATCATTATCTCCCTCGCCATTAGGACTGCCTTTGTTCTTGCTGCTCCTGTCCATGATGGCTCCGTGAGTAGTGTTGCTGCACCTCAAGCTCAAGTACGCCAATGCCAATATAACCCCTCTCAAGGTAAATATTCTATTCTATTGTTCTTCAGTCCCAGGCTTATATAGGATAATCTAACTCCACAGCTCCCAAGGCAGGCAATCGACGTGCAACATCTACACCGTACCTTCCAGAACACATGATCTTAGATATTGAGAATAGCTCAGGGTACGCTGCCTGTAAAGCAGAGGTGGATCATATAATCCGAGATTGGAAGGCAAATCCCTCCGATGAAGAGCTAAGGAATGAGATTGCGTTCTGGTGGGACCGTCTTGTGAATGAGGGCAAAAGTATATATTTGTTTCTTGTTGTAGCATTTGGATACTGATATTCAACTTTTTGTTAGCCTTCCAGAATCAGGTCAATGAAATGAAAGCTAATTCAGCACATCCAGGAGAAACTGCAGGTACTCTTGTCAAATCCTAATCCTTGCTGGTTTTCATTAAGCCTTTGCAGAGTCTAAGCATAAGCGCTCTCATAATGATCTGGACTGATCTATAGTAGAAGCATACAGCCTTGACCTCGCTCTTGATGTCCAATTTACTTACTTCCTGTGTCTGTTAATGCATAATCTTTTGATATTGATATTTGTTTGTCTACATAGCTTGCAGAGGTTCAAACACATTCCTGTCCAATATACTGGGTATAGATCCAAATGAGGCCGATGTTGAAGTTTGAGATGCAAGATAGGCCATTCAATGGCCAGAGAAGCCTGAGCAGCGGATGGTATCGCAGTAGGAAATCTGAGATGATAGTGAGGGAGTGTCATGAAGTGAGCCACTCATATGATTCAGGACAACTTGCCTAAAGTGGATACCTCCATGTTTTTTTTTTTTGTATCATATTTATACACTGTTGTGCCGTAGCATATAGCAGTGTATATACTACTTTATATATATCATCTGTTTGTGCTCCCTCGTGATTGTATGTCCATCCAACCATTGTCGTTCCCTTGTGGGATACACGACGCGAGTGCGTCTGAACCCGAAGGTCATGAGAGTATGTATGCTGTGAAGTCCGTATACCCTGAGGTATTAGTTTGTTGTAAGGTAGATTAGCGCTCCATTGTATGTTTCAGTGGTTTCCCTCTTTTTATCCTCCTACTCTTCCTCAGCTTCTCTTATTTCCGGCAGCTCCCCGTATATGTGCTTGAATCTTTCCATCGTGTTAATGTAATGGAACAGCTTCGGTAGCGCCTTCTTCGACATTAGTAGGGGTCCTAGACCCCATTGTTGGTCCGATAGCTCCCACTGCATGCTTTCCCTGGCTCTTCTGTGCGCTGGGCACTCGAACAGGTAATGTCGTACTGTTTCTTCTTCTATCCAACAGCAAGGGCATAATGGCATCTTCACTTTTCCGATTCGGTGTAGGTGTTTCTGGAGGGGTATGTGACCTGTTCGCAGCTGTGTGAGGATGGATAATATCGGTCTCGGAAGCCATCGTGCTAATTTCCAGTATCTTCTGGAGGCCACTGTAGCTTCACCCGGGTCAATTCTCTGGAAGGCAGTATGGTGTGGTGATTTCCTCCATAACTTGTCGTGATGCCTTTCTAGTCGTTCTTGTCACAAAGAGGTGACGACAGTGACAAGACTGAGCGGAAGCTTGGACGGAAGTGGACAGATACTGATCCCAACGACAAAGTTATATTCATAATAAATACTGAGAAGTAAGTAAAGACATACCTGATCCCAATGACAAAGAGGTCAAGATAAGGGATCAGGTTGTGGGGGCTGGCTTATATATACAAAGGTAACGTACAGGAACCATGATGTCATACTGTATAGTTCAGGAACAAGGAATGGGACGGAATGGACTGGAAGGTTCCGGATCGATTATGATAGGTAACAGTGATGGAATGATGTATTGTAAAGAAAAGGAAAATAATAGGGGCGGCTCACTTCATGACATTACCCCCCTCCTTATGACCATTGCCCTCGATGGTCAAGCCTTTGCCGCCCGGGGATGTTTCTTGTGGAATTTTCGGACAATAGCCGGTGCATGTTCCAAATTTTGTGCCGGTTCCCATGAATTATGCCCTGCATCGTAACCCTTCCACTCCACCAAATACTCTAACTTCTTCCATCTAACCCGACTATCCAAGATCTCCTCTACTTCATTCTCCGGTTTGTCTTCATCCTCTAGGTACACTGGTTCTGGTGGTGTCGCAATCTCGCCATTGACAACGTTCCCCCTCCATGGGTATAGCTTGTCAACATGGAAAACAGGATGGACACGGTCCAGGGACAATGGTAAGTCCAGACGATAGTCAAGGGGTCTAACTTTGTCCAAGATCGTGTATGGTCCGAGCTGTCGATCCCCCAGCTTCTTGCTGGAAAGTTGGAGCTTAATGTCCTCTGCGCTCAGCCAAACTCGGTCTCCCACCCGAAATTGGTGTGCTTTCCGTTTTCCCCTCTCGTAGCTGTCCTTTTGCCGTCTTTTCCCTAGGTGTAGAGCCGCACCGGCATCCTGTTGTGCATCCCAAAGTATTTGGATACGGTCGTCCACTGCTGGAATCCCACTACATTGACTCACCGGAATATTGAATAGAGGCAGATAACCATAGGTAAGCTTGAACGGGGACATCCCCAGGGCTGAATGGGTGCGGGAGTTGCTCACAAACTCCGCCATTGGTAAATGCTCTGCCCAGTCGTCTTGACATCGTCCCACGTACAGCCTGAGATATTTCTCGACTTCCTGATTCGCCCGTTCAGTCTGTCCGTTCGCTTGCGGATGGTAGCCCGAGGTGAGGTTAGACTTGATTCCCAGCCGAGTGAGCAGGGATCGCATCAATTTTGCTGCGAATTGGGGTCCTCGGTCCGAGACAAAGCGGAGGGGGAGTCCATGAAGGCAAAAAATTTCGCGGTAGTAGATGTCAGCGACACCTTCCGCTGTGACTGCGGTTGTACAGGGGATGGCGTGGATTTGCTTGCCATAAAGGTCAGTGCAAACTAGGATGGCGTCGTAACCTTGCGACTGGGGTAGTTGTGTGATCAGATCCACTCCCACCTCTTCCCACAAGCCCGCAGGCACCTCCAGGGGTTGTGTTACCGCTCGAGGGTGTCTCTGTATCTTCTTCCTCGCACAAATCTCGCATCCCGCAATGTACTTTTCCACAAAAGATCGTAAGGTGGGCCACCAAAAATGTGTGCTCACCAGGTCGAGGGTACCATGAAGTCCTGGATGGCCCGCCGTGGGGTTGTCGTGGCATTGTTGTAGCACTTCGGTTCGCAGATTCTCGACTGGTGGAACGTACACCCTACCTCGATGATAGACCAATCCATCATCCTCTTCCCATTCTGCGATTCCATTGAAGCGTTGAAGGCCATTCCTCCGCAGCTCTTCTAACCCTTCCAGTACCTCCGCCTCCCTCTGCGATGCTTTCCGGATACGGTCCTCTAGCAGGTTCTGTAGCGAGTCTGCTGCAATCTGCACAAAGTGAGCTGGTTTTAGGACCGTTTGTTGTTGGTTGTCTTCGCTGTCCAACACTTGGTGTGTTGCCATACGGGAAAGGGCGTCAGCCTGTGTGTTTGTTTTCCCTGGGCGGTGAATAAGCTGAAAATCAAACCGGGATACCCATAGTGCCCATCGTGCTTGCCGTCGACTTAGGTCCTGAGCGGAGCACCAGAACTCTAGGTTTGCATGGTCAGTGATGATCTCAAAGGGTTGTGGTGACCCTTCCAAGAAACTTCTCCAATCCTTCAGCGCTTCGATGATAGCAAGCATCTCTCGGTCATAGATTTTGTAATTCTGCTCCGCTGGTTGCTGTTACGATCATGCTAGCTCAGGTATGAGTCCTGCATCTTCGCTATCATCTCGCATCCCTTCGCCGATGCTTTCGCTACTTCGCTACTTCGTATCTTCGCGTCGCACCTTCGCATCTTCGCATCTTCGTATCATCGGATCATCTTATCCGTTATCTATCATCTGACACTTGTTCCATATGGTTTATTGTCTTTTATACTGAATAGAATAATTACTATAAGTACTGTAGTCCACTGTACTTGCCTCCTTAGTTTCGAAATCGACATAGATTGTCTATCTCCTATCCTGCACACTCTGAGACTTAGTTCAAAGTCTTCTAGCTATCTTCATCGCTGTGCTACACGTCGCCGAGACTTTAGTCATCGCTATCGCGTTGCACGTCTCGCGTCGTCTTGTTCATTCTCGTATTATCTCCGCTAGCACTCCAAGGACTGAAAGGAGCAAGGGTGTTGCTAATAGCTTCGCCGAGTCCTATCCCGTTCATTAGGAGATCTCGCAAGTACCTGAGGGTATCTTGCACGATCTTAACAGTATTTCGAAACTCAGCTTGTATCCTTTCGCACTTAAAACTCGCACTGATTTGTTTCCCTTATGTCCCAAACCAATCCAGGCCCTGAATCGTCGCGCCCTGTAGGACGTCAGCGCTCAGCGACGGTTGAGTCTAGTGCTCCTGGCATAACCGATGTCGCTACTCCGAACCCTTTCATATCAACTGCTCAGGCATTATCTCCATTTAACCGCACTCGCTTCGCACGTATTCAGAACTACGAGACGCGTGATCGGCGTTGAACAAACGCTGGGTTTTCTACCGTTCGTTTGAGCGATGCTAACATTACCGCTGTTCGTAGCACACCCATTCCCGAAGAGCCCCATGTCTCGCCTTCGATGGCGTCTCTTCGCCGAATGTACCAACCCCCCGATACCGGTCCTCGCACTCGTGCGCCCTCTGTTGCATCAGAGTCCGAAGCTCATTCATCAGTTCCCGATGGTGAAGAATCCGTACACGAGGATTTCCAAGACCCAGAGGTCCCTGACCTCCCACCTGATCAAGAGCTTGACCCGATACCTCCACGCGCCCCTGGAGGTGATGGAGGAGGAGGCGGAGGTGGTGGTGGAGGTGGTGGCGGCGATGGCGGTGGTACACCTCATCCGCCCGCTGCTAACCAACCTGCCGATAATACGATACCCGAGGGAGAAACCCTCGCTCTTTCAATGCTTCATTCGCTGCTCACTTCTCTAAATGGCATTCAGATGTCTATAGCTAGGCCTGCCGTCAGCGAAGGTGGAACGTCCAAGGCGAAACTTCGCGATCCCGACGCTTTTGACGGTTCTGATCCCCGTAAACTCCAGTCTTTCCTTGTCGACCTCACCCTCATTTTTGCCGACCGCCCGCGATACTTCACCGATGAACGTAAAGTGTCCTACGCACTTTCGTATCTTCGCGGATCGGCGAAGGAGTGGTTCGAGCCAGACCTCTTGTATCCTGACCCGATAAATCCGCCAGCATGGATGTCTAGTTTCGAGTACCTGGTTCAGGAACTCACGGATAATTTCGGAGTCTATGACATGGAAGGAGAAGCGGAGGATAAGCTGGGAAACCTAAGAATGAAGGGATCGGACAACGTAAGGAAGTACATGATTCGCTTCAACTCGCTCGCCAATGCGACATCTTGGGATGCCGTCGCGCTCGCGTGGGCATTCAAGCGCGGCTTAGCTACGCGGATCAAAGACGATCTCGCCCGACTCCCGACGGAACCATTGACGCTCGTAGAGCTTCGCCGAGAGGCGCAACGCTCGGACGCGAGGTACTGGAAGCGGGAGGAGGAGAAGCGTCGCGAGTCAGCCCGCGCTGGGACTACAGCTACGCAACAAACTGGTACAGGAAAGGCCTCGGGAAAAGCAGCGACAGTACCGTCGGCTAACCCGCCAAAACCTGCGCCCACTGATAACTCCAAAGGCAAGAAGTCTAATGGGAATCAGAAGGGTAAGGGCAAGAAACTGAACCTTACTGGTAAGTTGACCGATAGCGGACGCCTAACTCCAGCAGAACTGCAACACCGCAAGGATAATAACCTTTGCCTCTTCTGCGGTCTCGCCGGGCACCGTATCGCCGAATGCCGCAAACGTCTCGCCTCTGAGTCAGCCCGTGCTATGGCTAGTACTACCGATTCCGCTGCAGTCGCCTCAACTTTGCAGCCGGAAAAATAGCCAGCAGCTTCAGTTCCTGTGCACAAGACTGGAGTTGCGTTGACCGGGATTGTGCTACCACTCAGGAAGTAATCTGCAACGCATCCGCTCTTTCGTATACCAACTCGCTTCGTCTCTTTCTTACTACTGAATTCGTACCAACAGACACTTTCGATACTACTACCATTTCGCTTCTCAAATTTCTCGCTCTTCTCGATTCTGGCTCCACGAACGATTTTATTGATAGCGCGTATGTAGAACAGAACAATATACCTACAGCGCCGATTTCGCCGATAAATTTACGATTATTTGATGGTTCGCTCGCTGCGTCGCCGATCACAGAGATCGCCTCGCTACCTGTTCGCTTTCCTACCGGGGAACTTCTTGACTTGGACTTTTATGTCACACCCTTGGATTCGTCTTGTAAAGCAGTTTTAGGATACAGTTTTCTTCGCCGCTACAACCCGTTGGTTGATTGGCAACATACTACTATTTCTTTCCAAAATGCTACTAACAATTCTTATCCTCAGATGTCTTCCTTTGCCGCTATGGCTTCGCCATCCCAAAGGACATCTCTCGCTCATGTGGATCACCCACTTCCATCTTCGCCGCCCCCGCGGAATTCGTCGGCACCCTCGCCGAAAACCCCGAAAAAGCGCAACAAACCTTCGTACCCTTTCGAACCTATCTACACATATCCCTCTGTCACTCAGATGGGGTCACAACTCGTAAACAACAAAGCAGTCGACATTAGGCTGCTCGGTGCTCGTGCCTTTCAACGCGTTTGTAAGGAAGCTGGGCGTGAACCAGTAATGTTCTACGCTACCCAATCCACCTTCCATACTACACCGCCTACTTCATCGCCCGCTCTCGCGGCGGTCAGCACTGAAGATTTGTCTATTCCGCCAGAATACGCGGAATCCGCCGATATTTTCGACAAGATGAAGGCCGACACACTACCCGAACATCGCGACTTCGATATCAAGATCGACCTTGAGGAAGGTAAATCGCCGCCTCTCTCGCGTATCTACCCCCTCTCGCCTAAAGAACAAGAGGCACTCCGCGAATGGCTGGACGAAAACATCGCGAATGGATTCGTTTCGCCGTCAACTTCGCCACACGGCGCTCCCATCCTTTTTGTTCCAAAGAAGGACGGTTCTCTTCGCCTGTGTGTAGACTTTCGTGGACTCAATGCCATTACCAAGAAGGACAGGTATCCTTTACCCCTTTTATCCGATTTACTTGACGCACCAGGCAAAGCAAAAATATACACCAAAATCGATCTTCAACATGCTTTTCATCTCGTACGCGTCGCTGCCGGTGATGAATGGAAAACGACGTTCCGTACTCGCTACGGTTCTTTTGAATGGAATGTTATGCCCTTCGGACTAACGAATGCACCCGCAGTGTTTCAGCGGTTTGTCAATACGGTCTTCGCCGATCTTCTTGATCGTTTCGTCATTGTTTATATGGACGATTTGTTGATCTACTCCGATAATCTAGAACAACACCGCGAACATGTCCGCGAAGTGCTTCGCCGACTTCGCGAGCACAAGCTCTATGCTTCAGCAAAGAAGAGTGAATGGCATAAAGACACGGTAGAGTACCTCGGCTACATCCTGTCGCCGGAGGGTCTCCGAATGGCCGACGACAAGGTCCCACTGCCAGGGATCCATTATTTCAAGGCTGCAAAAGATTAGGCAATATATTATATTATACAAATTATTTTACAAATTATTTATTCCATGTAAAATGATAAATTTAGCCCCAGTAAAAGATTATGAGATATATTTGATTTTGCGGGGCCTATTTCGACCGGAAAAGGCGTCGAAAAATGCGTAATTTTCCGCGTGATTTATTCCAGATTTTTCCGGATTTTTATGAAATTTTTTTACTCAAGATATGTCTTTTCTTTTACTACAGACAAAGACATTGTATAGATGTTGCATTACCAGATATTTGCCACCCGTAAAATATTTCATTTTGCGGGGATCCGCTCCGCACCGACCGGACCGGCCGGGCCCCACCAAATCTTTCATTTTACGGGTGACAAATCGATGGTAATGCAACATCTATACAATGTCTTTGCCTGTAGTAAAAGAAAACACATATCTTGGGTAAAATAATTCATAAAATTCCGGAAAAATATGGAATAAATCGGGCATGATATTGCGCATTTTTTGGTGCATTTTTCGGTCAAAATAGGCGCCGCAAAATCAAAGATATCTCATAATATTTGACTGAGGCTAAATTTATTATTTTACATAGGATAAATATCTTGTAAAATGCTTTGTAAAATATGATATATTGCCTAATTTTTTACAGCCATGAAAGAATGGAACTCTGGCAGTGTCCAGACCATTCGCGAATGGCCGACGCCTCGCAAAGTGAAGGACGTTCAGTCTTTCCTCGGCTTCGCCAATTTCTATCGCCATTTCATTTACAATTATTCTGATATCGTCGTTCCCCTCACACGACTCACGCGCAAGGACACTCCCTGGCTTTGGTCGTCGTTACAACAGTCTGCCTTCGATTTACTTAAAGATGCTTTTACTCACGCTCCCGTTCTCGCGCATTGGGAGCCTAATAGGCCTCTCATTGTGGAAACAGATGCCTCTGATTACGCGATCGCCGCTATACTTTCTATCGTCACTGCCGACAACGAGATACATCCCGTTGCATTTCTCTCGCGAACGCTACAGGCCGCCGAGCTTAACTACGACACACACGATAAAGAGCTTCTCGCCATCTTTGAAGCCTTTAAAGCATGGCGCCATTACTTAGAAGGCTCTGGCGACCCAATCGACGTTGTTACCGATCACAAGAACTTGGAATATTTCTCGACAACGAAAATTCTAACTCGCCGACAGGTTCGCTGGTCGGAATTTCTTCACCAATTCAACATGGTTATTCGCTTTCGCCCGGGAAAGCTCGGTGGTAAACCAGACGCTATGACTAGACGATGGGACGTCTACCCTAAAGAGGGGGATAGCAGCTACGCCAAGGTCAATCTGCAGAATTTTAGACCCATCTTTACTGAAGAACAATTGACCTCTTCGCTTCGCGCGACCTTTTTACAAGGACCAGTTCTCAGAGCGTCGGTTATCATGGATGTCGATTCGCTTCACAAGTCCATCCGCGAAAGCTATCACCACGACGCCGAGGCTGTTAGAGGTTTAGATTTCGCCGCCGATGCTCAGCACCCTCGCTGGACGCTCGCCGATGATGGTCTACTTCGCCTCGACAACCGCGTCTATGTTCCCGACCATTCCGACCTTCGCGTCCAGGTACTTCGCAATCACCACGATCATATTCTCGCAGGACACTATGGCATAAACCGCACACTCGCGTCGGTTCGCCGAGAGTATACTTGGCCGAAAGTTCGTGAATTCGTACGTGATTATATTTCTTCATGCACCGTTTGCGGTCGCAACAAACCTCGCCGACATCGCCCGTACGGTTTCCTTAAACCCCTTCCCGTTCCTGTCCGCCCATGGGATTCCATCTCTATGGATTTCATTGAGCAACTTCCCGACTCGAACGGCTACACAGCGATTCTCGTCGTCGTTGATCGCGCATTAAAACAAGCCATTTTCGTTCCGACCTACGATACAATCACTTCCGAACAGCTCGCCGAACTTTTCGGCATTCATGTCTTTTCCAAACACGGTGTTCCTAGCCACGTTACTTCCGATCGCGGTTCTGAGTTCGTCTCAGCCTTTTTCCAGGCTATTGGTAAAGCCTTGGAGATGGAATTACATTTTACCTCTGGTTATCATCCTGAAGCTGATGGTCAGACAGAGCGCGCTAATCAAACTCTAGAGCAGTACATTCGCATTTACTGTTCGTACCAGCAAGACGACTGGTCGCGCCTCCTGCCTATCGCCGAGTTTGCCTACAACAATGCGCCGAACGCTTCCACAGGTATTACTCCATTCTTTGCCAATAAAGGTTATCATCCGAATATCACCGTTCATCCCGAGTACAAACTCGCTTCCGATACTGCTCGCGATTTCGTCGTTGACCTAGATGAACTCCATTTAATCCTTAAAGACGAAATGGCTCTCGCCCAGTCTCGCTATAAGGAGCAGGCTGATCGGAAACGCATTGCGCAACCCATCATTCCCGTCGGTTCTAAGGTATACGTTCTCGCCGAACATGTTCGCTCGACTCGCCCTGCGCCGAAGTTCGCCGAGAAGTATCTGGGTCCTTTCACGGTTCTTGAACAAGTCGGTTCATTATCGTTCAAGCTTTCTCTCCCTGACTATATGAGTCGCATCCATCCGGTATTCCATGTATCTCAACTCGAACCCTACACTGAAAACATTATCCCCAATAGAGTCCAATCTCCGCCTCCGCCGATTGAAGTCGACGGCGAACCAGAATACGAAATCGCCGAAATACTCGACTCCAAAATCGATCGTCGCCGAAAGGCTTGTCCATTGCTCTACTATGTTCGGTGGAATGGCTACGAAGGTACCGCCGATGAATTCTCATGGGTTTTAGCTTCGGAAATTACAACCGACGAATCTTCGCCTGAACCCGACGCGCTCCTCGCGTTCCACGAAAGGTATCCTACCAAGCCAGGTCCACTAGCGAAAGTTCTCGCTAGCGTGTAAGATTCTTTCGCCTCTCGCTTTACCGTTCGCGTCATACTTTGTTTCTTTAATTCTACTTTCGCCTTTCGTTTCGCTTTTCTCTACTTTTCGTTCGCGCTCTTCGCGGAAAACAACAAAATGATAGTTTTTTGATTGTTGTTTTCCCTCTTATTGTTTGTTCTTACAATTCACAAAATATAATTCAAGAAAATTTTATTTGACCAAGTCCAAAACAATTTATAGCTACAAATTTTTATTTACAAATTCAATTAGCGATCTCATCGCCATCTTCTTCTTCTTCGCCACTCTCGTTATTCCTTTCGCCCCTCGATCCAGATGGCCCGGCGAAGACGGGATAACGACCCATGGCCATGTTCTCGAGAATCGAGAGCATCCGCCTCTCGTTTTCTCTCGCCACGGTCTCCATTGTCCCTACCCTCGTACGCAACTCACCCAACTCGGAGCGAAGCAAGAGAACCTCTTGCTCCAGTCTCTCCTCCCTTCGCCGACCACTTCCTCGGCTCACCAATCTCGAATCATCCTCGTCCTCCATTTCGCCAGTGTCGCCCTCATCCTCGGCCACTCGTGCTGATGACCTCGTTTTCCTCTGAACTCGATTCCCCTTGCCAGACCTTTCGGTGTCATGGCACTTCTCGTGGCGCCGAATGCAACGTGTACAGCGAGTAGACCTGTCGTCGCGCAATTCGCACGGCTCATCTACCCACCGACAGTTTGCGCAAGCGGGTGAACGAAGGGTCGAGCGGGAGATAGTGGGATTGGAAGGAACGGGCGGAGGTAACTGGTTTGCGATCGTCATTGGCGATTCCGGTTCCTGCCAATGTTCTTCTGCAAAGTCTTCGCGACGCGCGAGACCTTCAGAAACCTCAGGCTGCTGAATGAAAGAGGATTAGATTGCGTTGGCGAAGAGCCTAAAGACAACTCACCTTCGATGCCTCATCGTCGACGACTTCACTTCGCGCTTTTTCCTTCCCTCGACGAATCTCCTCCCGCCTTGCCTTTCCGTCGTCGTCTTCTTCGTCATTGTCCTCATCGTTGTCGTTGTCTTTCTTCCCCTCGGCCTTTGCAGTCCTCTGCCTCGCTATCTTCTCTAGGAGGTTGCGCCGTGCAGTTGCCGGATTGCGTCGTCCAGAGTGCTTCTTGCGGTGCAAGAGCGTCTCGCGCCGTGTTTTCGTTGACGAAGGGCGGGCATAAGGATCTTGGTTCGTGTTAAGAGAGGGAGACGATGGAGCGGACATGTTAGAAGTTGTGGTTGAAGTTGAAAATTTAGTCGCCGAAGCCTTATATGCTCGCGCTTCTTTCTTTAGCGCCCGTTCGGATCTTGCCGAGATCTCGGACTTCTCCGCTTTTTTCGATTCCGCGGACTTAACCGTTTTCTTTTGTTTGAAGCCCACTAGACGCATTTGAGGGCAAATGCGTAAGAGGGGGATACTGTTACGATCATGCTAGCTCAGGTATGAGTCCTGCATCTTCGCTATCATCTCGCATCCCTTCGCCAATGCTTTCGCTACTTCGCTACTTCGTATCTTCGCATCGCACCTTCGCATCTTCGCATCTTCGTATCATCGGATCATCTTATCCGTTATCTATCATCTGACACTTGTTCCATATGGTTTATTGTCTTTTCTACTGAATAGAATAATTACTATAAGTACTGTAGTCCACTGTACTTGCCTCCTTAGTTTCGAAATCGACATAGATTGTCTATCTCCTATCCTGCACACTCTGAGACTTAGTTCAAAGTCTTCTAGCTATCTTCATCGCTGTGCTACACGTCGCCGAGACTTTAGTCATCGCTATCGCGTTGCACGTCTCGCGTCGTCTTGTTCATTCTCGTATTATCTCCGCTAGCACTCCGAGGACTGAAAGGAGCAAGGGTGTTGCTAATAGCTTCGCCGAGTCCTATCCCGTTCATTAGGAGATCTCGCAAGTACCTGAGGGTATCTTGCACGATCTTAACAGTTGCATGGAGGCTGATTGGAACGCCACTGGGTGCCACTGACCATTGTCTTGCAGCTGCATTATGGCCCCTCCAGTTGCAAAGCCTGATGCATCCACCTCGAGTCGAGTGAGCCTGTCAGGGTCCCAAAGAGCCAGCACGGGTGCTGAGATGAAAGCTTCCCGGAGTGTGTCGAACGCTTGCTGCTGATGTGTCCCCCAGTCAAACTTCATGTCCCTCATCAGATCGTTCAGAGGGCGTGCTATTCGGGCAAAATTCCGTATGAATTGATGATAGAAATTAGCAAACCCTAAGAATCCTCGCAGCTCCCATAGGTTCTTTGGTGTTGGCCAGTCGCGGACTGCCGCTACCTTTACCGGGTCCATGCGCACCTCCCCTTCTGATATCACCAGTCCCAGGTATTCGAGCTGCAGTTGTTCGAATTCACACTTCTCTGGTCGTAGGTACAGGTTGTGTTTTTCTAGCCGGGTTAGTACTTCTCGCACCACCTGTCGATGTTCCTGTATATCGTTGCTAAAGATAAGGATGTCATCTAGGTAGACCGCCACCTTTCCCGCTGCCACTAGGTCTGAAAATATGGAGTTCATGAGTGCTTGGAAGGTGGCTGGAGAGTTGGTAAGACCAAAGAACATTACGCTGGGCTCGAACAACCCTCGATTGGTTGCGAAAGCCGCCTTCCATTCATCTCCCTCCTTAATCCGAACATTGTTGTAGCCCCATCGAACGTCAAACTTGGTGAAGTACCGTGCTCCCTGCAGACGGCTGACAATGTCTGCAACCAGTGGTAGGGGGTAACAATTCTTCAGCGTGACCTGGTTGAGTTTCCTGTAGTCCTGTACGAAACGGAGTTTACCATCCTTCTTTTTCACAAAGAAGACGGGTGAGGACAGTGGTGACTTTGAGGGTCGTATATACCCTTTTCGCAGGTTATCGTCCAAGAATCGGTCAAGCTCACCCTGTTCGTTTAGTGACATTGGATATACCTTGGTACGCATCGTTTCAGGTGCCCCTGGGATTAGTTCGATGGCATGATCCCATGGCTGATGGTCTGGGAGACGTTCTGAAGTGGTTTTGGAGAATACCTTTTTGAAGTCTCGATAGGGTTCCGGGACCATTTCTTCAAAGGTCTTCACAGGTTTTGCCTTGTGAGCTTGTTCCGCCAACTGTTGGGAGTAGGTGAAACCTGCGGCGCACCAGACCTCCTCCGTTTGTTCCTGTAGAATCCCCGACTTCACCCATGCACGACGGGTTCGTCGGTTGGCTCGGATTTGGTGTATGGGGGACTCTTCGTCATCCTGATCCGCACTACTCGGTGGAGGTTCGGGGGTACTAGTTGTTCGGATCATCTCCTCCATCTCTTCATTGTCCTCCTCCTCTTCGACTGTTGCCCGCTGTGGTTTGACTGAGAGTCGTCCTTTCTCCCAGTCAATATCTGGGTTGGCCTTTCGTAGCCAATGCAACCCTAATATTAGGTCTTCGCTGCCCAGACCAGTTACCAGTAGGTCCGTCCATCGTTCTTGTCCATCAACGGTTAGGGCCAGACGTGCAAAGTGCGTGATCTGCCCTGCCCGGTTGGCAGAACCATCAATGTTGAAGACCCCAATGGGTTTCCTAAGCGGGAACGTCCTTACATGGTGGTGAGCGACGAATTCTTGGTTCAAAAATAGAGCAGTGGCTCCAGAGTCGATCATGGCCGCAGTTGCTATACTATGATTCCTGCCTCTTAGTTTTGCGTTGATTCGGAAATGTGATGAACTGGAATTCAATTCCGAAATGGTAGATATTTTACATGAGGAGAGAGAATCATATGTGGAAGTAGAGTGTATAGCAAATCGGTTAATGGGTGCTCTTGATGCGGCCAAGACGGGCACCCGCTTTAAAAACCCTCCTGAGATCCCGACGCTGGGGCCATGGCATTAGCTCTGTTCAGGAGTTCCTGCAGTTGAGCAATTTGTGTGGAAAGATCGGGGGTGAGCGAAGTCGGCGGGGCGGGAGCCGGAACGAGAGTGGGAGCGGAAGCGGAGGCAGCAATTTGGACCGATTCATTAGGGAACAGGCTAAAGGGCATCAAGGACGAAGCGGAGACTTGTTGTCGACGTGGCTGTTGACACTTACCGCGGCCTCGCTCTAACCCCATGAACTTGTCTTGGCAAACTGATTCCAGGTAACCTCGACGACCACAGTAGCGGCATACTGTGTCCTTGTACAAACAGTTCTTCTTCTTCTCGTGGTTCTGTGCGCCACAGCCGTAACATCTGCCTCTCATCTGTGCCACGAAACTCTCCCTACTATTCCCGCTGGTGTGCGTCACATCAACATCCATAGCGTAAGAGTTGGAAGGAGGGGAGGGGGTGTGAAAGGTGCCCAGGTTACGGCCTGTCATGGTGGGGTCGTGTAGGAACACGTCCACTGAGATTGCTCGTCGAATTGCCTCCTCCAACGTGGGGGCGATTCCCTGAGCAATGTTGACCACAATGAGATTTTGTCGAATCTCGGGATTGAGGCCGCTGTGGAAGCGCTCTCTCAAGTCGACATCTGAGAGTCCTGTCCGATCGCCGATATCCTTGAATTTCTGGGCAAACTCTGCCACCGTTTGGCCTTTCCCTTGTCTGATGTGTTGGATCGCGTTTTGGGCTTCCATACCTGCATCGATAGATTCAAACCGGAGTGAAAAGGCTCGTACAAAATCCTCCCATCGTCCGTTGAATGGTGTCTTTCCATGGCTGAATTCCAAGAGATATGGCGTAGCCCAGTCCGCAGCATTTCCTGAGAAGAATCCCAGGGCTGCCTTAATCAGCTTCTCCTCCTTGTTATGCAAGTCCGTCTGTTCCATTGCCCAGCTCTGGATCTGAGCGATGAAACGACGTGCTTCCGCACTGCTGGTGCCCTTGAAGAGCTCCAGTTTGTTCATGCTGGATCTGGCAGAGAGTTTGTGAAGGTTGGCTGTGAGCTGAGTCACCTGCTCGATGAGCTGAGCCATCAGTTGATTTGGGTCAACTGGTGTGGGATTGGACATGATGGATGGGGACGTGACTGAGGTGGGGGCTTTTATAGGTATGAATACGGTACCGTCGTCTGAGGTATCTTCTTCGCTGATCGAATTGGCGAGGGCGTGCGGGCAGGGCTGAGAACTACAGTCAGACCAGGTGTTATCTTGGAGATGAACGTGAGTCTGGTCCTTGGTATCAAAGGCGTGCGGATAGTTGGAGCAGTCAATGGCTTGGGCTGGTGAGCTTGATGCGGCAAGGTCTGTATACGTGGTGAAAGCAGAGCCTGCAAGGATAACCCAATTGGTAGGTTATCAGTGCAGTAGAGGATCTTGACCTAATGTCACAAAGAGGTGACGATGGCGGCAAGACTGAGCGGAAGCGGACAGATACTGATCCCAACGACAAAGTTATATTCATAATAAATACTGAGGAGTAAGTAAAGACATACCTGATCCCAACGACAAAGAGGTCAAGATAAGGGATCAGGTTGTGGGGGCTGGCTTATATATACAAAGGTAAGGTACGGGAACCATGATGTCATACTGTATAGTTCAGGAACAAGGAATGGAACGGAATGGACTGGAAGGTTCCGGATCGGATATGATAAGTAACAGTGATGGAATGATGTATTGTAAAGAAAAGGAAAATAATAGGGGCGGCTCACTTCATGGCATCACTGGCACGGTCTTAACAGTATATTTAAACTACTTCTCGCTATTGTTGCTTGTCATCCTTTACATATCCTATGGCGCCTCCAGTGACTCAACAAGCAAGACGGAACCGGACAAGAACTCTCACCGGAACCACGGACAATTCAGATGTACCGAATCCTGCTGAAGAGCCAAACCCATTCCTCGCTAATGCACAATCATTTGCGCCATATTCAGAATCAATCTTGGCCTTAGGAGGTCGAAGACGAACCAATGTATTCGGGCCAATGACATCGACAGCACTTCCCACCACGGAAGTGAATCCTGAAATCGCTATCGACGGCAACACCGAAACATTGAATTACGAAATTTAAACCCTGTACACCGCAACTGGAATACCGGTTCAAGTCCGAACACCTAGTTCAGGAACGAGGAATGGAACGGAATGGACTGGAAGGTTCCGGATCGATTATGATAGGTAACAGTGATGCAATGATGTATTGTAAAGAAAGGGAAAATAATAGGGGCGGCTCACTTCATGACAGCAGACATCATGACTAAATCTCTTCCAAAGGATAAGCACCATTGCTTTGTCTCTGCCTTAGGTCTTGACTGGTGGTATGCAGAACTCCAGGGGGAGTGTTAAATTCCACTAGGCGACGTGTTGCGTATGGAAGTCAAGTGACAGTTTGGTGTTCTGGCTGTATACACTCTGGAGGGGACACAAAGTACTTTTGCTTCCACAAGTACAGCCCAATGAGGTAGTTTCACAATTTAGTTTCAGGGTTTGGGGCTCGGACTCGCTCAGACTTGTTTGATCTAAATCTTCTTCCTATTTATACTCTAGAAAATTGTTCGACACCCTTGTAACGATACGTTACCCCAAGACAGTGTTCACTCAAGTTTTAGATTCTCAATCTCTATGATCAATAGTTCCACTCAGTATGACTTCATTTCACTCAATGTATTCACAATATCTCAGTTCATTACACATTGTTTTACTCACATTCTCCTCCTGATTCTACCCTGTACTTGTATATATTCTCTCTGTCATGTACTGATCCGTCGTCGAATCAACACACATTATTCGCCTCCTAGTCCCTTGCTCCCTCTGAATCGGCTCATAACAGTTTGATTCGACCTTAATGAAAAACATCGGTGGACTCCCTGTTTACCTAGATCCTAGCACAATGTCGTTCCCAGTCAACCCTTACAACACTATTCCCGACCCTGAAAATCCCCTCCAGGAAACCCCAGCCGTTGCTCCTCAGCCCGCTCCAGGCGACCCCGTAACGTTTGGTATGGTCCAGACTGGCTTTGCCAGTTTCCAGACAGTTCTTGACAACATCACGGAACGCCTGAACCAACTCACCTCCGTGGTCACTAATCCTCCCGCCCCTGCTCCCATTCCTCATCAACCGACTCCTCCACCAACGATTCCCGCACCATCTGGTTCTGCGCCGAAAAGCCCCAAGTTCAAAGAACCTAGCACATTTGATGGTAAGGGATCGAAGGTAGAAGGATTTATGCAGGAAATATCTGATGCACTCACCTTACTTTGTCACAACTACACCTCTGATCAAGACAAATGCCTCTATATGGCTTCCTACCTTGGTGATGGAACTCCTAGAGAATGGTATAAATCTGTTCGAATCAATGATCGTGATATGATGGATTCAGAAAAACTAATCAACAACTTTGATGAATTCCTGAACACATTTAAGAAACATTTCGGGGACTCTCACCTGACGAGCAAAGCACTAACCAAGCTCGAAGATCTTCATCAAACCGGTTCTGTCTCCACCTATTGAGCCCGCTTCCTCGACTGGATCATTCACCTGAATGTCACCAAAGACACAAAGATCCACTACTTCTACCGAAATCTCAAGTCAGATATCAAAGATATTCTAGCTGGATGAACCGACGCACCTAGGAACTCGTTGAAGGAATACGCCGACTGGGTTGAAGAAATCGACAACAATTTCCACAACCGCGACGTTGAACGTAAACGGGAAGGCGATCGTGATTGTCCATCCAACAAGAAAAACTCTCCTACATATTCCAACCACCCCTATTCTTTCCAAACCCCCGCTTCATCTTCCTTACCCCCTGGCGAACCTATGCAAGTTAATGCTCTTCAGACCCAAACCCCTCGACTCATCCAATCGAGACCTCGAGGACCGTTGACCCAAGGAGAGAAGGACCGTCGACATGCCAACAACCTCTGCCTCTATTGCGGAGGCCCCAACCACAATGCTCAGAGTTGTCCGAATAAGAAAGGACCCTTGGCAGGTAATTCAGCGAACAAGGGAAACTCTCCCAAGAACGCTACTGCTTCGGGAAAAGTCTAACCGGCTGCTCCTATGTCCCAGGGCAACCGGTAGACGAAGGGACACGCCTCGAACTTGACCACAATCCGGACCCTTCATACCACCGTAGATCGGATGGTACTTTCTCCCTTTCCTTCTCAAAACTTTCTCCTATTTTCATTCAAGCTATCAGTTCGGACTCTCAATTTATAATATCTATTGCACTAGACTTACCTTTGCGTCGCAAGATTCGCACCTTCGCTCTTGTTGACTGCGGTGCTAGCACTGTTGTGACAACCAAGTACTTACATCATTTTCTTTCTTTCATTTTCACATGCTCTAGTAACCACATGACCGTGTTCATTACTCATCATTCATCTGACCACTCACTCTCGCGCTGTCATTAGTTTATTGTTCTTTCCTTATTCCTCATTCGCTCTTCACTATTTCACTCTCGCGCTCTTGTTCTTTGTTCCTTGTTCTTTTACCCTTGTCCCTTACCCTGGTTCCTATTGTTTCAGACTCGTATATATAGTACAGTAGACAGCTACCAGTTCCCTATCTCGACCTCTTGGTCTTTGGGAACTAGGTTCGTGTTTGTATCTTCATTTACACTCAATATTGACTTGGTCTTTGGGAACTAGCTTGCCTTATTTGACTCTTGTGATTGGCCCTTCGTGCTATCACAGTTGCTGAGATCACTTTCTCCTTTTACCTTTGTGTGTTGAGCGTTACTCACACTCAGGTTTGTGCTTGTGCTGTGCTTTGATCGCTTCCCATCGTCGCTTCCGACTACGTCGCGACAAGCACTTCATGCATTTCCAAAAAATTCTGTGCTCGTTATAGTACCCCACTCCTGTTGTTGCTGTCGACAATTGCCCTATCGCATCCGGACTGATCACCCAGGATGTAATTACCCAGCTCTCCATAGGCAATCACCCCAAGCATATTTTGCTCGCCATAGTATCTGTTAAATATCCCATTATTCTTGGCCTAGATTGGCTTCAACGTCACAATCCAAGCATCGACTGGTCAGAGTTCACACTCACCTTCGACTGCTGTGATGTCCCTTCTTTCACGGTGCATGCTAAAGGCCCCAGTCTTGATCCTGCAGCCGTCTACCTTGGTTACAAGAAAGGCCCCAGTCTTGACCGTACATCCAGCTCCCTGTTTAACTCCATGTCAGTAGGTCTATCCGCTGATCGTAAATCCTGGTTTACCTCGAAATTTCCAATTCCCCACACTCCACCAAGATTTACCCCTAGTCCTCAAGATTCTCCCACTAACCGTCCTCGCGTATCATTCCTTTCAGCTCTCACCCACTGGAACGGCCTTGGACGCTCCGTCAACAACCCAATTCTTCATCCTTACTCTCCATCCGACCCTCGCTCGACATTTATCAAAACCAATGAACCTATGAAACAACCAAATATCAAACTCGTTAGTGTCAAGAAGTTCTCCAAGATCGCTCGAAACACTGAGGATCCCACATCCCTTCTCCACTTCTTTGACAACTCCACAACCGAGTTCGTCAACTCCTTCTCCACCGATACTCCTCCTCCAGAACCACCTCCTAAACCCTCAGACTTCGACTACAAGTCCTTTGTCCCTACCAAATACATGGATTGGGCTGAAACTGTTTTCAACCCATCTGAATTTGAGAAGCTCCCCCAACATAGACCATTCGACATCGACATCAAAATTGAGGAAGGGAAAACCCCTCCCTTCAGTCGAATGTATCGCCTTACCGAGACTGAACGAGAAGCCGTAGCTGAGTACGTTCATTCCAACCTTAAACGAGGACATATCCGCCGTTCAACTTCCTCTGCCAGTGCCCCGGTCCTCTTCACTCGCAAGAAGACAGGCGAAATATGGTTATGCGTCGATTTTCGAGGTTTGAATGTGATTACAAAAAAAAATCGGTTCCCTCTCCCACTTGTTGATGACCTCCTAGATCGTGTTCAGGGCTGCAAAATCTTCTCGGTGATTGACCTCAAAAGTGCCTACAGTCACCTCAGGATTAGAGAAGGCGATGAGTGGAAAACTGCCTTTAGGACTCACCTTGGACTCTTTGAACATCTTATTGTTCCCTACGGTCTCACAAATGCTCCCGCTGCTTGGCAAGCCTTCATTCAAGATGTCCTTCGAGACCTGCTTGATGTAGTTTGTGTCGTCTACCTAGACGATATTCTTATTTTTTTTCCAAAAATCAACCTGAACACGACACTCACATTAAACTTGTTCTCGATAGACTCCACGCTGCCAATCTATGTGCCAATCCCAAGAAATGTGAATTCAACAAAACTGAAGTTGAATACCTTGGCTATATCATCAGCCCCGAAGGTATCAAAATGAACCCTAACAAGCTCGAAACAATCACCAACTGGCCTCATCCTGAGAAACTCAAAGACTTACAAGGATTCCTCAGGTTCTCCAACTTCTACCGACGCTTCATCCACAGATACTCCCACATTGTTACCCCACTCACTCGACTCTCTCACAAGAACATTCCATTCATCTGGTCCAAAGAATGCAAACACACCTTCGAATTTCTAAAATCCAAGTTCCTCTTAGCCCCTGTACTTCGACACTTCGATCCGAACTTACCTATCACTGCTGCAACTGACGGTTCCAATTTCGCCATTTCGGGCACCATCCAGCAACCTGACGAACTAGGTCGGTTGCACCCAGCCGCATTCTTCTCCAGAAAACTTGCCCCTGCCGAAATGAACTATGAAATCCACAATAAAGAACTCCTCGCAATTGTGGAGACGTTTTGCGACAATCAACACTGGCTAATTGGTTCAAGATTTCCCATCTCAGTTATCGCCGACCACAAGAATTTAACCTACTTCATGAAAAATCAACTACTCAACCGACAACAAGCACAGTGGGCCATGTTTTTGTCCGAGTATGATTTTCAACTCCAGTGGGCCCCTGGTTCCTCAAACGTTGCCGACGCCGCCTCTCGTCGCCCAGATTTCATCCCTAGAACAGGTGACCAGCAAATCGAAGCACAAACCCAAACTGTCCTCACCGACTACCACACACAATCCCTACATGCTCAAACCTTACAACCCACACTACCTCCCTCAACCTCGCTCGCAGCTCTCACCCATTCCAGGCAACCAAGGCTCATTATCATATTAGATAGGGCAGGACTTGCAAATCCCCTGTCTAGTATGCTTAAAATCCCCGGGAATTCCCCGATGGGATGTCCCAATCTCATGGGATGTCCCAACCACTTGCAAATCCCCTGTCTAGTATGCTTAAAATCCCAGGGATGTCCCAATCTCATGGGATGTCCCAATTCCCTGGGACGTCCCAATTTCTCTGGGATGTCCCAATTTCAATGGGACGTCCCAAACCTGGGATGTCCCAATTTCTCTGGGATGTCCCAAACCTGGGACGTCCCAATTTCTATGGGATGTCCCAAACCTGGAATGTCCCAATTTCTATGGGATGTCCCAAACCTGAAAACTTCGATCACTTATAAGTACTTAAAGAGCACATTTGAGATAGTTATTCATGTCAAAATATTTCTTTATTAATTCAAAGGAAATTATCTACATCAATCAAGTCCTCTTCCCCATAACTAAGCTCCCCATCTTCTAATGCATCTATCCGTTCAACTAAACCTATGTCAAGGTCATCCTCATCGAAATCACTAAATTCATCCTCCATCTCAATATACTCCTCAGTTTCCTCAACAGCTTCCAGCTTTTCTTCATCCAAGTCCTGCTCTGCTTCACTCAACTCTGAAGCTGACAGTCCCCAGTCAGACACATTATAGAGCTGAGGAATACCTTGTAAAGCATTTCTCCATGTCACCCCTAATTTAATCAGGCAACACCTCCGCTCTTGAAGCTGATAAACCAAATCTAATCATCACCAGTCAATTATACACTCACAATGTCAGAACACCTACCTAAATTAGTTGCCGCCTCAATGCATGCATTCACCACTTGCCATTCCTCTGACAACCAGTGATATAAAGCAATACATTCATGTTTGAGCCTCCTCAACTCTTCATCACACCTATCACGAAGCAAAATGCCTTTTATTCCACTTTTGACATCTTCATTGGTCAACCATGCTGGTGGATTTTCGATATCACCTGATGCATCCAGTCCCACATCCTGCCATATAACATCATCCACGTCAAGATCAAATAGTTCCTTGAGTGGTATTGGTTGTGGTGCAATAGCATTACGTGGTGCCCTCTTCAACCTAACCAGTTCCTCCATTTTGTGGCAAAGGATGTTGTACTGACGTGCTAGCGCTTGAATACCAGGATCTCGTCGTTTGACTGCATCTTCAGTTTGTGTGCGTACTTTCCAATCTACAAAGCACTCTGAGAAGCTTTGACACAAAATGACAAAGGAACACGTTACCATTATACTGCTGCCGTCTGAAGGAGCGTTCAATTCGATCACGCTCAAATTTCCGTGAAGTAAGTCGATTCCGCAAGCGCACCTTCAAAGCATGAGCATTCATTCGAAGAGCCATGAAGGGACTGGTCGCAAGATGCCGATACTATTGCTGTCCTACTACACCTAACAATTGCTCTTGCCGTATTAACTTAGCTTGCACCTGGGCTAATTTACCACGTAAGTCTGGGAGCTTGCCTTCTACCTCAGCGACCTGGTAATCTTCAGAGTTGATGTCCGACAAAACATCTTCAAGGGCAGAGACTCGATCACGAAGGGTATCTTGAACTTTTCGCAGGCGGATTGCCTCTTCAACTGCACTTCTTCCTGCATTTTTGGTCTGTCCTGTGGGTTCAGATTAATAAAGAAGAAAGTGATCACTGATAACTTACTAGGAAGGGGCCTTGTCTGCGAAGAAAGTTGACTCTTCCATTGTTCACGAAGATAGCGATCTTGCTTGGCCGAACTGATGACCTGAGTGTCGGCCTCCAGACGCCTCGTTTGTGTATTGCGCCATTTGCGTGCAAGCCAGTTCCCAATTCCTAGCAAGCTCAACTGATCTGCATATTGCACCTGCGAATCTAGTGTATATAACCTGGTGTGATGCTATGATCCGATTCATCAATCCGTCGACAGACTGAAAACAAAAAAACATACCCCACAAATGCGAAGATAAGCTATCAATTTGCTGATTGAGTGCCAAAATCTTTCACAACCCTCACCATCTGACAAGCCAAAACTGTCACATTTGCGTGGGTGGTATACACACTGGCATGCCCAACCATGCCCATAAGCATGAAACACAGATATTGCAAAGGTCAATCGACTGAGGTATGCATCTAGGAAGCCCCATTTGACACAGCTGTGATGAATCGAGCAACTGATGTCATATAGTAAACCAACTCTGAAACCAGAAGGAAGATTCTTGAAGAGCTGATCTATGAGCGCGAGGGCATAGTGCTGACGCTCGCCCGGGGAGGTCATATTCACCAGCCAAAGAACCCGATCATGGCGACAAAGCATAGCCATGAGAGCAGTAGAGTCAAAAAACTGGGTGCTAGCTTTCTCTCTAGACCCATCAGCGGCTGTAAAACTTGCTTCGCATGCGTCTAGAACTGAGTTGGGAACTTTCAGAGAGAGCTCATAGCCATCCTCACGAGCTTCTCCACCAGCTGCAGTTTTGGGCACGGTCTTTGGTGGACAAAGGCTTGCAACGATCTCTTCCCTCTTGACATCAGATTCTGGGAGGAACACAGTTCTGGGATGCTGACGAGGAGGATCTTTATGAGAGCGCTTGTTGTGCTTTTGCGTGAAGCATGCATCTATGCATACAATGGCGTTAAAACTGTGGGCGGATAATCATTTAAATCAACAATGAAAGAAAGATGATGAGCAATTATTCTTACTCTTGGGCACTTTGACTGGGTCCACCGAAGCAGAGAGGGCAGCGACCACGAAGATATTCACTGGGCCGAGATGGGTGGTTCATTTCCTGGTCCGAGTCAATACGTAGCTGTTTTTTCGCGGGTTGGTCACTGCCACTGTCCACATCGGAGTCATCATCTTCGCTGCTTTCCCTTGCTTCCTTCCCCTTGGCTATCTCAACCGTCTTGACTTCTGCGTCTGAAACTTCTGAACCACCTTCCTCATAGTTCCGTGCGATTGAAAGTACCTGGTCCACAAAGTTGGCTGTTAAGTCTTGTAATGAATTGTACCACTGGAGAGCATTTCCGAACCGTCTTCTCAGGGGATCCTGTAATGGCATATTAGTGAGACAGTTAATTGAGCTGGGTGGACATCAATCACTCTTACCTGTCCCTGGAGTTGATAGCCTTGAGAACTGAGAAATTCATTGATCGAGTCTGCCCATGCAGTGTTGTTTGGAGCTATTCGTAAGAAAAGCCGAGTGACGAAATCCAGTACATGGATGTCTACAGCTAACGTAGGATGTACAGGAGCACAAGGGAAAAGACCTTGCTCCACGAGCTGTACAGCTGCTGTGCGACATGCACAGACAGAAAGCACTACTTTTTGGAGTTCTAGCTCCGAGTAAAGTAAGTAAGAGAACAAAAATAAGCTGTGAAGCATAATAACCCACTAGTGAATCGAACAATTGAAATCTCCAGAAGGCGAGGGTTGTTTAAGCAGGTGCATGCTTTGTCCAACATGCCGGCTTCATTTCTAAGATTATCTGTTCGGCACAACATAGAGATGTAAGTGCGGATCAGGCATGGGAGGACTTCCGTTTGCCAACGATGATTTTGCGCCAACCGTTTGTGTTGATGTGATGACATGAGCGGAACATCAAACACCGTGGTAGCTTCTGGCTCAACATCGTTGGAGCCAGAATCTGTGTGAAGACTGGAGTCTGCGGGATCCCCAAGAGCATTACGCGGACGTTCGAGCAAGCCGATTTGGCCTAAAGGACGTGGTATATGGGAGCGTTGAATGAATTTTTGGCCATTGGCGAGATACAAGGTAGGTTGGCGGGACAGGTTCCGACAACGGGTTGGAGATGGCGAAGAAATTGGGGCAAGAGTATAGTCATTTTTTGTCGGAGAGCTGGAAGGAGCTTGTTTTCTATCTTGACGAATTCTGGGTCGGGACATGGGGATGCTTGTTTAGTATATTTGTATTTCAATCTCAACTTATAGAATCTCACCTAAGTACCATTTTAAGCCTCCTGTTAAAAATGAGGATGCCTCATGCTTGTTCTCATACATGTGCTTATGATGTTGTCACTATCATAGTACACAATGCCAAATGCCAAGAACTACAATAAACTAACAGTATCGTCTAGAGTAGCAAGGAGAATGTGTATAGTTGTGTTTTGTTCAATGGCTCTATATAAGCACCACAGCCAATACAGGTATGTAGGGTGTACTGACGAGGGCGTTCCGACAATCAACCTCGGCGTGAACTACCGAAATATGGGTAGACTGGGCAGACTCGACAGGTGAGTTATCCGTGCTGGAGGATGGGAGTGTATGTGCGCTGTGGGAGCATACAGTTCTGCTGACGAATTATCCTGCGATCCGAGCATGAAGTTCTGCTGACGGATTGTCCTGCGACCGAAAGGTCTGGTTGGACTAGAAAATGTTAGGTGAATGATCGGAGAAACACCTGAAGTGTTATGAGTAACGCAGAAGCACTTCACGAATGAATAAATAGCGTACCTCAACAGCTCAAGCGAGCTACAAATTCAGCTGGGTTAACAAAGTCTCCTGATATATCTGTGAAGCCAGAAAAGCTTCGAGATCCCGCACACTCTGAAGCCGGACATATGTTGAATGAAGATGGCAGATGCGGGATATGGAAAACCTGGACTTTCTAGATGTAGGATGTGCGAGGGAGTAGGGAACAGCTTCGAGAGCTGCAGGGTATGAACGTCGTGAGGTCTCTGGAGTCGGGGATGTGCTGGAGGAGCGCAGGAGATGAAGGAGGCTAGTATCTCTCTGCAGCCGGAGGATGTGAACAGAGGGGAAAGAGGCGTAGCATATGAGTTGCAAAACTAGGATGTGCAGGGGGAGTAGGGAACAACTTCGAGAGCTGCAGGGTATGAACGTCGTGAGGTCTCTAGAGTCGGGGATGTGCTGGAGTAGCGCAGGAGATGAAGGCTCGTATCTCTCTGCAGCCGGAGGATGTGAACAAAGGGGAAAGAGGCATGGTTAGGGACCCCGCCCTAGTACATTGACCACCCCTGTTCCCTCCCTTCAAGACGTGTGCTTTGTCCACGCACACATTGCCAACGATGCTGTATATAGCGGAACCCTCCCCACCAAGACGTGTTGTCCGTCCATGAGTTTGTCGTCAGCATCGTAAGCAATTGTGAGAGTAATGAGGAAAGAGAGTTCGTACATACGTTGCCAACGATGGTGTAGATAGCAGAAACCACAATCCACCTCAAGACGCCTTGTCCGTCGATGAATTTGCCGTCAGTATCGTCAGCAATGGTGAGCGTAACGAGTGAAGAGGAAAAATGATTACATAATACAAACGAGGGAAGGATGAAGCCAGCCGAACTAGCAATGTGTTGCTCATCGAAAAAGTCATGAGACCTGGCAAGAAATGCCGATCATCATGATTATGCCGAAAATCATAATAATCGGCATTTCTTTCCAGGTCTCATGACTTTTTCGATGAGCAACACATTGCTAGTTCGGCTGGCTTCATCCTTCCCTCGTTTGTATTATGTAATCATTTTTCCTCTTCACTCGTTACGCTCACCCGGTAAGTTTGTAATTATCGACCCTTACACTACATATTCAAATACATCGCGTACCGTACAATACAATTAATGTAGACAATGCGTGAATGAGACAAACAGATCTCTGAGGGGCTATCAGCTCGATAAGAAGGCTGAAGGCCCAATGAAGGAGCTTAAAAACCACAAAAAAGTAAAGAGAGACCATGTCCGTCCAAATCGAGCTCATTGCTGACGATACCTATAGGTGGTAGCTCTCCTATACGATGGCTGACAGCACAAGAGATGTGGAGCGTCAAGTTTTCATTCTGGATGAAGCGGAGGAAGAACTGGATTGGGGGGATGAAGATGAAGATGCACTGTCTGCGCCAGATTTGCTGGTTCGGGAAGAGCAGGAGCGGGCGCGTCAGGAGGCGGAAAGTGTGAAGCTGAAGGACCGCAGCGAACACAGCTTGTTAGAGAACGTCGTGTCTCGCTGGGAGCAAAGGCTGAACAAAACAGCAGCCGATGAAACTCAAAATCCTACAATTCCCCATCGCAAGCATCATCCCCTTGCTCCTTCAACTCCATCTCCTTCCCCATCACGAGCCTCACTTCCCCCTGAACCCCCTGCGCCTGTCCTACATTTGGGTAATGCGGGGACCTCACATCCTGCTTTGCAATCCTTACCTGTACCTCCCTCATCTCCGCACCCATCTCCTGCAGCTCCTGAAGCAAGATCGACATCCCTTGCCCTTCCTGCATATCCTCCGTCCACAGAGAGCCCCGGAGATATAGCTCTGGCTGCTCCTAAGGCAAAAGCGCCAGCGCCTACACCTTCCGCGCATACTCAATCTTCAGAGGGGTCCGGAGAAGTGTCTCTGGCCGCTCCTGAAGCGAAATCATCCCCTGTCTCTGCTACGCTATCTTATCCCCCTCCTTTACATGCTCCCTCTCCAGAGGGCTCCAGAGATGTTTTCCTACCTGCTCCTCAAGTCATATTAACTGTTCCCGCTCCTCAAGCACAATCTCCGTCAGTCCAATCTCCGTCTCCAGGGACCGACGGAGATTTATCTCTACCCTCTCCTGAATCGCAACTACTTTTTCTCGCACCTGCTCCGTCTATGGAGGGCTCCGGCACTGTATCCCGGGCTGCTCAAGACAATAGCTTTCTGATGGATGTTGATCCACCCCAACGTGAAGATCCATTGTCAGGAAACGGCGAAGGAGACATCCCCATGGCAAATCAAACTTCTGGCAAGGTCAAAGTGTATGCAAACAATTCGTATCAAACCGAGTTATTGCTAAATTATTTGACAGTGTTATCGATGACCATGAAGACAGTGCTGATGAGTTTGAGTCTGAGCACAATATTTCCGACATGACCGACGAGCAGCACGAACTCGCCAACTGGATTAAAGAACACAATATCCCGACATCGGGCCCATTTCCTTATCATGTATATCATGTTCGTTGCAAGGTATGCACATTGCCTTCTGAACGATTAGTTCTGCTCACCATCTTCACACAGAGAGGTTCTGAACGAGCCATTGTGGAGCGCATTAATGAAGATATTGCATGTGGAACTGTTTCCTCGAACCTCATTCGCGCAGCATTCATCTCTCAGTTCCCTGGTGGATTTTACCTTCAAGCTCGCAGCATGCTACCCGGAAATGTCCCGTTAGCATTGTATCTCAACCTATTTCCCAACCTCATCCATCCGCGTGGTAAAAAATTCTCTGTAAGTGATGGCACCCTTGACAATCCTCCTTCCACAATAGAACAGTTGCGGGAGGAATGGGATCAGCTTCGCCTAGGAATGCCACTTCACACGTTGGTTGATGATCTCTCTGGCACCGAAGATTCCAAACGGATGTTCTATGGTAATAACTTCCGACCGGGAACTTGGGTGGTACCTACAAAGGGTCTATATCGGGGTGATACAGGTCTGGTCGTCTTTGACGACTTCAATGAAATCGATGAAGAGACTGAGTGTCTAGTCCTCTTGATACCGCGTGCAAAGTTTCCAGAAAGCCACCCTCTAAATACCTCCAACTCTCCTCTTCATCCAACCAACCCATCCTCCCGACGTAAAGTAGTGTCTCAGTCTGCTGCAGACAATGTGGATATTGAAATCACCCCTTCCGATCGCCAGTCTCAGTTCAGATTACCAGACTTCGAAGGGGCAGGATACCCGGCCCCCATTGAACCTCGCGTCCCCAAAATGACTTCATCTGCGAAATATCAACCAAGGAAACGACCTCTTCAGCTACACTCCTCCATTGATTTTAGGAGAGACGTTGAAACTCAATGGAAAGCTGCTTGTACCTTATCTCCGAAACTCAAGGGTGTCAAATTCGAAGCTAGGTGCTTTCAACGATGTGAAAATGCAATGGCCTGTCAGCATGAACCGCCTTTCCAAAAACGCTTCATATTCGATCGGCTGGTGCTTCGTGGTGGCCTGGCACTTGTACCACACAAGTTCGGTGATCTCAAAATCGCGGAGAGCATTGATGATGGTCTTTTGAGGACATTTTTACAGTATCCCAATGCAGATGTGCTTCCAAGTCGTCTACCGCCTTCGCTCTCATGGTCATTCACTTCCGGTGAGACTGTGATATACGTTCCAGATGGGACGGAGCTTCAGGATGTGGTCAAGGGTGACGGGGGTGTAATACAAAGAGATGGGTCGCTGGAATGTGAGGTTCTATTCTCGCGTAGTCAGGTCAATATATCTGTTCTCAAACGTCATTTGCGGAAGACATGGAGGTTGGCTCAAGTTGTAGAGCTATCTCCTCACACACCAGAGGTCGTGCTGCGTAAACGAGAGCAGCTGGGTTACTCTGGAGTTTCGACACTTCATGAAGACCATTTCATGCCGGCAGGCCAAACCGGGATCATCACCAAAGTCAGATTAGATGAAGTTGATGTATGGATAACAGGAATCAATTCTATCTGCACCGTTCATCCAAACTCTGTTCGAGAGGTGGTTGAATCTTCAGTTAGCCCCGGTCTTGAATCTCGCTTTCAACCCAGGTTGTCTAACGTGGGTGCTACCATTGCTCTAAAACCTAGTCTTTTAGGAATCCAGAGGGATGGAAACCTCGATCAAAAGGCAGACTTGGCCGAAATCGCAGACTCCTTCATATCCCATGAAGTGAATCGTTTTGACCTGCGACGGGGTGAATATAGAGCTCAGAATCGTAGCACAGCAATGACTTCCATGCTTACTTCCGTCGATCAAATGTCCTCATTCCTCAACCCCACCATTCTCTCTACCCTTTTCGGTTATGTAGCGACTGAAGGCGTCGTTCCTCGTACAGAGTATACCGGACAAATTTCTTGGATGCATGTGGAAGTCAAACCGATCTCAGGGGAACGAAAAGGATATCTTGGCAGGGTATACGATGTCAAGTCTGAATGGAAGAATACCAAGAGCGGCCTCCTTGTCTTAATCCGATTCCAAACTCCCTCCTTGGTTGGCAATCTCGACGAATGGTATGATTACGATCATCTTCGACGGGCAGATAATGGCGGATTCATTCATGAGTCCACCTTCACGAAGAAGATCAGCTCATATTTCAACTTCAGCAAGGGTTACATCCCTCGGCATCGAGAAGATGAGCTCCCGGTGACAAATCTTTCCACCGACCCAACAAATGCAGATGGCAGTCGAACACCGAAGAGTCACTGGACAGCTATTGACTACAGTGTTCCGGCATGGGATCTCAGCTCTCGTACACCTAATCCATATGCTTCGTCTTCCTCTTTGACTATGTCTACTCCGCCCGCAAAGCATTGGATCTTGGATTCTCGAATTTGCAAAGGTCTTGGAGGAAGGGAGATTTGGGTCAATGTTCGATCTGAGAAGGACCCCGTTCGGATTTCTTTGCATGTTGGGTCTAGCGGTGAAATCGAGATATCTTACCAGGACAGTCATGTAGGAGGCTGCAAAGTGAATGTTGCTAGACGTTCAGTGGATTACAGAGCCATCCTATCCAATCCTCGATGCAGTAAAGTTATGAAGGGTCATTCAGCAAGTGGCCTTTATATCATATGTGAAGGCGAACACACAGGCAAGCTTGTCCGACGGGCCAATTACTTCGCTGAACAAAACCTTTGGGTGCTGCAAGTAATGCGCTCTGTATTCCATCCAGACCGAAGAAAGCATTATTCAGTAGAGGTTGACACTGATGACCTTGTGCTGAAGAGGATTCCAGGCAATGATCTTGCCATGGTTCATGAGGCACGATCAGATTCCGAGGCTGGAAATCAACTTATGTGCATTATTCGTAAAGCTTCAGGTGGCAATACCAATGGTTACAACGTGGATGGGCATAGACGCATAGTCAAATTAGGACACCCTTGAATATATATAATATCTACCGCAGACTATGTCATGACACTCTGTATGTTTCAATAAACTAAACTAATTCTCCTCCTGCTGCTTTGAAAGATACGTTCGTGCGCAATCACGTTAAACTAAACAATAAGTGTTGGGAGCTAAGAGTTTGACCGTGCGCAAACACGTTAAACTAGATCTTGGCATGCCGTTGATGCCGTGTGCCAAACACCAACCCAGTGGGGTGTTCGGCTAGTACTCTAGCAAGTTGATCATTGAGGTAAAATTCTGTTTGTGGTCTGTTATATATCTGTGTTTCTGAAATTTTGAATGAAAGAATGCCGCCTCGAACACGAGCAGCCCTGGGAACACGGAAAACACACTCCAACAATGTCCCAGATGCTGAGCAAACCTCGCTGTCGTCAATAGTTCACCCAGCCAAAAGAAATAAGAGGATGGTCGACACATCAGAGCGGAAGGGAAGGGGGAAGGGAAAAAGCAGGGGAGTGCAGAAAGGGAAGGGAAAGGCAAACGGGAAGAGAGAAGAGGAAGAGGCCAGTGATAGTGAAATAGAAACGGTAAGCCCAATCCAAAAATCGCAACCTGGACCTCATTCATGTCTCTGATATTTCAGGAAGCTGCTGTCGAAGCTTCTGCCCTGGAACTTGAAGATAGCGCATCACGGCCTCCCTTGCAGCTTCCACTTCGCTCTCCTTCACAGGAGAAATGCTCTCCTTCACAGGAGAAATCACAAACTCTTGCCCGCAAAGTTATTCCATCTACCATAGTTCCTCCTGCTACACCGGTGTCTTTCCACAATAGCACTCTGGAGGCGTTCAGAGTTCTTCAAGCCTTCATGGCCAATGCACATACATATCCTTCTGCAGAGCTCGCGATCCGACACATATTTGGTGATGCATACGATGCCTCCCAGTGGGAGCCGTGGCTCTCTCGTATAACTAGTATAGAGCCAGATGATGAAGAAACATTCCAGTCTGTCGGCTGGGAACTTGATGCTGAAATCTCTCAGCTTGAGCGAGTAGAGAGTACCGAGGAAAAAGTCAACCAGAAGAATCCGGAGGGTAACGAGGATCAAGCACAGGCGGGCGGCCCTGGTGATGCTCCACAGCATAACCTTCGAAAACAATTTGCAAACACTACAAAGGATGCTAGGCACGAGGCCTCTCTTCCCGAGGACAACGAAGTCGAGAGTCTCTATGCGGACGCAATGCTTCGTGATCCCGACCAAGCATGCCAGGTCCTGGGAAGCTTTCGTGACTATTTAGAGGATGCTGTCATGAGGCACTGCAAGCCGAGCTTCAATTTCAAAGAATTCGATGTCTGGAAGTTAGCGAGGGCCTGCGTCCCATCCGAATATCAACTTGCTCGTCAAGCTGCACTTGTTGAGTGGCACGACATCGCCGAAGGAGAGTCGGCCAGATTCTCAAAGGGCAACATGGAGGATAGTGAGAGTGGCAGTGAAGGGAGTGGAGGTGGAGCGAGCGAGGACAGTGAGGAGGATGAGCAGGATGAGAAGAAACACCACAACAACAAGCACCGCAACAAGATGGCACCTATCGCCCGAGTTAAAGCCGTGAATTTGTTTTCACAGTTCATCGAGGAGGAGGAGTTTGAAGAAGAAGACAATGAGGAGGAGGAGGAGGGGGAAGACGAGGAAGACAAAGATTGCGCAGTGCTGGAAACTCATGTTGGAGGCTTGACAAAGGAAGCTCGAGCAGAGCTTGATTGTTGGCATGTCGAGTATAAGGAGGGTATCAAGGAGATTGCGGCTAAAGCAGGGGTTGATATGCATGCCTGCTTCACATACTTGAACCAACAACTCCACCCTCCCCGCGCCATCAATTGTTTCAATGCCTTCAAAGCGCATTATGCTGAACACGGGACTATCAAGAAAAGCCTGACGCGTGAGTTTCTTTCGCATGGATATTCACTGTATCTCATTCTCCTGTCAACAGAATCACTCTCCGATTATAACAAATTCCTACGAGAAGAATATTGGAGGTGCCTTCTTTGCTGGTGATCATATTGCAAAAGTTGCGAAGGAACGGTTTAGTTCCAAGATGGAGTCACAGGTGGCGGACATGGAGACAATGTTCAGGATGCTCGAAATGGAGAATCAAGAAGTTGAAGCTTCGGTAGCAAAGCTTCATAGTGAATGCATTGCGGGGCCCAAGGAGAGTAGAAGGGATGTGGAGCGGCGCCTCATCAACACATTTTTTCAACATGACATTAGTATGTTATCCGTTATCCTAGTGTATACATTCCTGACCAAGTACATTCAGATCAATTTTTGGGCAAGGAGAGCAATATAAAACTGAATACTTTTATCGATGCTGCCATTGAACGACACATTCGTCTTCTAAACTGGCCCATTCCTTCCTTCCCCAAAGCAAACATTGATACCTATAAGCAGATTCCTGCGAAAGATGTCAAGACTATCTTCATTCCTCGAAAGGCTCATTTCGATCACTTATATGCAATTCAAACTAAGGCAGTCAGTCCAGACGAGTACGTTGAACTGGGTACTACATATGGATTTGAGCATTGGACAGCAGGTCTGTGAATTTCTATTGATGCTTCGACACTTCTGAATATTGTATCTAGAAGAACAAGCTCTACGTGTTGAAGACCAGGGTGCTGTACCTCTCATTGTTGATGTCAACCATAATGCGGTGGTGACAATTGATGATGTCAGGGCATGGAAACTCAAAGCAGCTGCAAAGAAATTACAAAAGAAGAATGACTCCAAAGCTGTTGATATGACTCCAAATGCTGTATCGGTACATGCTCCTTTGCCTCGCACAAATGCAGTTGCAGGTCCTTCGAGATTGGGACTAGATCATAATGTGAAGCGTGGACGTGAGGAAGAAGAAGTACCTGGTAATCGAGTAATGAAGAAGGCAAAAGGTAAAGGCAAAGGCAAAGGAAAGGCAATGGCAATTGATCTTGACCAGTTTCGTATCTAAGTCAGCTTGTTATTACATCAATAGATTTATATATATTTTCGGAAAAAAAATATAATTCTTTGATTCATTTGCACAACAGGGGTGATTCTGTGTAAGGTTCAAAAGTAACAGGGTGGAAAGGCAATGTCAATTGATCTTGACCAATTTCGCATCTAAGTCAGCTTGTTATTACATCAATAGATTTGTATATATTTTCGGAAAAAAAAATATACTTTTTTCATTCATTTGCTGTTATGACCATGCAAAGTCCACCATTGCAGCCCCGACAAGCATTTCTCGGTATTTAACTTCATTCCTTTCTTCCATTGTGGAGATTACTTCCACGAGCTTTCACACTTTGTTTTTATATCCCTCACATTTAACTGATGCATCATTTATCCTTTTATATCTTTCCCTTTTTACTTACCCCTTTTATTCGCAATCACAGTAAGTCCGCAATCCCGCAATCCAATTCCCACGTTTGCGGAGTATAACTCCATGAGGGTATCACCTGTGATCATTATCCGATCTGTACTATACCTTTTATATGCATTCCTTTATTCTTCCTCATGTCCAACTAACCTATTCGGAGATAGTACATACACAACCCTTACATGACCCTTACATAGAGTATGTATAAAGCCTCAATGTAGAATAGGTAGTCCCCAGCTTAAATATCGACTTAGATCTGCCCCTCTTCTTGTATCCAGGATGTTAAACGTCCTCAATACATACTCAACTCTGCTCTGATGATCGCGGGAGCAATGTCCGTGATCCCAAGCTTCTTCTACCCTTATCATTCTCACTCCGCGAACTGTTCCTCCCATCTGCAAGGGAATGATCCCCTCGTATGACCGTCAATCTCCGCAATCCTATCGCGGGAGTTTGTGCGGTTCCAGAGCTCGCATGATCTTAACATGATCTCAAATAGATATCACTCTCAACTTCATCTAAGTATGATTGCGTGAGTTCTCCCGTGATTGGAATCACCCTCACCATTCCTTTTGGACAGTGGCATGTCCGGGACACTATTAATAGTGGTGTCAATATCCAACTACCTCCTGCCCATGGAAATTTCATCTACATTGGGGACATCCCATGACAATTGGGACATCCCAGGAAGCTGGGACATCCCAGGTTGGGACATCCCAGGAAATTGGGACGTCCCATCTGGGAATTCCCTGGGATTTTAAGCAGGTTAGATTGGGGAATTACAGGTCTTGTCCTAACTAACATGATGTCTTTTTGTGGTTGCCTAAAGTGTCAATCCTTGACATCCCCAATGGCCTCACCATTCTTCTTCATCAAAAAGAAAGACGGTACCCTTAGACCAATACAAGACTATCGCAAACTGAATGAAATGACGATTAAAAATCGATATCCACTCCCTCTCATTCAGGAGCTTATTGATCAATTGAAGGGTGCCAAGATATTCACAAAAATGGACATTCGATGGGGATTCAACAATATACGGATCAAAGAAGGAGATGAGTGGAAAGCTGCGTTCAGGACCAATCGAGGATTATTTGAACCAACTGTTATGTTCTTTGGATTAACCAACTCACCAGCGACGTTTCAAGGATTCATGAATCACATCCTTCGAGATTTGATAAATGAAGGACATGTTATAGTCTACATGGATGATATACTCGTATTTACAAATGACTTGAAAAGCCATCGAATAATTGTAAACCGAGTCCTTGATATTCTTCGAGAACACAAACTCTTTCTCAAGCCTGAGAAGTGTTCTTTCGAGAAAACATCCATAGAGTACCTTGGAATAATCATTGAGAATGGAACGATTTGAATGGACCCAAAGAAGGTCAAAGCTGTACGAGAATGGTTAACCCCATTGAAGAAACATGATATCCAACAGTTCCTTGGCTTCTGTAACTTCTTCAGGCGATTCATTCGAGGATTTAGCAAAGTTGCCAAGCCATTGACAAAACTTACTGGAAATGCAGTCTGGGAATGGACAGCGGCCCAACAGTATGCATTCGACGAACTCAAGCGTCGAATCTGTGAAGAAGTAGTCCTCCTCATTCCCCGAAATCACGGAAAGTTTAGACTTGAAGCTGATTCATCCGACTTTGCAAATGGTGGTTGTCTCTCTCAATTCGTCGATGGAAAATGGTGGCCTGTAGCATTCCGATCTCGTTCACTCAATGAAGTTGAAAGAAACTACAAGATTTATGACAAGGAATTAATGGCGATTATGGACTCGCTCGATGATTGGCGTCAATATCTTCTTGGAGCCGAAGAACAGATTGAAATCTTTACAGACCATGCAAACCTACAGTATTTCAAGAAACCCCAAAAGCTAAATCGACGACAAGCTCGATGGGTTCTTGAACTTGCAGAATATAATTTCAATCTGGTTCATCGACCAGGAAAGACAATGACAAAAGTTGACATCCTGTCAAGGATGACAGGTCTTCAGACGGGGGAAAAGGACAATGAGAACATCGTCCTTCTAAAGCCAGAATTTTTCATTCGCGCCTTTAATATCTCCTCACCAGAAGATGTATTCCTGTCGGAAATCCAAAAGAATCGAAACCACGTTGATCGACTTGTAAAGGATGACCTTGATGCCAAAAACCCTGAGTGGAAAGAAACTGAAGGGATTATTGAGTGGAAAGGACGAATCTATGTACCGAAGAACAGAGTACTTAGGTCCAAAATCCTTACTAAGTACCACGATTCACCACTTGCAGGACATCCTGGACAGTACAGAACAGCGGAACTTGTCACTTGTGATTACTGGTGGCCAGGAATTACTCGAGATGCTGGAAAGTATGTGGAAGGTTGCGAGAAGTGTCAAGTGACAAAGTCTCATCGCACTCGACCCATTGGACATCTTCATCCTCACACCATTCCAACTGAACCTTGGCAAGTAATTGGTACTGACATGATTGGAGAACTTCCTGAATCTGGCGGTTACAATGTGATTGCAATCTTCATCGACCACTTCACAAAGAGACTGAGACTTGTACCAACCCATACCACAGTCACTTCAGAAGGAATGGCGAAGATTTATCGAGATTCCATCTTCTCCACCCATGGACTTCCACGCAAGATAGTTCATGATCGAGGACCACAGTATCACTCGAGGTTCATGAAAGAACTCTATCGACTTCTAGGCATTGAAGTGAACTTCACCACAGCGTACCATCCGCAGACAAACGGTCAATCAGAACGAACAAACCAAGAGATTGAACAATATCTCCGTTTGTTTATTAATTATCAACAAAATAATTGGCACGAATGGTTACCCCTGGCAGAGTTCAACTATAATGAGAAGGTCCATTCAGTGACGAAAGTTTCTCCCTTCTATGCAGATACAGGAAGACACCCGTATAAAGGCACGGCAACTCAAATGACTTTGGACAACCCCTCAGTACAAGCTTTTGTAGACGGAATGAAGAAGATACGAAAGGAAGTAGGATCAGCTTTAGAGAAAGCAAAGGTAGAGATGAAGAGGCAGTATGACAGAAAGAGAAAGAAGGGCATAGAATACAAGGTTGGTGACAAGGTGTGGCTAGAAGGAACCAACCTGTCGGTAGATCGCCCAATGAAGAAATTAGGTGACAAGAGGTACGGACCGTTTATGATCCAGCAGAAGATAGGTGCCAGTTCCTATAAACTGGAAATCCCACGTACATGGAAACATGTACACAATGTTTTCAACGAAGTTCTTCTCACTCCATATAAAGAACCTAGCTTTCCTACACAACCCCGAAACACACGCCCGCCTCCTGTTGTTGTAGGAGGAGAAGAAGAATTTGAAGCAGAAGAAATCCTTGACTCGAAGAAAGTAGGAAGAGGAATCAAATATAAAGTCCAATGGAAGGGATATGGTTCACATGAGCAGACATGGGAACCACGGTCAAATCTTACGAATGTTGACCAATTGCTCAAGGAATTCCATGAAAAGAATCCGACAAAACCAAAACCCGCAATAGTTCGTCGAATTGAAATCCCTATTTCTTTATTCCCTACAGAATTGTTTCGACCCCTTCCTCTTGCCGACACAGAACCCAATCCCGCTTCACTACCCTCTGAAAACTTCCTTTTACAACAAGCACATCGTGGAACTCGTGCCCTAAGGAGAGGGTGATGTTACGAACTGACTCTTTTTCAATTTCTTTTTGTCTATCTTATTATACTTTTACTTTTATCTTTTCCTTTTCTTTTATTTACATACATGTGACAACCTTGACATTCTGGCAATGTCAACGCATTTCTCTTATGTCTGTCAGACTGTTGACAGATTGTCATTCCCGCGCTGTCAACACAACTCTCTCACGTCTGTCAGACTATTGACAGATTGACAGTGTGAGAATTCTCTCATGTCTGTCAACCTTTGACAGATCATTGTATAGCCTCATAGTTATGACGTGAGATAGTTCCCATGGGTTCATTTCAGAATATGTATATAAGATAGGGCATTTCTTAGAGTAGTCTCTATCTCTGATCTCGTCTATTCTCCTCTGTAGCTAGACAAGTATCTGAGGGCATACTCCTCCTGCACTATCCTTTATCTTTGATCTGTTCTCTCTGTGTGACGCCTGGTTTAGTATAAAAGCTATCGAGTCGCTGACATCTACGTGCGCTTTCATATGTTGCTTTGACATTGCTGGCATTGGTGTAGACATCGTCGTTGGTGTCCGGCTGTTCAAACGTGCCGCCGCGGTGTAGGTGCTAGGTGTTTGTCTCTGGTTATTGTCTTTTACTATTTTGTCGATCTTCTCTCCGGTGCTAACCATACTTGTCATTAACGCTTCTATCTTCTTGTTGATTTCTTCTCTAATCTGTTGTGTGCTGCTGTATCTGCTGTGATAGATCCATCTTATTAATTGATAACTCAACTGATTCCTGTCACAAAGAGGTGACGATGGTGACAAGACTGAGCGGAGGCTTAGACGGAAGCGGACGGATACTGATCCCAACGACAAAGTTATATTCATAAATAAGTACAGAGAAGTAAGTAAGGACATACCTGATCCCAATGACAAAGAGGTCAAGATAAGGGATCAGGTTGTGGGGACTGGCTTATATATACAAAGGCAAGGTGCAGGAACAATGATGTCATACTGTATAGTTCAGGAACAAAGAATGAAGCGGAATGGAGCGGAATGGACTGGAAGGTTCCAGATCAGATATGATAGGTAACAGTGATGGAATGATGTATTGTAAAGAAAAGGAAAATAATAGGGGCGGCTCACTTCATGACAATTCCTTAACCGTTGCCACCAGCTCCTCCTGCAGTTTCTGTTCGTCCAGTCTTTTCAGCAACGTAACACTGTGTTCCACTGCTTTCAGTAATGTTTCTGAGTCTTTTTTTGGGAGTCTGGTTGCCTTCATTAGTGCGCTATAGATGTTGCCTCTTGTCTTCATTGAGTTATTTCCTAGGGTCGATGTTTTGCTAGCAAAGAATTCCCTCGCTGCCTTTTCTTTAGAGCTTGCTGTTGTATAAACACTGTGAGTACTAGTTTCATTGATGAGATCGTTTACGGAGTTCTGTTCCATCACTCTCTCATTCATTGTCTTCCCCATGGTTCCCATGCTGCTAATTGTGACTTGCCACGTCATCTGCAGCTTTTCTGGTGTATATCGTGTAAGCCCTGCACGTTGGAGGCCGTTATTTTGTGTTGTGTGTTAGCGTGAGCAAGCAAGCGCGGGTGAGGGTTTTGTTTTGTTATTCTACTCTACTTTATTGCTGAGTTTGCCTCCGAGACTCTGGCTTTTCCGCTTTTTAGGGCGTGGGAAAGTTCGAGGTGGTGGTAGTACTCGAATAAGTTGAGTCCCTTTCCACTTGACTTGCATGCTCCTAACAACTACTTAATCAATACAGAGTTTATCTCTTTCACTTGTACATTGTTAGCTCTCACACCATGCTGTGAAGCAGAATAAATTTGTTGGTCACTCTGGTTGGAACTATGATGATGAGACAGGCTTTGGGGTGACAGACATAGATGAGTGGAATGACTTTGTCAAGACCCATACTATCAATGTAATTAATTGCACAAGCACATCTGTCACGTGTCTAAATCTGGTAGTTTTGCACAGCCACAAAGTAAATCTAAATCTGAAATCTGAAATCTAAATCTGCCGCTGAACTGGCTCTAAGGCTTTCACATGTTTGTAGATAAAGAAGAAGATAAAAGAGAAATCAAATGCACATGTAAGCGCCTACAGTGCTATCATACCTAAAGGGGAATGGGCATCTAAAGTACTGGAAAAGAATAATAAAAAACAAAATAAAACAAAATAAAAAGTCCATTTGTAACAATGACAAGAAATGCGCAGAGGTTCAAAATATCGGAACTTCCTCAACTACCATAGTATTCTGAGTATGATTCTGATAAAATAATGGGCCAAATAATTCAGGCTCAAGATTCATACACATTGTTGACCTCAACTGTAGCCGATTGAAACTTGAATTTGGCTCAGTTGTTGTGCTTTTGTAGAGAAGGAAAGTGGATGCCTTTGAAGGGCAAATCAGAGACTAATGAAAGTATGACTGCGTACAGTGCTGCTCAGATGACTATCCGGGACCTCATTCACTTGCAGGGGCTTGTAAAATAGTTGTTACTATCTCGTATAATAACAATTTCATTCAATCATTCTCAGTTCTAAGAAAAGTCCTCCAGCCGTTGAGAAAACTCGAGTCAAAGTAAGACGAAATAAAAAAGGACAACTTTGAAAAAGACCCGGAAAAATAAGTCCGAAAAAAGTTCCAGCCAGAAAAAGGATCAAAAAGCCCAAAAACATAGTGATTGCCGCTTCACTGATGTAAGTCCTTGTAAGTCTCTCGCTCAATCTACTATGTAATCACACAAGGTACCTTTCAAACTATGGTATGACCTTGGACACTCTTTCATGCAGCCATAGCTTATCTATTCTGGAACCTGAGCCGGGTGGCAGAAATCACTCATCTTGTTTTCTATAGATACTAGTTCAGCCTTTCTTCTTGTTTCAGTCTAACCATTCCTTTTGTCAATCCACCAGAGTATCTGCGCTTCGCGAATCCTCATCGGCCGCCATTATATGTTTATCACGCGTAAACGTTCATTTATTTACTATGGTTGTTAGGGATAGGATTTTTTGACCAATATTTTTAATAACTCAATGAAAACTTATTGGATTAAAAATCTGAGTAGACAGATTGATTTGCAGTCCTAAAAAATGGTTCAGACCCAATTTATAGAGCTCTCCTTGCGCTCTTGGAGGTGTTGGGCAGTGACCGAGCAAAAACTAGGATAGGTGCGCCCCGGGTCACAGCTTCGTCACACAGAAGCCGCTAGACAGTTGCTCGGCAAATCAAGAAATCCATTTATGGTATGATAATGGTTCCTTTCAGGATAGAATTTGACTGTATTTGCTTCGCACTGCCGATCAACGGCAACGTGCGATTGTCACGTCGAAGAGCACCTCACCCTTCGTTCGTTTATTGCAGAGTCACTGAACCTCCGATTGCCGTCGGATTCACGGTGGTAGTTCTTCAGTACCTGTATAATATTACTATGACTTCTATGTAAAGTTTGAACAGAGTTTTCTACTGTTCCTGGCGTGTTAACTCAAAATCACGCTTGGACCACAGGTACTTTCCATCTACAGTTTGTGTTACCACACAGAAATCCCTACTTCTAGCAAGTAGATTTGAAGAATACTACTAACTGAATTTGTCTACCAAATTACAGGACCACAGAATGTGTGGATCGTCATAAATCAATTATTCACACAAAAAGTGACCTATCCCTGTGCGATCTTATCCCTAACAACCATAGTAAAGGTTTAAGCTTTTTTCCAAACGTTCTCGACAACGGTCGCTGATGAGTTTGATATCCTAGGACAAGCTTGCTGCTCGGCAAGAACAATAGCGAAGATGATTACATGAGAAACTCGGGTGCCTACATGAACAGCTCAAGCCCGATAGCCAAAACCAACTCACGGGATTTAGTCAGATCTCAGGCGTATGAACTTCTCTGTGTGCATAATTGATGTAATTTACCTAATTGTTCAAAGGACAACGACAGACAACGACCGGGTATTGAAGCTTTGATCGACTCACCTCTTCAAGTATCTCTAGCTCCGCATGTCGATGCAGCACAATATTCAGCGATTTCTCCTCACATCATTCAACGTAGAATCTACTACGCAAGCCTGAAAACTCTAAATCATCAACGAGCGCTCCCGTGCAATATCGGGTGCAAACAACACTACTATTGTGAGCTATGTGTCTCGTATTTCTTGTCAGACTATCCTAATGTGGAACCGAAGATATTTGCTTATAAGGTTCTGAAGCGATTTTGAACGCTGAAGTAAACACAATTGCCTTGTCTTTTAAAAATCCACCAAATGGGATTCATTCTCATAGGACTTTCGTTCGTCACTGTCCTCTTCATCTTGCGGACCGCATTCGATGGAGTCCAAAATCGTAAGCGACTCCCACCTGGTCCTAAAGGGTTGCCTGTTCTAGGGAACGTCCTTCAACTAGGAGCTGGGTCACAAATATGGCTCACGTTTGATAGATGGAAATACAAATATGGTTCGTTGCCCTTCCATCTTTGTAACAATTTTCCTCTACACTCATGTAACATAGGTCCTATTATGTATCTGAATATGGCGGGCCAGAACATCGTTGTTCTCAATACCCAGGCTGCAGCAACAGAGCTTTTGGAACGACGATCGGCCATTTATTCAGACAGGCCAACAAATGTGGTGGCGGAGTACCTCGGAAGTCAATTGTCAATGCCCTTTGCAAGATACGGCAAAACGTATGTCGGATCGCCCCTTGTGTGTTGCTGTTTAAGAAACTCATTCTGGTTGATTTCTTTCCTAGATGGCAAAGCATGCGTCGTGCAGGCCATGCAGTCCTGAATGCTCGAGTTAGCGCACTGTATCAACCGGTACAAATTGAGGAGGCAGTCATCCTTGCTCACGATTTGTTGTATGATACTTCTTCCCCTTTGCTCACCAAAATTAATCGGTATGGTTTGCTGTACTTGTTTTATTCTCCACGCTGACGTGTTGTCATAGGTCCGCTTCTACTATCATCTCAGTCATATATGGCAAACACGCTCTCTCATCGCTAGACTCGCAAGTCGATGCAAACCGAATCCCGTTCAAAATATCAGACACATCTGATCACCTTCGCCTTACTTCAGATCCACTAGAAACTCTCGGAAACATCGCACATCGATTCACGAATGCCATGTATCCAGGTGCATATCTAGTAGACATCCTGCTTATACTTGATTATCTGCCTTCCATAATAGCAAAGTGGAAGAGGGATGCGCAAAAAGATTTCAAACAGATATCAGATATGTTCCAGAGGTATTTCGATGATGCGGTAAGTATAATTTGCTCCATAATTGGGCCTGATTTTATTTGACCGCGTTTTTTACAGATGCAAAACGACCCGCAACGATCAAGTCTTTGTGTCAGATTAGCAGAAGATCAGGTTGCGGAAGGGTTGACTGACACCGAGAAGGCTTGGGTTGCAGGCTCCCTTTCGTGAGTGTTCAACCCCCAATGTTCCAAATCATCGTAACTCACTCTTCGTTTATCAAATGAAAGAGTTGCTGCTCTCGAGACTGTGCGTTCCCGGTCCTAATTGTTCAAATTTTCCGGTTCTTGACGTTTTTATTGCGTGTGTCACAGACCAGCACTACCCTGATGCTTTTCCTCTATGCCATTGTTCTGCATCCGAACGTTCAAGAGTTTGCTCAGCTGGAAATAGACCGTGTCGTTGGAAGGTCGCGTAATCCAACTTTTTCCGACATAGCAGATCTTCCATATGTAAGGGCAATCGTTAAAGAGGTTTGTTTCGAAGGACCTGTTCTTTTGATGAACGCGCTTCTAACTTTCATTAGGTTCTGAGATGGCAACCGGCAATACCTTTGGCTGTGCCACACATTGTGACGCAGGTGAAGTCCCTGTTTCCCTGAATCTCTGTAGAATCAAATCGCTCACCGTTTAACCGATTCAGGATAATTGGTACGAAGGATATTTCATACCTAAAGGAACTTCATGTATACCGAATGTGTGGTAAGCTTAAAATTCCATTCCGACTATCATAATATGGATGTATGATTATTCTTCCTAACATCAAGGTCTATGAATCGTGACAGAGACGTATACGGTCCCGACGCTGATCAATTCCGGCCGGAGCGATTCCTTCAACAGCTCGAAAAGGGAGCCGGATATGCACTTCGCCAGGAATATGAAGTTAACGATGGACATTGTGCTTATGGATTTGGGAGAAGGTTGTCTCTGCGATTGTATTCCATTTGCATTGCTCATGCTCAATTCATATAGGGCTTGCATTGGACGACACGTCGCAGACAATGCGCTCTTCATTAATATATGCACGATTCTCTGGGCCCTTCGTGTCGAACCTGTGGCTTTCACAGGCCCAATAACGAGCGAGAGACCTTCCAAGGATATCCTCATGTTCGGACTCTCCTTGATTGCTCTCATCTATATGAGCTAATAGAATTGCAAAGTCCCGTCCCAGATTTTCAATGCCATTTCATTCCTCGATTCCCAGAAGCGGAAGGAGTTCTACAGAATTTTCGAGATAGTTTCAGTAGAAACGCTGCGGCTTGACCTAACCTGGCCTGGACAAACTTTCACTACTTACGCAAGGCTGGAAAACAAATTCACCGTGCTATGTAGTGCTTTACACAGAATGAATTTGTCCGAAGATGCGCCTGGGCGCTTGGAAATTCGGATTCGAAGTTTGGTTGCTAGACACTTCCATACTTATGTTGACGTTCTCCTTAATGCCGTTCCCTTCTCCCTTTCATGATTTCTTGCACTACATAGGCCTCAGAACATACGCTTCATTTCACGTGTATAGAAAGGCAGAAACGATACAAAGCCCTGCAGAGCTACAAATCAAAAGCATAGTACAGGGTTAGTAGCCCGAAACCTTTCATGCAATTCAAATCCCTCGATTTGCGGTATGCTTGGGGTAACATGATTCTGTTGATATTCTTCAAGCTTCATCAGTCCTTCCTGTCGCGTAGCAAGGTACTTTCCAGCCTTCGGGAGGTTCAAAGGCGCGTATTTTCCCTATAAAATGTTCAGCCCTCACTCCCTTCCAAACCTCAGAGCAGGGTCTCTTCATACTTCCACTAAACGAGGCACTTCAGCGTTGTACGCTTCTAGGACTCCTCCACTTGATACTCCACATTCTTCGTGTACGACGGTTTTATTCGTGTATCATTCTTATCATCGTTGTCGGGACTGCCTTTGTGCTCTGTGCTCCTATTCATAAGGCCATCACTGATTTACGACAAGATCGGACTTCCGGGAGATTTTCTTCGGCTTTTTCCTCTCTACAAGGTCTCTGATAGTCAATCGCAACCTGCAGCAACGTCGTTGAGACGTCGCACTCCTACCGAAGGCAATAAAGGCGGCGAAGGTATGTTTTATTTCTAGCTGTCTTGTCCTTCCGTTTCTCTATTTCTTTAGGGTTCATCAAGATAGATGAGGGAGGTAGAAACCTTGAAGGTAAATAGTCTAAAGGTGGTCTAAGTTTAACCACGCTTTGCCTACTTCAAAAGCATAAAGGCTGACGACGCGGAGAAAATTATGCTTGTTAGGGGAGGACTTAGGCCTGAAGACAGATTACGGTTCGAACGTCTTGTTATAGGCATGAAGCAAGCTCCCAATAATCAAGACCTCTCACGTACTCTGGACCGTTGGGTGGAATATATGCACGAAGACCGTAGCGAAAGAAAGTCTACTTATAACTCCCGCCAGCAAAGAAGCTGACATTCAGTTACCAGTTGGTAAAACTGGGGGCGAAAAAGGAGAGAGTCTGAAAAGCACAGGAAATATCTTCTAAATTGCTATATAAATCTTCAATGAGATGAATGTTTGTTTTGGCAAGGAATGCCCGATGATAAAAAGATCAAATTTGTGACGGAAAACAACTATTTCGACAATGCAGCATACGGAAATCCCCAACGACCTGTCGTCTCGACGCACATTCGAAACAAGGAGGTGAAAGGAATGCTAAACTTCTACCTAGCGTAACTCCTGCCGCCCGTAGATTAGGTAGAACAAGGACAAGGTATATTCTGGTCAGGTTCCTCGCTATATCCTGATTGTCTGCGTCTCCTTAGCTCGCGTAGATCCTAAAAGTCACTTATGAGTATGATCATCTGGATTGACGGAGTCACTTGTTAAAAGCGGTGGCTTTTATCCACCGTTTATGCTCTCTATGTACATCTGAGTGGCACATCTTCCAATTTGCGTAGCATGTACTATAAATTGGAACGCATTATCACGTCAAATTCGAGAATTACTGATAAGAAACATAACAATAATGTAATGCTACGTCGAAATAGTTATACGGCGAATTACCAGTGACAGTAGGGGTAAAACCACAAAGTCCAAGAATAAAATATGCTACAGATTGTGGTCTGGTATGGGTAACATTGATATCGTAAATAGAACTAAGCAATAATGGATCTATGATTCTGTTTCATGGTTCAGCGAATAAAGAGACTGTGGACGACAGCTAGACCGCAAACGCCGGCACAGACAATAAATCCAAGAGGATATCCGTTCGGATTGCCTTCAATACTGACTGACCAAAGCTAGAAAAGATGTGGACCATCCTTAGCCAGATCCATGCTTTCAGAAAACAGAACCCTACCCATCCGCCTGTGACAGGACCAATACATCGAGCTAAGCTCACAATACTTTGTGCGATGCCATTGGCAAAGCCGACAGCATTAGGAGGTGTCACTGAAAAGTGTGAGAGTTGGCGATTGTGCGATGTGTGAAGGTGCACTTACTATAGTTCAACAAAATCGAGATGGCGGTATATCCAAAAGTACCTCCACAGAAACGCAACGCGCTAAGAGCAGATAAAGTGAGTAATGATCGAGCTTTTCGGAAATCAGGATGGCTTACGTGCTAAGAGTCAGCGCTATAGAGAATGACATTATCATGATTGCACCAAAGACATATCGAAGACTAACCAGTCATGAGAGGGAGATTTCCATCTTCTCCTTCGCTAGCGAAAGGTACCCGATAGAGAACTACGGAAAGATACGATGGAATGAAGAATAGTGTACCAAGACGGAACATGGTCAGATGCGAAAAACGACCTCGCGGGGGGCTAGGAACATGAAACGGATGAGAAAGAGGGTTAGCTTCCGATGTTGTTGAATGCTCACCCAAGATTCCTTACGTCATACAGGTGACTGCGTTAACAAAATGATGAGAGGGGAATACGACAGACTAGACATACGGGTACAGATAAAACTGGTAGAAGATTTGGGCCAGACACATCAACGCGACTGTGATAGAGTCGCATTAACTCCAAAGATTTACATCTATCAAAGCAGAACTCACTAAGTTGGGCAAAATGTCCCGCGTTCAAATTGAGACCTCCGGAATCATAATCGCTGGCGGTAGTGAAATGTTTAGCACGATCTACTCCAGTTCAGACTAACAGTACTCACGTAACAAGATAGGACATGAATATTTGATCATGTGTAGTGCTATGTAGTGCTAACAAGCCATACTGAATGATGACCTGTGTTGGAATTTGGGACGACAACGTAGGCGGTTTTTCGAACAGTGCCTCGTCTTGTTCAGGTACAATGGCTGATGTACGTCTAGATTCCAAGATGGGTTCCAAATTCTCATTCATATCAGAAGTCACCGCCTCTTCGTCACGGAGTAGGAGCTGCTGCGCATCCAGAACTGCAGATGGAGTCCGAACACCAGGATGAGCAAAAATGCTAGGAACATTTGAAAGTCTGCGAGATATTGGAGTACCGTATTCTGAAGTGCTACCGTAAGACGATTGGCGGATTGGGATTGCCCTAGAGTGCACAGAAGGGCGACGAGGTGACCCGAACGGCTGTTGACGAGGAGAGCCAATAGCTGGACGAACAGAGGAGCCACCAACGGATGCTCGAGAGCTGCGACGTGGACGAGGTGTAGTAGGTGAAGGGATATCATCGGCTGCAAGATCCCTGATAGAGCCACCATCAGAGTCATCGTCACCCTGATCGGACCCCACTTCTGAATCACTTTCAAAAGGATCCTCATTGTCAACGTTCATTGCAGCGGCAACCCAAAGATCAGCAATATTCGTGACCGCATTCTCGTTCGCCATGAGCAACCTTTGCGCGAAATTCATGTCATTGGTGAATGATTCACGCAAGGGAAGCCCATCTGCATTATTGCTACTGCGCCGGCCATAGCTGACTGCACTACCCCGGCGATTTGATAGCCTTCGAGCCAAACTTGCGTTGCTTGCCAATCGATTTCGATAGCTACCGTAGCCGTAAGCTGAACCGTTGTATCGACTGGGTTTCGAATTGGATACTGTGCGGGTCCGATCGAGTCTAGCTCCAGTAGACATAGGAACAGCCGGCTGAGCTGGAGGAGTTTCAAAGCCGACATCGGTTACGCGAGTAACAAAGTAACCGGAAAGCTTCTTTCCAATCGACCTTCTGATTGAACCGGTAAGCGTACCACGACGCTCTTGATTTTCGAATATTGGACTGGGTGGTACAGATCCTTCGTCTTCTTCAGGAATTGGTGGATGGTTATATATTTTTTCGGGGGGCAGCTGTATAGCTCCCTGGCGAGGACCACCATCAGGCCCGAGAAAGCAAGCCAAAAATGAGCCTTTGTAAAATGTCATCAGTTGAACATTCAGACGAGGATCATATCTTACCAGTAAGAGTTACAAAAGCAGCCAAAATACATGGAAGGAGATAAGGGAATTCGACAAATATCGGAACCTGAGAAAAAACGCTAGGCCACTTGTCCGCTGGTCTTTCGACTAGTGACCTGATATCAGCCCAAACTCATGTTCAATTGGAAGCTCTTACAAGTTCCGCCAATGATAGCACCGGCAACACCACCCAATCCCCAGCAGAAGCTGTGAACCTTATTGAATGTAGGCATATGGCAAAAATATTGTTTGACATACCCAAGGATAGCGTAAGCTCTACCTTCATTACTGGCGTCTGTCACAAAAGCAACAGAGCCTCGAGCAACACCTACAGCGCCTGCGAAAATTCCTTGTAGAAGACGTACACATATGGCTTGCTGAAGAGAAGTAGACGTTCCAAAGACTGCACAGGTCACTGCACTACCTAGTAAGGAGATAATCAACACGGATCGTCGACCGTGCTTATCCGCAATAGTAGCCTAACAATTCCCTAAGTGAGGTAATGTAGTGATATCTTTCAGCGCCGTACCCATAACAAGGAAGTCAAGAATTGAGTCAGGAAGAAAGTTGCCACTAAATATTATGTCAAATTTGAAAATTTGAGTGTGTCAGTAATCAGGTAGACGCACCAAGGATTCCAGTCCAAAACGCAATTTCAGCTTCGTCCGTGATCTTCCCGAAGCCTAGCATTGACATTATTGAGACAACCCATTCAAAACACAAGGTGAAACCTAGGCTTACCTTTGACCATGAACAGTAGGAATGGTGTGGAAACATTAGCGGAAAGAAATTCGCCCAGTAGAGTCTGAAAGCCAGATGAAGATGAATACAAAAAATGAGATAACGAACGCACGATTGACAGCACAATCATGGAAAGGGCCGGCAAGGGGGTCGCATAAGCCTCTGGTGCTGGCTGAGAAACACTGGGAATGGGAGCCCTGTCAATGCTGGGTGACACGATGGCGCTGTTCTCGTCATCGGTACTATTCTTGAAAATGAAGCTCGGACGACGCAAACTGCCAAAAGAAATCCGAGGAAGAGCCCTACGTAGAGCAGATCTACTTGGGGTGTTATCATTATCGTCCAAAGCAGAGTCATCAGTTCCGAATGTTCGACGAGGAGGGACTACATGGCGGTTCGACTTTGGCGGGTTCATGATGAGCTCTCAGCTCGATGCTGCTCCACTTGCAGAGTGAAGACTCAATAAGCCTGGAGCTATCAAGAGATAATCAGCACAAGACAATGAGATTGTGCCTCTATTCACATAACCGAAAGGAATAGTGTTCAGTTATCAGAGTAAGAGCAGCAGAACAGTTCGTAGTGACGTCGTCACGAAGTTGGAAGTTGACGATCATGTGATCCGCTTCTGATGATGATTGAACTTCGTGCGCTTCGTTGACCTTTGTCAAAGTTACTACTGCTCCAAAACTCGACTTTGTAGCTCTTTCTTGGGAAGTGGGTTCAAATGGCCGATGCAAAGGATGTCATGCAAAGTATGTATGTCATGCTGAAGATCAGCTCAAACTAGGTTCAAAACTGGCAAGCGCCGTATTCCGAGTGGCACTGCTGCCACTAATGCAAAACATGAGTCCAGCGTTTGTGGTACTTGTTGTCCGTGCTATTCTGTCCTCTAATTGTTTAAGGCGTGTAGTATTCTCCGATACTGTCCGGTTAATATTCAGAATCCGAAAATATGTACTTCGACCGGAGTCATACTATTCTTCATGACTTTCAGCTTACTATAGTATGTATCAACTTCACTGGAATGCTCTCCAATATGCCCACTCGTTAACTAGCCGCAGGGATATCTTGAACTCAATTCTTGTATCCCGATTGTGGATATCCCTGATTCATCGGACTTATCATTTCAAGTTTCCTGGGTCCGATACAGATTGGATTATACTTGACTGTTAATCTCAAGAGTTGATTGCGTCACCCGCACTTGTGTTAGGGATGATTGACTTGAATGTTCAAGGATGAAATCGTATATGACTATCGGAGAGTCCGAGGGTATCGATCGTCATACTGAGCGCACTCGGGACAGGGCTCCGACGCATGCTAGTCATTCAAAGTCGGTCATCTAAAGGACTCCAGGGTTAACGCACCTCAACGTCGTAGAGAACTCGAAGCCGATGATTTGAAACATCATCCTCGCTCCTCCACTCTCAAATTTTGTGTTTGAGAAGTCGATAATGGTATCATGACTGGTGCGGACCTCCCGTTTGTCACCGAGTGGGACTGCAAATCTCCCATGTCGTGGGCGGATATCGGTCTTTTCCCGTCAACGATTTTCGACCTCAAACTATCAGTGCTAGTCGGGGGTTGTTTTTTTAAAAAAAAATTTCTCCTTACAGGGATCGTGGTGTCGGAATGACTAGTACTGGCGGTGTGTTCTCATGATCACAGCCAAAAAAAAATTCTTAGTGTCCCATCCTCAAAAGACCTCGACCAGTCTTCGATCTCACACAAATACCATGTAGTATGCCGTGGAAGCGACCACTTACGGGATATGCACCGGACTTGAGAAAGAGTATTCTTCGGAGCTTCACATCCTCAATGGTATATACATTCCTAATCCGGGCGAAGAAAGGCTCGGAGAAAAGAAATTAGCTTGAAGCTGATGAGATAAATCAGGTCTAAATGGAAAAAAAAAATCTTACGGGGCTCACCTAACAATATGCACTGAATTGATGCTAACTCGAATTGCTCTCCATTAAGCATGATATCATCAGCGTGGCTAGGTCCTGGTAGTGCTGTCTCGAGATCTGACCTATATGCTCCGAGTCTTCGAAGATTCAATCGTACCTTAGCAAACTTTCGAGAGAAAGAAAAAATCTTTATATCACGCTAGAATGCAAGCAGTATGTCTATAATATCACTTGATGTCTTGTCAATTTTGCGACCAACGGTGGCGGGCATCGAGGGAGCACTATACCATCCCCGGCTAGCTGCCATTTACAGAAATAGTATCGGCGTTAGGCGTTTTCGGCTGTATAATGATTTTCATTAGAGCTAAGTACCGCAGTGAGAATGAAGCCTGATACAGATCTGAGAGCATAGGAGGCTTTTCACTATACAGAAGCATACGTAGTCGTATGCCACACTGACTTCGAGCAGAGAGCAGATTTCGTAACACCGCACGAAATGGCAGTCAACTTGGAAAAGAAGTACTAGAGCACATGCAGGTAAATTACAAGGACACGGCCAGCGAGAGAAGCTCAGGTTTGTGTTATCCAGTCCAGTCGAAATGAGAAGCAATTTGAAGAATTCCTTCGACGGTCTACTGTCTTGATTCAACGCATTTGCAATTACATACAACCTAAAGTCGCCACGGCGCTTCAAGCCGATAGCACGGGAGCACCGGCATCTTCTCAAGCCGTTCCGTTGACACGTCCGGAATCCAAATGACTCGTTCCAACGACGCCATCAAATCCTGTTCTCCCCGTTGACAATCCAACCGGTTTTACCCCCATCTCTCACTGTATGCATAGATCATTCCAAGGTGCCAATTTGCAGAGCTTTCTTTGTGTCCATGCAATCAATGCTGTGTTCGTCGAACGGTAACGACTGAATATTTCTGACTTTACCAGAGCTAAGACGGGAGATTGAACACGTTATGTGCGGATTATGGACAGCCAACTCGGGAGTTCCTGGCTCCCTTCGATATCTATCGCGGGACCCATTCAATCTTGGTAATCTCATACATACAACACATTATCAATTGGGTACGAAACGATATCTTCACGACGTTTTCGGACTAATATACACCTGTGCTTTGGGGAATACGCCTCGGAATAAGGCTCTCTATAGATTGCCGAATTCGGTGCTGTCCGATCGTGTTATGTCTGCGTATACTTAAAGGCTGTTAGCTTCCGTTCGTCTTACCATACTTCCATTTCTCACTTCTAATCATCCTTCCCATTTCTAATCGCCTTTCATTCACCTCGCTGTTATCGTTTGGCTTTTTCCCTTGCTAATTTCGCTGATTCAACAACTCGCTATGGTTTCCGTTACTCCTACAAAGTTTATACTTCCGGATCTCGTATCTGACTGCCCTTATCCACTCCACATTAACCGCCATAGAAAACAAGTCACTACTGAAACCAAGAGATGGCTTTTCAAAGGTGACAATATGGAGAGTAAGATACGCGTCAAATATCATGGGCTAAAGTGTGGCACGCTATCTGGTATGTGTTTTTGTTTGCCGTTCAATAGTCCTCGCCCTTACATACAAAAATCTAGCCATGGTCTATCCTAAAGCAGCTTATCCTCAGCTAAGAGTTTGCAATGACTTCCTCACCTACCTATTCCATTTGGACAACCTTTCCGACGATATGGACAACCGCGGAACCATGACTACAGCAGATGTGGTGATGAATTCATTGTATCATCCAGGACAATACCAGTCTCCACGTATTGGAAAAATGACTAGAGAGTGAGTTAATCCTGATCTAGTCCTGCTTCGTCTTGTTAACAACGCTAGCAGTTACTGGAAGCGTCTCATCAGCACTGCATCACCTGGAATTCAACAACGCTTCATGGAAACACTCGACTTTTTCTTCCAGAGCGTGACAGAGCAAGCTCACGATCGTCAGGAGAGCGCGATCCCTGATCTTGAATCATACATTGCTCTTCGCAGAGATACGTCAGGTTCGCTTTTTAGTCCACGTTGTATTCGTCAATTATTAATATTCTTTTCGTGTCCTTTGACGTTAGGATGCAAGACATCTTTCGTACTCATCGAATACGCGAACAACCTCGATATACCAGATGAAGTGATGGAACACCCACTTATTCGTAGTTTGAACGAGGCTGCAAATGATTTGGTTACGTGGTCTAACGTATGTCGTCTCATTTTTTTCACCTCCTATCCATAATATTAATCAAAACACCATTTCCTCGTGCTCTCCACGCTCACCACTCAACCCGCACCTTATTATTTTTGCCCTATGCCCATCGTTGGTTCCTGGTCGCATCAACAGGACATCTTTTCTTACAATGTCGAACAGTCGAAAGGAGACACGCATAACATGATTCCCGTCATCATGAACCATCACTCTCTCGATCTTCAGCCTGCGGTTGATTTTGTTGGCCAACTTTGCAAGCAGTCTATCGACCGTTTCATGAACGATCGAGCTCAGCTACCGTCTTGGGGTCCAGAAATAGATCGACAGGTTAAAATCTACATAGACGGACTGGAGGACTGGATGGTTGGGTCATTGCATTGGTCCTTTGAGTCGGAAAGGTACTTCGGCAAAGGGGGAAGGCACGTGAAGAAGACCAGGGTGATAAATTTGCTGCCCAAGCACGCATAGAAGGTTTGCTACTTTTTGTTCAAGCGAAATCCTCGCTCACACCATCTCCTACTTAGACATCTCCAAATCTCTTTTTTTTTATTCGTTGACCGTTATTTTGACGAGCCTCCAAAGCCTCCTCGCCAAGTCCTGAACTCAACAAAGTGTATCACTCTAACATCAAGCTCTTAACCTATATCGCCATTGTATCATAGCTTTGTTTTTGCTTTCGCATTGCTTGTAATAGATATATCTCCGTCCCGAACTGACTAAGAACCTCGGACCCACATTCCTTTCTTTTCTTCTTATTTATATATTTTACTCTTGTCCTATTGTTCACATTACTATCATCATCCACACTCGTTTGTTTCGCTGCTAGACTTCCTATTTATATCTATATGGACTTTAGCTCTATGCTATCGCGTTAGTTGTAGTTTTCCACTCCAGTTCCTATCTATAAATGAACGACTCCGTCAGGGCGTTCAATATACAATACTTTCTAATCCAGCTCATACTAGTCTCCCGTGGTCCGATCCCTTTGGTTTCGTGTAAAGATGAGTCAGTTCAGCACCCTCTTACGGTTCAAGGTTCTTCTTTGGTCTCGGTAGTGCCTAAAGCACAGGTGTGTGCTGTTGTCCATATGTAATGAACGTGAATTATGGTGCATCCTTAGGGCGGCAGCCTCAAACGACACTGTACAGAGCCTCTTGTAAGAATGAATTTGTCCAGATCAAGAAAACATCTTCAGGTGAAAGCTACCCCCGGAACGATGGAGTCATTATTCCTGTATAAGATGTACCTAGGAGCGATGCTGACGGTCGCATCGACAATCTATCGAAACTCATCACTCCAAGCGAGGGGAACAGGAAACAGCGGTCATGCTCATGAAGTGACCTTCCTATTGCGGTATGTACTACATGGAACCTGTCGAAGATCTCCATTGATGATGCGCTACCTTAGAAAAAAACCTTGTGAGGTAAATGTAAGGCGGAAGGAACTTTCATTGGTGGAGCTTGATCAAAGCAAAACCGGATTTCCTAGAGAGCACATATTTCGGGAGTCGGGAGCCCAGAACCGCTGCTGATCTGTGTATCGTAAGTATAAACGGGATATCGACGAAAATAAGTTTGCGTCACACAATTCGTTTTTTATATTGAAGGGCTTTACAACGGACCTGAAGTGATACAATTATATTGAGTGGAAGCTTGACGACCAATGCGTAGGTAATAGACTATGAGGGACCCCGTCATTTGTGCTCGATTACTTGACCTGAAAGGGAGTTAGACCAATCAGATACTGTCGCCGAAATACAGGATTAGGCCTCGGAGATTATTCTCTGTGTTCTTGATCGTAGGATGAATGGAATCGGTTGGACGAAGTGGCTAAACAGGCTAGATCCTCATATACTGGGCTATGTGGTTAGAACATTGCAGCATACACATACACCGCGCCTTGAAGGAGAAAACTTGATTGATAGGAACACAACTTGTAGCTCGACGGGGACCGGGACGGATCTATCATCTATGTACCAGCCAACTGAGATCTTTTGTTCCACTGGCTAGCAGGCTCTTTACCACGACGAGTAAGTTTGGAGTTAGACCCTCTTCCCTGGCCTAATTTAGAGTGTTGATGTTTAATGACAGAACGCTATCTTATTGAGCAGCTGAGGGTATCAAGATCAAAATTAGTGAGGGGTAGAAGGTGTCCATAACTAGCCTCACCCGATGCATGCGGAAAGATGTTAAATTCGGACGGCTTGAATATATGATATATCTACGCCCGACAGTCATTCCTTGACGTTGATGACGAAGCTAACATTGGCAATGAATGATAGGAATGGCTGTGGATTCCATAGCAGGCATGACAAAACAAAACAATCAGATTTAGAGGGAGCTTGAGAGAGCTTGAGAAGGAAAGTGACCGGAGTCACGAAACTCCGACGCGACTTTACTGTATACATGTCCGAGGCTGGGACACAGTGTTTCGACAGATGGCTTGGTTTCGCTACATATCGCACATTTTGAGTATGGCACAATACTGGGATTGTAGATACCCCTTTGATATATCCTTGAGCTTGAAGACGATGGATTGACACATACCAGCCTATCTCCTCATATGACCCCACACTACCAATGACCAGGAAAAATCGATACCGAACACCCCACAAACATTGCCAAAATGCACAAGACTGCTAACTCTTTCCAGAGAAAATGTGTTAGGGTACGAATGCGTCGAACATGGTATCTCGGTCCCATCAAGCCTCTAAAATCACAGAAGTAAAATACGTCGTTGGGTATCAATATGAGATCATGTCATACTTGGATGCCGCATTCGACTTGCTATCAATGTACTCGTATACGCCCGGTTTGAATTCTTCCCTTGGGATTATGAACGTAGGTGCACCTCCATCCGGGATCCAGAATGCTGCCCCACTGCATGTTGGATCTGGGTGGGAGGCCGCATAGAAGATTACTCCCGCGATTCTAGGAACTGGAGCCAGAGGGATCCCTGCTAGTTGCAGTCGGACGATGCCAGGAACTAAAGACGTCGCTGATCGAATTGAAGGGTGAATAACGTCCATTGACGCCAAACTGAATCTATACATGCCTGCAAAAAAGGGATGGATACTAGCGATGCGAAGGCCTCGAGATGCGAAAGAGGAATCCAGAGAGCGCATGATTCCTAGAACAGCATGTTTTGAAGCGGTGTACATTGGCGCTTGAGTCAGAGCGGTCCATGATGCTGAAGACTCCATCAGCTGCCTTATCATTCAAAAGGGCCTTGGTGTACCGATTGAGCCTACAAGGACAACAGCCTTCAAAGAAGAAGACCGCGACGTACGATCTTCTTGTGGTCGATTCAGCTGAAGGTAATGTTGCGCAAGGTGAACAGCTGTATGTTCGGGATATAAATGAGCCATATATGGGATCAAATAGCAAAACCAATTCACTGTACAGAACCCCGGTCAGATTAACGTCGATGGTAGTAGTAAGCGGCTTCGTTGGACGTTCTTTGCTAAAGTCATCTAACATACGACCATAAATTTCTCCGACACCTGCGTTTGCGACCTGAATAAGTTCCTGTAAGATCAGTGACATGGAGGTAAAATCTTTGTCTACGCACTACAATGTCCACTGAACCAAACTCCTGAACAGCGAGATCGTACATTGCTACTAGATCCTCCCACACAGTAACGTCGCATCTACACGATGTTGCTTCACTAATCAAACCCTGAGAAGATAGTACGAGAAGATAGTAAGAATTATAACTACTACTCACCCTTCGTTACTTCGTATCTCTGATACAGTATCTTCTGCGCTAGACGCGTTCTTGTCAGCGACCACGACTTTTGCCCTGTTCAAAGGCTCAGGTGGGCCATCGAAGATCAGCAAGAGGCAGACCCATATGATGCAAATAGGATGGCCGTTGCTCGTCCTATACTAGCTCCTGCACCTGCGAAGTGTGTTTGTCCTTTGTTCAACACACGTCAAGGGGTGAGTTACCAGTAATGATGACGGTCTTCCCTCTGACTCTTTCGTAGTACTCAGTGAGTGCTTCGTCTGGAATGACGCCCATGAGAGCTGGGATATCTCGCTGCAGATGAGAAGAAACTGTGTCTATTATAGTAGTATCACACAGGTGTATATGATAGACGGCGGCAAAATATTTATCTACAAATGGGCGCTAACCAACTCAAAAGACTTTTTCTTTTCTCCTGGCAAGATGAAAGATACCCTGTCTAGAAAGCGCGTTTCCTCGGCTTTGGCAGGCTCTTCGAGCAAGAAAATCAAAGTGAAGCATAATAATGCTGATGCTCTTCCTTGGAAAATCGTTTCACGTCCGGTGGATACTGGATTGGACGGCGATGATGGAATTCTAGAACTGGAGGAAGTAGAGGGCGTAGAGATCACATACGAAGAGACTGAACAAGGAAAAGTTGCTCGATTTAATGTGCGTTGAACTACCCCTGCTCTGACTGCTTTTCATGAATTGAGGTGTCCAGGTTATTGACGTCGATGAGGAAATGCTAAAAGAAGAGAATGCTGAATCTGAGGAGCCTGTGATGGGCGACCCCAAGGATGATCAGGTCGCCGGAGAGGAATTTTTCGACTGTAAGTCCCATGTACTCTTCATATAAAGTACCAATATTTACTCATCGCAGCAGAAAAGCTCCTACCAGAATGGCATCCTTACGGTCTCCATCCTCAACTCACCAAATGTCTTCACCATGATAACTTCCTAGAACCTACGCCTATACAAAGTGCAGCGATTCCTTTTGCTCTCAAACAAAGGGATGTCGTTGGAATTGCTCAGACGGTTAGCTTTCTGCTATTTGAATCGTTTTTCCACTCAAACCCTAGTAGGGATCTGGTAAAACCCTAGCATACGGCCTTCCGATCCTTCATAAATTGCTCTCGACAGCACCATGGAAGCCCTTGTCTAAGCACCGACCTGTACAAGCACTCATTCTGGCTCCAACTCGTGAACTTGCCCTACAAGTTTCGACCCATTTAAACGCATGTGTTAACACTCAGAAGAATCCAATTAAGCAGGAAGACGCAGATGCAAATGGGAACATGCTAGAAGAAAATAATAGAAAGAGAAAAGGAAAATTGGATCCTCCCGCCAAGAAACCGCCACCGAGGGTTAGCGTTGCGGCGATAGTAGGTGGCATGTCTGCTCAAAAACAAAAGCGCATTCTAGATAGAGGCGTAGATGTACTTGTGGCGACTCCGGGTCGATTGTGGGATATCATAGAAGAGGTGTGTGGTGACCCTTCATCTCTCGTCTCTATGCTGAGTTCTACAGGACGAAAATCTGGCCAAGGAACTAAGGCGACTCAAGTTCCTTGTTCTGGATGAAGCAGATCGTATGATTGAAGCAGGCCATTTCGCTGAACTGGACAACATTCTTCGACTTACCTTACGAGAAACTGAGTGAGCATGCTTATCCATGATCTACATTTCGTTGACCTAAAGTTCATCAGGGAAGAACAAATCCCTGACGACCTACCATCCATCCCTAGCCAGCGCGACTCCCCCGTCGAAGACAACAAAGGCAAAATTGCTCGAGATCAGATGCAGACATTCGTATTCTCTGCCACGCTCAGCAAAGACTTGCAAAAGAACGTCAAGAGGAGAGCTAAGCCACAGAAAATGAAACATCCCAAGAAGAATGAGAAGGCAGCGTCGACACTTGGTGGGTAACACAACGAATTGTTGAGACTGTTTGTTCAAGCTTTGGCGTCGACAGATGATCTTCTGCTACGATTGGATTTCCGTGACCCCGACCCAGAAGTTATAGACTTGAGCCCTGAGGGCGGTGTAGTCTCGACTTTGACCGAGGGAAGGATTCAATGCCTTACTGCAGACAAGGTTCGTCTCCGCGCATCCTCCCTTGTCTACATTCCATTTTTTGTTTTCAATTTTGTCATCTTCTGATATTTTCTCCCTTGTCTTAGGATGTGTACCTATACTACTTTCTTTTACGATATCCCGGCCGCACTCTAGTATTCTTGAGTTCAATAGATGGAATCAGACGCCTGTCACCATTGGCAGACCTCTTGAATATCAAAGCTTACCCTCTGCATTCCCAATTGGAACAAAGGCAAAGACTGAAGAATTTGGACAGGTTCGTAGTTGGATCTATCTAGATACAGCAGTTCTCTTCGGCTTTTACTAAAGCCTTGCTTCTTCCACCTGTTCATTCACAGATTCAAGTCTATCCCAAACTCTGTCCTTCTCGCGACGGATATAGCTGCCCGTGGGCTCGACATTCCCAGTGTTGACCACGTAATTCACTATCAGATCCCTCGTTCCGCAGATGTGTATGTTCACCGGAATGGGCGAACAGCCCGAGCCATGAGGAAAGGATTCAGTATGTTGATGTGTGCGCCAGATGAGCGTAAAGTCGTCAGAGCGCTTCTGGGGAACCTTGGCCGACGTGAGTCTTGTTTATCTTTCAGATTATAAGGTTTCTAAAAATATTTGCAGAAGAAAGCGAGATCCTGGAAATGCCTATCGACCTCGGTATGCTCGACAAACTCAAATCCCGGATTCAACTCGCTCGACAAATTGAGACTATGCATCACAAATCCAATAAGGCCAAGTATGATCGAAAGTGGTTAAAAGAGACCGCTGAGGCGATGGAGATCGAGTTGGACTCCGAATTTGCTAGGTGCTTCTAATAATCATCGGTCTCTCTCTCTCTCTTTGTCTCAAGAATCTTTGCAGTGATTCGGACGATGAGAATGCTACGAAACGTCAACGCAAAACAGATCAAGCCAAAACCGCTACCATGAAGGCTCAACTCAAGCATATGCTCTCCCAGCAACTTATCGCTCGCGGTATATCTGCTAGATATATCACATCAGGCAGCAACCATATTGTAGACGAGCTCATATCGGGAGAGTGTAAGTACCAATGTCTGTTTATCATTTTGCACTTAGTTTATTTACCCCAAATGTCTTCTTCTATACAGATAACGAAAAGATGCTCGGGGTAGGAATTGATGACGCAGGAAGTGACCTTACTCAAGTGAAGAAAAAAAAAAAGCCGGCGACAAAGCCGTCCAAGGCCATTACTAAGAATGAGAGTGAGGAAGAGTGGACAGGCATTGCTACTCATAATACTTGAATTCTTCTTTATCGCGAATAATCAAACCCTGGATTTCAGTCTCTACATTTACTCCCATTTAAAACCCAATATGTTATCAAAATAAAAAACCAAGATAGAACCAAGAACCAAGAACCAAGAAAAAAAGACGAAAAGATTACGCCAAAGTGCTGAGTTAATTACCACCCAGTTGCGCAGAGGTCAAGGCATCATAGGTTGGGCAAAGTTGATTCCAAGCGTCTATTGTGACAGTCAACAAATAGTGTTCGACCTAAGGTACAAAAAAGCTTACCAGGGACTGGATTAGCGGCAGCTACGTCCGGAGCATCCTCAGCAAAAACAATTGCAAAGCCACTACCGACAAGCCTTTCAAAGATAATTCTTTTGTACACAGGGTCAAGACTCACGCTTCCAAGTGCCAGTCTATATGACTAATAAACGAGCTTAGCATATATGAGCGCCATCAACAGGAACAGTCAAACTTACCAGTGAAGGAACCCTGCCGAAAGACATTTCCACTCAGTTTCTGCGAAGTCAAGCATTACTTTCACTTACAGGGTCCAGCATTATCAGTAGCGAAACGGATGGTAACATTGTCGGTCGCTGCACCGGTAGACACAACATCTCTACGCGGAGGATTGATATAGTTGTATACAGAGCTCCCAGCGCTTCGAACTACGTCGAATGTGTGCTGAAGGCAGATATTGGTCAGCACCAACGCAGGAGTCGGGGAGGAGGAAATTGCACTTACTCCGTGAAGATGGAATGGGTGCTGGTATAGGATGTCAATGATGCACTAGAGCATGGACAAAGAGAGAACTTACAGGACCACCGATTGCTGCGACTGCTGCTGTGTTGAAGCTGAGCTGGATAACCGAATTCAAAGGTAAGGTATATACTGAGCCACTGGGAAGGAGCTCAGCTATGAACGTCCTTGGTAAATAAATTTAAATGTAAATCAGTGTAAATCCTACTACCTGCTGTAGTGGCTCCACTCAGGATCTGAAGCAAAACAGGCACTGTAGGCGGTACAAAGGAAACTCCATTGATTTCGAACCGCCCCGCAACCTGAGAGCATGATTAAACAAGATGTTCATTTTGAGGCATCATGTACACATACAAATGACAGGACCAGATTGAGGTCAACGTTCACGCCGTTTGCTGTAGCATTTCCAGGCTGAGAATGATGTTATCGAGTCAGAAGCAATGCTTGCGGACCAACAATTAATACTCACAGCACCGGGATTTGCAAGAGGCTGGTCATATAATGTGCAGCACAAAATAGAAAGACATCGATTTAGAAACATACCACAAGACTTGTCTCGTGTAGAGGGTTGATAGAAGTCTGGACAGTGACCGGGTCTGCGACAGGAGCGCCAGAATAGCGCAAAATCGCGCTGTTTATACCGCCAGTAAAGCCAGTATTGCCATTGTTAGGATTGGCCCGTATCCCTACCACAGAAGTGAGTTTCCTGAGCGTCCTAAGAATCATGGATCTACGCACAATAATTACCAATAAGTTGGTCTGCGACGAGCTAAAATCAATAGGTTATGGCACTTAGAACATCTTGGAAGGCTACAGGAAAGTCCTGGACTCACGACGAACGAGTATCGCTGAGCTTTTGACATGATTTGATTCATCAGTGAGCCTTTCAGCAATCAATAGTGAGGTATCTGACTTACCAGCAAAGATTTGGATGGAGTCAGCTAGCACGGGCAAATGATTGACACCATCAGCTTCAATGACCTGCATTCGAATCGTGAGCTTCACTAAAATTTTAGGAAATAGGCTGCGTACGGTGAATGAGTGCCCATCGATCGAAAACACAAAGTTCGGATCGCATGATATTGAGACCAAACGGAACCGATAACTTGAGAACAGGAATTGGAAAACTAAAATGAGCATTTTGTTTTGGACTACTGACCGGCGACCTAGCACGACGTTGATAACAGCTAACGGTGCATCGGATGGACCGTTGACGGATCTTCCTACTCAAACGGTGAATTTGTACCTGTAATAAACAGCTATTAAAACTTACCGAGCCCATTGATGAGAGTAGCGTCTGAAGTCCTAAATGCGAAATTAGATGAGGCTGTTTTATGCAACGAGTTTGGATACATACGGAACAGCACCAGCTTGAGGCGCAGGAACATCTGATGAATCGTAGAAAATGTGAAATATCGTGATCATACAACTTTGGGAGGAACAAAAATACTTACGATACCTAGCCGTTGAGAATATAGCTTATGAGAAACTGAGCCAAGTCAAAAACAACGTACCAGTCAGCAAGTGTGATAACGGTTGAATCTAAGTATATATCGATGAGAATATTATCTCCCTGCATGGAAAACACAGTACCATCATCTACGTCGTATAGGTCAGCGTACGGATCTTGGGGGTCATATACTACTAAGGCTCCGCGCAACCCGTCGCAGTACTGGGTGGCTGTATCGATTGTCAGTAAGGATGGCTAAAAGGACTCGATAAAGAAAGATGCGGACATAGGTGGCTATGATACCAGAACTGAAGATTATTCAGATAAAAATGGCTTCGCATATCGGATAACTCTTACAGTCTGGAAAAGGATTCAAATCCAAGTTCAAAAAGCGCCATGCATAGTAGAGTACGTACCCCAGCTTGATCAGGAACATTGAAATTGTACAGGAAGGAATCACCGGACGCGATAGGACATTGATTCACAAATGCCCTGGAGACTTGGAGTTGAGACAAATCGGAAGCTCAATGGCCATGCTTAGTACATACGGTCTAGGAGCGGAATTACTTGGTCAGTAAAAGGATCGCAGCGTATGTCATTTTTTCGTACCCGTCTGCCCAATTGGTTGTTTTTTGGAAAAGGCCATGCCAATGCTGAAAACAAGGACGATGAACAAAAGCTCTAAAAAAGTTCTCCAATACGTACAATTGACGTAGACAACAGCATAGTCCCGTTCGTAAGCTCGTCAATGACATTGATTTGGAAATTGTCGCCCTATTCATATGTGGAAATTTTATCAGTCCATAGTAGTCAACGATGTTGGTGACTTCAAACAAACTTTGTTACCAGTGATGAGAGGACCCGGAAAGACGCCCTCAGCAAGAACACCAGAGCGATTGAAGCCATCAGGCTGGATGAACGAGTTCACGATATGCAGATCAGTGACAGGGCCTATGGCTGCCAAAGCCCCGCCAATTGGTCCTAACAGCACAAACCACAAAGAATGAAGCATGGAAAAAATATGGCGAGGAGTAGAGAGAGAGAAGGCAAGACGGGGAAGTCTGAGGTTGATACAGGAACTTTCCAGTCTAAATACTGGCCTCTCGAAGAAGATATTAAATTACCATTCTGTCCTGACCCAGCATTCTGTTTTCAGCTCAATATCAGCGGATAACTTGGACTCGCCGGACTTCATTGAGTGCCTGGATATGTAGAAGAAAAATACAAAGAGTTTGTAACGTGAGAAGCTCAAAAGCCCAAAGACAGAAAGGGTAATAGCAATATCTTACCAGGTACCGTGGAGGACTCTATGAGATAGCTGTAGATCAGTCAGGTTGGCCTCGTCCGAGCGACATTGACAGGGGAATTGACAAGCATCGGCATACAATCTACTGAACGCGAAGTAGGAGCTACCACCTTTTACTATACCATCACGATTAAGGCGTGTGTTTCCTTCTTCTTCTTTATGAGTCAGAAATTAATTCCATCCTTGGGTAGCAGGAACTGTCTATCATTGCATTAAAGAGCCATGAAAAGGCATTCGAAGGTTTGAACTGCAAAGCATCACTTGAGCCGCGCTGAAGATGATGATCTATCAATCTAGCTGTTAGGATACTTACCAAAGTGGTGAAGATATTGAGAGCAACGAAAAAAAAACCGAGCACGGGGGACAAGACAATAGCGTCATCGAATTGGCAGGTCCAGGTCCCAGCTCCTGTTAGCTCTTCGGTGTTCGATTGAAAAAAGAGAGCTGAGCTGAACTGGCCGTCTGATTGGCGCGCGCTTACGCGTGCACACGGCAATCTTCAGACTTCACTACGATATTCTTCGAAACTCGCCACATGAAGGAGTGACTGTCAGGTACACTGAATGTCTAATTGAGCTTACCTGCCGCTCCTAATGACATTCGGCTTGGATATTATTTTATTACAGCAGACGGGCATGTCATAGTACTGTCCTTCATCAAGTAGTATTGGCCCTTCCGCCAGTGAGTTCGTAGCAAATCTCTCAGGCGCATCCGATCCCTGAGAAATGATTGACCAAAATTTGATTAGAACTGTCAAGCCCATGGGAAATGCAAAGGTGGTATGAGTATTGGAAGAACTTTGTAATGCAGGTCACCCTAACCTTCCTAATACTCTGAGATCGGATCCAGAGTGTGAGTCGGTAGATAAACCATGCCGCGAAAGTGACCACTCTTCTTATGAGTTCCAGTTCTGATTGTTGAGGAGATGTCGATGTATAAGCTTTTCGAATATCTCCAGGCCAGTGGTCAATTTACATTCTACTTGAAGCAGCCACATATATTATTCCCAAAATTAAGACTGTCCTTTCTTCAACCCTAAAGTTTTATCCGCCGATGTTGATTCTTTGTCAGTGCGTCTGCTGCTGAGTCAAACGTGAAGTTGAATGGTAAGCACAGTCTTCCGTGCTGTATTTGTGTCTCGTAAGATTTTGTTGAATTGACGGGAAGAATCAGTCCACAACAGGTACGGTAATAATGAGAGCTTCAAGAAGGTTGGTACCACACCGGACGTTGTTTTCAATTTTCAAAGGCCCATTCTTGCTTCACTGACCATCTCAGCTGAACGTATTCTGGACTGTTCCTGATGTTTTTCCAATTTGATTGAATAAGGAAAGCTCTCACACAATATACATTGAACAAGCCTACAGCGTAGATAATCTGACTTTAACATTTCCGAGTCCGACTCGTTTCATCAACAAGTTTATATGCACGACGGTCCTTCGGGGTTTGTTGTACATGTGCTATTTGGCAAGCCACTGACAGTGAAAAGCCAGCTGGAGGGACCGCAAATTCCGTTCAGAATACCCCGCGCAGATCGAACAACACCACTTTACCGGCACGGAGACATTATGCCAGGCCCTGTGCTGGCGAACGACGAAAATGAATTTGTATGATGACTCCTCAAGTTCTGTATATGTTTTCTTCGAAGTCTGAAGTTAGTATCCCCTCAACCGCTCCTATACTAATAGCAATTACACGAATACTCAGTACTCATAGGGGCGCATGCTTTGGTATTCTATTCTCAACATGCCGTCAATTTTGAATGATATTAAATCATTTACCTCTTTTGTACCTTGTGCTTTTCCCTCCACTGACGGGACCTCAGTGTTTTAATAATGTAACATCAAGAAGACAACTCGACACACGGTTTCTTTCGAATATTCCAACAGTTTTTTCAACTGCTTACGAGGTGCAATTTGGGACGACATGTTACTCCTAGTAGCATCCAAAGCAACAATTCTTCCTCGGTTCCTTGACATGCGAATTATTGCCTACTACCCACTGTATATTGAGTGTTTGCTTCCCATTGATGGATAAGTACTCGGTGTTCCAATAAACAGCGACTGTAGACCTCTGTAGACAGTCTTTGATATAGCAACGTCAGTAACTCGCTCATTACTGACTAAAAACCAATTGTTCCTAATTATCCGACCAGTCAGTGTTTATGTCCGCCATAAACTTGATCAGACGCATTACTATATTCTCGATGATTTCTTGGTTATCTCGAATAATTCCCTTATTCCTTGTAAACTTTTGGCGTTGCACCATATGGGCTTTGGATGTCAAAGATTGATTTTCGGTTTGGTGACTTGTATACATGCGCTTTGATAGGCTTCACTATCAACACCCCTGTTTAGGAAAAGAAAAAGGAATCATAAGTAACAGATGTGTTGGATCGCTACTTACGCGACGGAGATCAATTCTTCTTTCCACGGACACGATTGTCGGGTTTTAATTTTCATGTATAATACCTCTCATCGGCTTTTCGAGCAAAGATTGTCAAATTGTCGATTGAATAACATATATGTGTGACTTGTGACGTTGTTAATCCTTGAGCGCAGAGATTCTGAAGGATAGTTAATATACGAATAAAAAGGTAAGGTTCCGACAACATGAAAGTACATAGAGAATGATTGTACATCTCAGTTATCATCCAATTGATTGGATAAGAAGCATAAAAGAAAAAGGTACTAATGGAATACACTAGAGGAGGGAAAGATGTCGAAGATGAAGGTTTAGCACCGAGCTCTTGAGGGTCTTCAAACGCGCTGTGAACGATGAATTACGACTTGACAAGTAAGAGGCACGGTCGCCTTAGACTGAAGAGTCGGGCCTATGAAACAAGTTCGTGTGTAGTTGCTTGCGTTTTCGATGGTGGTTGGTTCATGAGAGAGGTTGAGCGCCCGAATCACATGCGCGCGCAAAGCTTTAGCTCCAACTATCACGATGACTCGCGAGCTCAACTGTCTTGTGCTTGACAGCCATGCCAGCATTGATCGCATTTTTCCGGTCCAGATCTCAGAGACAGATATCGTTGCTACTCTCAAGGAGAAAATCAAGCAGAAAGCACGCCCTGTATTTGAACATATTGATGCACATACTCTAGACCTCTGGAATGTCTCCGTTCCCGTTGAGGAACTCTCGGAAACTCATCTCCATGACCTCCAACCAGCACACGCTCCATTACCTCCGGTGAAGAGACTGAGTCGTTTATTTCCAAACACACCACCAGAAGAGCATCTCCATATTATTATACAACCTCCTGAAATAGCTAGTATGTCTTCAAAATTATTCGTTTTGTATGATATATCATGTTTTCTACAGCGTCTCCCAATCCACAACCCCTTCTCGAGCTGAATTGCCTAGTGCTCGGCGACCAACGCAATCACATCTTTCCGATTAAAATCGCCAAGACAAAGTCAGTCGGCTCGCTTAAGAAAGCAGTCAAGGAAAAAAAGCGACCACTATTCAATCATGTTCCCGCCGATGATCTTGCTCTCTGGCGCGTTTCCGAGGTTGTTGACCAAAATCTCGAAGATAACCTCAAAAAAATCAACTTTCTTGAGAAAGAATCATTATCACCAGTCGACGAACTATATAAAGTCTTTTCTAATCTGCCTGTCAAGGGTCGTTTGCATATTGTGGTAGGATGGCCAATAGACGGTAAGCTCTGTAGTTCTTTATGTAGCATTTCTGTCTCATTACTATCAGAGAGCCAGCAAGATGACGAACAGGAGGGCGCAGTTTTCGATCCATCTCTGCAGCGCAGGCGTTTGGACAGTGTGTATTTGCCATGTGTTATGTTATTGGAATGCTTAAGCTATAAACCGAAGGCTTCGACTTTGCTCGACCGACAAAGCGTGCGCGTACTGCTAAGGATGATGAAGAATGTATACGAGTTGATCCTGATCCAGTCCTCAATAGTTGTTTGCTGATACCTCAATTTTGATTGCTTAGCTCCCTCCACATTCCTCCGCCGTCTGAGAAATAAGGCTTTGAAGGCAGAGCTGCCAACCCTTGCAGCACTTCGAGCATTCTTGAACACTCCGCTCGAGGAATCAGTCAAAATCCCAATTTCTCAAACCCAATTCGATGGCATTCTCTCTGAGCGACCCGACGATATATGCACCAGGGAAGATGTTTCGGCGGTTTTCAAGATCGGAGAGGCTGGGCTACCTTCGTTGGAACTCATGCAAGCGCTTAGAGCACCCCGTTTTTCACGTACGGAAGTCGGATATACCCATTTTTGGGATTTCAATATTCGCGATATCCTTCAAGTACTCATTCCGGAGGCAGAGTGCATACGCGACAGCAACTACTACACAGGGATCGGCAAGATTTTCCCAGATTTTAGTTTCCTGATTCACAAGCGATGCGTTTTCCGAGGTGAAGAAAAGGGACCGATGAGTCCCGAAGATCCTGCACTCCAGCTCATAGAGAACATGGTGTGGGAGTATGACTCTGCGCCATATATCCTCGGTACTTATGGACACAGTCATCTCGAAGACTTTTTCTAATCAATGATTGTTTCAGGCTATTATGCCGATGAGACTGTGGTCACGTTTGTTGCAATTACGCATTCTGAAGATGGACGAATAATGCGTCATGATTTGGAAACAACAGACTTGAGGTTCACTGCTTACCGAATCCTCAACCTGAGGCGAATGATCAATATGAGCTTTATACTTCCCCGACTTGCGGCAATGGTGCACCAAGCCAGTCCCAGCTTTCAAATGCTCATGAGGTATGTACTGATGGTTATCTGAGTATGGTGGGCATTACTGATTTACGCAAGACCCAATTGTTACATCTCATTCCCCAAAGCAAAGCTTGTTATGAAGACATACACATGTGCGGATGGTCTAGATAGAGTTCGACATCTCAGCTGGGTCTATCGAACACTCAAGGAAGCCAATGTTCCCAATACTGACTCGCTTATCACCTTCAAGGGAGGTAATGTCTTTCTGGAACCTGTTGGTCGCGCTGCGCCACCCAACACTGTCGGTCAGCTGAGGGAATGCATTTTGTGTGTACTGGATGCACTCGAAGTATGTATGAAAAATTTCTACTTCATTGTACATACAATTTAATTGATGAAACACAGCTAGCTCATAGAATCCCACTCTATCATCGTGATATTCGGAAAGAAAATATCATCCAGCGGATTGACGATCCGTCCAAGTGGTTTCTCATTGACTGGGAACATGCTAGTACTATGCCAACATTAGCGCAGCCAAATTTTGCACGTGAGACTCATTCTCCTGCAATTTTTGAAAACAACCATGGGCAAGAGGTGGATATATGGGGTGTAGGATATTTGATCTTGGATGCTGGTGGTTTGATTTTGCCTGAGATTCGAGGGCTTGGAGATCGCATTTGTCGTGATTCTCTCAAATTGACGGTGCTGCAGACTCGAGACCTTGTAACTGCAGTGTTTCAGGAACACCAAGGTAGATAATGTGTCAAAGCAGTACATATATCCACATATCCAGCGTCTAATCTCGACATAATTATGACCCTCCGCTACATCTATTTCAGTACATAAAAGTTCCAGCTCGATTTTGCGTCGGTCGGTTGAATCCCATGAATGCTGATGGTGAAACATGGCAGTATAATTTGGCAAAGCAACGGTTAGATACTAAAAGGAGTCGATGAACAATGTTCGAGGTATACTCTCAACGCCTGAACATAATGCTTGAGCTTCACAAGAGGGATTATCAAGGGAAACATTTGTAGAGTATGTTGTTCAGACTTATTTATTCATTCTCAAGTTTTAAAATCTTTATGTAGAGTCAGTATCAGTTACAAGACACGTTTAGCTCAGAAGATTATTCCTCCGCCTGCACAAAGAATTATTTCCCAGCGCGTCGCAGAAATGGCTGCAGTTCACTCACCATCAACAACTATATCCGCCCCATTGAGATACCTTCCCGCGCGTTTACTACACAGTAAAATTACTGCGCCGCTCAATTCCTCGACATCGCCCATCCGACCCATGGGGTTTCGGTCCGCCCATACTGCCCGGCTAGCAGCGAGTCCGTCCCCTTCGTTGAGGATGGTGTCCATGTATCCAGGGGATATGGAATTGACGCGGATACCGTAGGATGACCATTCAGCTAGAATGAGGAAGGAGAAAGGAGAATTACTAAAATGGAAATGTAGAATTCAATAAGAAGTTCACCAGCTAAAGAGCGGGTAAGCTGAAGGACGGCAGCTTTGGATGTGTTATAAGCAACTTGAGGTTGAGGAAAATTGACTCTATGACCAGAGATGGATGCAGTGAAGAGGATGCTACCACCTGATTTTTGAGCAATCAGTTTCCTAAGAAAACGGCATAGATTATCAGAGGCAGACAGTCCGCAAAGCCTGAACCAACTCACTTCCCAACCGCCTGCGCACAAAACCAACTCCCAGTCACATTGACATCCAAAACTCGTTTCCAATCCTCCGCCTTCATTTCATGAGCATGCTCACATCCCACAACACCGGCGAAACATAGCAACATACTTATCGATCCGAAATCCTTTACAACACGATCGACAGCATCATTAACTAAGTTCTCATTCCTCACATCCACGTCGTACGTGATGATTTTGGCTTGAGGAAAGTCCGCTTTGAGAGCATCGATAGCGGGAATAGAAGTAGCATACGATACAGGAACATCGAAAATTGCTATTCCTGAAGCTCCGTGCTCAAGGAGGGCGCGGATGACTGATAGCCCAATGCCACCTGCCCCGGTGACAATCGCGTTGCCCTCAATAGCGAATCTTTGTCGAGCTCGCTCGCTTGGAGTCAAGTTCTCTTTCGGTAATGGTGCAGTTAGTGGGTTCGAGGCAGACGAAAGCGTCATTTGCCGTAGGACACGTTTCGTGAGGTCGTTTCGGTTGTCGGGGCTAGTAGTGCTAGCCATTGTGAGGGTTTGTTGTAAGAAATGTTACAAAGCCTTCTTCCGAACTTATCGAAATATCAGGAAATCGAGCTGACGTTACAATGCCTGTAATTGGTCGTCAATCTATAGCCGATCAAAGGCTGGATTCGAGAGAGCTCAAGCGAGAGTTGCAAAATGAAATAAGCGCCGATACATTTCTGCGCGCTTATACAAATTTCTCGACCAGATAAATATCTCCCCTGGTGGTGGCTCTCTATAGGTTCTGAACCCTCTTCCCTAGAGTTGAACATCTGGAATCCAAGAACCGCTCTACCGAGTGGCTCGGTGTCAAAGCTTCGTGCTGTTTTCAATAGAAAGTAGCTTGGTAAGTAATGAACAAAACTTACTGCGAAGGGTGCCGAATCACGCCACTGAACATCTACCCGCAACGGTCGGTGATGTTCTTATTCCTTGCCTAAATTTGATTCAGTGCCATCCCTGCTAGCAGAAACTATGGAAGCCTCCGATGATTCCCTACTCACAGATATGCTCACCATCGCCCCTTTTGAGTCGGACAGTCAAATATCCTCGCTCGTAGATGACCGTTTTCAGAGTGTTATATGATACCAACAACTGTCCACATACAGATGGAGAAGTTTGATGCAGGGACTGGTTAGATTGCGGCTTACATTCGGTAAAGGTGTAAATCGATATAGGAAACATCACAGAGCACTTCGTTCGTCGTCGAGCCCTGCGGAAAATGGCTGAAGCTGAAATGCGCCAGTAAGTGTGTGCTGATATGAAGAAAGTATCGGGGCTTGACATTTAGCGCCAAGCCACAGGATGTTCGGATTGGGTATAAATTTCAGATGATAGCACAAAGCAAATACACATTAGGACCTGGGGTACGTATAGATTCTGAAGAGCTTCAGACTTCGGTTTAAGGAAAAGTAGAAAATTGAGCAAACGCACCGTTTCTAAAGACATGTAGAGTATCGACAACTGTTGGCATACATATAAACCGATTCAAGTCCATTAAACAGCTGTTTCTCCACTTGCACTCCACCACCACCATACCTTTCCCATGATCCACAGTCCCAAGAATGCGCCTACAACGTACATTGCGACACGCCAGCTTTTGACACCACCCGAAGTTAACCCAAAGGCGTGTGCTGCCCTTCGCGATGATTGTGTGAGAGAGTTAGCGAAAGAGGTAAAGTTGTTTCCTGTATCATCAAGAATGAGGTTTTGGCGTTCAACGTCGTCGTGGATGTCAGTTGTTACCTAAATGGAATATCTAGAGATGCGTTGCGGTTCAGTGTGGTTGAGACTTACTCCTCTAAGAGTTCTGATCTTGGAGTGTAGTTCATCGAGACGTTGATCATTCTGTCGTTCATATGTGTCTTCGACCCGGTCTCGAGAGGTCGACATTGGTCAGGATGAAAGTAGGAAACAAAAGGGCCGGCGGGCAGGCTGCCTTCCGGCCCGGTTTGGGTAGGTATTACTATCTTAAGCAAGCTTCTGCTCATTCACATACCAGCAGTCTTTTTCTTCTTCAACGAGCGTCCAAAACACATGGTCGCAAAGACGAATAACGAAATACAACCTTCACCAAACAAACCTGATCCTGAGTGTCCAAGAATGCAAGGACAAAAACCTGAAGGAATGCAAAGGAGAACACGTCACATCGTCGGCCCAGGTTATCTACTAATACAGAAGAAAACCTGGAAAAAATTGGTAGGTTTTCAGGCCTATTGAACCACCGTGTTCTCATTGCTCAACTCCGTTCTCTTCTCTTTCGCGTAGGCATTGGGCATCACTGGTGCCATGGCTTTTTCTACCCTTTCAATGTACGTATCAAGTCAATATCTTGAACAGAGGAGGAAGATAGAATCAGAGATATATGATCAAGGTGAGTGCGGCGTTTCTTCGTGTTCACAAATTATCTTTGTATTTGAATGTCATGCTTATATCAATTTGCATTTTTTGTTCAGTGATAGCTCGAAGGCCTTCGTCGGAATCCAAATAGAAATACAAGTTTTGCTTCCGAATAAGGCTATCGTCATACCGTCTCAGACACTTCCATCACATATAACCATGCCCAAAGTCAAAGAGTTACCCTTGCTCCTCCAATTCATTGAATACCATGTCTGCAACGTCTCCTGTCCGCGGCAATCCTTCTGGTAGCTCAGGACCACCGAGAATGGCGCCAAGAACTGGTCGAGTATGCATCCCCGTTTATCCTGTGATATCAATTAATATCCTCTTTCACCAGAATACCGTCGTCGCCATGGCGTTCTTAGCATCTGGGTTTGCCGGTTTCTTCTTCAGTTTGCACGTTCGTGATGACAGGCGAAGAAAGAGTGGCAACCTACATCAATGTCAGCAGCGCTTTTCCGTCTCTTTTCGCCTCTTTTCTTATTTACATTTTGCCATATAGATGAAGACGCCATACTCACTCGCCCAGGCGAATATCGCCTCAAAGAAGCCCAGGCCTTCGAGTCAGGTTCATCACATCTGGCGTCCTCTGTTGCTGGAATTTTCTCCACGAGAGCACCCAAGCTTCCCGTCTACACTCATGAAGCCCAGCATCACGCTCGTACTCCTGGCTGGAGCACCTCTGATGATGGTGTCTCGCACTCACACCACATCCACCAACCTGCGCCACAGAGAGCTAAAGGAGACGGTAGTGGTCACGTCTATACCAAGGTTGCGTAACAGAAGAATCTTTGGCGCCTCGCGGACGAATTACGAGATATTAGTGGGTTTCACGTTCGCTTTGTTCATAAGTACGATTTCGAGTATTTACCTTTCTCTAATTCATGGAGTCGTTTCACCAAAGGCCCGTGTATATGTATTCACAAAGAATTAATGTAGCGTTTTTCCAGCCTTACCAAGTGATAGAATCATCAGAGCTCACTTAGACGCTGGTATTACATGGGTACCAGCTCATGATCATCAGCCTTCTTTCAACCTCGTGAGCAAATTGCCACCTTCCATCTCCTTCACCCAATTCATGGACGAACTCAACCTTAAGAAAAGCAGAACGAGCAAATGCTGTGCGTTTTCGCCCTATCTTTGGAAATCAAATTCGAAGATTGACAAACCGCCTGCTTCACTTTTACTGATAGTCAACGCCCATGACGCGGACATCATCATACGTTCGTCGGATAATGTTGACTTTTACGTCCACAAGAAGAATCTTGAATTCAGTACTGGCGGTTTTCCTCCCGCCAATCTCACGTCTTCAAATTCAAATGAGGTCGTAGCACTCTCCGAGTCAGCAGCGACGCTGGAAATAATGTTTCAATTTGTCTATCCTAAGCGATATCCTGCTCTTCATAAGTTAAATTTTGAGGCCCTGATGTTGCTGGCGGAGGCAGCGGAGAAGTACGAAGTGTTTGCATTGATCAACTCTTGCGAGTTTTATTTGAGGTGTGTACTCTCTAAACCTAGATTGGTTGATTGTGATATACTAATCGCAAAGAAAACATTTCTCAGGAACTTTCTTAATCAACATTCCCTGACAATCTTAGACTTCGCCGCCAGACATGATTACCGAAGCATTGTCGAGGAGCTAGCTATGATCTTAGTCGACACACCAATGACTGATCTATTTGACCTACCATCTACAATCTTCAAGCCTTGGGTGTGTTGGACAACTGATTGTTATATGTCATTCTCAAATCCAATTAATTTAACTTAGAGCGTCTATCGGGAGAAACGGATGGTCGAACTTTATCGAGCAACCCAGCCACCTCGTGGATGGCATGCTTGCGCGGACACCTGGCATCACCTCGTGTATGAGGTACAGCAGCGGTTGACGAAGCCATCCGATCTCAACCATGCACACATTGACTTTGTATTCAAGACCATCCCAGAAAATCGGGGCTTAAAGCCATGCTGTACCAAGGACCTTGATAAATGGCGTCTGAACATTAAGACCATAATTGCTTCTATTCAGCCATTTTCTTTACCTTGAGAAAGGAGATTTTATTTGTCTTGGCCCGGGTCGGGATACCCTCGGAGGATCATGAAAGCGATCGGTTCTCTTTAGCACTAGATAATCGTTCTAGGAAAACTTACCACTAGAGTTTGGTGTTCCTTTGTCTAACAGGCTCCCAATCCACTCGCTCTACCTATATACCAGAATATCAGCAAATATAAAGACCCAGATGGAAAACGTCGAGACCTCACCATCTCCGGAGTGAGATCACGAATACTTGCTGCTCCGAGAAGCCGCATAGATATTGTGATCTCTCGATGAAGGACATCTAGCATTTTAGTTACACCGGCTTCACCGTATGCCTACGAAACGGCGTTACTTGAGGAAAGACGCTAATAATGTAGCACTGAAAAGCATACACTCAGAGCATACAGGAATGGTCGGCCTAGTCCAACAGCTTTGGCTCCCAAGCAGACAGCCTTGATCACATCTGAGCGAAACAAGATCATGTGGTTGGGATGAAATTAGATGTCGGCGACACTCACCTGTTCCTCGTCGTATACCCCCTTCGAGAGAACATCAGCCCAAATCCTTGGAGTTCGAAAGCCATACCATCAATATACACTGTATCAGCCACGAATAAGAGCCACATTGCTAATAAAAATGGAATGCCTCAAAGACCTTCGAGTTTGTCAAAGATGTCGGGCTGTTGCTGACGAATTCTATATAGAACCTCTAAGGGAGGTAAGGAGCTATGAACACGTTGATCCTGAGTCGTATAATCAATTGATCAATGCCTAACTGCACGTACGTTTCTAACTGACGACCTAAGACAATACATCTTGCGTTGATCAGGAAGAAAATATGTAACAATACCATACCTCCGTGATTCGAGACAAGGATGCCTTCTACTCCTGCCTCGACAGCTAACCTCGCATCCTAAGGATTTTCAGAGACACTGTAAATTAAAATATATAACACGACTGACCTCCACACATTGAATACCTAGTCACAGATCAGTGTCCATGTTTTTACAAAGCAGAAAGCAAACCTTTCAAGATGATAGGCAGTTTAGTTATACTGCGAAGCCAAGGTATGGTCTCTCTCCAACTCAAGTCTGAGTCAAACGCATGCCTACGATTAACAGCACTAGACCCGAAAAGATTTGTCGTAGCCTCTGGATCCCCTTCGAAGTAATACTGAGTTTTTCCTTCCTGCTGTTCCAAAACCCACAAGCTCTTTACATCTCTTTCGCGATTACCAACGACTACCGCGTCTACGGTCAAAACGATTGCTTTATATCCTAGCTGCTCAGCTTCTTGGACTACCTTGGCACTTGCAGCTGTGTCGATGACTTTGTAGAGCTGAAAAAAGAGGGGTTGGGATGGAAGGGCTGCTGCCGCTATCTGTGCTCGGGGGATCGATGCATACGTGCAGACCATTTGAATTATGTTAGCCTTTCCGCACGCTCGGGTGATGTTGAGCTCGCCTGTAAACGATATCAACGGGTAGAGTAAAAAGATTGGTTAGAGCGACGAGCCTTGTGGATGACCAAGAATTGCTTGCGCAGCTCCTGAGACGAATATAGGGAGAGATGAGTGATATCCTAAAATCTTCGTTGAGGGATCACAGATTGAGACCGGTCGCATCACCCGCGGATGGAAGAAAAACCTATCGAATGCCCCGCTATTTTCTCGCAAGGCTTTGGGGTATTGGCACCAGCCCGTTATCTCGATTCGACTAAACTACTCACAAACTTCATCATCTGTTCCTGCCGAATAAAAGGCTAAAACAGGGTGTGGAAGTACTTTCTTTGCTACATCCTGACGCGCGGAGGAGTGAAGGAAATCGGAACGAAACAGCGTCGACGTACCTCGATATCAGTCAGATTTAGTATCTGGTTCAGCGGAGGCCTTCGCTTCATTTCTCGCTCAACCCTCATTTCATCTTGTGTTTGTCCCATTTGGACATCAACTTCCCCACCTTTAGTATCTGCCAGAAGTCCCAAGCATTGAGAGGGTGATAGATTTTTATGTATTGCATCTGGTGAATGGATTGGCACATATGCAGAGGTTGCATCGTGGCCTGCGTATTTCAGAATGATACCAGGACCTCCAGGGTGTTTCTGCATGATTCCACTACCGTCAGAAAATATTCTAACTACTAGAAGTATAGGAAACAATCTCAGCTCACCAAGAGGAATTCAGTCACATCGTAAACTTCGTCCTTGATTATCACCCAGCAGGAACTAAGGATGAGGTGATGAATAAAACGAGTTAGAAATGATCAAGAGTAAACCGACCTTGCATCTTTATGCTTCGCAATTTCATTTGTTGTCCAAGCCATGGATGTTACTGCTAAGAACGTTATGCGGTCATGTATTATTTATAACCCTTTCCCAAGTTTCCCAGCTGCCACTGAAAGCGTTACGCTATATGAGTGAACTCATCAACCACATGAACATGAGCAAGCAGCTGAGCTGTTGTAGCCAATAGCAATGGAGTCAAGGTGAGTTTCTGAGGGTCGAATAAATAAGTTTTGATACACAGTGAGTTCCATGTTTAGTAGATGATGGATTTCAACTTCAAACAACCTACAGGTTCAACTCGATCCGGTTACTAGTATCAGACTGACCGTCAACCTCTCATCCATGCCTGAAATGGGGGGGGATGCTTCTACCTCCTCCCAGCTGAAAATATATCATCGACTACGGGAAAGGTCAAGCTGGGAAGTTTGAGGTCGAAAGGTGTAACACAAGACTGACACTGCAATTATTAAAGCCATCACCGGTCAAAGTTTATTCAAGTGGCGGAACCGCCAACTTAGACCGTGCTTGAACCTCCTCCAATTTTCTCCTAAATCAATAGAGGCATTCGGTTAGGGTTCCAGGAAAACTTGTTTTTATCGGATCATACTTACCAGGAGAAGTTCAAGTCGGAGGAGTTTGGTCATCAAAGTTGCCGTCGGCGATATGATCCAGTATGCCAAAAACTGTGGTTCTGATCTTTTTCAGTATACCACTAGTATAGGTAAGTGAGTTTACTCGAAATTATCCTAGCAAGAGTTTTCTAATACTCGTTCTTGAATCCATGTATTTATTAAATCTGTGTGAAGGAGTCATGCCGAGTGATGATTAAATTTGGGCATGCGTACGTGGTTCTCGCTCTTCGACCGTCTAATCTCGCCCGCATTGTATTGATAAGGGAACGTGTTTGAAGAAATTTTGAGCACGCAACTATGGTGCACATCGAAGTCGGCTCACTTCAAGCTCTCATGGAAGCGTACCGCCGTACGAGTACTTACGGGTTAACATACTGAGTGATACCCGCAATGTCGCGTGAGGTAGTATATATGCGTGTGTGCAGAGATAGAGGCTGAGGATGTACAGCGCGGTAGTACCGGATAAAGTCTACGAACAAACAAGAGGCAACAACCGTAATCACCGTAATCATGGCATACAGTACGTTTATGAATCCGCTCCTTGCTGATGCAAGTCTGACTGAACCCACATTTGACATGTAGGAATCCATTGGATACTAACGTTTCTATCTCTGCAGCCTTGCAAGCATGATCATGATACTGAGGAACACGGCAAATTTCCTTTTCATGTGGAAGAGGCAAAACGGAATGAATAACTTCTGGCTTAAATTAGACCATGTTCCTAAAGGACGACGGGCTGACGGTATGTTGAAAGTCCAATCAATTGAACATCTCATTGCTCATTGTTTTTCCGCTAAGATCCTACCCCATGCCTCTAACGAGGATCTCATTCATTGTCATTCGGTGAAGAATTTGAACGTTAACCGACTAGTCTTCACTATGCAGAGGTAATTAATCTCAATGAAGCGAAATCGAAATATTCCTTGTGAGATCGATTCACGCCATTAAGATACCAGAACAAATGTCATGAACTAGTATATGGTGGCAGACTCTGCAGGATTTAGCAAGTCACTTTTCAGCTCATCAATAATCTCAGCTTATTCACGTTCTCCTTATGGCAGCAGAAATCTGATACCTGTAGGCCAGAAGGGTAGTTTTCCAAGCTGAAAGGTCACTAATGGAGACATGGCAACGGGCTGGGCCACTTCTTGTCCACCTGAGATTGAGATTCTGCGAATCGAAAACTACCCGCACTAGCTGCCAGCTCGATACCGAAAAGGATCCCGGAGTATTAGACAGATACTAATGTTTGAGCTCAATGCCCTCAAGGGATTCAAAGACTGCGTCGCCGGTAAGAATACGTAATCATATACTATGTGCCGTGGTGCTTGAACTCACCTTTATAATAATCATAGTGGCATATGCAAAGTTGCGTCGCACTCGTTCTCGCGATCATATCCTGTAAATGGTCCCCAATCGATGATGAGAGAGAGGATTGGTCAGTATTGTTCAAACCACCTTTGTTACAAAACTTGTCGCTCCATACTTCGAACCCGCTAGTAATTGGAGATATCAAGTCAAAGAGATGCAGGCACCTCAAGCGCATTACCCACCCTCGGGAAGCTTGGCCTCGATCTGTTCCCTGTGCTAGCATACTAGAGCCAAAGGTTTGCTTCTCGTTATGTCATTAGCCAGGACTACAAAACGCGACCGACACAGAAGACTAGACAGTGCGTACTCTTACTCAATGCCTCTTTTCGACAGATACGACGTTGTCTTTGCTGGAGGTTCGCAATGCTCTACCAACGTACATTCGAATAACTGACGTTCTCTCGATACTTCTACAGGTGGCACCGTTGCGTGTATCATCGCTGGCCGTCTTACTCAAGCTGACCCATCGTTGAAGATTTTGGTAATTTATGACCCATGCGGATGTTGACTCCTACTTCAATTCCATTCTGTGTCTAGATTATTGAGGCTGGCTCGCATAGCTTTAATCTACACCATCACGTTCAGCCCGCTAGATATCTTAACAGCCTCGGCGAAGGCCATACTTTCTCGCACCACACTAGCGTACGAAGCGAAGCACTTGATGGAAGATCTGTTTGCGTCCCTTCCGCGTGCTGCGTGGGTGGTGGGTCCGCTGTAAACTGTGAGGACGCCTGAACATTTTGACTTGATTCTTAATTCTAACAAATCCTAGTCTTGATGTATACTCGAGCTTCAGCATCTGATTATGATGACTGGGAGAAGTTGGGCAATGCTGGCTGGGGATCATCATCACTTATTCCTTTGTCAAGAAAGGTGAGTGGTCGAATGTGTTGACAGGTTACGTATCTTATCTTAACTAGGTCGAGACCTACCAAATTCCCTCTGGAAGCCCATCCGTGCACGGATTGACGGGTCCCATCAAGGTCTCCCATGGCGGACACGAAACCAATATTGGGAAGGAGTTTTTGGAGACTGCGGGTCAATATGATAAAGAAAGAAGAACTTCGCTATCTGCTGATATCAATGATTTTGAAACAATAAATGTATATGGGGTGAGTTTGTTTTGAATGCTTGAAAAACTTTTTTCGTTGACGAAGCTTGCCCTTTTCAGCCTTGGCACAAGTGAATAGTAATATACCCTTTACTAATTATGTAAACTAACTTTCTGAATGACAGATACATCGATTCACAAACCGGAAAGCGTTCAGACACTGCACATCATTTCGTCTACAATCTCGAAAATTTCGACCTGGACCCAAATGAAAGCAAGCACAACTTGCATGTTCTGACCAACCATCGCGTTGTGAAAGTTATTTTTCAGTACGTTAAAGCTACCTACTGGCTATTAATTTTGTGTTGAATGTTGAAAATTTTGCACTGGCAGGAACAACCGTGCGATTGGGGTCGAGTACGTGTCTCATGAAGATGTTAGCGGACAGACTCAATCGCAACCTCGGATCGCATATGCATCTCGCCTTGTGGTACTTTCAAGTGGGGCTTTTGGGTCACCCGCAATTTTGGAACGGTAAGCTGAAATCTTTGCCTTTTCCATCCAAGGCTGTTAATTGACTCATCCTGGCTGCTACCTCTATGTAAAGCTCTGGAATTGGGTCCGCAAAATGTCTTGCTGAAGTAGATGTTCGCCAAATTGTCGACCTTCCAGGTGTCGGAGAAAATTACAACGGTAACGTCATATTGGAAATAGCGCTGTTTTCGCAGATTATATCTGACACTTGCGCATAGACCATAACCGCTGCTTCGCGCCATACCTAGCTTCGGAAGACTCTGACTGCTTAGACGGTATATTCAGTGGAGACGAAGAAGCTGTCAAGCGTAGGTTTAAGTGCCATTCTTATCGTTGGCCGCTGTTGAACGATCTGTTGTCTTATAGCACATCTCAAGGAATGGGAAGAGGGAGGCTCGGGGCTTTTGGCGCACAAGTGAAGTTTCAATTTCAATAATTGAGCCAAATTTCTAACTACTGTCTATCATATACAGTTCTATAGATGCGGGAATCAAACTGCGGCCCACGTCCGAGGAGCTTGAAGAACTTGGACCAGCCTTCAAGCAGCTATGGGAAGATTTTTACGTTGGAGCACCGGATAAGCCGGTCGCGGTCTTATCTCCATCTGCAGCGTGATAACAATTCTCTAAGTGTACTCAAATACAAGAACTGATTGAGCTGTATATCATCAAGGAATTTGACTGGCTGCGCTCCGTTAAGCCCATCGAAGACGTTTAGCATGGTCTGCTATTCAGTGTGTGTTTACTACATCCACACCCACATTTTTCTAAATGCCAGTCTGTTTGAAGGCATATCCACAGGCTGTAGGTTACACTCACATTACTTCCGCAACGAATCCTTGGGCTCCTTTGAGGTTTGATCCCAAGTATTTGAGCCAGTACGTTCAGTACTCGTTCATCTGTTCGAACCTGATGAACTTTGTATCTTTAGCCCAGCGGATATCTCAATCCTTAAATGGTGTTATAAACGCGGTCGTGAACTCGCCCGCCGCATGCGGTCATACAGGGGAGAAATTGCTGCCGGACATCCCAAGTTTCATTCAACATCTTCAGCTTCAGACTCCAGTACGACGGCATCCATAGATTCTTTTAGGTCAGGACCAGTTGATATGGATGCTCCGAAGATTGTGTATTCAACGGAGGACGACAAGGCGATAGATGACTACCTCAAAGCCACCGGTAAGAAGGATTCCAACTGTTTCTTTTATTGTACTGACTACATTTTGTTCCTATCCAAGTGGGTACGACGTGGCATTCAGTGAGTAGTTCATCCCACCCTATCCTCCGCACTACTATAGGCCACATTTCTAGCTTGGTACGTGTGCGATGAGATCTCGAGAATCAGGCGGAGTGGTCGATTCTCGGCTCAATGTCTACGGGTTGGTGAATTTGAAAGTGGCAGGTGGGGTTCCATTATTGATTCGCCCTCAAGACCGTATTGCTGATCATTTGTAGATTTGAGCATTGCTCCACTAAACGTAGGAGCTAACACGAACAATACTGCACTCGTTATTGGGTGTGTGTCTGTGATTGTAAGATGAAAGCCGAGTACTAACATTATGGCAGAGAAAAGGCATTTCTTCTTATTGCAGAAGATTTGGGTATATCTCTGGAAAGTGAAACGATGAACGATGACTTGAAGAATCTCACTCTTGCTGACTGATGCCTGACTGAAAGCTGTCAATTGTATGTGCAATACATAGTTGATCCTTAGAATTTCCAAGGCTTGAATGACCCTCTTGCAAAGCTCTTGAAAAAGGCCATCGAGATGAAAATCAAGTCCATGCCTGTATCATCGTTATCAAGTGTAAAAGTAGATGTAGAAGTTTTCAATTTCATCAAACCTTCCTAGCGCTGACCTACCTCAATGGTCAGCCACGGCAGCTTCTTTCCAGCTATTTAGTATTCGAGAACGGGTTCCAACAAACTGTCACCGTTCACCATTCGCAAAAGTGTCGTAATGAATTTCGTATGCGTCAGAGATAGAACCGATACAAATACAGGTTAGATTGAGGTTTGCGCAAGGTGGAGCTTAGCTGGTTGCCGGGGTCTGCTGAACGGTATTGAAATGGTCGTCCAATACCTTCCAATACCCGCTGGTTTATTCCGTTTGAGTGGGAAGCTCTCAAGGTTTTGGAGAGCTTGACATGGAGCTTTGCAATTTTGCTTGAGCCAGTTCTACAGGTAGATAGGAATGGTAAATTCTGCACAATGAGCAAAGGGATATAAATGCACACCTGCTTCGTAACTCGCTAGCTCTGTCTTTCTTCGACCCTCAACGTGTTTTTTTGAGGCGTACAATGCAAAAGCGGCGATGAACATGGCTCCAGAAAAGCCCAAAGCCTGTTTTCATTCAATCAAGTCAGTTTTATGAGGGATATGTAAAAGAATACTCACTAAATTACGGAAAGTAGTTTTTGAAGGTTTTCCTTGAGCATTTGGCGCGTTCATGGTGAACGCGTTGAAGGCGCCGGTAACTTTAGACCGAGTCCGGTTGAAACTGATTTCGGCTGATAATTCCATCTGTCTTCATTCGGTACCTCTCCCGCACAACAGATATCGATGGCGTAAATTATGAGAGACTAGTAGGTTGGAGGACGGCTATATATCAATCACGGGTGATTGTGAGTGTACGGTTGTGATATCTGAATCATACCAAGTGTCCCTTAGCTTCTCGTAGCTGCCTGCAGATTAAGAGGAGCTGTATTGTGATGATAAATTTGCTACTCAAGTAAAAAAGGAATCCACTCGCGTCAAGCTACTCTCCCCTTGCTGTTTTCTTCTTGCCGTCTTTCATCATCAACGTCAACTTCCACTTCTCATATTTCGGTCACGGCTCAGAAGCCGGCTTTCAACAGTCATCTCGAGATGCAATAGAACTGGTCTACCTCGTACTATTCAAAAGGGATACGTTAACAACATCACCTATAACATATAGATAAGTCAGAAGCCTCAGACCATAGGAAGTGGGAAAGAGCTTTCAATCATACTAGTAGAAGATGGCTTGGCGCATTGTGTTAACCTGGGCTCGATACTCCTAAGAGTGGTAATTGGTAGAGGGGTGTTATATTCAAAACCACAAGTTGAACAATGGATGTGCGGTGCGTCTCTTTCCAAAAAGTATTCCAACTCTCAAAGAGAGGAGCCAGCACTCAAAAGTTGAAGAACTATTGCTACATGTACACGATAATGTGCCATCCTGCTGAAAAATACTGTCTGCCATCGTCACTGGACAGGCGCTACCCAAATTCATTCAACGGACCATCACACTAAAGGCGGCTCCACCTTTAGTGCTACTTCACTCAGATTACAAACCTCGACGAAGGTATTTTTGTTCTTACTCGTGTCTCATTATGCCGTTGCTTTATTCTTGCAGCGACATTCTGCGCGTCCCGGGTAGATCTTTCGATGGTGATGGTACGTTTGTATTTTGTCGTCTTTGGGACTGCGCTTGCGACTATGTAAGTGCTTTTTGCCTACTTACGGCTGTCTCTTGCCGGTGGCCTAGCAATGAGTTTCGAGAGTGTTCTGAAGATGTGTATATTTCTGACTTTAGCCAATTCAAGATATCCTTATGCTGTCTTCAACGCTTTTTTCTGATTCGAAAAATATACTTGCATCTCTTTACCTGAAAGACATTCTACGGACCATGCCCCGTAGAAACTACTTGTCATCGTTGGAATTCAAGTATTCGTCGAGCGATTCAGATTCATTCGGGAAGCACTAGCTAGCTCAATGCGCTTCTCCCTACTGGCTTCATGCGTTCCCGTTGCTAATATTGTTCAGGCTGTTGGATGATAGAAAAAAAGGTCAAAGCCTATGGGGGAAGTACTTGTTCGAGGTATGTAAAGTGCACCACCCCAGAGAACATACAATAATCCAAATATAGGTATGAGCTACCCGCAGCGAGTATAAAAACCCAATGAGCAGAACTAGAGAACGCAGAAACGCCATGCCTTTCTTTGACACATATGACATTGTTTTTGCTAGGGGTTAGCAATTTTCTAACATGAAGCGTTATTCCACTGAACCACTGTGTAGGTGGTACTGCCGCATGTATCATTGCTGGCCGTCTTGCTCAAGCTGATCCATCGTTGAAGATTCTGGTAACCTATCAAGCTGAATCATGGGCTTTGACTCTCAACTTGGTATCTAGATCATAGAAGCGGGCTCGCACAGCTTCGATTTGCATCACCACGTTCAGCCCGCTAGGTTTCTCAACAGCCTTATTAAAGGTCACACTGTCTCGCACCACCGCAGTGTGCAGAGCAAAGCTCTTGGTGGGAGATCCGTCTGTGTTCCTTCCGCATGTTGCGTAGTAGGTGGCGGGTCTGCTGTAAATTGTGGGCAACGCTTGTATTATTATCTGCGCCATTATTGACAAATACTAGTCATGATCTATACCCGTCCTGCTGCATCGGACTATGATGACTGGGCAAAACTGGGCAATCCCGGCCAGTGGGGCTCGGAATCACTCATCCCTTTGGCGAGAAAAGTGAGCGGTTGAACTGATCGACAATATTTTGTCTTCCTTATTTTCTTTTATCAGGTTGAGACTTACCAAGAGCCTTCTGGCAACCCATCAGTGCACGGGTTCTCGGGTCCCATTAAAGTCTCTAAGGGAGGATGCGACACTAATATTGGGAGAGAATTTCTGGAGACTGCGGCCCCGCAATACGACAAAGATAGGGAAGCCTCGCCCTCCGCTGATTTGAACGATTTTCAGACAATCAATGTCTATGCGGTGAGTCTTCTTGATACTGGTTCCAGATTCTACATTGACACAATTTCCTAATAAGCCTTGGCACAAGTAAGCAACAATATTCAGCTATGTACCTGATTCTCTTTGCCACAGATATATTGACTCGCAGACAGGGAAACGTTCAGATACTGCTCATCATTTTCTCTACAATCTCGCGAATTTCATCCTGGATCCCAGCGAAAGCAAACATAATGTGCATGTTTCAACGAACCTGCGAGTTGTCAGAGTGATCTTTGAGTATCTTAAGTGATCATGTAAAGTCTGTCTTTCTTCATTCTATAAAATCTGCAGAGAAACAGCCGCGCAATCGGCGTTGAATACGTTGCTCGTGAAGACATGAATAGCGAGCATCGGTTACAACCCCGAATGGCATATGCTTCCCGCTTGGTAGTTCTCTCGAGCGGAGCTTTTGGGTCATCTGCCATTTAGAACGGTGAGTTGAACTAGAAATATATTCTTAGACCTGATTTTCTTGATTGATTTTCTCTGTATCCTCCCCTTCTCCGTCCTGCGGTCTTCACGTATCATATATGCTTTCAGGTCTGGGATTGGGTCCGCAAAGCGTCTAGCAGAAGCAGTGGACATTCGGTCCCCCCAATTTGTGGACCTCCCGGGTGTCGGAGAAAATTATAATGGTAAGCTTTAGATGCATTTCGCTCCATCCCGATCTCCGAGAGTATATCTGATTTCTATATCTCAGATCACAACCTTTGCGTTACCCTGTATCTAGCCTCGGAAGACTCTGACTGTTTGGATGCCATATTCAGCGGGGACGAAGAGGCCATAAAACGTAGGTTTTGTCCAAGAGTAATCATGATTCATAGTCGAGTCAGATCATTTGAACAATGGCCAATTCCGTAGCACATCTGAAGGAGTAGCAAGAGGACGGCTCAGGGCTTCTAGCACACAAGTTAGTGACACCTTTGACGTGATTTTTGTGCTGACATTTGTAATGTGGTCCATACTCTAAAGCTCCGTAGACGCGGGATTTAAATTGCGACCAACCCCGGGCCCCAGAAGAACTTGAAGAGCTTGGTCCTGCCTTCAAGAGCCTTCAAGCCGGTTGCAATCTTGGGTGCGACTGCAGGGTCATAACATGTTTTTCATCAAATTCATCGAAAACTAAATCTCTTCGCAGGGATTTCCATAACTCTCCTACGGGATGCAAAACCTTTGGAATGAACTTCGTCACGGTGTGCCTTCTGCGTCTTTGCTCTAACTTTGAATCTGATTGGTCCATTATAGGCATACCCAAAGGCTTGTGTATGGAGTGGAGAACCTGAAAGTGGCGGGCGAATATCTGTTACTTCAAATCTTGAGATTTTGTCATTGATTTTCTTTGTAGACATAAGCATCGCTCCACTAAACGTAGGAGCCAATACTAATAGTACAGCATTAGTCATTGGGTATGTGAGCTCAATCCCACAGTTGAGCTACATTGACATGGGTACAGGGAAAAGGCTTTTCTCTTGATTGCAGATGATCTAGGTATCTCATTGAAGTGTACTCAAGCAACAAGAGAATTCAAAGGTCCAGATGTATAGAATACTCCAACATAACAATCAATTCCAATCCCTTCATTATTCTATGAAAATGAGGAAGTGAAATTTGAAGGACTGCCAGGGAAACATGGTCACTCATATTGTGGCATTGGAGCAGGGACAGAACACTTTTGAGGCATTGTAAGGCCCTATCGAAAGGATATCGCAATCGGACATTAGTAGTAGCCAAAAACACGAGCTCGGGCAGGCATACCTGGGTGGTAGGGTCGGTTACAGGGAGCGCCGTAAGTCTGGAGGGTATGGCTACAGAAATGAGAAGAATAATTCTTACAGGAGACAATGTGTGGCACGTACCGGAGCGGGTATGGCTATAAGGTGAATGGAACGCTCCAAGCTTCTTTGCCGCTTCTGCGCGCCACTCATAAACGAGTAAGAAATTGACTAGGGCGGTTAAAGAATAGATTCTCCCGAGGATGCGAAACACGAAGGTATAGCCTATTGAAAAGACGAGATCTATACAGTGCACCAACAACATTATAGATAAGTTGCTCACCATTAAGATCGGTCAACCAAAAGGCGAGCAGCAGGGACGTAGATACAGCAGTCACACATCCGTATGCTCCTATATAGAAACATACTTTATGAAGCAACCTATGGCAGTCAAAAATGCTCGATTCTTCGTGATTGATTCATGAAAAAACAGTACTGACGCCCGTGTGGCATTTCGTGAGGTCTTCACGGACTTGAGTTTCCATATAGTGACCATGGCCAACGAAATATCCGTTGCGGCCATGATAGCTGCGGAAGCACTAGTCCCAAGGGAAGTGAATACAAATGCCCGGGTGTAAGTAATTGCGGAGGAGACCATGGACGAACAGAGGTGTATTCTCCTTCAACTCCAGAGTACCAATTGAAACTGGGCTCACTTGAAAGAACGTGGCGATAGCAATAGCAGAAGCAGCCTGAACATCCTATTCAGTCAGAGTAGGATTTTTTTGACAGTGCGAGCACAAACATTTGAAAAAATGAGTACAGCCAAAATCGAAGTGATTATTCGATTATGTGATCTAATGTTTGATAGATAAATGAGGTCTCGATGGTAAATGCGACGTTCTGTACTCACATAGACCAATATCGCCTCAGGAAAAAGCTCTGTTCGAGCACTGAGGCGAGATAAGTAGTAAAGACTGTACTCAAAGTGCTCCAATGAGTTGATAGTTTAGCCTCATCTATGGACCAGGCTGATTGATGAATACTTGTCAAATGTGACGCGGAACTGGGACAAGGCAAGATGGCTTCAACATACTCGATGTAAGGGATTCAAGGGCCTAGGAAGACAGCATACTGATTAGAGTGCCAGTGCTCATTGCATGGCTGAAGATACTCACTACTACCGTGCTACAGCATACCGCAACGGTGCCGATCGTGTCAACCAAAAGAGCGACGATGATGAAGAAAACTGTGCCTTTTGTGATTTTCTGCGTGGAGAAGAACAGAAAATATACACAAAGGAGTACTTCACAGGTGTGAAGGAGGAGGTTAACCCATGAGGAGATCAATAATGCTCTAAATTCCACAACAATGGTCAGTAAATTTCGTCAAGTAGCCATGAATTATTGGACAAACAAGGGGTGTAAACTTCGAACTTGGACTGCTTTCAAAATACCAGAAGTAAGACTCATGAACGAAGGGAATGAAGAGAGGTCCCATAGTCTCAAGATCCCTACTCTTAAGTTTATTTATAATATATGACAGCGATAGGACGTGCGTGAGTTCATTCAATTTGAGTGAACAAGATTCAAGTATGCATGCGCTACTGTATACACTGAGATCTATTGTCATTAACAACTTCAATTCCGAGCTAGCTCAAACTTTTGACCTAAAATTTCAAAAAGTTTGCTTCAGACGGAGAGAAACTATAACGTGGATTGTAGAATCCTACCAAGTGCTGCTTAGTATAGACTGGTGGAATGTTTGATTGTTTTGCATGGCTCTGTCCACATCCTCCCATCTGACAGGCCTAGAGGACTATGATAAGTCATGAAGATCTACGTGGTGACCTGACGTTACCGGTGGATTGTGCTAACGTTGTAAGTATATCAGCCTTCAAGAGTTCTTGAACGAAACGATTTGTAATCAATGCTTGCCGTACGCGTACTTCAGTCAGGGGGGCTTATCGCACCTCGTGAGCGGCGACACTGAACGCCGCCGTATGTCAGCCATTGGATGGAACGGGTCAGTACTTCACTCGAAAGCATTCAAGACATCGCAAATCGTAGTGATTGACAAACAGTTGGCAATAAGCTTTACTTTACTTGAGGCTTCGTAGGCTTCAAGTTCGTAGTGTCAACGGAGTGTATTTTTTGAAATATTTGGCGCATATAGGGGTATGAAAGTCATTGATCTTTACTATCAGTCTGGAGCTGGATGACGTGTTCAGGTTGTTATAAAGTGTTGAGCATTTTCTGTGAGAGCGTTGCGAGGGAAAACATTCTACAAAATGTTCAGCCAGTACTCACCTACACCTGAAAGCCATAAATAGACGGGGAAGCGGGAGTATAAGGAATGTGTTCGACTCGTTATTCGGACCAACATGTCCTTCGAAGATCGCGAGTGTTGAATGTGACTGTTGGGATTGAAGAGTGCGAGTAGCTTCTGGACAGGCTACATCGAAGAATCAAACCATGTGCACAGAAGCGTATGAAGGAGACTGTTCCGACTGGGCATCTTCAACTGGTCCTGGTCTGCCTTCTTTTTAATCCTTACAGGATCAGATATTCTGATTCTCGGGCCCGAGCTTGTCGTTCTGTTGAACGTCAACGTAGCTGCCGCAAAAGAGTATGCATAAAGCATCGGTGACCTATTCGGACATGAATAGTTGATATTGTGAGAAGAAAGGGCTTGGTTCAATGAATTGCTTTGTTCAACCATCGGGGAAGGCGGCAAGCTCTGCTGAGGGACGACGGGGATCATCTATCTAGCCTGTGCAAACATGTTTCAATGGAAGAATTAACACGAAACACACAAAGCATCCTTAGGATACATGTCATGAACGAAGGAAAGTCTTGGGTTTGCCTTCAAGTTTATCCGGATGGCAATTGAAGGTTGATGGGGATGTACCAACACCATTACCTGATGTTCCGCACGCGGTGATAACGGTACCCAGGTAGTGCCTACGGTCTAAGATCCGACCAATCTAGGAAATGAAAATGTTCCGAGTCTGGAAAAAAGACAAAGGGCTATATTAGTATTCCCTTTATTGTGATCATAATTTTAATGTGATTCGGTAACTGGGCCGATTTATGAGAGGTTGAATACAGTGCTTCAAAGGTGTATATTGGGTGAAGTCAGGCTTTCACTTGAATCTGGGATTAGTATACACAAACTTACCTCGTGTTCCACATCGTCCGAACTGCTTTCTTTTGTCTCATCCTCGTGTTGCCGGCGGTGAGTTCTGAGCACATCACAATTTAGCATTTTGCATTTTTCCGCATCTTGAAGTTTCCCAGCCCATATCTCAACCTAAGTTGAGCGTCACACTGACCCGTGTAAGTTTTCGCGTTACATTGTTAGGTAAGGTGTGCGCTTTCATTCTCGTGTGTTCTCTCGGGTCAACGAAGAACTGCTGAGAACCGATGAACGGTGAATATCAATGGATGACTTCCGTGATTCGTGATGTCAGTCAAGTTCAGAACAATCAAGATCAGGATGGTTGGCTTTTCCAATATCAAAGTCGGCACCACCATCACAGGTGGGGGAATTGTGAGAGCAGCTCAAGATCGTCATCTTTACTGCGATGCGTCGTACGTGGAGTTGAATTTTCCTGAAGCTTGGATTTTTTCCGCCCGGGTACCGCTAGGATCCGTGATACATAACATTCCAAGATTGAGCTATTTTGAGCGCGAGACTGTCGATAAGCACACGCTTTCGCTCGAAGTAACGCGAAATGATTTCACCGATATGGGTACCGCAAATATAACATCGCCTCCGTGCGAAGAATTGCAATGGAACAAGGTTTTAACATGTAAGTGGTGACCTGACCCAAAAATACCAAAATGCACAGTGTAATCAGCTACCAATCGTCTTTCGACGAGAACCGATATCTGATTTGCTGAACATGCCTCGAGGGAGATTGAGCGCAATTCAGATTCTAAAACTGCCTCACCTTCCTTCAAATTCACTGCCTACAGCCCAAAGATTGCTTCACAAGGCTATTCTTTGTACTGCCAGTGACCGTAATACGAATAAGAGATGATCCAAGAGATGAATATCTTGATGACGGCCATTGATGAACAATGAGGGTTAGTCGTGGTGTGGAGGTGAGAATCATCGATATCCCGTCATGCTGGAGTGTTATACGCTCTGAATGATGATAATATGCTTGCGTCTGGTGACAGAAAATATCTGTGGAGCACAAAGCCTGGCAGAGAATCGTTATCAAAAGTGGAATTCAAGCGCGGGCTGGCGCGGGGCAATGGGTTTGACTGAAAGGAGATTGGATACCTTATAGATTTGTTGAAAAAACGACGTCACTAGGAAACAGTTGCCAGTAACCTGGTTCGTTTTTTCCTGTTTCTGTTTCAGCTATCTCCTTGCGGGTACAACCGGGTTGTTTTCTGTTGTTTTTAACTTTCCACCGTCAATGTTCGTTGTCTGCTGAGTCCTTGAACTAAATTTTGTCTGTTTATCGGATTATTTTCTCTCGCGACATAGATACGAGCAGAATCCGAGCAAAGAACAGCTCTGATTTCTCATAGACGACGTCAATCAAGGATGTGATAGAAAAGCAAGTGAACAAATCCAGATTAGGAAAGATTTCGAATTGAACCAATTTTGAGGCAGTACGGTTCGCTTTGCATTTACTTGGCTCGCGATCGGCCTGATTCGTCTGACTTTTGTCTCCATATAAAATAGCCCCAGGAATGGATCGGTTCCTTCTCTATCGACGATTGTCCGAATCTCTTCTTGCGCAACGACTTGGGTGCTTTGACTTTCTTCCTCTTCAAGCTCACAGCTTGATTTTCTACTCTCATGGCTCGTGTCGGCGACGTTACAAGAATATGGGAAATCAATATCCATTGGCCCATGTACAGCCAGTGTAGTGTCTGGGATGGAAAAGGCGTAGAAATTTGGGAGTGCCTAGTAGATCGTAAGTATCTCATCCTTCCGCCAGACCCACATTGATCATTTCTCAAGATCTCTCCAAACCTAACACACGTCCTCCAAATCCTATATATTGGAGATATCTCGCTCGCAGGTGAAACACAGACACTTGCGGTCACTCAGATACTCATTCCACAAAACCAAATCACCCTCGAAACGCTTGTGCTGCTACTGCCAGACAAGTCTTTCGTTTTCCGTGTACTACCTATGAGCCATCATCACCTACCTCTCTTCGACTCCCTCAAGCTAACCTCAGTCTACTCTCAAACTATGGATCTCATAATCTGTTCATGGGCCATCTGTTCTCGTTCAGTCAGCTATGGTATCGGTGCCATAACGCTCACTGCTACAGAATGTGGCACTCCGCGGCACCGCGATTGGAAGAAGTCGCACTTGCACCCATTATCGTTGTCGTTGTTGTCGTCGTCGTTCTCGACACCGTCCTCTCATCAAACCTACGAGGGCTAGGACCTCTTCGCGCTGGCGCTGTTGCGTCCTCATCCTCATGTATATGCATCGTTTGCTCTTTTTCATTCATTATGTATTTCCATTCTTCATTTTGGGTTTATTCTGCAATAACTATCATCTACATGCATTCATACATTATTCTCTGGCTTGACGTGGTGGATATTTTCTCTAGTTCCATTTGGTCTATTTCATTTTCCGCAGCTGATACAAAATTCCTCCGCCCATGTCGTTCCCATAACTACATTATCAACACTTTGACCCCGTTTGCTTCAGCCTCAGTGGGAATCAATAAAGATATTTTGCCGTTCAGGAAGAAAAAGGAAAACTATTTCTCAGTGTACCTTTCTGCGCTGCAACGTTGGACTCGAGGTCTGACATGTGTGTCTACGTCATAAATTCATCATTATGCTTCTCAACTTCTTCAACCAAAAACGAACCAAGTGATTCTCAGGGAATTCTTAGTGCTGTTCACCAATCACAGTGATAATTCATTCAAAACGTAACATTGAATGGCCTTGTCCACGAGTATCTCTTTCAACCAAGTCCTTCAGCTGACCAGGGGGACCCTTGATAGGTATAATCAACATTACAAGGGGCCTGAAATCCAATTAAGAGGTCTTTTTTGATATTCTCCCGCTCTTCAAGTCCAAGAAAGCTTCTTGTACATACGTGAGCCCACAAGAGTACAAGAGAAAGATCAGAACCTGGGAGAACGGTAACCGCACGACCCAAGGTTCACAAACTTTCAACTATAGTAGGCTCAAGAAATCCCGGGAAGAGAAGGTTCAAATTTAGCTATACCCTTATCTCCAGCTTCTCAGGCCTGACGCTTGAGGGTTATACTAATCCTCGCTGACCGATAAGTATCAACGTTCAAGTCAAGAAGCCGAAGCTCATTTTTTTTTTTTTGCATTGTCCTATGTGCTCGGAATCACTCTTTATTCCCGCTGTTGCTTCTCTTGGGGTGGCTTCAGTCAGATGAAGCACGGAAGAATTGTTCGGGTATCATCTGCCCCTTGTGGGTCTTGCAGAAAAAGCTTTTGAGAAAGTTTGTAATCCAGCTGGCACTTTGCCCTTCGTGGCTTCTCCTTGATTATATCGCATGCGCTGGCGGCGGCGGTGGAAGGACTTACTCTGCAGTACAGCATTTTAGTCCCACCCCAGGTCATTGCCTTCAAGTCGAGTCGAGTATCGTCTTGAACTCTCTAGTTCGAACCATCAATTCTTTACTCACGCGGGCGGCGGGCTCATTTCTCGTCTGTATCTCGGAAACTTTGAAGTATGGTTCGGTTAATATGCTATTCTCGACAGAAGATACCATGATGGATTCGATTACCGTTGGAAAAGAATTGCTTAGAGCTCCACATATGGATTGTAGGCGCGTCCTGCTGTCTGTCACGTCACAGATATGAATTTGACGCCTCAGCTCCCTACTTCCCGGTTTGAATAGTAAGTACTAGTAAAAGGAGACGCACCCGTTGCCTTCAACTTTCTCTCAATTCTCATGTCTCTCAGTCTTCGCCGACAGGAATCAAGATATTACCGAGTTTTCAATAAAGTTCCTGGTGCGGTATTCTGAGGTTTTGTCAACTATTGGAACTGAACAGCTACACGTATTAACCCTATGTAGTCCAGCTGTTACGACTAAGCTGCGGTAGTGAAGGGGTCGCAACCGTTTGACGCGGATTTCTGAAAGATCTTCGCAAGATATGTTTGGCTGTCGTAGACTGTCTACCCATACATCTGAATATTATACAGGAAACCTTTCCGTAATTATATACCTTGCTACCCCTAAGTCAATCCTCGAGCGCTGCCTGCAGGTTAAAAAACAAATCAAACACTTGACGAGACCTTGAGGGTCTAAGCGCACAATTGAATTTTATGCTTAGTGCTATGTACTCAGATTTTTGGGGCGACATTTTACTGAATTGCCCAGTTATCAACCATTGTACATTAAGGTCCTTGAGCAATTGGATTGAATGATACCCTACAGCCCCGGGACCGGGTTCATTGAAGCCTATGAATTCATTAAATCTGACTAGCTTGGCTTTAACAGCTTGTGTACTGATACTTACCGTCCAACCCGATCTCCAATGAACTTGCAGGTCCTTTATCCGACCGCGCCCGGACCCTAAACGACCCCAAAGTTCTGCCTAGACCCAGTGCCCCCAAAACCCACTCGAACCTCGAACAAGCCGCCAAGCCCGAACGGGAAACCCCCCCATCTCTCCCGAACGAAATTTCCATGCTGCGTAACTGCGTAGCAGGCGGAAGACCGAATTTCCAGCTAGTGAGAATGGTTCGACCGTGCGCATCATGAGTGTTTCGTAAGCGGGAGGGGGTCGCCTACCTGCGTTGACTGGAAGCCATCCTTATCAATACATTTTGCCGGAGATTCATTTTTCCAGCCGACACTTTTAAGTCCGTCCTCGAGTCGCCTATAAGTAATTCAGAACAAGTCCTGCTCACGGGAGCTCGTTCAAAACCTGCTAGAGTATTTCAGGAAAGCTCGAAGTTGAGGCCCACGTTCCATCAAGGCTCGGGTCATACCTAACATACTTACATCCTTATTTTCTTGCGTATATCTTCTCTCCAAGCGGTAAGAGGGCTCACTGCTACATACAATCTCTGAGGCCTCGAAAATCAGGCACCCTTTCTTTGTTAAACTGAACAGGGTTGAAGGAATCTATCAAAAATTTCGTCTGGCTTTGTACTTTGCTGAACTGGCTTGCTTTTCTTCGCGTGTCCCTTGGCGTCGTAGATTATCAACTTGCTTCGGAACTTCAAATCGATTTACCAATGGATAGCTCAAACAAAGCCTTGGTCAGTGTGGCAGTGGCGAACCCTTCCACATATTTTCCGAGAGAGCTGATGGGGATCGCCTTTGACTAAAGTCAAGTTGGAGGAAAACGAACTGCTGCCGCCCCTGCGGCTTTCATTTCGCACTCATACATACCTAACTTCGATTGGGGAAAAGAAGCCGGAAATTCCCAGCCAAGGAGTTCCTTGTTAACGCACCAAAAAATGAATAAAGCAGTGCGCCAAAAAATTTGAAATCCTGAACGAGATTAAAGGAATCTGGAGTCGGATTTGTCGGTATGTCGGAATTGGAACCTCCTAGCACCGAGATTTCCCGTTGTACCGAATGATGAGCTGGCCTGGAGTTGGTCTGTAGTTGTGCTGTAGAAAACAACCACAAAGAACTTGAAGGGATCGTGTACGAATGAACGAGATATGCCCAAAACCCTGCATCCGGTGTTGCAGCGCGACAGTTCCAAATGGCAAATCGTAGATTGTAAGTAGTGAGCTGGTCTTCTTGGCATGGATTGATCAAGTAGATAAATGATAATCGATAAGGAAGGATAGTACCTGACAGGCCTGAACTAAAGGAATTTCTAGGCTCCGTCACATTTGATTATGACCAGGTATTGTATTTGCAAGATTGCCTGGGTTTCATGGTCCAGTAGTGTAGAGGTTATCACCCGGGATTCTGATCACAAAATCACCTTCCCGTAACCCAGGTTCGAGTCCTGGTTGGACCTCAACCAGTTAGTAAGAAAGTGAACTTTTTGCTGAAACAGCACAAGAGATACACACAAAATACGCACCAAACAACCAGCTCACCGATACTGAAGTCTACATGGCTTAAGTTTGAAATTGAGGTAGTCCAGTTTTGCAGATACGTACAGTACACCCAAGGACCCGAACTCCGCAACGTTCCATCAGGACCGGAATTCGCCTTTGAAATCGAAGTCATACTGATACGAGGTTCCCTCACACAGGACGGGCTTGGAATACCCAAATTCGTAGCTAAACCTGTGACCTTGTCAGGACCACGCCACGCATTGGTGAACAAGATAAATATCACTTCAAAAGTTGCGATGCAGAAATCCCAGACTCTTGGCAAGATGTTGTAACAAATTAGATAGTGAGAGTCTAGAGTTATCGCAACGACAGAACTTGCAGACATTGACAAGATTTTGCGGCCCTTCTCTCACGTACACATAACTAGGACCTAGGGGACGAGGGCAGGAAGAAAGGAGTTATATCTATATCACTCGACTATCAAGTCAATTACGAGGCCCTTTTGCAGCTTGTACTGAGACTGTGTGAATTTGAGAGGTAACGAGATCGAGGCAGTTTGACAAACTCAATGAACAGAGCTTTGAAAACACTACATGTAAATGTCCGTACCAACAACCAGTATTACAAAATCTCCAAATGCCTCAAAATGTACAACCAGTGTACAAGCCCAGAGACCAGTTTCCTCGTTGAGAACGACCTATGTTTGCCTAAAGAAAACTCGATTTGCTAGTGTGGAGCGAATGCCAGTTGTTCGGATAAGCACCATCCGAAAAAAAAAACATTCCCCCCTTGTTCGAAAGTTTGGAATATTACACTCACTGAACAAACGAACATAAGCACATCAATCGAGAGCAGATAGGTAATGAGCTTACGCCGCTACGAAAACCTGGGGTCTCGGAATTCTAAGACTGAACGAAAAGAGATGAACGATCAGCGAAACTTCACGAGGTTCACAGAGTGAATTCGAACATACAGCAAATCTCGCTGAATTACTGGCGACGCAAGGAAAGTTGTGAGTCTCGGAACGAACGGTGAAGTGGAAAAACTAGCTTACTAGGGCACCTGAGTCACGTCGCCATTCCAAACCACTTCATCCCCCCTGATGGTAACATTGACAAAGAGTGGGCCTCCTTCTCCGGATCCTGTACCATACACCGCGTTGCATGGCAAAGTCGGCATACACTTGGGACCCCCTATAATAGTGAATTGAAGGTTTCGTTGTTGCTTGGTCGGAACATTATCTGCGACTATCACAAAATCAGTCGGGAGTCCTAGTGCAGTCTGTTGCTGATCGAGGAGGCTTTGCACCCAGCTAAGGATGTTGGTGGGATCAATGGTAACGTCAGAGCCATCGCTACGATCAACAACGCTGATAGTGACTTTAGGCGGGTCAGACCGACGGACCTACAGATATTTCGACGAGAGTGAGTAACAGATACAGAGAAAACCAAATCTAGAGGATACTCACAGGTAAGGGCGCGGTACAAACTGTCGAGACAAATCCGAGGAAGAGGCAGATGAAGACAACGCTGGCACGCATGATGATGAGCAAGGAATGTAGTTGCGGAGCAAAGAGACTGTTGAAAGATGACCAGCAAATAGCTATCCTGTGACGGGGGCAAGACCAGCAAGCTGGGGGAATGGAACTTTGGCAGGCCCTTTTTAAGGATACACGAATTTCATATGCATAGCCTCGATTGAGATGAGCTGATATGAGATTGATGTTTTAGTTCGTGAAGGATCAGGGCTGATGGAAAAAGACCTTGGCAGGAAACCTTTAGCCATCTTCCTAGCTTCCTGCATCTTCCTTTTGTCTTGTCCGATAGCTTCCTGTCCGATAGCTTCCAGGCAACGAGCAGTTCTGGATTATGTTGCGAATTGAAGTATGGTGAGATAATATTCTCGAAAGGTTCAGCGTTTGGGCCACAAATTATTCCAGCGTGAAGAAAAATGCTACCGACGGATTAGCGACGGAAGTTGACGGCACCATAAAGTCACGGTTAAATAAGAGTCAAGACCCTTCAGTGCTTGACAATGCTCGCTCAGATATTCCAAGAGTATGACCTTGGGCAGAATGCGGCTTCATTCACCAGGAAGATATATCCAAAAGAGCGGACTATAAAAGAAGGACCAAAGTGACAAGTGAGAAATTTCTCAAAAGGGACAAAGTCGGTCACGATAGGACCCTTGCTCTATCGATGCTTATCAACAAAGAATTGCTACCAACCGTCGACTGTGCAGATTTCAAAGATGGTAATTCAAAGGTACTAGATTATTTACGTATGCTTTTTACTCTCGCAATAATAGTTATAGGAATCTCTGGCAATTGGGCAAAAGCTCATTGCGGCGTGTAGGGATGTAGGTTTTGCGTATCTCATCAACACCGGGATATCTCAAGAGCAAATCGATGAAATATTTGACTGGGTAAGACGGACTGGCCGCGATGATGAAATGGCAGCGCTTCTCATGACTGTCCAAGTCAGCAAGATTGTTCGCGTTGCCGTTAGAGGCCAAGTTGAAGGCGCGGCATCCACCAGAAGGATGGAAGCATCGTGGCTATAGTGGTGTGAGTGTTTCGACATTCCTTGATCATCCGAGGACGGTATCTCTTAGGTTATATTCTAGGTTGGTCGCGAGCAAGTCTCCCAGCACGTTTTCGACCCCGATGAACTGCAAGCCATTCGCACGGGCAAGTTTCCTGACTTCAAAGAATCATTCGACTTGGGCAACGAAGAATCTGAGTTTCTCTTGAATATCTGGATTCCTGAAGAAGATTTGTCAGGTTTTCGAAGCCATGCCATGAATTTTTACAACACTTGTCGCGAATTTCAATTGTCCACGATCCTTCCTGCTCTCGCCCTCGGCCTTGACCTTCCCAAAGACTTTTTCTACAACTATCACGCAACAGACTCGAATCAGCTGAGGCTGTTGCACTATCCCGGCGCTCCGACTAGCGTATTCGAGAGTGGCGAGAAAGGAAGGATTGGAGCGCACACAGATTTCGGCACAGCGACGTTGTTATTCCAAGATGATTGCGGTGGCTTGGAGGTAGAAAGTTCTTCGCAGCCCGGAGTGTTCATGCCTGTAATGCCTGTACCTGGAGCAGTGGTGTTCAATATTGGGGATTTTCTGATGCGATGGTCGAATGATATCCTCAAGTCGACACTCCATCGTGTTCGTGCACCGCCGAGGAAAGACGAAGGCCCTAATGATGGTATGACGAAGGAGAGGTTCTCGATAGCTTATGTGCGTTGTGTAATTTCTTGTCGTGCATAATTGTAGGCTGATCGTCGTTGCGATCTTCGACTAGTTTATGGGTGCCGATAGTGATAAGACTATAGATTGTCTCCCAGGATGCTTCGGGCCTAATCGACCAAAGAAATATGAACCTATCAATGCTGGCGACTATATTAACAGACGATTGAATGCGACTTACTAAAGACACACCGACAGTTATACTGTTGTTCGGTTTTGGGTTCGCTATCTTGCTGTACTACGATGATCTCGAATTCCTTCGACTACAGGTGATATACATGGCTTTCGCCTAAGATAAGTCAGTCAGTGGCTCAGAGTATAATACAGTATGTGAAGGATGTCTATAAATATAAATAGAGTCTTTTGGCTGGCTTTAGCCCCGCGCGGGTGGGTAAAAGAAAATTTACACGCACGGTAACTAAAAGTGTAGCATACAGCTGAGTAGATTATTTTTATTTTTTATTTTTTTAACAGGAGCGGGTGGGTGGGTGATCAGGAATTGTATTTGTGACTTTTATCGAGCGACGGCGGGTTTGGAGTCAGGAGCAAAGAGAAATTGATAAGCGCCTGACAGGCGTCAACGGACTCTTACCGCCTTTGCTGACTTATCCTATGATAAGCAGTCTTTGTCATCTTATCTCGGAATAAGTCAGTCAGTGGCTCAGAGTATAATACAGTATGTGAAGGATGTCTATAAATATAAATAGAGTCTTTTGGCTGGCTTTAGCCCCGCGCTCCCGCCCGTGGTCGCCGGGTGAACCGAACGACCCAAGCAGAGTCAGGACTCAATCGGGGAGGCCGGCGATTACGGGTGAGTAGAAACCCAAATAGAGTGCGGCTCTGCAAATAATGTTTATATGAGAATAAGTAAAGTTTATTGCTTAAGTAATAGCCGTCAGTAATATTGATACCGCTGATACATGCGTCAATAAGTGAGTCCGGTATGCGATTGACTTTTGATAATCAGGAATAGCAGAATTGAGTCTTGGATCTTGAAGGAATGAGAGTGAGTAAAGCGTGTAATGGGTGAGTTTATGCGGATATGCGACCAAGGTTCTGATAGTTTCAGTGAAGACCAAAAGGCATAAAAACAGGCGAGTATGCCTGAGTTTGATGCAGCAAATATATAATGTGTCCGTAGCCGGATAATGGCATTGGACAGAATACAGCAATAAGCCAGAATGTCTTGCAGTGAATGTGTATGCAAGAGTTTGTCCATAGCCAAATGATAGTGTAAGGTAGAATATGGCAACTTAGCCAGAATGTTTGCAGCGAATATGCATGCAAGATTGGGTCCGTAGCCGAATAATGGTGTAGGACAGAATATGGCGAATAAGCCAGAATATTTTGCAGCAAATATGCATGCAAGAGTGCGTCTGTAGCTGAATAATGGCGTAGGACAGAATACGGCGAATAAGCCAGAATATTTTGCAGCAAATATGCATGCAAGAGTGCGTCCGTAGCCGAATAATGGCGTAGGACAGAATACAGCAAATAAGCCAGAATATTTTGCAGCAAATATGCATGCAGGAGTGCGTCCGTAGCCGAATAATGGCGTAGGACAGAATACGGCAAATAAGCCAGAATATCTTGCAGCAAATATGCATGCAAGAGTGCGTCCGTAGCCGAATAATGGCATAGGACAGAATATGGCAAATAAGCCAGAATATAGTATGCATGCAAGAGTGCATCCGTAGCCGAATAATGGCATAGGACAGAATACGGCGAATAAGCCAGAATATTTTGCAGCAAGTATGCATCCGTGGCCGAATAATGGCATGGGACAGTGGAGGATAGGATCTTGGAAAGGGGAAATGAGAGACTCACCAAATCAGCCGTGTACGTTGCAGAGTCAAAAAGTAGTCGGAAAATATTCACTCAGAATATAGGAATTTATTGATGGCACAAGAGCGCCGGAGGAATTGTGTTTCAGATTCAGAAAAACGTCCCGACATATGTTTGGCGGCGGCCTCTTCATGGATATATTCCCATACAATTTCTGGGTGTTTGCTGACGAGTGGGAACCCTGTGGTCAGGTATTCCACCAAGAAAGGATAAGCAGACCAGAGCTTGCATCGAGTGAGCTCGATGGCAAAAACCGAAGCATTGTAGGGCGTGATGACGCGATTATAAATCTCTGTAAGTTCAGGTGACGTGTTGTTGAGAGGTTTCCGGAGAGTCGTCATGTGCGAGAAATCGTGCCAGTCGAGAAGAGGGTAGAATGGATCTTTGTTAGCGATATTAGACATTTGCGGGACGGGGTACTCGGCAAGACGGGTCCCATTTGAGGGCTGGATGGGGACCCCCGCATAATGTGCATATATGGTTTGCAGCGGTGCACTTCTTTGAGCAGGTCGAGAAAATGTTCCAGTACGAGCAGATCCATGCTCTGGTTCTCGGGTGTAGGAGATCGGCTCCCTCTCGAGTTGCCCACTTAGGCGGCCCGTGTGTGTTGTCGTCATGGACGAGATATGTGTGTCCGGCTCCCCCGCAGATGATGCAACAGGGAATGCGGGAGCCTTTGTCCTTGTTGCCGGTCGGAAAGGAGTTCGACGAAGAGACGGGAGGTGAATCCGTGTGTGACTTTTGATTCCTCGTGTCAATCGCATCGAAGCGCGATTTCACCCGTCCCCATTCGGTCCTGTAATCGAAAAGGTCGAAATTTGTCCTTTTGTTTTGATGTTTTTGGCGCATTTCGAGTTCGATATCCTTCCAGAGATCATAAAGTTTCACCGAGTCAACTTGGTTTTCGAAGAATCCGAAGTGTTTTCTGTAGAAAGTAGGCTCGTGTGCGTCAGTTCCTTCAGCATATAGTGATACTTGATAGGCGTAAAAGTTCTCTGTCGCCTCTATCCATTCGAAATGTTCGAGTTCCAGTTTGCGTACTGTACCAGCGTCTCGACTGTCCCTCATCTTCTTCATGACGTCTGCAAGATCCAGGATTTGTGGTTTGCCCGCGATGTGTGAAATCTTTGTTCGGCGAAATGAAATAGAATTATTGTTGAGGAAATCGATGTTCTTGTTGGTGAAAAGGGCGAGTGGGACGTTGTATCCGTGGAGTCCTAGGTCGAGGAAAGCTTGATCGAAAGAGATAAAAGGGCGTATAGTGGGGTCAACTTCGTTTAATTCATTGTTTGCGCGAAATCGTTTGAGAGGTTGGGCTGGAGCGGCGTTGTTCAGAGTATCGTCAGAGTCTCTAGTTCTTGTCCTGAGCTGTTTCCGTTTGTCGGTCAGCCAGCTAAGCGTGTGTGCAGAAAGCCAGACTTTGACTCTGTCGAAATATGGCTGGTCTTTAATGATCTTTTCGTATTCTTCTTCAGGTATGGAAATATACGAGGAAACGTCTGACACGTTGTCCGCCCCTTCAATTGCGCGTTCACGACGGGTAGCGTTGCGTAGCTGCTTCTCGTAATTCATCTTTAGCTTTGAGTCGATGGGGAGCTTCGCGAGACGATGATTTGTCTCTGGATCTTTGTGGGTCTTTCTGACGCGTTCTGGAGCTTCTATCGAAGGGTCGTTGGGAAGAGGGCCGTTTCGTATGAACATCATCGTGTTGGGATAATCAGGAATTGTATTTGTGACTTTTATCGAGCGACGGCGGGTTTGGAGTCAGGAGCAAAGAGAAATTGATAAGCGCCTGACAGGCGTCAACGGACTCTTACCGCCTTTGCTGACTTATCCTATGATAAGCAGTCTTTGTCATCTTATCTCGGATTATTATTGTCCTTGAGGTACACGTGACTCGCTTCAATTTTTGCCTCGTCTGGATCTAGGCTTAATGCTGAACGCTTCGCCTACAAAAGTTTTACAATCTAAAGGGCAATTGATCAACGCTTGTTGAGTAAGTACATGCATGGTCTGGGTACGGAGGGCCAGGTCACACCATCTGACGAACAGCCCGTCCTCTCTCATAATTAATCGCGTATGGATGTACCTTTTTCTTCGCAAAAATCGCGGCGAGAAACCTTAGGTCAATCACAGAATTCCCTGAAAATTCACTGCCTCCCCCAGTTTCCAAGTTTTCTTTGCGAGACCACTTGTGACCTAGCAAACGTCAGGAACTTGTGCTGGTCAAGAGTATCAAGCAGGTCCCTCTCCTTGGCGGACTCTTGGCGCGGCCTTTTTCATTGATTTCACTCTGGATAGGTCCAGGATAGACTTGTCTGTCGTATGCACTCGATTTATCTGCGGCAACATCTGCTCACATCTGCCCAGTCGCTCATCTCATTGGGAAAATACTCGGAAGTCTTTTATACGATCTTCGTTCAGTTTTCGATATCTGAATACGCTCAAGGGCTACACGCTTGCTCCGGCCACCCTCGTTTGCAGCTTCACGGTCCGCCTCCACCAACAACTTTCTTTAATACCGTTCTTCCAGCGGGCCGTGTACTGCTAGGAGGGTGCCTACCTTCAGGCTCTTAAAAGGTCTCTAGGAGTCGTCGATACTCTCACTACAAAGTAGTTCTTTTTATCCCGGTTGTTCGACAATGTATTCTCTTCCCGCTCTTACCACTATCGCCTGCTTCCTCGTCAGCGCTTCAGCAACACCGACTCAGACCACACAAGCAAAGCGCGCGACTTGCACAGTCAATAGTGTTGCGTCTGCGGAAGATCTTTCTGACTGTACCAGCGTCGTTATCACTGCTTTCGATGTCCCTGCCGGTGGTAAGTCTTGCTCTCCGAGTGAAACTTCTCGTTCGACTGTTATCTGATATATATACGGGGTCGATAGACACGGTCACTATCAAGGCAAGCCGTTTTATCTCTACACTCATAGTTTATTCACGGCTTAGACAAAATTATCATTAGGCTGCATCAGGCGCTGTAAGTCTCTATATTTTCAGCTTTGGTCTGCAAAGCCGTAACGAGATACTTCACCCCATAGTCAATTTCAATGACCGGTTCCGTGACATTCTCCAAAACTACAGCTTCTGGTCCTTTATGGACTTTCGATACCGCTGTGAGCTATTAAAGTCTCCATTTGTGTTGTATAAGCCTACCTTCATATTTCAGAACGCCCAATTCAATGGAAATGGTTACAGTTTCAAAGGAAACGGAGATCGTCAGTTTTCCTATTATCATGATGATCTTTTGCTCTTTCCTGAATCAGGATGTAGTATACTGGGATGGCGAGGGTACTAGCGGCGGTGTTACCAAGCCACACCCTTTCATCAAGTATGTTCTGTGTTCCTCTTGAAGGCTCATCGTCATCGAAGATTGAATGGTCTAGATTCGAAGGTTACGGAACTTTCACCGACTTCATCATCAAGGATTCGCCAGCTCATGCTATATCTATCGGTAAAAATCTGTTCCAATCAAATCTTCACTCGAAAGTCGCTAATGAATACTTTAGGTACAACGTCGACTTCTAGTTTCACCAACGTTCTCGTCGACAACCTGGATGGCGCTTCATTGGGAAAGAACACTGACGGTTTCGATGTATCAGCCAGTGATGTAAGAGCATCCAGAATTGACTTGTGCAATTGCAGAAGCGCTGACTCCCTGTAGCTCACCATCAGCGGGTGCAAGGTTTACAATCAAGACGACTGGTATGTTTGATCGTCCGTTTATGAACATCACTCGTGTATTCATAAGCTCAATTTCAGTGTTGCCATCAACTCTGGTAGCAACATCGTTTTCGAGGACAACTTCTGTTCTGGAGGGCACGGTATCTCTATTGGATCCATTGCGTCTGGGAAGACTGTCTCTGGAGTTACAGTCTCCGGTAACCAAGTCGAGGAGAGTATGTGAGTGAATATTCGCTCCATAACTCATGCAACCACTATGCTCAACGGTATTGCAGGTATGGAATGAGAATCAAAGTGGATAGTGATGCCACATCCGCCTCCGTCTCGGACATCACATACTCTGGGAACACGATATCCACCAACGATAAATACGGTTTCCTCATCACTCAAAGTTACTCTGAAGATTGTGCGTTCTCGTTGATTTGTACGTGGGTCGAGTGTGCTCATAACGAACTGTGAACAGTTGGGACTCCTGGAACTGGCAGTACTATCTCGTGGGTTTCATTTCTAATACCTGCTTCAATTGCTATTATTCTGAGCATATGGTGCGTACAGTGACATCAACTTCACGGGCAGTTCAACCAAGATTACTGTGAGTGGTAATTATCCGCGTGTCGGTTAGTCTTTCGAATCATTCTGAGTATTTTCATGAATGTCGTCTCATCTGAATTTCACTCAGGCGTCGACTGCGGGCACTGCTCAGGTACCTGGAACTGGGCTGAACTTGTTGCGACTGGGGGTGAATCCTCCGATATTGTTCTTGGTGGTGCGAAGGTGGGCTTTGCTTTCTTTCAAAAGTAATCGACGTATCGAACGCTTTGAATTTGTTGTAGATCTCTGGAGGGAGCTATTAGTTGCTATTAGTTGCTGAAAATACCAAATGTACATGTCAATTCTCATTATGATCTCAAATGCGCGATCCATGCAAGTCCATGCACATGAGGGAATTCAACGCAGGAATGAATGACGCCGTCAATTTGTGATCAGGGTTGAGCCGAAAAGAGCATGTGGTCGTACTCAGAACAGAGGCATTTTTGAGAAACGTCCCTGTTCTTACTTCTATCGGCTTCTATCCCGCTCCAATCAACGATCTACTAATTATCACCTTATCGTTGTTCAAAAAGACTCGCCGGCAGTCCAATCGATGGTTATCTTAGCTATATTTTCAGCCCTCTTCCATTCTCATCTTTCAAACTGTGGTCTTCCGCTCTTCCTTGTTTTTGTCTGATTGTATAACTCTTGATATTTCCCAACCCCTTCTCACAGTTCCTTTCGTATTTTCTGGCGGGCCAGTTCACGAAACAAAATCTCATTCCGACCTTCCGCTCGTTTTCTTCAATACCAATACGCGATGCGCACTGTTCTCGCTATCATGTCGGTCCTTCAGCTCCTCAGCACATTCAATTATGCCCTTCCAACAAAAGGGAAGGCAGGCCAACCGGCGGCGGCTACCACACAATTCAAGGCAGAAAGTAGAGCGTCGACACCAATAGTTCCAACGTCTCACTGGGTCGATATCCCTTACATGAAATGTGATGAAGCAAAAACAAGAATGATCAACAATTGGATCGTGGATGCATATAACATGACATACGAAGCTGAAAGTATGACCCGCGATCATCCTGCGTGAGTAGAGTTTTCGCAGTTTTGATTATCGTGTACTTACAGAGTACTGGCAGCTTTCTTCGCTACTTTGCCAAAGACCATTTTCCAATCTTCCAAGACATGATTCGATCATTCAATAGTCGCGCGGGCCTGGCCGACGGGGGAAAATATAAACTGGCCTGTGCTGATCATCGACCACTGACAAGTGAAAAGTGTAAGCACCCTGGGTAAGAGTTGCGATGTACTTTCCGGTGTCGGCTTATATTCTGTAAGTGACCGGCTAGGAGTAAATTCAGAAGAAAACATCCTCTGGTTTTGTTCACCCATGTTCGAGGATATATCCGCCAAGGTGATATCGACTTACGCTTCAGAAAGAGCAAGATATTGATATTAAGGCTGTAGATCACCCTCTCCTCGAAGCCCTTTGATAACTCGCAAGATGGATGGTGCGAACCTACTCCTCATAATTTCGCGACATACGTATACAATGCTCGTGTCCATATACATGGGATGTCTCGGCTTTCACTACATTCACATGTAATGTATGTCGACAGCTATTCCGAAGATCATCTTCCGCTCTGGAAGGCGGCTCGTAATCTGAAATCGACGTTCGCGACATTACGTATTCAATGGGAACAATCAGATCCACGTCGACGAGGTCGTCCACCTGTGCCTCCATTTCAAAATGCAGAGAGTTACGCTGCATCTATACTTGGTCAGTTTTGGAGGAACCTTCTTTTCAAACCAAATACTTACGTCTGTGATTTTTAGAATTCTATTTTACGCGTAAATGCGGGAAGAACTTTGATCCAGAGATGCTTTATTGAAAGGAGAAAGAAGGGTGTTCTTTGGATTTCATATACCGGGTCGTAAATTGGAGGAATGAGTACACGTTGTAATAAAGCGTCGGCGTCTAATATAGGGTCATTCAAACTCTTGTGCCGTCGCTTATTCCGCAGCAATTGCTTCAAGTAGGTGAACTGATGACATTTGGGGGTATGTTGGTGGATAAGGCGGTTTATAGGGAGTTGACAGGGATATGAAGGAGAGAGGAAGGAAGCGAGGGACGTGAAGGAGAAGAGGTAGGTAATGGAGGTAGAGTAGGGTAAAAAGAAAACGATTTGAGTCGTCGATTCAACAATCAGTGTGTGCGTTGTATCAACGAGGTTTCGACAAAAAAATCGAAAAATTATTGCGGGCGAACATTGGCGGAAATGAGGGTGTGGAGGAGGACGGGTCAAGAAGGGTTTGCAAAGACAAGGATAATGGCGTTTTGGAGATAAGAAAGAGAAGGATGGGATGAGGAGGTCTAAGAGGGAGAAATATCTGAGATCGAGAGAGAGGCAGGAGGGAGAACATGGCAATGGTGTTGAGTCGGATAGTAGCGGGTAAGGCGTACGGAGATAATCGAGTAAGTAACGACGAGTAACGACGTGATACGATACAATACAGTAGTGCGTTTTAGTGCAAGCTTTGGAAGAAGAGACAAATAGATAAGCAGTGAGGTGTACGAAGGTCACAACGCCGAGCAGAAAAAAAGTCGCAGGATGATTTGAATATGAGGCCAAATTTGCCCACATATAGGCAATATAGGGGAATGCGGGGAAAGTGCACCAGAATGATGTAGTGGACCAATTCATCTCCTTCCGCCATTCGAGGCCGCAGCTGTCATCTGTTGCTGCTGTTGCTGTTGTTGTTGCAATTGCAACGCCCTGAGATGAGCTTCTCTCTGCGCCTGAGCCTGTGCCTGTTCCCGAAGAGCAGCCTGATGTTGGATCTGATGCGGGAGCTGTTCGCGTGTGTTGCGCTGTTGTAACTGGACGAAAGATCGGTTCGTAGAAATGATAAAGCGGAAAACAGTACATACTTGTTGCTGCTGCTGTCTCAAAGCCGTCTCTTTCTGATCCGTTTCCCGTTGCACTTGGATTGCTTGCTACACAACGAAGAGATTATAAGTTTATAGACCTTTGGTTAGTTTCAAGGACACGCTAACCTCTTCTTCAGTGCTACTTGGAGCAACATAAAGCCCTCTATCGACTTCTCTGGGAATAGGCCCAATTTCGGTGCCGAGCTCGCGCTCAATGCGGTCAAGATTGAACCGATCTTCGTACGTAACGAGATTGATGGCGAGTCCAAGGTGACCGAAACGCCCAGAACGACCTGTCGAAGCGGGATGATGAGAAGGAGGAGGTAAGAATGAAAAAAGAGGGCAAGAGAGAAGAACACAATGACATCCGTCGCTGAACGAAAGTGGATTCAAGATGGGACTCACCAATCCTGTGTAGATACGTCTCTGAGTTTTTCGGGAAATCAAAGTTGATGACTACGTTCACGGCCTAAGAGAATATCGTCGTCCGACCAAATCGATGAGGAGTTGTTCAATAAATCCAGCAATCACGATGTAGGTCATGCAGGTAGAAAGTGACACATCGAGGATAGTCGGGGCAGGTATGAATAGGAATATTTTGACATTCGGTCGAAGCCGATGTGATAGCCGAGGACGCAGTGGTCATACCCAGAGTCGTCCCAAGTCCAGGTTGAGTGTGACAAGCAGATAGGAGGAAAAACGCAAAGAAAAAAGCGTTAGCGTCGTTTTAGCGTTCAAATTATCCAATGATTCCATGATCCTCCCATTGACAATCCATCATTTCTTTCGTTATCTCATCCCAGCGTAAGATGAAGAAACACCCGCTCACCTGAATATCAATACCTCTTGTCAGCAGATCACTGCAGACAAGGTTCCTGCAGGTACCCGAGCGAAAATCGTGGAAGACTCGGTTGCGGTGAGATTGAAGCATCTGTCGGACGTTCTTAGCGGCCACGATTCGGAGAGATTAAGCATGTTCACACACCTTTGCATGACTATAGAAACACGAGTATCCTAGCTCCGTGATTTTTTTCGCAAGTAGCTCGACGCGGTTCGTGGAATTGCAGAAAATGATGGACTGATTGATTTGCAACTGAAGAAGCGAAAATGAATCGCAAGGATAGGATAAAATGAGGGATTGACTGACCTTGCTAAAGAGGGTATTCAAGCAATGAACTTTTTGCCTTTCTTCCACGTAGGCGTAGTACTGAGTGACACCCTTTAGAGTAAGCTCATCCATGAGGTTGATTTCGTAGGGGTTTTGCATATGTTTGTCCTATGGACGTGTAATGAATGAGCGGCTTAAACAGTGTTTTGTGCTCACCTTGAAGTCCTTCACGATCATTGGAAATGTAGCGCTGAAAAGCATAACCTGCCTCCCAGCGTTTTCTGCATCCTGCTCCTTCCGCTTTGGCAAATAACCCAACAAGCTCTCCATAACCGGTCCGAACTCTGGACTCAATAGTTTGTCTGCTTCGTCCATAACGAACACACCGCACCCTTTTCCGAGATCTGCCACACCTTTGCCTGCTAGATCTAGAATACGGCCTGGTGTGCCAACAAGTACATGCACAGGCTGCTGTAATCGTAGAATATCGTCTTTCAGAGTTGTCCCACCAGTGGTGACCATGACTTCGACCCCCATATGCTTCGAAAGTGTCTTTGTCACGCTGGCAATCTGTAATGCTAGCTCACGAGTCGGAACGAGAACTATACCTTGAATGTAGGGTTTTAATACGTTGATTTTGGATAAAAGGGGAATGATGAACGCTGCGGTCTTTCCTGTCCCGTTCTTTGCACGGGCGAGGATGTCTCGACCACTGAGAGCAGTAGGAATAGCGGCTTCTTGGATTGGTGAGGGCCTTTCGAAGCCGGCTTCGAAGATGCCCATAAGTAGAGCCCTGGGTAAACCCATATCTTCGAAGTCGATGTTGAGAGAAGTGCCTGTAACATCCGACGTCTGAGGCCGAAGGTCGCGAGGCGGCGGGTTGAGTGTCGATTTCCAGGTGGATGTTTGTGCGGAACTGAATTATTGTCATTCGAACTGAAGACAAAGATATATGTAACAGAAGACGTACTTGGCCATCTCTGCTCTTTCTATCGCGTTGTCTTCGACCACTTTATCTTCGTTCAGTTCAGTTTAGGTGTAGTGGGAGTTAGGAGCTGAGTAAATTCTCAAATTTTGAGTAAGAAAATGAGCCGGACGCTGTTGAGCTATGTATGAATCCGAGGTGGAAGTTGAAAAAAGTTCAGTCCGAGCCCTTCCCAATGAGGAACCATAACCTTAACCATAATATTTGGGTTGCTACAGTACTCGACACTGGTTCCCGAGCTGGGCCTAAGAATTAATAAAGCGCCATGGCGACTATAGCTCTTCCACATTTCACAGAATCAGTAGAGCACGCGGGTATTAGCTTAGGCCTCTCAGGGGACAGCTTCTGCTCTCTACCTAGGATCAACGGGTATTAAGTAGTAGAAAATCCCTCACTGAACACGATCTAGTGCACAGCTGTGTGGATGTGGACCTAACTAACGCTTCTTGGACACTCCGCTTTCCTTTAGAACACATTATCCAGCCCTCTCAATGCTGAATGCTTCCTAGACTTGTATACTTCTGCTGGCCTCCAGGATGTTTGAACCTCAAGTTATATATACACATTCAAGTTGTTACAAGATACTCGGTTGTTCAATGCGCACTGCAATGCCTTGGCGCCCTTGGGTCCTCACGTACCCTCTCCGTCGGTTGTTCATCAATGGGTCAATTAGGGCTCATGCACCATGCTCAGCACATGCTAAAAAATCGAAGCCCTAGCAGACCCTAGCTGGGTGAAAAAGGTATAAGATGCCCTGTTTTTCTACCCTTCTTCCCTCAGAGCTGGTCTCCTTTTCCAATCGCAACTCACTCTCAACGCCAAAGCCGCCGGTCGCCTTTTTGACTATCTCATTTCCTGCATCTCACAAAGAAAAAGCAACTACACATTGGATACATGATGGTCTTCTCTCATTCTGTACTCACAACCTTCATCGTTGTTGGAACCTCTTCTTCCGTTCTCGCCCTTCCTTTCCAAGGCTTTTCCGGTTCCGGTCTTCCTCAGAATGATGTGGCATCAACCGCGACCACCCAAGCGATGCCAACCATTCCCACTGGTTATGGGCAAGGACAATCTGTGCAAGAGGATGCTGTCAAGGTAGAACTCATCATACTAATTTCAGCACTATCTTTTGTTATATACCTAGCTCAGTTGTGTAGATAACAACTGATATATTGTGTATGTACCTGTTATATACCTAGCTAAGGGTACGTGAGTGAGCGGGACATTTGTAAGGATTAGCGGCTCACCTCAGTTGTGTAGATAACAACTGAGGGAGCCGTCGCTACCGCCTCTCGCTGTATAGGTATGGTACTGTACAGTATTTGTAATGCACAGCGGGAGTATATCTCTCGCTGTGCTTATTCGTTCGTGTCCGTAACGGGCAATGTCCAAGCTGGCCCGCGGCGCTACCGTCCGCGGGGCGGGTGTGCGAATCGTTCCTAACACCCCCCCTGATTCGTACAATCCATCTGTAGCCACTGTACCATCCTGTCGTGTAGTTGTCCGGCTAACGGTTTTGTGAATACATCCGCGACGTTCGTTTTTGACCTGATCTCCACCACTGCAATCTCGCCGTTAGCAACCTGTTCCCGGATCTGGTGATTCCTCATGTCGATATGTTTGACTAGCGCGTGTCGTTTGGATGTCTCCGTGAGTGAGATTGAGCCGAAGTTGTCCCCGTGAATCCTCGTCGGTTCGTTAAGTGGGAGATCGATCTCCGAGAGGAATGACCGCAACCATACCGCTTGCTGTGCTGCGCGGGACAACGCGATATACTCTGCCTCTGTTGAGGATAGTGCAACGGTGTTACGACCATGCCAAGTCTAACTCCCGCGGGCCCGACGATCATTTCCCGGTATTTCGACTTCATCATTTTCTTACGTCGCGGAGCTTACCTCCGCGATCCTATTACACTTCGCGTTTATATCCCTCACACTTAGCCGACTTCTTATATATCCTTTTATATCATTTCCTTTATACTTTCCCCTTTTATCTTCCACATGTTCGACCATACTATTCTAGGATACTATCGCTTAGCGACCCTTAGGTAGCGACTACAGTATAAAGCTACGAGAGTAGAATAGTTGGTCCTCAGTTTAAATATCGACTTTGATAGCGCACTCATACAGTGTATTTCAAATAGAGTTAAATCTCAACCTCATCCTAAGTACGATCGCGTGAGTTTCTCCCGCGATCGGAATTACCCTCAACCTCGGTTTCGGACAGCGGCGTGTCGGGGACGCTATTAATAGTAGCGTCAACGTCCGACTACCTCTCCGTAGGTCCACCCAACCCTCACCGGGATCTATCTTGGTGTTCGGTCTTTTACCCCGCGGACTTATAGTCCGCGATCCAACTTATCCCTACGACCCGTGCATGATCATAACAGTATATTTAAACTGAAACCCGGCACTTCGTATTCCATCACTCTTCACTTCCTTTTCCTCCATTAATCTTCTCTACCCAAAATGGTCAATACCAGGAGCAGACGTGCTCGTACCAATACCGCGGACTCGAACAACGTTCAGGAGGAGCCAGTAGTGGCAAATCCATTCGCCACCAACGCGACCGCCTTCGCGCCGTTCGCCGAGTCTATCTCTGGAACGGGACTTCCCCGTAGGCGTACCAACGCTTTCGGTCCAGCCCCGAGCCAACCCGCGACGGTACGGGTATCAAACCTTCACGCTCTTGGTTCACCAGACCAAGCCGAATTCGAGTACCAAGTACTCTACACCGCTGATGGGCAACCAATCACGGTACGAACGCCGCGTAGTAATCGCACGGCGATACCAACGTTGGAGACGGCCATCCCCCCATCTCCAACAACGCTAACCCTCGCTGACAGAATGCATCAGCAACTAACAACCCAGGCTGGTCCTTCGCGGGATCGGTCTTCATCCCTCATCCCCGCTGAGGTTCCTGAAGAACCTGAGATCGCGGAGCAAACTGAGGAGGTAAGTCCTGACTTACCAGACCACCCGGAAGACCCGGACCCTGAGGGATCTGATCCCGAAGGACCACCCGGAGGACCAGGAGGTCCTGGTGGACCGGGATCACCACCTAGCTCTCGCGGTCCTAGCCGTTCTAGGAGTCCTCCAGGGGGACCAGGTAGTAATCGCACCGACATTGCGGAACAGCGAATCATCGAGCTGTTCACTACCTTTAGAGGCACCCTCGACAATCTCGGAGGTGCTATCACCGAACTATCCACGAATCAAAATCGTGGACCGACAGAGACCGCAAGGTCAAAAGTTAAGGACCCGGAGGTTTTCGACGGTTCTAACCCGCGGAAACTGAAAGGTTTCCTCGTTTCTTTATCTTTGGTCTTTATTGACCGCCCAACGTATTTTACTGATCAAAGGAAGATCAACTATACGTTGTCTTATCTAGGAGGCGCCGCAAAGGAGTGGTTCGAACCAGACATTCTGGATCCGGACCTCGCGGAGATGCCCGCCTGGACGTCCTCCTTCGCGTCGCTGGTGAAGGAACTACAGGACAATTTCGGTATGTACGACGCACAGGGAGAGGCCGAGGATAAACTCGGGACGTTGAGGATGAAGGAATCCGACAACGTACGGAATTACAACATCCGTTTCAACACTCTCGCGGCGTCTACAAACTGGGACTCCCAAGCCCTTAAGTGGGCATATCAACGCGGCCTGGCAAGCCGTATAAAAGACGAAATGGCCCGTCTTCCAGAGCCCGCTAATCTCGTGGACTACCGGAAAGAAGTCCTTCGTGTGGACAACCGGTACTGGAGACGGGAAGAAGAACGGAAACGCGAAAACGCCCGTTCGACGGTCGCGACTTCATTCTCGAAGGCGTCGACTACACCCTCGAAGAACCCGCCGAGTTCTTCTCCATCACCCTCCTCCGCGGCCTTCTCGACTAAAGGATCGGGAAAACAAGGTAAGCCTAGCGGAGGCAATCACTCGTCTTCGACGAGTTCAGCATCGACGCGATCGTCGATCGCTGCTAACCTAGGTTCCGACGGCAAACTCCTCCCTAGCGAGGCGGAGCGCCGGAAGAAGTTGGGTCTTTGTGGTTTCTGTGGCGGGAAGCATAGGTTTGAAGATTGCGAGCGGAAGAAGGCTCGTGAGACCCGAGGCCGAGCTGCAGAGACGCAGGAGAGCGTAGAGACGACTTCCGTGGACTCGGAAAACTAATCAGCAGCTCCTGTATCCCGGTACGACACGGGAGTTGCGTTGATTCAGTTCGTACCACGCGGGAAGTAAAACTCAACGCGTCCACTCTTTCATATAATGAACAATCTTTCTTATTATCGCTAACTTTAGATTTACCGGCTCGCGGCGTTTCTTCCGATTCCTCCGCCGTGACGCTATCTTTTACCTCTTTACTTGATTCTGGTTCTACTGACTGTTTTATTGACTCGCTTTTTGTAAAAGCAAATAGTTTACCCACTTCACCCATTCCTCCAATCAATCTCCGACTTTTCGATGGTTCATTGTCCCCTAAGCCGATCGTCGAGACTACCACTCTCAACGTTCGATTTCCCTCTGGCGAGCTGCTACTACTGACATTTTATGTCACCTCACTCGACTCCTCTTGCAAAGCTGTATTAGGTTACAGTTTCTTAACCCGCTACAATCCGTTGATTGACTGGGTATCTCGAAACATCACTTTCCGTTCCACTAAGCAAGTTGAGTCCCTCACCCCGACGTCCTCAACTCCGCGAGAGATATCTCCGGAGTTAACTGATCCTGCGCCGGATCAGCCTCACCCCAATCGATCGAAGAAGACTTCGCGCCCTTCCTCTCGATCGCGCTCTCGCCCCTCACCTCATCCATTATCGGACAAATTCCTCTTTGAACCCATCTACACCTATCCCTCGGTCGCTCAATTGGCCGCTTCTAAGCTCGAAAATCCCGAAGTCGACATCGCTCTAGTAAACGCGGTCCTTTTCAACCGCGCATGTAAGGCCGCTAAATGCGAACCTATTTTACTACGAGCGATCCATTCTGAAGTTTCAGCGCGAGCTGCTTCAACCTCACCCGACTCCGCGGAGACGAAAACCGATACTTCCAGCTTACCGCCGGAGTATGTGGAATTCGCCGACGTATTCGACGAAGTGGATTCCGAAGTGCTGCCAGAGCACCGCCCTTACGACCTCAAGATTGATTTGGAGCCTGGCGCCGAACCCCCGATCGGTCGCCTTTACCCTCTTTCCTCAAAGGAACTTGAAGCTCTTCGCGAGTTTATCGACAAGCACTTGGAAACAGGTGCTATCCAACCATCCACCTCTCCTCACGGGGCTCCGGTGCTTTTTGTGCCGAAGAAGGATGGAAAACTCCGTCTCTGCGTAGACTTCCGCGGTCTTAACAAGATTACCAAAAAGGACCGTTATCCTTTACCCCTTATTTCTGATCTCTTGGACGCTCCTAAGAAAGCTAAGTTTTATACCAAACTCGATCTCACTCACGCATATCATCTAGTTCGAATCGCGGAAGGCGACGAATGGAAAACCACCTTTAGGACCCGTTGGGGTTCCTACGAATGGAAGGTTATGCCATTTGGCCTTACTAATGCTCCCGCGGCCTTCCAGCGATTCGTCAATCATATTTTCGCTGATCTTTTAGATGTTAATGTTATCGTCTATATCGACGATATACTCATTTACTCGGACGACGAGAAATCTCATCGCGAACATGTCCGCGAGGTTCTCCGTCGACTCCGTAAACATCGTTTGTTCGCGAACCTCGCCAAATGCGAATGGGGTGTCGACACGGTCGAGTATCTTGGTTACATCCTTTCTCCGGAGGGCTTAACGATGTCGAAAGACAAAGTTCAAGCTATCGTTGACTGGCCGGTTCCCCGCAAAGTCAAAGACGTTCAATCCTTTTTAGGTTTTGCTAACTTTTATCGACGTTTTATTTATAATTATAGCGAAATCGTACTTCCGATGACGCGGCTCACGCGAAAGGACGTATCATGGTTATGGTCCAAAGAGTGCCAAGAAGCTTTCGACAAACTCAAGGACAGCTTCGTTCACGCTCCCATCCTTGCACACTGGCAACCTAACCTACCCCTTATCGTCGAAACCGACGCGTCGGACTACGCGCTAGCCGCGATCCTCTCGATCCTTCTACCGGACGGAGAGATTCATCCAATCGCTTTCCTATCCCGAACCTTCCAAGCTGCAGAGCTTAACTATGACACTCATGACAAAGAGCTCCTCGCTATTTTCGAGGCTTTCAAAGCTTGGCGTCACTATCTCGAAGGATCAGGCGACGCGATTGATGTGGTTACCGACCACAAGAATCTCGAATACTTCTCGACCACCAAAATACTCACGCGGCGACAAGTCCGCTGGTCAGAATTCCTCCACCAGTTCAATATGGTGATCCGCTTCCGCCCGGGTAAACTGGGTGCAAAACCCGATGCCCTCACTAGACGCTGGGACGTCTATCCTAAAGAGGGGGATACCGGCTACGCGCAAGTTAACCCGCAGAATTTCAGACCTATCTTTACCAATGAACAACTAACCACTTCTCTTCGAGCAACTTTTCTAGAAGGCCCCGCGCTTCGTGCGGCGATCGTAATGGACTTGCAATCGCTCCATTCCACCATCCGCGATTCTATTGAACAGGATCCGGAAGCGATCGCGAGCTTAGCCCTAGCTAAAGACGATTCCAATACTCGTTGGACAGTAGGTGATGATGGACTGCTAAAACTTGATAATCGCATCTATGTTCCTAACCATTCTAACCTTCGCCTTAAAATTTTACAATTCTTTCACGATCACCCCCTTTCAGGTCATTTTGGACAGAACCGGACCCTCGAATCAATCCGACGCCTATACACCTGGCCGAAGATTCGGGAATTCGTTCGCGACTACGTCAGCTCATGTACAGTTTGCGGACGAAACAAACCCCGTCGACACCGACCTTACGGTCTCCTCAAACCTCTTCCGGTTCCCGCCCGACCATGGGATTCAATCTCGATGGACTTCATCGAACAACTCCCCTCTTCCGACGGACATACAGCAATTCTCGTCGTCGTCGACCGTGCCTCTAAACAAGGTATTTTCATCCCGACGAACGACAAAATCACCTCCGAAGGACTAGCGGAGTTATTCGTCCATCACGTTTTCTCCAAGCACGGAGTTCCGAACCACGTCACTGTCGTGACAACTAAGTACTTACATCATTTTCTTTCTTTCATTTTCACATGCTCTAGTAACCACATGACCGTGTTCATTACTCATCGTTCATCTGACCACTCACTCTCGCGCTGTCATTAGTTTATTGTTCTTTTCTTGCTTCTCATTCGTTCTTCACTATTCCACTCTCGTGCTCTTGTTCTTTGTTCCTTGTTCTTTTACCCTTGTCCCTTTACCTTGGTTCCTATTGTTTCAGACTCGTATATATAGTACAGTAGACAGCTACCAGTTCCCTATCTCGACCTCTTGGTCTTTGGGAACTAGGTTCGTGTTTGTATCTTCGTTTACACTCAATATTGACTTGGTCTTTGGGAACTAGTTTGCCTTATCTGACCCTTGTGATTGGCCCTTCGTGCTATCACAGTCGCTGAGATCATTTATTCCTTTGGCCTTTGTGTGTTGAGCGTTACTCACACTCAGGTTTGTGCTCGTGCTTGTGCCGTTGATCGCTTCCCTTCGTCGCTTCCGCCTACGTCGCGACATTAGGTCGAGATCTATTACTCGTACCATCAGCTCTATCACTGATCTTACGAGGAGTGGAAATCGGGATCCACCGATTCTCCACCTGATACTGCCACCACGCCAACTTTCGGAGTTAACTCTGACTGTTTGGACAACTACCACGCCTTCGATACTGTAGAACATTGTGACGTTCACTGGTCAACCGAAGACGAAGATAACAGACACTGGGAACCTTGCGACGAAAATCCTTGCCCCAATCGATACTTACTCACAGTCAGCCAAGACTACGATCCAACTGGTCGTCACATCCACATCTCACGACCCGCTTCTCCAGTAGTACCTGAACCTACTGCAGCCTTCCTTAGAGTAGGACGATCTTCGAATCCTAGCTCCCGTGCTTCTCCCGCATTAGTACCCACCACTATCGCGGCACTTTCATCCGAATCCGAATCAGAACCCGAACCAATATTTGAATCAGAATCAGAAATCGAACTTGACCCCACTTCCGAAATGTCACAAAACTTCTCCCTCCAAGATCTAGGAAATCTGATTGGACAGCTTGCTCGTCAGCAGTCAGAGCTCCAGACAGTAGTATCTAGCATGGTGGGTAACATCAGCACTAACAAAGGGATTAGCAAACCGCAACCCTACGATGGGAAAAGAAGCGATGATGCTCATCGCTTCATAGCTGCATTTGAGCTATGGGCCAATGGGGTACAAACACTGCGCACAAATGAGGGGGAACGCATCAAATCTGCGATTTCGTTCCTTGAAGGTGATGCGGCAATCTGGGCTACCCCAGTTTCCGAAAACATCAGCCAGGTAGCCAGTGGTGCCGTCGACACTCTTGTCTACCCCACCTGGCAGGTGTTCAAGGATGCCTTCAAAGCCCGTTTCGAGACAGTAAACCCGGTGGTAGATGCCAAGGATGCCTTAAAAACGCTGTTCCAAGGAAAGACTACCGTAGCCGCTTATGCCGCGTCCTTTAAACAGTACTCTAGTCGTACGGGATATTCCGATCCAGATCTTCGAGATCGATTCTATCAACACCTGGCAGCACGCATCAAAGATGGACTTGTCAACTCAGCAGCGGATACAGACACACTGGATAAATTGATCAAAGAATCCATCCGGATCGATAACAGACAAATCGAGCGTGCGCGAGAGAAGGGGCAAACCCTGGTAAACTACTCCTCCACCCACAATACAGGGTCCTTCCACCCTACTCCCTTTACCCCGGCCCGAGATCCATTTGCCATGGACGTGGATGCCACTAACACGGGTCGATCGGCGGAGGAGTATCGAAGGTTCATGACAGGGAAATGCTATGGATGCGGATCCAAGAACCATCGAAAAGCGGACGGACACCACGAACGGGACATCTGTAGCCACTGTGGACTCACAGGACACATAGCTGCAGTCTGTCGAAGGAAGTTCATGGGTCTCTCTAGACCGAATACGGTTCGTACTGCTGCTTCCACCTCTATAATTGCCGAACCCGCCACCTCTATCGCTGCTACACCTACCCCACTGCCTGACTTTTCCTCGATTCTACAACAGTTAACAGACAACCAGAAAGCGTTGGCGGACCAAATCTCAGAGCTCCGGCAGAATTTTTAAAGTGGGAACCTGACTCGGCTGCTGCCGGGTTCCCCAAACTGTACTCTATTTATGATTCTATCTCCTCATGTATCCTCGGTTCCACTCAATTCAGCGATGTTTCCCATTTTCGCGTACCGATTAAGCTACAAGGTAGATTCAAGAGTACAAGCAACGCAGCGATGATAGACTCTGGAGCCACAGGTCTATTCCTCCACCAACGTTTCGTGGATAGACACCACATCCACACTCGCCCCCTCCCTCATCCGATCACGCTTTATAACATCAATGGAACCCTCAATAACGCCGGTAAAATCACACACTCTGCACGACTCCTCTCCACGGTAGACAAAAATCAACCTCAACTTCTTGAATATCTGATCACCAACCTGGGGTCCGAAGATATTATCCTGGGACTTCCCTGGCTTCGGAAGGTCAACCCTGATATAGACTGGAGAAAAGGACGGCTGACACCACTAACCACCAAACCGCCGACCATGACTATTGAAGAGATCCCCGAATTAAAGGAAGGTAATATCGGAGGAACAACAGAGGGACTTCTGGAGATCAACCCGCAACACGTTCCTCTGCCACTATCACCTACAGACGAGCTCGAGGAACTGGTGGAAACTCCTGAATATGAGGAAGGCACACCCTTGTATTGACTGGTTGGTAATCGGAAGAGGAGGAGGGCATTGTTACGTGCAGGTATTATTGGTCACACGTCGGAAGAACTTTGGTGCGCAGCTGGATATACTTACTCTCAACAACTGGCCGAAGCAGCGAATAAGGATAAACCACAAAAGACTTTCGAGGAAATGGTACCCTCTACCTATCAGAAACATGCTAAAGTCTTTTCAGAAAAGGAATCCGAACGCTTACCAGAACACAAGCCCTGGGACCACGCTATTGACTTGAAACCTGATGCACCGGAAACCTTGCGCACCAAAATTTATCCAATGTCGCCCAATGAACAGGAGGAACTAGACCGATTCTTGGAAGAAAACCTACGGAAGGGGTATATCCGTCCCTCCAAATCCCCACTAGCATCTCCGGTCTTCTTTGTCAAAAAGAAGGACGGGAAACTTCGCTTCGTACAGGACTACCGACGGTTGAATGAATACACTATCAAAAACCGATACCCCCTCCCTCTAGTCACTGACATCATCAGCCGCTTACGAAAATCAAAGATATTTACCAAGTTCGACGTACGCTGGGGATACAACAATGTGCGGGTGAAGGAAGGACATGAGTGGAAGGGAGCGTTTGCAACTAACCGAGGACTCTTCGAACCCTTGGTCATGTTCTTTGGCCTAACAAACTCGCCCGCTACGTTTCAAGCCCTCATGAACTCAATTTTCGCTGATCTAATTGCCTCAGGAAAGGTGGCTGTATATCTAGATGATATTCTCATCTTCACCGAAACCCTAGAAGAACACAGAACCGTAGTTCACGAAGTCCTCACCCGCCTGGCTCAACATGACCTCTATTTACGACCCGAAAAATGCGAGTTCGAACAAACGTCCATTGAATACCTAGGACTTGTCATCAGTGAAGGGGAGGTACGGATGGACCCAGTAAAGATTGAAGCGGTGAAAAACTGGCCAGTCCCTACTTCACTCCGCGATCTCCGAGGTTTCTTGGGCTTTGCTAACTTCTATCGACGGTTCATTGAAGGATTTGCGAAGAAAGCGCGACCACTTAACGACCTTACACGGAAAGACATCAAATGGCAATGGGGAACAGCACAGCAGGAAGCATTCGAATCATTAAGGGACTCCTTCACCTCAGCCCCGATTCTGGTCTTATGGGACCCAGGAAAGCCGACGCGGATTGAAGTAGATGCCTCGGGATTCGCTTCAGGGGGTACACTGCTGCAACTACAGGATGATGGACTTTGGCACCCGGTCGCATTCCGATCCGCATCCTTGAACCCAGCAGAACGGAACTATGAAATCTACGACAGGGAAATGCTTGCCATTATCGAAGCACTCAAGGATTGGAGGCACTATTTAGAAGGCTCACCCGAACCATTCGAAATCATCACCGACCATCAAAACCTGGAGTTCTGGAGGACAGCACAAGATCTTAGTCGTCGACAAGCAAGATGGGCCCTCTGGCTTTCCCGATTCGACTTTCGGCTCACACACCGCCCCGGGAAAGCGAACACACAAGCCGATGCTCTCTCACGGATGCCACACCATCAGGTAATCGATGCGGAAGACAACAAGGAGCAAACGGTACTCCAACCAAAACACTTTATCAATGCGGCGCACATGGTACTATTCCAAAACCCCCTACTTGAACGGATCCGGGAGGTTAGTGAACGGGAGGCAGAGGTATTGGACGGATTAAAGAGCCTGAAGGGACCACGAGTGCTGACGGGGGGATTGGATGAGTGGAAAGAGGACAATGGTTTGGTGTACTATCGAAACAAGGTATACGTACCACCCAACCCGGAGCTCCGGAAAGCGGTACTGGTACAATGTCACGATTCACCTACAGCTGGACACCCGGGGATGCATGGTACGTTAGAACTTGTTAGCAGGCAATACTGGTGGCCGGGGATGCGGTCATTTGTGGACAAATATGTAGAAGGATGTGACCTCTGTCAACGGAAGCGACTCAATCCACACCACTCCTCTCCGCTTCAGCCTCTTCCTGTTCCGGATGGTCCATGGCAGGATATTGGCGTAGATCTCATTGGAGAGCTCCCCATGACCCAGGACGGACATAATGCTGTAATAACCTTTGTTGACCATTACACCAAGATGATCCACTGCTTCCCAACCACAACAGAAATCACTGCCGATGGCGTAGCCAACTTCTTCTACCGCGAAATATTCCGACTTCATGGTCTTCCTCGACGGTTCATTTCTGACAGAGGCCCCCAATTCGCGGCAGATGTAATGCGGCAACTCTTGAAACGACTTGGAGTAGAATCAGCACTCACAACAGCATACCATCCTGAAACCAACGGTCAAACGGAACGAGCAAACCAGGAGATCGAACGATACATTCGCATGTATATCAGCCGACGACAAGATGACTGGGATCAACTACTACCTACCGCTGAGTTTGTTATCAACTCTCGAATTCACTCCGCTCACGATCATTCTCCATTCGAAACCCTCTATGGATACACCCCCGAGTTTACGATTCCAATCCAAGTTTGGAACAAGTACCCAACAATTGATCAGCGGTTGACGTTGCTACAGCATGCCCGGGAGGATGCGGAGGCAGCTCTTAGGATGAGTAAGGAGCGTATTAAGGGAGACGACACAAGGGAGGTTCAGACATTCACAGTTGGACAACCGGTATGGCTATCGCTACAAAACCTAAAGATTCGACAGAAAAATCAAAAACTTGGGAGTCGGCGACTCGGGCCATTTGAAGTAGCAGAAAAGACCGGACCTCTGACATATCGCCTTAACCTACCAACATGGATGAAGATTCACGACAACATCCATGTTAATCGACTATCACCATGGAAAGGGAACGAGGTTAATGGAGTTAGGCCACCACCACCGGATCCAGAGATCGTCGAGGGGGAAGAGTTCTATGAGGTGGACAAAATTTTGGACAGTAGGTTTTATGGGCGATGGAAAAAGCTACAATTTTTGGTACGATGGAAGGGTTATGATGAGGGACAGGACAGTTGGGAAAATGAGGAGAATGTGAGGGGATCAAGTGACGAAGAAATTGCAGACTTTTATCGGACACACCCCAATGCGCCACGGAAGATCTCGGCGGCCATCTTTAATTCGCTGCCCTGGCAAGCCTATGAAAACCTTACGGAGCTGGTCGCTGGGACATCGACTGTAGAAGGGGGGTAATGTCGTGACAACTAAGTACTTACATCATTTTCTTTCTTTCATTTTCACATGCTCTAGTAACCACATGACCGTGTTCATTACTCATCGTTCATCTGACCACTCACTCTCGCGCTGTCATTAGTTTATTGTTCTTTTCTTGCTTCTCATTCGTTCTTCACTATTCCACTCTCACGCTCTTGTTCTTTGTTCCTTGTTCTTTTACCCTTGTCCCTTTACCTTGGTTCCTATTGTTTCAGACTCGTATATATAGTACAGTAGACAGCTACCAGTTCCCTATCTCGACCTCTTGGTCTTTGGGAACTAGGTTCGTGTTTGTATCTTCGTTTACACTCAATATTGACTTGGTCTTTGGGAACTAGTTTGCCTTATCTGACCCTTGTGATTGGCCCTTCGTGCTATCACAGTCGCTGAGATCATTTATTCCTTTGGCCTTTGTGTGTTGAGCGTTACTCACACTCAGGTTTGTGCTCGTGCTTGTGCCGTTGATCGCTTCCCTTCGTCGCTTCCGCCTACGTCGCGACAGTCACTTCTGATCGCGGCTCGGAATTCGTATCTGCTTTTTTCCGCGCTCTCGGCGAAGCTCTTTCTATGAAACTTCACTTCACATCAGGATATCACCCAGAAGCCGATGGACAAACCGAACGAGTCAACCAGACTCTGGAACAGTACATCCGGATCTACTGCGCATACCAACAGGACGATTGGGCGAAACTCCTACCGATCGCGGAGTTTGCGTACAACAATGCTCCTAATGCCTCTACTGGTCTAACTCCGTTCTTTGCGAACAAAGGCTATCACCCTAACATCACGGTAAGACCCGAAATTGACATTCGTTCCGACCGAGCAATGGATTTTGTGGTTAATCTTGACGAGCTTCACTCTTTCCTCCGAGACGAAATTACTAACGCGCAAGCTCAATACAAAGAGCAAGCGGACAGAAAACGTATTACTCACCCCGAATTCCCTCTTAATTCACAGGTTTATGTGCTGGCAAAGCACATCCGGACAACGCGACCCACCGACAAATTCGCCGAAAAGTACCTCGGACCTTTCACCATACTCGAGCAAGTCGGTACTCTTTCCTACAAACTCCAACTTCCGTCCTACCTAAATCGTATCCACCCCGTCTTCCATGTATCCCAACTAGAGCCATACAAACCAAACACCATTCCCGATCGCGTTCAACCTCCGCCGCCGCCTGTTGAGGTCGACGGCGAGGAAGAATACAACATCGCGGAAGTATTGGACTCGAAATTGGATCGACGATACAAAAAATGTCCTTTACGATACTATATCCGTTGGGCAGGATACGAAGGTACGGACGAAGAGTTCTCCTGGGTCGCCGCGAACGAAATTCACGCGGACGAACTTGTCCCAGCTTTCCACCTCCGTTACCCTCACAAACCTGGTCCACTATGATCCTTACTTATGTTCACTTACGTATATTCAATCCTCATTATTGCCTTCACGACTATCACCTCATTTACTTATTAATCATGATTCCCTCAAAAAATCCATTCTTCCCCGCGGCGATCATCGTCGTGACGATCAATTACTTATAAACAAAATCCTTTTTCCCCGATAATCACCGCGATCCTCATTCCGTCATTTCCCTTACTTATGAAAACTCTCAAAAACAACAAAAACCAAAGCCATCATCATTACCAACAAAAAATAACAACAAAAAAAAAAACAAAACTACAAAAAATACAAGAGCAATCGAGTAGAGTACATAAAGTAGTCCGTCGCGGAGTTTTACTCCGCGCGTCTTTTTCCCTCGCGGATTCTTTCTCTCTTCTCTTTTTCTTTCTCCTCTTCATCCTCTTCACCTTCCCCGTCTTCATCTTCATCTTCACTTTTTTCACTCCCTTGCATTGCTTCCATTACCCTTTTCTCCGCTCTAACCATTATCCCTAACATTTTTTCTTGAACGACGAGCGATTGTCGCAGGAGCTTGACCAAGTCTTGGTTTTGCTCCGCGATCCGCGCGAGTTGTTCCGCCACTTCAGTTCCTTCAACCCTCCTCCGTTCTCCTGCTCTCGCGGCGGGTCCCTCATAAACCTCCTCCTCATCCAACTTGACCCGTTTACCCCGCGGTCGACGGGCGGCGTTTTCACCGGACCAACTACATCGTTGCTTTTGCTGGTGGCAAATCTCGCACGCCTGTGTTGTCCGTGTCGTCGATTGTGGACGGCAGTCGGAGGGTCGACCAATCATCACGCAACGAGAACAGGCGGAGTGAGGTTGGGAATTATCAGGGGGTGGGGGAGTGTCGTTGTTGATTGTGTCCAAGTCCGGACCACCCTAAACAAATAAAAGAAAATTCAAGAGGCAAAACATCGAAGAGATTACTACTCACCTTCGCGATCATTTTGATCATTCTCTTTCGTTTGGTGCCTCTTGGGATCACCTTCCGCGGCTGTTCCACCACTTCATCATCCGATTCGTCGGTAATTATGGCCTTAGACTTAAAGGTTTTACGCCGCGGGCTGGTTAACGGTACCAAAACTTCAACATCGAGACGGGGCGGTTTCGATATCGACTTCCGACGCTTTTCCAACTCCCTCGCGGCCTTATTCTTTTCCTCCCTATTCTCTTCCAATAATTTTGCGAACGCTTTACTCTGCTCTCGCGCATCCTCTACTTCTGCTACTCTCTTCTCTTCATCAAGTACTTCTTCCTCAAATCTTTTTAACTCAGCTATCCTTTCTTCTTCCAATCGCATCGCTTCCGCGAGTTCTCTCTCCGCCGCCAACTTTTCCTCCGCGATCCTTTTTTCTTCAGCCCTTTTCTCTTCAGCTACTCGTTTTTCTTCCTCGACTCTTCTTTCCTCGGCTATTCTTTTCTCTTCTGCGACCCTCCTTTCTTCGGCGAGTCGTTTCTCTTCCTCCTCCCGCGCCGCCTCTTCCTCTAACCGTGACATCTCCGCCGCGAATTCGGCCTCTTGCCTTGCATTCTCCTCGTCCCGTAGCCGTTGACGTTCTGCCTGAGCAGCGAGTAACCGCTCGCGACGTTGTTGCGCAGTTTCGGTGTTGTTGGAAGACATGGCAGTAGGAGGGAGGACTTACCAAAATTTTTGGAGAAGGCCCTACTTTTATATCCTTCGCGACTTAAGGGCCGGCTCAACTTACAATTTTCACCAAGCTTCTATCACCTATCTTCGCGTGCCTGGCACTTTTCACATCACATTTTAAGCTTTGATCCCCGTTACTTCTGATCATTCACATCCATTTTAGTCATATCACTACTCAGGATCTCGAGGGCTCGATCCTAACGGGGGGGCACTGTTACGACCATGCCAAGTCTAACTCCCGCGGGCCCGACGATCATTTCCCGGTATTTCGACTTCATCATTTTCTTACGTCGCGGAGCTTACCTCCGCGATCCTATTACACTTCGCGTTTATATCCCTCACACTTAGCCGACTTCTTATATATCCTTTTATATCATTTCCTTTATACTTTCCCCTTTTATCTTCCACATGTTCGACCATACTATTCTAGGATACTATCGCTTAGCGACCCTTAGGTAGCGACTACAGTATAAAGCTACGAGAGTAGAATAGTTGGTCCTCAGTTTAAATATCGACTTTGATAGCGCACTCATACAGTGTATTTCAAATAGAGTTAAATCTCAACCTCATCCTAAGTACGATCGCGTGAGTTTCTCCCGCGATCGGAATTACCCTCAACCTCGGTTTCGGACAGCGGCGTGTCGGGGACGCTATTAATAGTAGCATCAACGTCCGACTACCTCTCCGTAGGTCCACCCAACCCTCACCGGGATCTATCTTGGTGTTCGGTCTTTTACCCCGCGGACTTATAGTCCGCGATCCAACTTATCCCTACGACCCGTGCATGATCATAACAAACGGTGGGTTGGCGCTTGGAGCTCCATGACACGGGCGCTCCTGCCATGAAGAAAACGTATCCGGAGGTTGATCTCCTGGTGTCGAGGCACCCGGCGTGGTCGGAGTCGGAGAATCCTTTAGGAATTAGTGCTGCCCCGGGTGTCTGTTCCCCGCCCGGCGGTGGTGCCGAGTAGGTGATGGAGTAGTCCAGTGTTGTTAGCAAGTACCCCGCCAGCCATTCCACGCATTCCCAGTGTGCACGGCCTGGGTTAAGTTGGTACCGTGCCAGTAGGCCCGCCGCGTAGGCGATATCGGGGCGCGTACAAGTTTGGCACCAGCACGAGGACCCCACGAATGCGCGGTATGGTTTCCCGGCCATGAACCGCTTTTCCTCCTCCGGTAGGGGGTTCGGGGCCTCCGTGATCTTCAATCCCGGTGGTAGCGGCGTGTTTCGCCGCCGGACGGAGGTCAGTTTGAAGTGCTCGAGCATCCGGAGTATGTACGCTTTCTGGGAGATCGTGATGGCCTGTGTAGTTGGGTTCTGTCGGATTGTCATCCCGAGGAGCACTTGGGTTGTCACCTCGTTTGCCTCCCAACGTTTGCCCAGATCCTCTATGGCCTTCGTCCTGCCCGCCGCGGTGGATGACCCTCCGCAGACATCGTCACCGTAGGTGCTTGTGAGTGTGTATTCGTCTCCGGTTCTCCTGTACCTGATGCACGGGTCCGCTCTCGACGATATGTATCCATCCTCCTTGTATCCCGCGGCGAGGGTCTCCTGCCAGTCATGGCTTCCCTGCATCGTCCCGTATATTGACTTCTTGAGTTTGCAAACCTTGTCCTCTTTGCCGGGTTCTACGAATCCGTCGGGTTGGCGCATGTATACGTCGTGTGTTATCGGTGAGTTCAGGAACGCCGCGGTGAAATCGACTTGGAACAGACGTAGTCTGAGTGCCGCGGTGATTGCTAGGACAATGCGGACCGACTCCATGCGGGCGACTGCCCCGTAAGTCTTGTCGTAGTCGAGCCCTTGGATCTGCGTGAACCCCTGTGCGACCCACCGTGCCTTGCGTTTTAGGACCTCCCCTGCTGGACCGTACTTGATGGCGTAGGTCCAGCGTCCGCCTGTGAGGTTCGCGTCTGGTGGTAAGTTCACGAGGTCCCAGCATTCTTTGGCCTTCAAGGTTGAGAATTCCTTCTCCATGGGTGGGTTCCACAGCTCAGGTGCCTTCATGGCCTGCCTGTAGTTGTCCGGGGCCCATGCCTCGCCCTCCATTGTTGCGAATGCCCACGGGTTCATCACGATCAGTGCAAGTGCCGTCTCCGTCAGGTCGTCATCGTCGGTGTTTTGTGTGGGTAGACCTCCTGCCGCTGCCTCTGCTTCCCCGTGTTCCTTTCGCTCTCTGATCCTGTCGCTGCGGCGTAGTGTGGAAGGGTCCACGGGTTCGGTCGGTACGCGCCTGCTCCTTCCCGGTTGTTCCCCTTTGTCCGCGTCTTGGTTCGGTTCTCCCGCGGCTTCGCCTTGTATGGGGTCCGGGGTCATGTCCTCCTCGTCTCCGCGATCTTCCCCTCTCGTTCTGTGCGGGCGGCCCTCCTCAAACACCACATCCCGCGACTCTATCATCTTCCGGGCCTCCGGGATCCAGAGCCTGTATCCTCTCCGGCCCATGTACCCGATCAATTTTCCTTCGACCGCCTGTCTGGAGAGCTTTCCGTTGGTATGGATGTCGGGGAGGGTGGCCCACGCTCGACATCCGAATGGGCGTAGATGGGATATGTCCTGCCGTTTCCGGAACCAGTACTCGTTCGGTACGCGGTCGGGGAACCGCGCTGACGGGACGAAGTTATCGACGTAGATGAAGGTGGCCGCCGCCTCTGCCCAGAAAGAGGGAGGTAGGCTGGAGTCTTCGAGGAAAGTACGCACCCCTTCCATGACTGTGCGGTTCCCCCGCTCAGCCATGCCGTTAGCTGCTGATGATCGCGGCGGAATCCGTTCAACGGTGATACCGCGGTCCGCGCAGTAGGAGTCCATGATAGCGTTGTCGAGCTCCCCACCGCCGTCGATCCGGATCGTCCTGAGTTGTTTCCCCGTCTGTGCCTCCGCTTTCACGCGGTACCTGTGGAACTCCTTCGCCGCGGTCTCCTTCGTCTTATCCGGTAGAAACGCCGGAACACGTCGCGATGATGCGCCGTCTGTGAATAACATCATGTAGGCCGCCCCTCCTAGGCTCTTTGTCCTGGCCGGTCCCCATAGGTCGATATGGACCCTCTCTAGTGTCTCCGTCTCGTGTGTGACTTTCTCGTCGAACGGCCGTCGTTTTGCCTTCCCATACAGGCAGTCCTCACAGAGTCCTGAGACATTCCGGTCCTTGACATCTAGCCCGTCCACTAGGCCCTGGCTCTGCATCCGGAGAATCCGAGGTATCGCGACGTGGGCCAGCCTCCGGTGCCAGGTGTGAAGGTCGGTCGGCTTTTCGTGTGATCGGGCAGATGCTGCCCGGACTTGAGCCACCTCCACCTCGTACATCTTCGTGCGCCCTTTCCCGATCATCACCACTCGCCCGTCAGGCTGCTTCACCGTAAGTACTCCCGCGCCCCATTCGCCCTTGAGCTGCTGTTGGTCAAGGGTCGACAGTGAGATCAGGTTGTGACCGAATTCAGGTGTGTGCTTCACGTTGGAGAGGATGATTTGGGTCGGTCTGCCTTCCACTCGGGTTGTAAATCTAACTCTGCCGACGCCCTTAATAGTGAATCGCCCGACCTCCCCCGCGATCGCGCTGTTGCCGCGTTGACTGTGCACTTCCTCATATTCGATAAAATCCGATCGGCTCACCCAGCAGTGTTCGCTGGCTCCTGAGTCAATGAATGTTCGCGTGTGCTCGCGCATTACTGGTGTGTGTGAGGCTGCATTGGTACAGATGGTACATGGAGTGACTAAATACTCTCGTTTCCCTGCCTCTCTAGGTACCTCCCCCCCCTCCCTTTCATTGCCTGAATCCTCCCCTAGAAGGGGATGATCAGCACTGTCAGGGAGGTTGTTAGACTTGGGGGTACCCGTTTGAGTCGGCGGTGAAGACGTACTTGGGTCGGTCGTTTTGGCGGTCGCGCCCGCGGACAGAACGAACGTGTCTACCGGGGCGTGTGGTCCACGGTCGGTGTCGTATACTGCGCCGGCGTTGGTCTCGGGGTGGTTCGCGTTGTAGGCGTTCTCTCCCCTAGGGTCATTCTGCTTGTTAAATCGCCAGGTTCTGGGTCCTTTGCCCTCGGCTCCGCCGCCTTTTGCCCAGCATTTGTGGATGGTGTGGCCCATCTTTCCGCAGTTGGGATTGGTGCATGTTGGTCTAGAGCTCTTGTGCGCCGGCATCGCGCTCGCCGCGTAGGTCGCGAGAAGAGCCTTAAGTTTCTCCTCCTCCTGTTCTTCCTCGCGGCGTCTCTTCTCCTTCTGTAGCCATATCGCTTGGAGGTGGACAAAAGCGTCTGTGCTCGACGTCCCGGGCATATTGCGTATGTCCGCGTCCCATTCCTTGGGTAGCGACGCGAGTGCTATCGCCCGGAATTGTTGGTCCGATATCACCGCGCCGACATTGCTTGCCTTTTTGAGTAGGTTGCGCATCGTCTTTTTGTGGTCCTCCATGGACTCGTTGGGATAGGTGTAGCGGTGGTTTCGGAGGTTTGTCTCGTGTATGAGCAGCAACTCTTCATTTTTCTGTTCGAACTGGCTGATCAGGTCGCTCCAGATCTGGGCGGCTGGTTTTGCGTAGTCTACTCCCAGTCCGGTGGGGTCTACCATGTTCGAGGTGATGGTGTTCACGGCGAAACGGTCGCGGGCGTACCATTCTTCTGGCGCGGGCGTTCTCGAGTACAGGGTGGTCGGCGCTGTGGCCGGCGTTGTGGTGTCTTTTGGTCTCGGTATGGAACCATCGAGATATCCCGCGAGCCCCTTGGACTCGATCGCGAGGGTTACCTCTCTTTTGTATTGCCACCAGTTATCCTCCCCCTCGAGCATCATCTCGCTGGGGAATCGTGGTGCGTTCGGCATGTTTGTTGACGACGACATCGTGGGGACTGGTGGGTTCTCTAGTGTGTAAAAGGAAAATTTTCTGCTCGGTCGTTTATCGGGGTCCGAGTCTCATAATCTGTTATATACCTAGCTCAGTTGTGTAGATAACAACTGATATATTGTGTATGTACCTGTTATATACCTAGCTAAGGGTACGTGAGTGAGCGGGACATTTGTAAGGATTAGCGGCTCACCTCAGTTGTGTAGATAACAACTGAGGGAGCCGTCGCTACCGCCTCTCGCTGTATAGGTATGGTACTGTACAGTATTTGTAATGCACAGCGGGAGTATATCTCTCGCTGTGCTTATTCGTTCGTGTCCGTAACGGGCAATGTCCAAGCTGGCCCGCGGCGCTACCGTCCGCGGGGCGGGTGTGCGAATCGTTCCTAACATCTTTGATACCGATCTCGTAGAACCACAATGATGCGAGCAATTCGCCGTCCCCTTCTGGACTTGCTCGTCGCATTGTGACGAATGCTCCTACTTCGAACAATGAAGATGCCCTAAAAAACTATAATGCAGTGCTTGGTCAAATCCGTGAAAGTAACGGCAAGCCTACTCACCACGGCCAAACCCCCTCCAGCCCTACCCTGCCTTTGTCCAATGTCCAGCACAACACCCGTTCGATCTACGGCGAGGACTTGGATTAGGTGTTTCCAAAAGTTTGGAGGCATTATCAATCTGCTGAGGTCAAATTGGTGGGTCTCGCTCTGACTTTTTCTCAGTTGTTGTGGCTGACATTTATTGTTTATCTCCTTTTATTGGTGATCGATGTTAGTTAGTGTCACTAGTACCCTTTGTTAGCGTGTATTGTAGTAAATGAATGAAAGCAGACGTTGAAGATGCATTTCATATGGTCAGGTACTCGCCGAAGTCGCGATGAACGAATGCGAGAAACGTCCAAATGTAGTTCTAGCATGTTTAACAATTACTATGTATATCCTCTAAGTAAGATGTAATCAGTTTGCCATGATTGCAGTCCTCTAGTAGGATCAAAGTGTGTCCACTGAGAATGACGGAGCTAGCATATCCTTCTGAGCAATCACAGTCTGATTCGAAGGGGGCTGCATCTGATGCAATGGCGAGCTGTTTCTCGTTGGCAGTCCGGAGGGAGCCGTAAGTTTGAACCAGGGAATTTGGTCTAGTAGATATGTGGGATCAGTTTTTCCATGCACAAATCACGGTTGGTTTTTTCCGAATAGGATTCACCTAGTTCGCTTGCCTTCACTGTCAAGTTCGAATCGAGTTCACCATGAAAATCCGCAGTAGCCGCTTCGTTGCGCCATCCCGATACGAACAGAAAATTGCACAAGACAGTAAGAGAATATACGCGTCCTAGGCAATATACAATTGACATATAACCTGTTAGTTCAATATGGTATTAGCCATCGGCGGGTACACAAATAACACTCGAAACATGAGCTCACCGTTGACATTCACAACCCACATCACCAACATTAACGCGGACGACGCTGCTGTGATACATCCATAGCCCACGACGAATATGCATATCTTTCTGATCAGCCTTACAGCAACAGCCTCTGTTCATTCCGGTAATAACAAGCTTAAGGCATCGCGACTTACCGTTGAGTTGGTAATCGGGTTGTCTTCACGGACTTGAGTTTCCACACTAGGATAACGGCCAGTGAAATGTCTACTACAGTAATGATAATAGCAGAGACACTGAAGACCCGTGTGCATGCAGATATTAACTCCTGACTGTATAAGGTACACTGATTTGACTCACAAAGGTGCATCCAACTTTTCTAATATCAATGAATTATTTGACGTCGGAATGAACGCTGCGTCAATAATCAGGATGAATATAAACTGTCTCACACGATCGCATCCAAAGCACGACGGTTAATCACGACAGTGGGTTGTGTTTAGACTAAAAGTACGAACATTACACAGAATCAATCCAGCTAACGTGGTCGTGATTATCCAGTTCTTAGAACTGTGGGTGAGTTCATAGTCAGTAGGCTAAGAATGAACTTTGAGTAATTAAATGATCCGCTCACATTGTCCAATAGCGATGCAAAAAGTACGTCTGTTCAAACGTCGTAGCCAGGGAGGTTGTCAAGATCCATAGAGCTGTGGGCCAAAGACGATTGTTCGATGACATCGATTCGGAAGAATTCGAAAACCGGACAATCTGTATCGAACGTAAAAGATAGTTCACCATTCAATGGTCGTAAGTAATCATACCTAGAAAAAAACAGAGACTGATTGAAAAACTAAATAATTCAACACTCACAAAATACGTATCCAAACACAATGCGACCGTACAGATCGTATCGTTAACCAGGGCACCGATTATGAACCATTTGGATCCTACTCTTTTCAATCTGCTCTGTTTCCTGACCCAACGGAGGTCACCGTTTGACTGAAGTATCGGACTTCCTGATGTGTTCGTGGGTCCAGCAGGCAGGTTATCCATGCAGCAATGCCAACCCAAACAATAAGCGCATAAGACCAACTCTACGCCGTACAAGCCCATGTTGACCCATGACGCAAAGAGAAGAGCTCTGGATACACATCGAAGTAAATGATTGAGGATAACGGAAGGATGAACGGATAAGCATGACCCGAAAAAAATCGAATGACAAGTCGTAAGCGAACGTACGTGGCGGATAATTGTTTGATATCGCTTTGATGAAGGGAAACTACCATCTCCTTTCTTTACTCTGCGTATAACCTTACTGATATAGCTGTAGGGGCAGTCCAATTTACATTTACCAATTGTGGCTCGTTGAGGCGAAGAAATTGCTGCCAACTGAGGGTAGAAGATGGAGGAGCGGAAGAAGGTAAGAAATACCGAGCCCGGAATTGTTTAGAGGGGCAAAAACTTGATTCTTGAAGTTAACCCTTTCGGAGGCAATATATATTCGGTTAGTTATTCAGCAATTGAATAATCCCGCTGGAATATGCATGTAACCTCGCCAAAACCTCTAGACTCTGCTTCTCCGGTGTATATCAGATGAATTCTGGGACATCCTGCCAGTGGTTGAATCATAACGAAAATCACTCGTTAGAGCTTTCATGATTTCGAAATGCAAGATCAATTGCTTAATCGCCACTTACATTAAAACGTTCCTTTTTCCACACAAGTCGTAAGGGAATAACTTAGGTTCATGACAATTTTCTCCAAGTTCGCAGAGTTTACTCACCCAGCAAAGTCAAGAGCAGTTGAAATCCTAGGCAAATCCCCATGAGCGATAGTACAAAGCACCGCCGGGCAATGCAACAAACCTTGAACTGTTGGCGGGGGGCGCATCAGGAAAAACCCGAATTAGATATTCTGACAAAATATTGCAACATTTGTCTATATCTAAAAGAAATTGAGAAATATGGTAAACCTTTGGAATCATTTGGTAAGACTTGGTCACACATGAAATATTAGTCCAAGAAGGTGAAATATTAACGTAAGAAGTAGGTACTAAAGTGAAGGGATCAACAGCAACAAACAATTCTCCATGATGTCACAGAAACTCACTGAAGAAGTGGTGACATCATGGAGAATCGTTTCGTTTGGTCTTGTTATACACCCATCGAAACCACATAAATGGTGGTGTACATTAGAATACAATTTACATGTTACATGTACTTATTTATACAACTATGAACCCTGATTCTTCTTCATCTATAGTCATTGTACTGTGACAGTTCAAAACTGGCACATTGGATTTAATCGAGTCTCCAAAAGTTTTGCATGCAGAATTTGTTCTTTTTCATACATGCTGAAGGAATAATCCTCCCTCAAAATGCTGCATCCCTGACAAAATGAAGACATTGTGCAAAGACGTAGATTCAAAGTATAGAATGGAGCAAGTTGTTTATGTAAGATACAAGTATTGGTACCTGCAAAATAATAAGAACGTCCAATCAAAGAAGTTCAAAGATGTGACCTACCCTCAAGTCCTTTCGGCGTCTCAAAAACGCCGTTCAAAAATTTTCATGCTTTGAACTACCATCATCATGCCCCCCAAAAGCTCGAGTATACTCAGTTCCCTTCTCAAGCACAAAGGTCCTCCCTTCTCAAGCAATAATGAAGCTCGTAAGTACACCTAATCGATGTTAATCTGCAAGATGCTTACAAATGTAGGCCCTCAACACGAGACCAAAAATGTTCAACCTCCACAGAAGAAAGGTGAGAAATGATGTTTAAGGAGCTTAAGCAGCACAGATGACATGAAGGAGATTCCGAGTGCAATGTTAACCTTGGTCATCATCGGGGTATGTTCTTTCTCTGTTTGCTTCATTTTTCTTCGCTCATGTATTCTGGTATATAGATTTTCATAGCTCTCGAGGAGTGGGAGGAAGGTGAAGACCAGCGTGAAGAGCAAGACTTTGCTTCTGCCACCTTTGCTGACATTGTCAGACTCTATAATACATTGCTTATTGACAAAATTCATGATGCCAAGGTCAGTAATGGTGCTGAAAAGTATCATACATTGATAGCTTGTCTATATCGCGATGCAAAAGCGTAAGTTTTTGATTCATTTTCAGCTTAAATTGAGCTGACTAGTAGTCTTTTATGTAGGGGCAAAGGCATTTCTGTCGCTCTCAACCAAAACCCTGACATGGATCTGGAGGGAATGGAGTGAAGCGTTCATCATAGTTCTATTCAAGTTGTCTATCGTAGTGGGTGGATCTATATCGATGTTGTTGCTTTAGGTGTTTTATCACATAATCCTTGTTACCTTTGTAGTTTGTACGTTGCATTGTATGTCGAGCGTCAATAAACAAAGTGTTTCTTAGCAGATTGGATGATAATAAGCTGTATTCATATGTGGATACTGGGTAAAAATTGTGAAACCTTCGATTCAAACCAGTTCAGAATAGTGTCAGAAGGTGTCAGAAAAATGTCCGAATATGTCAAATTATTTAAGGGGGCCGTCGGTTTTGGTAAGATTTGGTAACATTGAGATATTTGTAATATTTGGTCAGATCTGGTCAGACCTGGTCAACTTTCGACAACATCTGACCAAATCCAACACTTGGGTTTTCCCTGATGCGTGATACCCGAACTAGCAATGACTTGAGAAAAACACCGGACTTGGAAAGGAGGGGTGTGAAAGAGATACATACTTACCATCAACACTCCCGGGCCACCTTACTACATATATTTATACCCTGTGTTCGTACACCACTACCATCAAGGCCGAGTTGTACTTGGCTTGATCGTTCTCACTCCAAGGCCACTGAAATTCACCATTCCTGCCAAGGCTTCGAACGTTTTGTTCTCATGTGGCGACGGAGAGCAACAAGCAGGGTGAAAGGTGCGGGGAGTGCGGTAGGCTTCGCCCGGAGGTTTAGGAGAACAACGGAGGTAAAATCACGAATGCGAAGAATATTTTGAGTCAACAGTATTGAAACAATCAAGTTCATGAAAAGTCGTTACATACATGGGTTAAGACTGGACTGGAGTATTGATGACAAATGGTACTAGTACAACTTGAACGTGAGGCAAAGATAGCAAGATACAGGTATGGGCAATATTATGAGGTCCATCCGGGGTGTATTATAGTATGTGTAGGCAAGAAGATTTAACACAAAGTACAGGAAGAAAGATATTGGAGGGAAGTGAAGATGAGCAGAAAATAAGACCTAGTGTGCAAGCGGGAACTGCAGTGCGCAATGAACAAGTTAACCGAGTGTAACAACTTGAATGAGGTTCAAACATTCTGAAGGCCAGAATTGGACACTCCGCTTTCCTTTCGAAGTTGGCATTCGGGAAGAAGCCGTAAGTTTGAACCTGGGAATTTGGTCTGGTAGATATGTGGGTTTAGTTTTTCCTGTAAGCGCTAGAACGGAAGAGGAGAGGCGCTTACATCGTCCTCGTTATTCGCAAGTTGTTGGTTCGGGACCCACATGTCTATCGATCTCCCTTTTCTATTAGTCCCTTGCCAGACCATTTTGCCTTGCGGTTGAATCATCTACTTGGACTGCAAACGCTCAATCGTATTAGTTCTTACACCCGTTTGGTGTGTTCTGAGAGTGAGTCTTACACTTACATCTAACTTGTAGGACATACCAAATTGTTTGTTTAGATATATATACTTATACCATACACAAATCGCGGCTGAATAGGATTCATCTTTTGGAATCCCAACTTCTAAGGAAGGCGTCGGAGTGTCCAATTCTGCTGGCCTCCAGAATGTTTGAACCTCAAGTATTATACACTTTCAAGTTGTTACAAGATACTCGGTTGTTCAACCTTTGCGCAATGGTAACACCGCCGTGGCCCTGGGTCCTCACGCACCTCTCCGTCGTTTGATCATCAATTCGTCAATCAGGGCACCATGCGCTACCATGCGTGACTATAGCTCTTCCACGTTTCACAGAATCAGTGGAGTACAAGGGTATTGACTTAGGCCTCTTAGTGGACAGCTTCTGCCCTCTACCCTGGATCAATGGGTCTTAGAAAATCCCTCACTGAAAAGATTGCACAGTTGCCATATGGATGTGAAGTAAGGACACATTACACACACCTACTAAACTGACGCTTCTTGGGCACTCCGCTTTCCTTAGAACACATCATACAGCCTCTCAATCTTGAAAGCTTCCTAGACTTGTAGACTTCTGCTGGCCTCCAGAATGTTTGAACCTCAAGTATCATACACATTCGAGTTGTTACAAGATACTCGGTTGTTCAACGCGCACTGCAACGCCTTGGCCCTTGGGTCCTCACGTACCCTCTCCGTCGGTTGATCTTCAATGCGTCAATTAGGGCTCATGCACAATGCTCAGCACATGCTCAAAAATCGAGACCCTAGCCGGGTGAAGGGGGTATAAAAGATGCCATGTCTTTCTACCCTTCTTCCCTCAGAGCTGGTCTCCTCTTCCATTCGCAACTCACTCTCAACGCCAAAGCCGCCAGTCGCCTTTTCGACTCTCTCATTTTCTGCATCTCACAAAGAAAAACCGACTGCATATTGGATATGATGGTCTTCTCTCGTTCTGTGCTTACAACCTTCCTCGTTGTTGGAACCTCTTCTTCCGTTCTCGCCCTTCCTTTCCAAAGCTTTTCTGGTACCGGTCTTTCTCAGAATGATGTGGCATCAACCGCCACCACCCAAGCGATGCCAACCATCCCCACTGGGTATGTGCAAGGACAATCTGTTGGTGTGCAAGAGGATGTCAAGGTAGAATCCATCATTTATAATTCCAGCGCTATCTTTGATACCGATCTCGTAGAACCACAATAGTGCGAGCAATTCACCGTCCCCTTCTGGACTTGCTCGTCGCATTTCGACGGATGCTCATACTTCGGACAATGAAAAGCCGTCTGTCGAAAAAGATCCCGTACAACAACAAAGATATTCGCAAGTGCTTGCTGAACTCAGCGGAAAAACACACAGAACCCCACCCGTTCTGCGACGTGAAGGTTCGACAATGGAACCTGGACCTCGATCCAATAACCCAGGCAATCCTACATCATCTGGGTCTGATAAACAGACGCGCCGTGATCTTTTCGACACTCGGAACGTAGAAATTGAATCTCCTCCCGAATCCGATTCAGAGGAAGATCCCTTCATGTCAGGTTCGAGCCTATCCCCATCTACGAGTAATGTGCCAGCTCATGGAACTGACGGCGAGCCTACTCACCACGGCCAAGTCACCTCCCATTCCCCCTCCAGCCCTACCGGGCTGCCTTTGGCCCATGACCACCGCAACACCCGTTCGATCTACTACGGCGAGGACTTGGATTAGGTGTTTCTAATAGTTTGCTGATCTCAAACTGGTGGGTCTCGCTCCGACTTTACCTTATATGTTGTAGCTGACTTCTATTGTTTATTTCCTTTTATTGGTGTTCCACGTTAGTTAATGTCACTAGTACCGTTTGTTAGCGTTTATCCTAGTAAATGAATGAAAGCCGACGTTGAAGATGCATTTCATCCAAGACGATAATTGCGATGAACGAATGCGAGAAACCTCCAAATGTAGTTCTAACCGTTACCATATCAACGAGTTCTGAATGATTGTAGTCCTCTACTAGGATCAAAGATAGCATACCATGCACCACTCTCCACCCTTACTAGACCGTGCTCGTATAGTATATAGTATATACCGCTACTATCAATGCCGAGTCGTACTTGGCTTGATCGTCTTGATCGTTCTCACTCCACGGCCACTGAAATCCATCATTGCCTCGAACGGTTCTCATGCGGCGACGGAGAGCAACAACTTGAAGCAGGGTGAAAGGCGCGGGGAGTCCGGTAGGCTGCGGTAGTCCGGAGGTTCAGGAGAACAACGGAGGGAAAATCATGAATGCGTCGTAGAATATTTTGAGTCAACAGTATTAAAACAATGAACAGTCGTTACATACATGGGTTAAGACTGGAGTATTGATGACAAATGGTACTGGTACAACGTGAGGCAAAGATAGTAGCAAGATACAGGTATGGGCAATATTGTGAGGTCCATGGGTGTATTATATGTGTCGGCAAGAAGAAGTACAGGAAGAAAGATATTGGAGGGAAGGAAAGATGAGCAGAAGATAAGACCTACTGTGTAAGCGGGAAAAACAATAGGGATCAGATAACGCCAAAAGGATGACACAAGACCAGTGAAAATATCGAGAGACAGGCGGAGTTTCGAGGGAAACATGGATTGGAGCCGCAATGGACCTAGTAATCAGGCTCGCTCCTGCTCAAAACCGTCATCAAACCACGTATGCTGCCTTCCCTAGCCCGCTCAAGAGCAACAGGCTGATTGTAATCGTTTCTGCCAAGTGTAGGAGAGTTTGCAGGAGAGGCAATCATCGCATAAGCGTAGTAATGTATGTGGACTTTGTACTTCCTCGCGTTCTTATTAGTCTTCGTCGGGGACAGCGTTACGCTCGCCTGGCTGGGGAAGGCATAGGACGAGTCAAGGCTGCGAGTTTTCGTAGAAGATGAAGGATAAGGGGATGCTGAAGTGGATTTGGAGACTGGTATCGGTGATGTCGTTGTCGGTGTCGAAGGAGGTGATACGGGTTGCAGAGGAGGACCGGTTATCTTACACCTCCACCTGTGACTTGGGTTAAAAAGTGATAGTGAGATAGAATCAATAAAACTCACTCTTCGTTGTCCAAAACAACCTTCTTGACACTTCTGAAACCTACACCGATGCCTGCTTGACTCTCAGCAACTTCGACCAAACTCGCTCTCGTCGCACGCAAGAGAAGAGGTAGATTGACGCCTCCTGAGCACACGAACGTATCTTTATATTCGACACGTTTATTCTGTTGATCTGGAGCTATTGAAGAGGTAGTAAGCGGTGGACCAGAAGAACACCGCCATGTTGAATGATTCAATCGTGTCTTCGGGCCAGTAATATGCTTTGTGGGCGTATTCAAAGCAGTCGGCTGACTTCTGTTGTCATCGTCCTTTTCTTCATCAGATGAGCTGAACGAACTATGACTAGATAAATCGGATGCGCGCCGGCGATGAGCACCCATAGCATGAGCACCTCGACGAATCTTGACAATGAAATTCGAAGCTATATTGGCTACAGCGGCTTTCGATGACGGTGAGGAGTGGGATCGATTGATTTTGGAAGGTAGGACAGGAGGAGACGACGATGAGGAGGGTAACGGAGGCGATTGGGTCGTAGGATGGTGCGTATGTATGCTATGAGCCGAAGTTCCTTGACTGTTAGGAGAAGATGACATTGGTTTTGAAAGGGCGGTAAATTTGGAAGGTACAATGGTAGAAGTAGTTGAAGACATGTCCAGGAACTATCCAGTCTGCGGGCTAAAGTATTTATACTGAAAGGGACATTGATTAACGGAAGAAGAAGAGATTTTGGGTCACTTACTTACAAAGATCTTGCTTGGTACACGATAGCAGGTCGATGAAAGAAGGAGATTGATTTTAATGTACCAAGAATACCGTGGCGCAGCCGCACTGTCACAACGTGTTCTCCACCCCATTACGGAATGCGGGGACCGAAAAAATGGCCTTTTCTGTAATATCATCCGGTATTTGCGCCTGAAAATCTTCATAATATACACAGAAACTGACCTTGTTCATAAAACATAGCAAAACCATTATACCTCACAACGCATATCGATCCCGGTTCCTTCGGGTGAACATTCATTGACACGGAAACTAACCATTGAGCAGCTGCTACAGTCGACTGCGGTAATCAGAGTCTGCATCTAACAGCGCGCAAACTGAGATTCGCTGTTAACGTTGATATTCGAATGCATTCTTCCGTATTCCCTGATGAGAATATCTTCAATCACCGAGTGTTCATGGCCGCTTGAGAAAGGAAGAAAGAGTGATTACAAAAAAAAATTGAATTAAATAAAAAAGACACACCAATGAGCACCTGGATAGACTAGACATAGTCCCAGATAATTTGCTTCACACAAGAAGCCCGCTCAAACACCGCAAACAAATTCTTTGTATCGATCCTCATTCTAGTTCTTTGTTACAATTCACTGGCAGTCAAGAGGAGATACGCTTTCACCGGTGCCAGTGTGCAAAGTAGCTGAGCTGATCGATCGGCTTTGGGTTTGAATGTTGTCTTTGGAAGGAGACTAGAGATGCCTCGGGTATGTTCACGACAATGAGGGTGTAACTACTGCATAGCAAGAAATTGAGAAGCCTGTGCAAGAGAAATCATGAGCAAGAGAATTGAATTTGGCATACTAGATAGCAGTGCTTGGGGGAGAGGTCAACAATCCGCGCCTTCTTCATCTACAGCTGCTGGAGAACGGCTGTTGATTGTCAGATATTTCCACTGCATGATCTAACCTTTTACTTCATGAGCAGCGAAAATAAATCGTTCTGTGGGCTGCTTGTGGGCCAAGAGAGCTGTATGTACACAACCTTCCGTAATCGATTTACCCCCGCTGCTATATAGGACAACTGTTTCAAGTTGAATTGGAAAACGTCGGCGACATGATAGAATCAGTGACTCACTCTGAGATTGTATTGTACTTGAATTGTTGTCTTCTTCCCTACGCGCTGTAGCAGGCTGTGGCCCGGCCTGTAGTAGTAGAGCACTGTCTCCCATCGATTGGCCCACAGCAGTGCCTTTATTCCCCAATCCTCAGAGTGTTTCGTTTGGGGGGGATCGCTTAACATCTTATGGACAATGACGCGACATATTCGCCCTTTCGTTGGTAGGTTCGTGGACAGCGATATTCAGAAACTCGCTGATTACAGCCAACGTTTCAAATCCTCGCGCTTGTGGAGCAGCCATTCAAAGATGCCCCTCTGATTTGGACGTTTTCCTAGAGCTGTTCGAGCGAGTATGTTGATCACACACCTGAGCGGTACTTTCATTGGGCACAGTGTAAAATGTGGACACTTCTATCGCACGACATAGGGGTGGTTCAAGTTGACTTCCAAATTTCTCCGGCTGACCACCGTTGACGGCGCTTTTCCGCCTTTTTCCGCTCAGTAGACTGGTAATTCGACGCAGAGATTTTGACACGTCCGGACATGTTATATTCGAAGGATATTACACCCTCATTGAAAATGTTAAACAATAAAGTTGAGTTGCTTCTATTCTCTCGGTATCATCAAGCTGAACGTGTCATGCGCTTCGTTTGCTATGACCACATGACTGGGGGGGTGGCCGCGAGCGGCGAGGGCCGAACCTATAGCCAAGGACAATTGTTTGGATCACATATGGCAGTGCATAGTACAGATAGATATAAAAGGAAGGTATAGCTAAATGGAGATAAAGTCGAGTTGAACATTCGGATACAGAAGCCAACTTAACCTAAAGGTTCGGCAATGAAATGTGACAAACATCTCCTCTTTGCAACTGATTTTCTCGTTGCAATTGTAGAAAGCGAATGGCGGTTTTGCCTTAACACAAACGTCGAACGCAAAAGTAGTGAGAACATTGAAAATCAAATGTTCGAGGATATATTGTGGATACTAAAGTAAACAAACGATTACTGCTCAGATACATATATCCTCCGAAGCTCGCTAACTTCACCACTTTCGTCACAGATAGGACAAGCTTCTGTGTACTTATACGCCCCAATGATACACGGCGCACAAAACATGTGCCCGCAACGAGTAGTACAAATCGCAGCTAATTCGTTCTTCTCGCACATGGGGCACTTGAATTGATGGGTGAGGTGTTCTTCATCATCTTCGTCCACCTCCCCGTCGGAGTCGGTACCCTCATCATCATTCCACGGCTCCGGAGGATCCACGAGGTCCTCCTCGTCCTCAAAGTCCAAGTCGTCTAAACCCTCCCATGAGTTGTCGTCTTCGACCCCCAATTTATGAGCTTGGGCTTCTGAAGGAACACCGTCCGGATAACGATCAGCCCCTTGGTCGTCTTCCCAGCCATCGTAGTGCTCAAATTCATGGTCGTAATCCTCGTCGTCAGAGTCATCACCGCCGACATGAATCTCGTCTATATGAAATTCTAACCCCGCAGCGGAATTGAAATGCTTATCGCATGCTTTGCAATAATAATGATATTTGGCGACGATCCAATGCTACGGAAAAGTATGTGAGTTTCAGGAATGGTCGGTGACTAATCGAGCGGATCTCACATTGCGAAGGGCGTTATGGTCCTTGAACCGACGGTCGCATATATGACATTGTGGGTGGTCGTCCGAAGACTGCACGTGGCGATTACGATCTTCGTGGTCGGCAAAATACATGTCGTGCAGAACACAGTATGCATAACCGGGAGTGGCCATTGTGTAGAATGAGTAGTTGATAAGGCGTGTTAATGCAAAAGTGGGTACGTGCAGATGAGAGATCAAGTTGAATGGGACAGTGCCACTGACGTGACTCAATATATAGCTTTTTCAACCTGAGTCGGGGGTATGAAGAGCTGGTTCGGGGGTAGCGGTGCTCTCACAACCGGGTCTGACTGTCTGGTTAGGGGTGGCCCCTTTCGGACCTCCCAGGTTCTCCTTGTTTCAGCATTGATACACAGAAAAGTCAAAATTTTGGACCTGTATAACGCCTTTCTGTTTGAGCGACTTTCGTTGCTGGGATCACGAATAGACACAAGGCGATTTTGCGGCATTTGTGCTTGCTTCAAGGTAATCAGTCAGGGAAAGTTACATGTATCCTCCTGTTCCTCCCGTTCCACTGTTCCAGTTCTCCCATCCTCCTCTTTCATTAAGGGAGGATTGGCGTCCATGCACTGCAACACGTCACACACGCGTGAACGGTTGACGACAGTAGGAGACTTTGTGACGCCCTTTCACCCCCATAGGACTTGGCGAAGTTCAAGTTGCCCTGACTACACTTCGCCAAAACTTGAAGCCCCTCCTTCAGCTCATAGTATATAAGAATCAAGATGCTTTTACCGCCTCTGTCGGCGACTGTCGAATCTCGCGAGTCGCCATGCTTTTTAGCGACCACGCCAATGGCAACCATTACCGTCACATCAGCTTTTATTATCATTTTTCTATCGCGTAAGCGTCGGAATACGATAAAAGGCTCAGCCGTTAGCGAATGCTCCCTTCCATACCCCTTGTCTTCCTCTTCTTCATTTTTCGGCAGGCCCGATTGCGATTTCTCTTGAACTTGTTATTCTTCCTGCAATCTTGCACTTACACCAGCTCTCGCCATTAGTACTTTCGTTCATTGTCTACATGATGCGCGCGGTTTTTGCCATTCTGTTGGTACTGGAGCTCTTTGGTGCATTGGCTTATGCCATGCCTAGGAGAAGGAAAGGGGAAAAAGGAAAACCTCAGCTATCGGGATCATCCGCGACCAGTACGACGACAGAGACCAATGTTGAAGCATCAACTCCAGTGTTCCTACCTTCGCACTGGGTCAATAACCCTTACGAGAACTGTAACGCAGAACAAACGGAAATGATCAATAACTGGATCATGGATGCATACAACATGACCTATGAAGCCGACCGTATAACACACGATGACCTTGAGTGTGTTGCGTTTTCCTTCTCTGGCTAGTACTACTGTTTGCTAACATTTCCATTTCGAATCCTGGGCAGATTTGATCGCTATTTTTTCCGAGAAGACTTCTTACATTTCAAAGCCACGATCCAGTCATTCAACAGCCGCGCAGGCCTGGGCGACGAGGGGAAATATAACCTGAAATGCGCTGAATACAAACCAGATTCAGTTTGCGAAACACGGGAGTAAGCGTATGTTGTGCTGGCAGTGTACATACGCATCATTTACTTTGGTCCAGTTACTGGGCAGCAACAATACTGAACACTGTCTATTTTTGTCCACTGATGTTCAACAGTTTATTTTCCAAGGTAGTAGTTGCGTTTTCCCAAAGATGATTCAAAGATATATTGACATGAATGCTCAAGGTTCCTTACTCCTCGAAACCCTTTGACAACTCGCCAAATGGTTGGTGTCAAACAGGGTTGTTGCCTCCTCACCCTTCTCATGTTTATGTACATGAGATGGCTCATCTTGCGTTACATACGAAAGCGACATATCCTGTGCTTGACTATTTTGATCATACGATGCTTCCGAAGCAAGCAGCTTATAACCTGAAAACAAAACACATACAATTCCTCGCTCGTAAACCATTTAAACCTTACTCGCTTTTGCCCACGCTTCGAAATGCGGAAAGTTATGCTGCAACTATTGTTGGTGAGTTGTATCGCCTTTCCGAGTCGGACCAAAGATTTATTTATTTTACTATTTTAGATTTTTATTTAGCGCGCAGATGTGGCGAGCTCTATGTATGGCCGTGATGGCACATAGTATGCTTAGCTTAAGGGTATTCCTTGCTGGCCTGCAGAGTGACGCAAGTATGTGCATAGCGAAATACAGCTTGTTACAGGTAGTTTCAAGTTTCGTAGTCAATCGTTCAATGTCTTCTTAAACTCGCCCATTGTGCTCATCCGCAGCTGTCGCCTGACTTTTTCAAACGTGATCAAGTTGAAGCCGTGAATTCAAGGTGCAGGAAACCTTTACCTTTGAGTAGTGGAGTCGCCTCCGGGGTTTCTCTTGATATTACCAATGCCTCCTCTGCCTGTTGATAGTACGTTCCGTGAAGGTGATGTTTGGGAAGGCGATCGGACATTTGAGTTATCGGAGGATCGCTGTGGGATGCATGAGTATCAGACAATCCTGGGTTTGATTTAATGCTACGAACGGAAGGAACAAGGGTTATAGCATCAGCATCGAACTGCTGCTCCTGAGACGGTGCACGGATATTGCCTATTCCCCCACGACCTGAGCTAGAGAACGGCTGTTCAAATAAGATTGGCGTGAATGAATGGCACTCTCAAGATAGTATAAGTAGGTAGTAGTGACGTGACGCACAGTTCCTCCAGGCCCTCCTAATGGCCTTGCGATATCTCTTCCTCGAATTGGAGATGCTGAATGCTCAACGGCAACATCCTCTGGAACGCTTGATGGGACAATATTCCCAATTCCTCCTCTTCCTGAGGAGTGCTATTGAAGCCTAGTTAGAAACTTGATCAATAAAATCTAGGACATCCGTACGTGTAATCCCTGTCGCCCTCTCGAGACTGAACGTTCACCAATAGCCCCTAATCAACAGTTTAGCTTCTGAAGTCCCATAATTATTTAAATGGCTGATTGAAGAAGAAACACGATGCCGACGTGATAGAGATAAGCAACTGCGATAAGGTATTATATTCCGTTTAAAACTTCTACCACCATCATCTGCCTTCAAAAACAAAGAAAAAAACATCGTACCTTCAACGGAAACCACTGTCGTGTTGGAGCTTGCGAGGGATTCGTTGTCAAGATCTCTTGCTGGACGTTCTGTGCTGCGACCTCTGCTTAGCGCCCGATTGATTCTGGCGCCTATAGAAGATATCTGGTCGGACAAGGACCTCTTCCCTTGGGGTGAAGAGGAGTTTTGTCTATTGAGATTGTCCATTATCGTTGAATCAAGACGCAATATGGACGTTGAAGGAAACAATTAAGCGATGATGACGACGGTTTGTCCTTCTTTAAAGCGGGCGGTTTACGCCAGGCATCAACATTTCTCAGAGAAATTGCGTTTTACAAGAATCAAACTGTCAATCCTGTATTGGTCACGCTCATACACTTATCCCCACAATAGGTCAACATTTCAATCATAATAAATTATCTGGACTGGTACCCGCACATGCCCAAACGGTCGAAATCACATTGAAACACCATCGCACTGGTAGTATTTTCGAGGTCCTTCCATTGGCAGTGCTAGCATCTTTATACGTCCTGCAATATTCCTGTGAAGGTCTCTCACACGCGAATGGATAATTCGGAATCGTTGCGTGCTTTGCTTCAATTCCGCACTACTGGGGCAAAAAAAAACATCATCTCGCCCATCGTTACGCGGCTGGCACCCTCCTGTTGGGGTTGCCTTCGAATTCGGTAGCTTCTGGACTCGGAAGATTAGCGGTGGATGGCTCTGGAGCTTAGGAATGCTCTCCAGGGATCACATGCGACAAAAGTTTTGCCACTTCAAAGTCTTAGTTCGCAAATGACTGGTGTATAGGAAATGCCTTTAGGCAGCATAGGTTGTATGAAGCGTTGCCGGCCGTTCCATACGTGTTCAGGCGATGCCCTCGCTCACGTTCGTTTGAAGGGGTGAACCGTGCACGGCAGAACACGTTTCTAACATAGTACGTATCTGTTGCCACAGAAAAACAAAAGCCAATCCCCAAGGTCCGTAAATATATGAGTGACGACCGTGCAGGTGTATCATTCGCAATTTAGTAGGTAATATCATCCTCCGTTCTTTTTCTCTGTACAGCGCTCTTTGTCAAACGAAAGGCGGACATTCATTATGGACATCATCGTAAACGTAGCTTGCTCATCCACTCCTTTCCTCGTCGTAAACCAAGACGCGCTTCCGAGTCCAAGCGTCTGAATTACTAGGTATCCTTCCTTTCGTAACTCTCAGCTTTCTCACCTTCAACTCATCTACTTTGTCTCAAATTTAGCAGCTCGAATATCCACGAAATGGACTCAAATCTGCGAAGTAGCAGACAAGAATAATTTAAAAGGAGAAAGGCCCAACAAGTATCACGTATCCGAGCTGATACACTCTTTCTCCCTCCGAACATCTCTTCGCGTTACTCCCAGGTATATATATTACTTACGCCTCTGTGTCAAGCTCACTTTTTCCTATGTATAAAGCCTCGGCATTTTCCGGACCGCCAACTCCGAGGAGACACTGATTAGATGCCGATTTCAAGTCTTTCTCCGATAAGATATACCTACGGCTCACTGAGAGGCCGTACGGAGGAAAGGGAAGTTTTCTGCTGTAATGTATATATTTATTGTGAAATAAAAGGGGTTTTTTGCCTGGGCCTGGCCCTGGCGCGTGGGTGGGCAAATAATTTTCTTTTGGGACCCTACGCGCAAAGGACAGGATGGAGCGACCGGTAGTGGGTACCGGAGGCTGTAGAATGGAAGTGGGAGGGAGGGAGGGCGACTGAAGTTCTATAGCTGAGGACGACGCGATGGGTGCCGGGAGCAGAAGTTATTATTAATAACTTCGGTCCGGCATCATCGCCTCTGGGTATCTTATCCTATGATAAGATGCTATGCTATCTTATCTCGGAATAAGATATACCTACGGCTCACTGAGAGGCCGTACGGAGGAAAGGGAAGTTTTCTGCTGTAATGTATATATTTATTGTGAAATAAAAGGGGTTTTTTGCCTGGGCCTGGCCCTGGCGCTCCCACCCGTGAGTGGCGAGTGACTTGAACACTCCGGAATGAGCCTAAGCTCAGGCTCAAGGAACTCGTCAAACGGGTGGAATGCCCCAAATTGAGTGTAGGCGAATGAAGGTTTATTGTTATACGTATTGTGTGTAGGACATGAAATATGAATGTAAAGTATTTGTGGAATTAATCTTGTAAGTGTAGGAAATCTGTACCTGCGATGCAGGCGTTAATAGTACTGTCTGATATATTGACGGATTTTCTGTAAGATTCAATAGCTTCGCGGGTTTTGGACCATTGGTCGTTTGAATATGCTTCGTGAATATGTAAAGGTAAAAGGTCTACTATTCTTCGCCAGTAAAGGAGGAAGGCTAAGGAAGTCCAACCTCCGGTCTGGGCGACAATATGAGGTGGAACACCAATGAGGAGGAGTTCTACCGCTCCTCCGATTCGGAAGCTATGGCCGGAGACATTGGGCGTATCGGTTTTCTGCCAGATGTCGAGTACAAAGTTGAGGAACCTTTTCTTTGTCATATGTTGAGGGGTGCCTTGGTGGTCTCGGAAGGCGAAGAGGGGGCATGGTTCCGGTATATTAGAATTCGAAGATAAGTGGAGTTTAAGGGCTTTGAAGGGGCAGAATGCATCTTCGCGGCCTGTGAATGAAATATCTGCACCTAGTTCTTTGGTCGTTTTGGTCCATGGGATGTGAAAGTTGCCATGGGGAAAAGGGGTGGAAGTGAAGGAGATCTGCGTGTTTCGAGAGACATGAAAAGACGGGTTGAATTTGCTGGAGGAAGGGACAGTGAGTTCACCTAATCTGCGGCAGCTCCAGAAAGCGAGACAAGTGAGGGCCCAGATAGAACAATGAAAAGGTATTTTGAAATCCAAAGCCGCGTGTAGGATGGAGAGGTGTTTGATGGTGACTGGGTGTCGTTGGGGGCGACGCCTTTGTACGCCTTCTATGTTAGCGGTTCTCCTGCCTAGAGAGACTCTGGGTGTGTCGCCATACCAAGGGGCGCCATGTAAAATGTGCCATTGACGTAGACCTGACAACCAAGCACGCATTGTAGCCCCTGAACAGCTACCGGAATATGAGCCCATGAAACCAGAGATGAGGACCTCGCTCGCAGGCATGCGGTCCTGTTCGCTGACACCCATGTTGTCGCAGAACTGGGAGAAACGTAAGAGTCCGGCGGCGTAGTTTGATTTCGTGGCGTCGGTGATACCTTTGCTCCACAGGAGTTCGGCAGATTCGTAAATGGTGGGGTTGAGGTGGGCGGAATCTGTTATGCGTTTCGTTTGCGAATATGGTGTTGTCCAGGTGTGAAGCCTGTCTATAGCTCGAACGTTGGGGCGGAAGGAGTTGTTGTCGATTTCGTTGCCAGGTTTTGGGCGTCTTGAGGCAGGTAAGGAAGGTAGAGTGCGGGGGGTAAGGAGAGTGTCGGGTGTGTCGGGAACTAGCACGATAGGTAAGGGAGTGTGTTTTGCTTTGAAAGTGCTGAATTTGTTGAAAGAATGGGCGGGCTGGTTTGTGTTTGTGTTTTGGACAGGCTTCGGGCGTGGAACGAAGTTGTCCGCGGCAGCACGTGCTGACGCGCGTTTACTCCAGAGGTCAAACATAAAGCAGATAGTCTTTAAGCTCGTCTGGGAGCAAGAAATTCAACGGAAACTTAAACTCTGGTTTCCCGAGGACTCCACGCGAGATCGGGTCTGCCAGGTTTGAACTGGAGGTGACGTATTCGAATTTTGGGAAAATAGAAATCGAGTTGAGGACGCTCGAAGTCCTGCGGACCGAAAGGTTGATCCAATGGTTTGGGCTTCGTCCTTTATCTAAAGCACCTACTGTTCCTTTATTGTCCGAACGAAATAGAAGGTGTATGTCCTGAATCTTTTCTGCTTCAAGAAGGTATGACATAAGCTCTACTGCGACGGTCTCCAGCCAGCAGATGTCTCTTCCTTGTATCTTCCAGCCTGGGAGTAATTTGAAGGCGAGCCATTGGCCGCGGAAGATTAAACCTAGGCCCCAGCTCGTTGAAGCATCGAGCCATATCCCATAATCTTGGAGAGGGCCGAAGAGTTTCAGTGGTCTGTAGTATGAGGGGTCTTCGAGTCTCTTGATCCACCATCGAATCTCTGCGAAAAGTTTTTGGGGAGGAAAACGGCCAACGAAAGATTCTGATGAGGACTTGAAGGATGTGATGAAGTTGGAAAAGATTGGTAGGTGTGAACGTCCATCCTGGTAGACGAAGGAAATGTAGCATAAGGTGCCGTGAATGGATTGGATCCGTACCAGTGGGGCACGGTGGCCTATGAAGTCTGCTAAGAACTGGGAAAGTCTGTTTAGATACTTGATTCGTTTGGATTCTTGTAGGCTAACGCGTTTCGAGTCGAAATCCCAGAGGAAACCCAGGTTCTTTATGAGTGAGCTGAAGGAGTCATCACATTTCGATATTTGCCATGGAATACCTAGGTCAGAGGAGCAGGACATGACGTCCTCCTTATCGTAGTCGTAGGTACCGAGGCTGTTGAGGGTGCGCCAAACGCTAAAATCGTCTTCGTAACGAAAGGCCGGTTTGATGTTTCGACTTCTCCAAATGTCGACGATAGCATTGCCTATCATTCCTGCATTACTGCTTGCTGAGCTTGCTCCAAAGCAGTTACAGTGATTGATGTAGAATTGGCCTTTCGTGTCTGCAAAGACTAATGCAAATTTGTTGGCTGCACGGATGGGGATCGTGCGGTGGAACTTCTCTATGTCAAGCGAAAGGCCTTGTGTACCAGGTGGAGCAGAAGCGACCTGGGAATCACTGTATTAGAAACGGAAGGAAAATTTGTGGGAAATCTGGAAAAAGGCGGGAAAAGGAAATCTTGGGAAGTTGGGAAAAAAGGAAAATTTTGGAAATGGGCGGGCAAAGGAGATACCTTTGCCTCTGAAAATGGGAAGTGGGAAGATGTGGCGGGGAATAGCGCTCAGGAAAAGGAAAATGGTATGGAAAAGTGGTGTATATCTAGAGGGAGAGTTAATAAGGGGGAAGGGACTCACCATTTCTGCGAATTTGAAGGCTGTATCAAGGTGTGTGGGAAAAAACTCTTTGTCAATGAACGAGTTGACAGAGGGAAAAGGGTCTCCGTTGGATAGCTTCCCATCGCGCGAGAAATCGTGGCAGATGCGCGGTTTCTCTGGAAGACCGGGGCCTTGGTCTTGCATGACTACGGTGACAGGTTGGCAAATGAAAGGGCCGCGAACTATAATTTCTATTTCCTCTTTTGAGAAGGGGCCGTCGATACGGCCGCGATCAAGGTCTTCATCTATGTATTTGGTAAAGAGGTCTGAATGAGCCGTAGTCGATTTGTGATTTGGGATAATGATTGTTTCTTGAATGTCGGGAATATCCCCAAGAAAAGCTCCGTGTCGGAGAATATCAATTAGCAGTGGGTATTTTTTGGAGAGATTCCCTTTGATGAGGGCGTTTTCGAAGGCGTCTGCATTGTAAGGTGTCACGATCTTCTCGTATATGTTTATCAAATTTTCTGGTGTATTGGGTAAGGGGAGGCGATTGGGAAGTGAATGCGAGAAATCGTGGTATGGGAGAAGCGGGGGAATTGAGGAAACTAGCAAATTTTCAAGGAGCGGGGGATTTCCTGCAAGTCCAGGAGAATGCGTGATGATCCGATCTGCCACAGAAAGAGCAGGCATGGAGATTTTCGCAGCCTTTACATTCTCTTCTAATGTTCCAGGTGAAGCATAAAGGTTTATTGCTTCGGTCTGGGGAGCATGCGACGGCGTTGACGAGGGTAACCCATAAGAGTTTCCCGTGGGCCGAGTCGATGTGCTCGTCGATGCGGTGACCTCTTTTACCACAGCCGAGGCAGCAAGGCGCGAGTGTCTTCCCCTTGCTGCCTGCTTGAAAGGGCGTTGGGATAGCGCCGAATTTCGTGGGTTTCTTCATCGGTCTTTGGCTAGGAGCATATGAAGAGGAGGATGGAGTGGTTGAAGAGACGGCTGACATGGCAGCTGCGGTCGCTGCTGCTAGAATTTCCTTCACTTCAATGGACCTTGATTTGTTGCTTTCTGCTTTGGACCAAGCGTTTTCGTATGACGAAGGTACAAAAGGTTTCGGGTAAATTTTCCTTTCCATTCGTTGGTCGAATTCGAGGTCTTTCCAGAACTCGAACAAGGATTCACTGCTACGATGTATCAGCCAGAATGAAAAATGATTGTCGAGCCACTTGTAGTTGTTGCTATCCTCGCCGCCTATAGTGCGCTCGGCTTCGAATTTGAGGAGAAAGCCTGCTGCCTCTCGGTATTCGCTAAACGATAATCCCTCCTTTTTGTCACCGCTTTTCGGCAACTTCCATTCCTCTATCAGTTTCGGGACGTCTAGTGCATATACCGTGCTTTTCTTTCCATCGTCGTCCAGGAAAGAAACGCGTATCTTCTGTGTCAAAAGAGTGTCAGAAGCGATGGCTGAAAGACGTTCGTAAGTAAAAAAGGACAACGGAATACCGCCTGAAACTCGTCTAGCTGTGTCGAAGAGGATTTGGGGGAAATTGATTTCCGAAAGGACGGTGGGGTCGTTCGAGCCTTCTTCGACGTCTGGGACGAGTCGCGCCCTTTTCGTGGCAGCGTCTCTTGCTTCGGTATCCTCTTCAGCTTTACGTTTGTCGGACGAGTTGCGATCTTGAATGAATTTTATTGCCCAAGGACCGAGATAATCGAAAACTCTTTTCAAGAAAGCCGGTTCCTTCCTGATGAGGTCTATTTCTTCGGAATCCACCGTGATGAAGGATGCGGTGGGCGAGCCGGGTCTGGATGCGTTTCCCATCGCGTGGTTAATACTCTTTAGGTGTCTTGCTTCGTTCTTCACCTCTACTTCTCGATTAAACTTCAACCTGCCTTCCAGGCTGAGTTTTTTCAAAGCTTCCACCAAAACAGGATTTGCGTGGGTCTTGTGGACGCGTTGTGGGTCTTCAAGAGATTGAGAAGTTGGGTAAAAACGATCTCTCAGCATTGTAAAAAGCGAAGTGTTTATATGCTAAAGAAACGACTGAAGTTCTATAGCTGAGGACGACGCGATGGGTGCCGGGAGCAGAAGTTATTATTAATAACTTCGGTCCGGCATCATCGCCTCTGGGTATCTTATCCTATGATAAGATGCTATGCTATCTTATCTCGGAGTAAATCGCATAAAACCTATAAGTACTGAAGTTCTGCCACTCACTCAACTACTATTTCCTTGTCGACTTCTCTCCTCACATATCTCTAACCTTCCTAAGTTTTGGCTTCAACTACTATTTATGCGTTTGAGGTTATTGGTCTATCTCTTGCTAACTCTACTCTCAATCAACCTCATCCATGCGCGACCTCCTCCTGTGAGAGCAATTTCATCTTCAGTAATTGGATAAATTCGGAGGATGCCTCTGAGTCTCCTATGCTTATTCCGAATTACTTTTCATAGATTCAAAGTCCTTCCGAGCATAACTACCTCAACGGTCAAAAACTCTACATCCGATTCGCATGTGGTCATAAATTTGGCGAGGAAGACACACAAGCCGCCTATGCACAGCTAGATCTATTTCTAGCTAGTCGACAAGTATGGAAGAAATTACGCTTATCCAAATATCGCACTCCCGAGGACCGCAATGGTTTGAACCTGGCGAAAATTGGACACCCGCATCCTAGATATGATAAGAACACTCTCCACTTCAATATACAGGGTATTGGAGAATGTGATGGCGATTGCGAGGTAGAGATCCTTCGTAGTTCACCTAGGAAGAACTTTCGTGTTAGGTGTGCGAAGACAGGAGAGGTTATTCTGCAGAGAGGAAATCGTGCGTGGTCGGTCGCTCTTTCAGCTTGCCATTTGCTGATGTTCTGCAGCATCGCCCGGGTTGTGGCAGGATTTCTTAACACTCACGTGTGGGATGGGCCACTAGGAAGTGCAACCAGCACCCTAACGTGACTTATCGCCTCTAATCCCAGTGGGCAATCTGGTCAAAACACAAGTTATATTCTTGGAATGAGGTTATTAGGAAGACCATCAATCATACACATTTGGATAACATCTGTGGGCCCTTCTGCTTTGCGATATATATGAGCCATAAAGTAATTTTACTAGTGGATACACATGCGTGCTTCGTATTATTAAGTAAATGTATCGTTCATCGATTCTTCGTCAAAGTTTGTCTTTCCCTTTTCACATCTCCCCATTGACCTTGGCGTAAGCCTTACTCTTTTTCTCCTCAAAAGCACCGGACGCATCGTCACCCTTCTGATCAGCGAAATGTTTTCCCTGAACGTACTTCTCGTTCGCGTACTCTTCCGTATTCTTCCTCGTACCAGCCGCCATCTCCCACAATCTATTCAATTGGTCTTCAACAGGCCCAATGAGGTTGTCATCCAAAATCTCCTTGATCTTGTTGACGATACGCTCGGCAGCAGAGGTAGTTTGCACCCATTTGATCCTGGTTTCCTGAAGGAGGTCGGCGCGAGATTTTGGAAGTGAAAAGGTCTGTTGAGATGATGATGATGATGATGAGGTGAACGGCGATGAAGGAGAGAAAACAAGGGAATGTTCACGAAGGTAGGCGCGGAGTCGAGCATCAGGCCAAACGAAGTACGGGACAATCGCGGCAGACGCGGCAGAATATCTGGATAGGAACGATGTCAATGTAAGCCCGCGGAATTCACACAAGCAAACTTACTTTGTTTGAAACAACTTGGCTAACTCATCGCGTTTCACCTGAGCATCACTACGCAAGTAACCCTTCTCAATGAGCCAGGAACGCATCTGCGATTCAGTCCATGCAGAACTCAATGTCGACTGGGCATGAGCGTAGTTATCCTGAACCAGTTTACGCATCTTCTCTTTTTTGACCTCTGCGTCGCTTTTGATAATGCCGTTTTCGACCAGCCATGCCTTCATATCACTTTCGGACCAGGTATCCCACACGCGCTGAGAATGATTGTAATAATACGTTCGCATGAGATCAAGGTATTCATCTCGAGACTTTTCGATAGGGGAACGATTGTCGATGAGATTGTGCGACGCGAGCCATTCACGCTGTTTGTGGTACGTTAATGAATGTCGGCGAGGAGTGTCATAGACCTACAATGTAGCTATCACTCCATACTTCCCATACGCTACCTTCAGTATTTGTATATCCTTCTTTGAGGTATGTAATTAGTTCATCGCGCTTCTTGCCAGCGGCCGTTCGATCATCAATGACGCCTTTCTGCACGAGATACTTGCGAAGCTGAGTCTCGTCCCAGGTAGACCACACGTAGTCTTTGGTATCATCAAGAGGGTGCTGAGGAAGTTCAGCAGTAGCTTGTGCAGCAAAGGAGGCAACTGCGGAAGAAGCGGAGGAGGCCGTAGTGGCCACAGTCGAAGAAGCTTGAGACATTACTGACGATACAGCACTGGAAGCAGAGCTTCCCATACTACTGGCAGTATCATCGAATTGTGACTTGGCATCTTGCCAGTCTCTATATCTGCGCTTGGCGGCCAAGACGATTTCTTCTCTAGGGCCTTTGGGAGCAACAATTCCCTGTTCTAGTAGCCATTCGCGGAGACGAGATTCGTCCCAGGCATCAAAGGTGCTGTCGCGTACCGAAGACATGGAGTTTTCGAAAGACTGATATTGATCTGAGGTCCATTGGGAGAACGCGGATGGATATGGTGCTGGAGCAGGATCAGAGGCAAACCACGACGAACTGTAAGTTTGTGTCGGGATAGAGGCTAGTAGAAGCACGAGTGCAAGTCTGCGGGGATCGATTTGGATTTGCATGGTGGTTGCTAGTTGGTGGAAATACTATGTCATCTGGGGCACTTCAGAAAGGCTCTTATAATAAGGTTATAGGATCAGCTAAGTGGCGTAAGGCATACGGACATGACGTAGTTATGACGAGGAATCAGCACGTGCCCAACTCCGCGCTGATTTTGACAGTGACACAAATTGTTCAATGTTATATTCTGGTGGTCAGAAACAGAGCAGTACTACGGTGAGGCGGCGGGCTTCTCGCTTGGGAAAGACATCCGAAGTTTTGATTGGAGAAATGTGCTTGGCTTTGCAGGCGGCTCGTTATTTCCGGTGAATTGCCCTTCATGCGGATCACCTTCACTTTCAACTTCCCTATCGACGATATCTGTTGTTTCTTTAGGGATTCAGGAATCCAGATATTTCCGGCGTCGAAGTCCTCATTGATTTTGCGAAGCGTCACAACTTGCATCTGTGATTCTGTGATATGTGGTGATCAATTTACTGCAACATTGACCTCATCCAGATGCATAGAACCGCTTTCCCAGTATCATATCTTTGAGCGGACCAGGTCTCCAATAGCATCATCTCTTCATTCATTCTGCGATGTTCGTGAAGTTACACTCGTCAACGCCATAGCATCCTCTGCAAAGGCTGACCTGTGGGACCTCTTCGCAGTGACAGCACCCACTCTTCAACCATTAAAATCACCATTTCCGTGGGCTTGTATATATTCCAAAGCGGCCGGGCTCTGTCAGGATACAGACTTAGGTCTTCAATCATTACCAATCTAAATTCCCGTATGTGCTTGGTCTGTGTGCAGTATCAGGGAAATTCGAGCAACGTTTTTTGATGTGGGCACGAAAGGTGCTGCGGGTGCGGAATGGTTGAAGATACAAACGGACTATCGTTGCAAATTAGTCAAGCAAGGGGCCTTCTTTCCTTCGTGCTGTTGGGATATAGTGTCCATCTATTCATCGAACATCGATAGATTATAGGGAGACACCGATACACTAGTCCCCTCGCCAGTTTATATGAACATTTCGTCTCTCTATGTACAACTGATTTTGGACTGAGCTCAGATATGTCTCCTGAAGTTTTAGAAAGTTTTTCCGTGTGCACAAGTCGTCCAAGCTCCTTGCTCATCAGGTTAACAGTTGAGACAGGCAGAATGTTCCATAGCATAGAGAGCTTCACTTGGAGATGTAATCGTCGTGTGACCGACGACACTCACGTTCAGACAGGTTGATATGAACACCGTATATTCCGAGGACGTAAGAGGTAGTCGTATAGTGAACCTCGAGGTAAGGAGAAAGAGAGAGGAAAAGAAGAAGAAGGTATCTAAGTATAGTATCAGGCTATATAAGTAGTCCGGCAAAGCCGGGCAGCAATTGGGAAGTCGGGCCTAAGCGCGGGGGCGCTTACACCCTCCCCCATTTCAAACACGGCAGCGCGTTCAAGCCAGAAAAGCGCGAACGCAGCATGAGCAAGAAAAGCAGAAAACAAGGACAGATCAACTCGAGCAAATTTAAGATGAGTTATACATGTCGTCAGGACCATCTCCACCGGACTTAGCCCAGTCGTCTAGCGCAGCACAATCCCGTAAGGATGCATAAGATAGCCAGCGATCCTCACTGGGCGGCTGCCCCGACCATCAAACGAGGAACTGCCAACCACGGCCACGTCTTCGCGAGTCCAAGATACGCTCAATTGTGAATTCTTCCACACCGTCCACAATCACAGGAGCGGGCCAGGCGTGTTTTCGACTGGGGAACATAGAATCATCATTAGGCGTCCATCGCTTAAGCTGATCGACGTAGAACGAAGGGAAGAGGTTAGGTTGAGAAGGAATGTCAAGCGTGTAATGCGAAGTTTCCGGGTAAGCCTTGATAACCTCATAAGGACCATCGAAACGCGGAAAGAATTTCGCAACGCGCAGCTCTCCAGCTTTTTTGTAAGCGTGTCGGCGATGCAACGTGGAGAGCAAGACGAGGTCGCCAACCTCGAAGATCTCACACGGACCACGCGACTTATCAGCGTGGAAACATTGCAGAACTTTGGCGCAATACAAGTTATCGCGAGCCTCCAGCTCAATTTGTGCCATGCGATTCAAGAAGGACGCTGCCTCCTTGCTGTCTGCGTCCGGGCGAGTTGTAGTTACGCTTGCGGGAACCAGAGGGGGAATAACTCGGGGAGAGCGGCCATACCGTAGCTGGAACATAGAAAGCCCAGTAGACGAATTGACAGAGTTCATAATATCGAAACGTACTTTAGGCAGAGCCGACACCCAACCTTTCTGGTTCCGTTCAACATGGAAACGGATCGACTGATTCACGGTCTTGTTAGACCGCTCACTCGCACCATCAGTTTCAGGGTGAAACGAAGAGGACATCTTCAGCTTAACACCAGTTAGCAGGGCAAGGTGCTTCCAGAATTTCGACACGAACAGTTTATCACGGTCTGAGACAATATTGAGAGGCAAACCATTATCACAATACTAGGTGTCGAAGAAAAGTTTTGCAAAGTCAGGTGCAGAGATGTCGAGAGTAGTCGGTACGATTTTCAGGTCTGAGTTAAGTCGGTCTGTCATCGTGACAATACAGTCAAAACCTTCATCCAAAGGTAGAGGACCAATAAAGTCAATTGCCACGCTTTCGCAACGTGAATCGGGAACAGGCAAGGGGTGAAGCGGGCCTTTCGGGTTTTTTGATGTGCGACCCTTGTTATGCTGACATTCATTGCACCCAGGGACATAATATTTAAAGAGGTCGCGTTTCATGTTCGGCCAGTAAAAGGAGTCAGCCAGCAAGGAATAGCTTTTATCACTGCCAAAATGTCCACAGGAATAGTGTGAAAGGTGGTACAGATCCTCACGTAGAGTACCAAAAGCAGGGATGTATAGACGGCCATTTACGTACCAAAGGCGATCTCGCAGGACAATGCCGGGCACGCAGGAGCCACCATTAACCAGTTTCATTGCAAAGGCGTCAGAACTGTAGCCGGTAATGACGTTCTCAAGGAAAGATTTATCCGCTTCCAAGGACAAAACAGATGCGCAGGTGAAGGGATTTTCCTTCCATGAACCAACAGCAGATGACTCTGCAGCGTCACCCACAGTCTGGCAATTGGGCACGAAGTGATCTGAAGGGAGAGCACCAAGACGAATCCTGCTGAGCGCATCTGCTGCCGGATTGTCTTCACCACGGATGTATGCTATATCAAGATCAAACTGAGATAATTCTTCTTGCCAACGTAGCTGTCGCCGGCTAAGATCTTTCTGAGTCTCAAAGTTTTCAAGGGTCCGATGGTCTGTGAGCACAAACACTTTCATACCCAGGCAATCAGCGCGCCATTTACGAAGGCATCCAACAATCGCAAAAAGCTCCTTCTCGTGAACTGGGTAGTTACGTTCCGCACTAGAGAACTGTGACGAGTCGAAAGCGACGGGTCTAGCTTTGTCCAAGGAGGGGCCGTACATGAGCACACCCCCACGCTGGAAATCGCTGGCATCTGTCACCAAAAAGATCTTGTTCTCGCCCATGTTCTCATGGTCAATCACTGTCAGGCAAGCAGAAGACGCGACTAAACGTTTGATTGATGCAAACGCGAAATCATGGTCCTCAGTCCAAACGGGGAAGCATTTCTCGCATTCTTTCATGGTTAGAGGTGTTAGCAGGCGGGTGTGCTCGGCAAGCATGTTCAAGTGGTCCGCCACAAAACGCACCATCCCAAGGAACCGTCTGACCTCAGAGGCTGAAGTTGGTGTCGGATAATTAACAATCGCTTTGACCTTCGAGGATTGGATCTCAATTCCACGACGGGAGATATGGTGCCCCAAAAAGTCTAACTCTGCGAGGAAGAATTTACATTTACGAGGATTCATATAAAATTTGTTCAGCCGTAGAGCATCCAGGATGAGTTTAACATGATTAGCATGTTCCTCCTCAGAGTCCGAGTAAATGATGATATCATCTACGTAGATGTAGCAGAATTTGCCAATATATTGGCACAGAGCCTGTGTGACACGGCGCTGGTGACAAGAGGGAGCGTTTCGTAGACCCTGTGGCATTACTGTCCACTCATAGAGGCCGAGAGGTGTGTGTACAGCGCAAAGTTTTACCAAAGCTTCATCAAGGCGGGTGTGGAAGAAGGAATCCGTCATGTCCATCTTACCCCATACTTTGCCCTTGGCACACGCAGCAATGATATCGTCGATACGCGGCAAGGGAAAGCGATCTGGGACAGTATTTGCATTGAGCAAACAGAAATCATTAACCCAACGAGGAAGAACATTAGGGTCTGCTTTGGGCACGAGTAAGGCAGGGGAAGAGTAAGGCGAGTTTGAAGGTCGAATTCTGCCTGCATCAAGATGTTGTTGAATTAACGTGCTCCATGCGTCTTTGAACTTCCGTGGCGAAGCGTACCCGCGAGTCTGGAAGACCTTGCTAGCATCCTTCAACGTAATGTTACAAGTAAAGTCGGTTGGAAGCTCAGAAGTGTGCGCGATGGGCGTGAAAACGTCAGCGTAGTCAGATTTGAAGGAATCAGATAACTTATTCAGTCTATCCTGATCCTCCAATACTTCTATACGTGCTCGAACCGCGGCGACAACGTTAAAGCCACGAATAGGCAGTTCAGACACTGTAAAGCGGCGGAAAGAGCTATTCTCACGAGCAAAACGCGCAGCGTCCTGAAAGACCGTCTTTTTCTGGGCAAGTAAATCTTGCTGTTTTTTATTCACAATGCAACGCCTTTCAGAAGGCAACGGTAACAATGGTACAGGGGACAAAGGTACAGGTTTCAATAAGTCAAAGCCACAAGTCTTGTCAATGACAGACCGGGCGTCATAGTCCATGATAAGGTGGTTGTGCGAAAGAAAAGGCAGTCCAAGGATCATTGGGGAACATAACGAGGGTACAATCAGGGTGTGAACAACACGAGAGCGCCAACATAACAGAGGATCTTCACACTGCGGGGATTGTACCTTTTTCCCACAGTGAAAAGGCTAATAATATGTTGAGTTTATGTACAAAATTCCCGTAAATAATTTAGTGCTGAATATTTTGAAAAACCTTTACAATTACCAAAAGGAGAGTATTGAGATAGTTATATAAAAATCAGTCAGATATTCACTACGCGATTATTCATAAAAAGCACAGGATAACGCCATGAGGCTTCTTCAGAATAATCTCGACGAGATTATTTGAACTAATTTAATATAATCTTGGTTTCATTGTTTACCTAGCATAATCTCAACAAGCTTACATAGAAACCAGGATTATATTGAATAATCTCGTCGAGATTATTCTGAAGAAGCCTCATGGCATTATCCTGTGCTTTTTATGAATAATCGCGTAGTGAATATCTGACTGATTTTTATATAACTATCTCAATACTCTCCTTTTGGTAATTGTAAAGGTTTTTCAAAATATTCAGCACTAAATTATTTACGGGAATTTTGTACATAAACTCAACATATTATTAGCCTTTTCACTGTGGGAAAAAGGTACAATCCCCGCAGTGTCAAGAACGATTTTGCAGAATTCAGTTGAGTAAAAAATCTCTGGCTTACCAGCCAACATTGCTAATGACATTTCCTGTGGTCGGTGTAGGGGAACACGTTTCAAGCCTAAGGCAGTCACAAGGTTAGAATGAACAAGCACAAATGGGCAGGCACTGTCCAGCAATAACTTTTGAACAGAGGAACCCAGGGGCCCAATAATTTTGGCTTGCCATTCAAGGTGCGGTAGCACAAAAGGCATAGGCACGTCATCACCAGAAGGAACACTTACCGAAGGTGCAGAACGAGCACGAGTTCCTGTGGTCGGGGCAGCACTTTTGCCAGAGTCAGAGCTCAAGTCTTTGTCTCGGACAGCAGCTGACTTCTTGCGACCTACACGACCACGGGGCTCAGTACGCAGAATCCCACCATCTTCCTTGGATGAAAAGGAGCCAGAACGCGACCGCGAGGCAACACCGTGTTCACTAGACACCCAAGAATCGCGACGGGAATCGACTGGCGAATTTTCACGGCGGCGGGTTCTACGGCCAGCCGAGGGCGAGGAACGAACATCAGCGTTAATGCCTTCTTCGTCATAATAATCGCGCTCGTTACGCCTACTCGGGATCATTGCCACAATCGGTTTGCGCACAGGGCCCGAAGAAGACACGTAACCTTCGAGGCCACGCGAAAGGGCGCTACCATAGACATCAGCACCCGAGGCAGCGTGGACGATGTTTCGGGAGCCGTAGAAGGCGGCTACATTGCTAGGTTGAACCATAAAGGAAGGAGCTGGAGCAGCTTCAGGTTCGTCCAAGTTCGGTAGTTCAGTCAGCGCGACCCTGTCGGTAATAGCCGCAACACTGTGGGAGGTCGGACGGGAGTTGGGAACAGAGTTGCGTTTGAGGATCAGTTCATATGGAATGCTATTATCGGGCGCAGCTGTATGGATTCGCGTAGCTAAGGCAATATCGTTTTCGTTCAGAGGGCGAAAAGGGACGGATAAGCTAGGTGGACCAATATTAGGGCAGGCGTTGCTCAAATGTCCAGCGAATAGATTGTAGCAGCGGAAACAGGCCTCCACTCTGTACAGCAAGTTCTTTTGTTCGGGAACCAATTTCGGAAATCTATGTGTTTTCGCGTTCGATTGTAGATTCACCAAAGCGGGTTTAACAGATGTGGTGCCACCGGTGTAGGGGGGCGCGTTCAGAGGCCTTTCAGGGCGAGAATCGGAACGTCTGGACATGTAAGCGACAGACGGCCCAATGGGAGGACGATGTTCTTCAACGTCTTTACATGCTATTTTCCAGTCAGCGTAGGGGAGGTCCTCTGAGACCTTGCAGTCGCGAAGATCGGCGCGAAACTTCTCGGGTAGTTTTTGTATGATCAGGGCTTGCAGAACCTTGTTGGAGCGGTGATACATCGTGCCTCGCAGACGGCGGTTGTGGATTTCAATGAGGGTTACCAGTTTGGAGAAACCGGTAGGGTCAGGCAGCATGACATATTTCTCATGTTTAAGATCATATGCACGCGCCCAATCCTTACCCAAAATCTTGTCGCGGATTGCGTCAAAGAAAGGGCGACAGGTGAAGTCTTCTGGATCCGTACATGTGGCATCCACTTTGATCCAAGCCTTTCCAGCGAGAATCTGCGAAATTTCCGCAATGGTGTCCTTTAGAACGCTCCATTTAGCAAAGCAGCGAAGAAATTCTTTCTTCTTGGTGGCCTCATCTGAGATGTCACGATCTTCCAAATTGGTAATGACATATCCCCACAGTTCTTCCAGAGCATTGAGCGTCGGATTCGGGATCAAAAGCTGACAACCAGCCTTCAGTGACCCCATGTCAACCCAACCACTGCCGCTGATGTTCCGAGACATATCACTTAAAGTAGACGACACCGAAGACGTAGGTGAGGGAGCGTTAGATCTGACTGATGAAGTTTGGGTCTGTGAGGGAGTAAGGGCAGGATCAATTGTCGTTTCCACTTGGGTCGACGGTGGACCAAGAGGCAGAGGTTCAGTAGGCGGGTTTGTGAGAATGATATTTCTCCATCGAGCTCGTTCAGAGCGTTCCTGACTATTGGATACCAAAGGTTTTTGAGTTCCACCAGCAGGAGCGGCGGGCATCAACCTATTGGGGACACAGGTCAACAGAGGGTCCATATATTAAACAAGGTCAAGATAAACAGGTTGGTCAAGAACAAGGTCAAGTCAAGGGTAAGGTAACATGTTCATATGGTTTGTATATGGAGCGTTTGGGCTTCAGATAGCGTTTTGCTTAAAGACTTAGTTCACGCTGTATGAACACGACGAGTCTATATTAAACTCGATATGTAAAGTTACAGGTAAAAAACTAGTCTCCTTGCTAGAGTAAGTCCGTTGTATATAAACGATGAACTATACAGTTCATCGTGAGAATTTGATATGGTATGATAAGATAATGAATGTGATAACGGAGATAAGATAAGTAAACATAGGGGCATAGATGATGGACCCGTTACACCCTCCCCCGTTAGACTGATCCCAGCAGTCTGACAGTACGACCTGAAGACAGGCAGGTGGATGTGTCTATCCGGCCATGTTCATGCCGTCATCCTCGCCATAGTCAATGACGGGGTCCCCTTCGGCATTGAATTGAGAATCGTCCCAGTCGACAATACTCGGTGGCTCACCACCCAGATGTTCATCATCGGTGGTGATAGGTGCCGCGGACTGTCCCGTAGTCGGGAGCGACAGTTGCTGAGCTATGGGTCGCACATACGTGAGGACCACGCTGTAGTCAGCAAATCGTCCGGCATTATGGAGGTTGCCAGACTGTGATCCATCGGTGAAAACATAGTTTTCAACTTCAATGGAAGTGCGAGGCACTCCCTGGAACACATGGTGTGCCAATACATCGTTCACCACGTGTATGAATTGATGTTGGATGACTACCCAACGAGTAGTCATGGAGGCGGCGACGCCATATAGCCACCATAGCAGATACAGCGCAAGATCCTGTAGTTGGGCCGTGGAGTAACCCCGTATCGCCAGTTCGTGTGCGATTTGCCTCACCGTAGGTGGTGAGGTACGCGAATAGTCTGGCAGAGGACCAGGGTGTTACGATTATGCCTCCGGGCTTCCGTGTATAGCTCCCGGCTTCGGACATGGACTTGGTAATATTCATATTTACTTCCGAGATCGATTGCATCGATCGAGTCGTACGAAGCATTCGATGTTCGAATGCTTAGTATTCCGACTTTATTGTATTTTCATATATATATTGATGACGTCGGTTTATATTAGTTATTGTCTTTTACTTACAGCTCTTATTGTTATGGATTTAACAATTAGGAATACAGGTATATAAGCTGTAGTATCTTGTACATAGTTCTTCAGTTTAAATATCAACTTAGATTGCTGCTGAACTCCGTCCGGAACTCTCTCTTCTAATCGTCTAACGTTCGCACTATAACCGATCGTTATCCGGACGTCTTTATACTCTTACTCGTCACTCTGAACATTCACCGAACCGTACGACGAAGCGGGGGCACTACCGAAAGTAGTGTCAAGGTTCTAGTTCACTCTTATCATCTTCCGTTGCAATCGAGCTGACCGATCATCTTCGATTACATCTCTTGAGACTTCGGTTGTAAACCATAGTCTCGATTCATCCCGATTACTCTCGGATCACTTCGATTCATCTTCTACCTTCTAAGACTCGACGGAACCTCACCGGCACAGTCTTAACAGTATATTTAAACTACTACTCGCATTCGTCGCTATCCATTCAATACTCATTTACCCATGGCGCCTCCAATGACTCGTCAAGCCCGTAGGAACAGGCCAAGAACGTTGACCGGTACTACCGACAACTCGGACGTTCCAACACAGGCTGAAGAACCAAATCCTTTTGTCGCCAATGCGCAATCTTTTGCGCCTTATTCAGAATCCATTTCGGCCTTAGGAGGTCGAAGAAGAAACAACGTTTTCGGACCCACTACTGCAGCATCACTACCAACAACTGAAGTAGCACCTGAAGTTGCAATCGGTGGAACGACCGAAACGATGGATTATGATTTTCAAACTCTCTACACTGCCTCTGGAATGCCTGTTCAAGTCAGGACACCTCGAAGAAACACTCACATCGCTACGACATCATCGAACACCATCATACCTCCGTCTCCAACGGCAGCAACGATTATGGGACAAATTTTATCCCGTAACACGCCAACAGGACCTCAAATCCCGGAAGGACCGGAAGATGAGGAAGGAGAGGATCTCGAGGGTAATCGAGATAACCAAGATGGTGAAGAAGTAGTCGATGAAGAGCCGGCTGATCCGGAACTACCTGGCGATGGTGGACCGGATGGACCGGGAGGACCAGGAGGACCAGGCGGTGGTGGTCCCGGAGGACCGGGAGGTCCAGGTGGACCAGGTGGAGGATCCGAAGGCTCGAATAGTCCCCGGAGACCAATATTTCCACCAAACAACAATGCTTCCGAAAGGGAGTTTCTCCAAACGTTCCAAGCTTTCCGAGGAACACTCGATGGGCTAGGTAATGCTATCGCTAACCTACGAACAGAGCCTTCCGAGTCGAGTAAAGCAAAAGTAAAGGAACCGGACGTATTCGATGGTTCCGATCCTCGAAAGCTCAAATCATTCCTCGTTTCCCTTTCTTTAGTCTTTCTTGATCGCCCTAATTACTTCACTGATCAACGAAAGATAGCTTACGCTCTATCTTATCTGAGTGGATCCGCTCGCGAATGGTTCGAGCCGGATATCCTCGATCCGAACGCGATCGCTCTCCCGATGTGGACGAGTTCTTTCACAGCACTAGTGAAAGAGTTACAAGACAATTTCGGTCTTTACGACGCGCAGGGAGAGGCTGAGGATAAGTTGGGGAACTTGAGAATGAAGGAGGATGAATCGGTTCGTAAATTCAACATTCGATTCAACTCACTCGCTGCTCTCACCGATTGGAACGCAAGTTCCTTGAAGTGGGCTTATCAGCACGCACTTGCGTCCAGAATCAAGGACGAAATGGCTCGAGTTCCGGAGCCTCGGAGCCTCGCCGAATATCGCGCGGAGGTTCTTCGAATCGACAACCGGTACTGGCGGAGGGAAGGAGAAAAGAAACGGGAGTCTTCGAGACAGACCGGGTCGAGTTCGGGCGGTAAGGCTTCGAATTTCGGCAAGAAGGGTTCTCAAAACAACTCTTCTAATCAATCTTCTACCACGTCGGATACTCAGTCTAAAGGCAAGAATAGCCCGCAGACTACCGGACAGAAACAAGGGAAGAAACCTTGGTTCAACAAGAACAAGTCGACCGGAACGAATTTTAACGGTCAATCTTCGACTGCTTCGACTAGTCAACAGCCGAAACCGCACCAAAAACATCTCGGACCGGATGGCCACGTCAAACCGGAAGAGAAGGAGAGACGCAGGAAATTCAACCTGTGCATGTTTTGTGGCGGTAAGCACAAATTGGAAGATTGCCCTAATCGCAGATCCAATCAGCCTCGCGGTCGAGCAGCCGAGGTTGAGGATGTAGTTACGGACATCCAATCGTCCTCGGACGATTCGGAAAAATGATCCGCAACTCTCGTACCCCAGTACGAAGCGAGAGTTGCGTTGATCCGGTTCGTACTACCCAAGGGGAAGTAATTTTAAACGCATCCGCTCTTTCTGAATATGAACGATCTCTCCGTTTTTCTCTATCTACCGAATTCCAATCGCCAGATGAACCGGCTGGTACATTATCTATAATTCAATTTCCTTGTTTACTTGATTCCGGTTCTACAGACTCTTTCATCGATTCCTCTTACGTAGAGAATCATTCCATTCCGACCACAACCATACCTCCGATTAACCTTCGATTGTTCGATGGTTCTCTAACCGCAAATTCTATCTCGGAAACAGCCGAACTATCGGTTCGTTTTCCGACCGGCGAGTCTTTCTTGATTAACTTTTATGTTACTTCATTGGATTCATCTTGCAAAGCTGTCTTAGGATATAGTTTCTTGTCCCGCTACAATCCGTTGATTGATTGGGTTACAAAAACGATTTCTTTCCGAAACACTAATCGAGATGATTTCCACCAGACGTCTTCACTTCCGGACCCTCCGGTTACGGAAACGGAAGTGCCGATTCCACCTCAGGAATCTTCTATAGCGAAACCCGGAATAAATCAATCCAAAACTCGCTCTCGCCTCACACCTCGTCCACTCTCGGACAAATTTCCTTACGAACCCATTTACTCCTATCCGAGTCTTGCACAAATGGGATCACGTACCGAATCTGCGATTAAACCGGATGTCGACATCGCGCTTTTAGGGGCAGTCGCGTTCAATCGGGTCTGTAAAGACGCCGGATTCGAACCGATTCTTTTTCGTTATCTTCCTATCGAACTTACTGCTAAAGGTTCTAGCACTGAAGAGTTTGAAGCTCAGAAGTCAGAATCAACCCTTCCGCAACAATACGCGGACTACGCCGATGTTTTCGACAAATCGTCTTCGGAAGAACTTCCGGAGCATCGATCATACGACCTCAAGATTGATTTAGAGGAAGGCGCTGAACCACCACTTGGACGGATCTATCCGCTCTCTCCGAAAGAGCTGGAAGCCCTTCGAGATTTCTTGGACAAGCAACTCGCTGCTGGAATCATTCAGACTTCTTCGTCACCATACGGAGCACCCGTTCTATTCGCTCCGAAGAAGGATGGTTCACTACGCCTGTGCGTCGACTTCCGAGGCATCAATCGAATCACCAAAAAGGATCGATACCCTCTACCACTCATTTCCGACCTACTCGATGCGCCTCGAAAGGCTGCTATCTACACCAAACTTGATCTAGCCCATGCCTATCATCTTGTACGAATCGCCGAAGGTGACGAATGGAAGACCGCCTTCCGAACACGCTACGGCTCGTACGAATGGAAGGTCATTCCGGAAGGACTTACGAATGCTCCGGCTGCTTTTCAACGGTTTGTCAACACCATCTTTGCAGATTTACTTGATGTCTACGTTATTGTCTACATTGACGACATTCTTGTATATTCAGACAACCCCAAAGATCACGAAAAGCACGTCCGAGAGGTACTTCGACGACTCCGAGAAGCAAAACTTTACTGCAACCTCGCGAAATGCTTCTTCGGTGTCGATACCGTCGAATACCTCGGCTACATCCTTTCACCTGCAGGCCTCACCATGGCTGCTGACAAGATCCAAGTTATCGTCGAATGGCCGGTACCTCGGAAAGTCAAGGATATTCAATCCTTCTTAGGATTTTCAAATTTCTACCGACGATTTATTTACAATTACAGCGACATTGTTATACCACTTACCCGGCTCACACGGAAAACTGTCGACTGGATATGGACAGCCGAATGTCAATCGGCTTTCGAAAACCTCAAATACGCTTTTACCCACGCACCAATCCTTGCTCACTGGGAACCGAATCGGCCACTCATCGTCGAGACCGACGCCTCGGACTATGCAATCGCAGCTATCCTTTCGATTATGCTCGATGACGGTGAAATTCATCCCGTTGCATTTCTTTCCCGCACTCTCAATTCTGCTGAGCTTAACTACGATACTCACGACAAGGAACTACTAGCTATTTTCGAGGCTTTCAAAGCGTGGAGACACTATCTCGAAGGTTCCGGAGACCCGATCGATGTGGTCACCGATCACAAAAACCTTGAGTACTTCTCTACCACTAAAATTCTGACCCGGAGACAGGTCCGATGGTCCGAATACCTACATCAATTCAATATGGTTATTCGATTCAGACCTGGCAAACTTGGCGAGAAACCAGACTCTATCACTAGACGATGGGACGTCTACCCAAAAGAGGGGGATATCGGCTACGCCCAAGTCAATCCACAGAACTTTAGACCCATATTCACTAACGAACAGTTCACCACTTCTCTTCGAGCTACTTTCCTCGAGGGACCGATCCTCCGAGCTTCGATTGTTATGGACATCAATGCTTTACATGAAGCCATCCGCAACTCACTTTCGATCGATCCGGAATCGGCACTTGGACTCACTTTTGTTCAAGACTCCACTAAACCTCGATGGACTATGGGTGAAGATGGTTTGTTACGACTCGACAATCGAATCTACGTTCCGAATCATTCGGATCTACGATTACAAGTATTACGCTACTTCCACGATCATCCTCTCTCAGGTCATTTCGGTCAAAACCGAACTCTCGAAACTATTCGACGACAGTATACCTGGCCGAAGATTCGAGACTTCGTACGAGATTACGTTGCCTCCTGCACCACCTGCGGAAGAAACAAATCACGTCGACATCGACCTTATGGACTACTCCAACCACTTCCAGTTCCCTTACGACCTTGGGACTCAATCTCGATGGACTTTATCGAGGAGCTTCCGATGTCGGACGGTTACAATTCCATTCTAGTCATCGTGGATCGAGCTTCGAAACAATCCATATTCATTAAGTGTCATACTTCGATCACATCCGAACAGTTAGCTGAAATATTCGTCATTCACGTCTTTTCTAAACATGGAGTTCCGAACCACGTAACCTCCGATCGAGGTTCCGAGTTCGTCTCTGCTTTCTTTCGAGCACTCGGGCAATCGCTCAATATGGAACTTCACTACACTTCCGGATATCACCCCGAAGCTGACGGACAGACCGAACGTGTCAACCAGACCTTGGAACAGTACATTCGCATCTACTGTAACTACCAACAGGATAACTGGTCCAGCCTACTTCCAATGGCTGAGTTCGCCTACAATAACGCACCGAACGCTTCGACTGGAATCACACCCTTCTTCGCCAACAAAGGCTACCATCCGAACATCTCGATTAGACCGGAAATCGATATTCGATCTGACTGAGCTCACGACTTCGTCGCCAACTTAGATGAAGTTCACTCCTTCCTTCGGGACGAGATTTCGAACGCTCAGAAGAAGTACAAAGATCAAGCCGACCGAAAACGAATCTCTGCTCCAGAATTCCAAATAGGCGCTGAAGTCTTTGTCTTAGCGAAACACATTCGAACCACTCGACCGACTCCGAAGTTCTCGGAGAAGTATCTTGGACCTTTCAAGGTTATCGAACGCATCGGCACTCTCGCCTACAAGATACAACTACCTGACTACCTTTCTCGAATTCATCCAGTATTCCACGTCTCGCAATTGGAACCTTATACTCCAAACCCCATTCCGAATCGTTCGCAACCTCCGCCACCTCCGATTGAAGTCGATGGTGAACAGGAGTTTGAAGTTGCTGAAATTCTAGATTCGAAGATGGACCGACGCTTTCGACGTTGTCCTTTGCGATACTTCATTCGATGGAAAGGATACGAAGGTACCGACGAGGAGTTCTCATGGATTGGAGCTGATGAAATGCACGCCGAAGAATTACTTGAAGAATTCCATAAACGATACCCACTCAAGCCCGGACCTCTACCGGACATCACCGATTAACTTTCGTATGATTTTACTTATTCTTTTTACTCTATCCTATTCTTCTTTCTTTCCGAACGGTTGAAATCGACCGTGGGGATAAACGCCATGATAGCTTATTGAGCGTTTATCCCTACCCGGAAGATCGACACCAATCGAAACTTTCGGACATCTCAGTCCTATTTAAACTCAAATTTCTTCTAAGTCCATTTCGGACGTTCTTTCGATTGCTTTCGAACGATTTTTCATTTCCATTTGATTTACAAAAAAGATTTTATTAAAAGTCCATAAAAGAATTTAAAGTCCTCGAACGGACTGCAATCGATATACGGAAACAAAAATTATATATACAAAGTTCAAGAAAACCAATCGAAAACGGCTGCTTATTCCTTCCGCCCCTTTCCCTTCCTATCTCCAGTCCTTTTCACCCGATCCTCCTCGGACTCTTCTTCTTCTTCATCTTCCATATTCGCCTCTTCGAGCTTCCGGACACGAAGGATCAGGTATCGAAGCATCTCCTCCTGGAGATTGATTCTTGTGTTAAGATCTCGGACGTTAGTCCGGAGATCGTCGATTACTCGGCTGCTTGTTGAAGCAACCGGACTTTCCACTTTCACTCTCTTACTCCTGCGGGGATAATCGTCCGGCACTAGCGAGCACCGGACCTTTGCCTTTCTGCAACCTTTACAGGAGGCAGACCCGGGTCCTACCAATTCGCACTTGAAAGCTTTCAAGATGCATCGACTGCACCTCGATTGCTTTGGAGGTGAGGTTGGGGGTACCTCAGGATCTTCGTCATCATCCGTATCCGATTCGACGTAGTCGTCGTCGTCACCCGGGTTCGGGTCGCCGCCTTCGGGGTCTCCGGATGGAACAACCTAGATGAAAGAAGTTAGATGGCAGAAGATGAAAAAGCAAAATCACTCACCACCATTGTAACCCTCTTCCTTTTCCTTCCGGCCACTACCGTCGAACCTTCGCTGACCGGCTGTGAGGAAAGAATTACAAGTCAGTAAAGGGTAGGATAAGGCCGAGTTCGGTTACTTACCGACTGGACCTGGATCTCCTTCTTTCTCTTCTCGAGCTGGGCTCGAACGAGCGCCGCCGTGTTCAACCTCCTCTCCATTTCGGCCGTCACACTCGCTGCCTCGGCAGCCTTCGAAGCTTCTTCAGCCTTACGCCGTTCTTCATTTCGTTTGGCCTCCTCAGCCATTTTCTTCGCTGCCTCGGCAGCTTTCGCCTCTTCCGCTCTTCGTTTCTCCAACTCTTCTTTCTTCTTTTTCTCCTCGGCTTCTCTCTTCTTCTTCTCTTCCTTCTTTCGACGGATCTCCGCCAATCGAGCCTCAGCCGCAGCCTCGGCTTCTTCCTCTGCCTTTCGTTGTTCGGCTTCCTTTCTAGCCCTTTCCTCCCTCTCCTCCTTCTTCTTCTGAATGAGCAGAAGCTCGGCTCGTTCTTCGTCGTCAGACGGGCTGTTGGCACGAGAGTTGGCAGAGGACATGGTAAAGAGAAGAAGAGAAAAGTGGGGACTTAAAATTTTTTCGTTTGGTTCATATACTGCGCCATCATTTACGTGATTGATCGATCGATCTCGATTCTTCTCATTTCACCAAGTCACAAACTTGATCGGATCAAAGGACCTTCGTACGAGGCTTTCGAGGGCAAAAGCCTAACAGGGGGATACTGTTACGATTATGCCTCCGGGCTTCCGTGTATAGCTCCCGGCTTCGGACATGGACTTGGTAATATTCATATTTACTTCCGAGATCGATTGCATCGATCGAGTCGTACGAAGCATTCGATGTTCGAATGCTTAGTATTCCGACTTTATTGTATTTTCATATATATATTGATGACGTCGGTTTATATTAGTTATTGTCTTTTACTTACAGCTCTTATTGTTATGGATTTAACAATTAGGAATACAGGTATATAAGCTGTAGTATCTTGTACATAGTTCTTCAGTTTAAATATCAACTTAGATTGCTGCTGAACTCCGTCCGGAACTCTCTCTTCTAATCGTCTAACGTTCGCACTATAACCGATCGTTATCCGGACGTCTTTATACTCTTACTCGTCACTCTGAACATTCACCGAACCGTACGACGAAGCGGGGGCACTACCGAAAGTAGTGTCAAGGTTCTAGTTCACTCTTATCATCTTCCGTTGCAATCGAGCTGACCGATCATCTTCGATTACATCTCTTGAGACTTCGGTTGTAAACCATAGTCTCGATTCATCCCGATTACTCTCGGATCACTTCGATTCATCTTCTACCTTCTAAGACTCGACGGAACCTCACCGGCACAGTCTTAACACAGGGCGGAATGCACGATGAGGCAGTAACCCCATTGATTGGAGAATCCCATCGTAGCGACTGGGATGAAGTGCGAGCTCGCACAGTAGGAGGTGTACTAACAGATTGGATTCTCCATCAGTTAGTACCCCGTTACCCGTATTGTTGGGTAATAATCTGAATACAGCCAGCATTCCGCGAAAGCTGCGAGTATTAGTTGTTGGCGAATCTTGTATGGACTCAACCAACATCCCATTCAGTCGATCCGAGGCTGGACTACTGAGTATCGAATCCGCCCACTGAAGGACGGAATCGTTTTCCCGTCGCCCACGCCATACCCTACGCTCAAGTACCGCGGGGAAACGCTCAATGACCGTCCCATTGGCACTTGTGGGAACGTCGGCCATCACTTCGCCATCCGTAGTAGCACTAGTGGATGCAACATTGGATGGCCCTGCCTCATACAACGAGGCACCCGTTGCGGCATGTCTCGCCTTCTTCTGCGAAGGCTTAGGCTCGAACAGCTTGGGTACGGGATGACCTTGTCGGTTCATCTCTGCTATGTACCACTGTGGGACAGTGGTGAATCGGTCAATGACCGCATCGTCCACTGCCGAACGTTCAGCTCGTGGTACATGGCGAGCCCGCTTGTGCATGGCGATCATACCGTGCACAGTTTTCCATAACGGACGCCAAGGGCATGCGTTATCGGATTCTTCAAGAGTCTTGACAATCCGTTCGACTTCTTCAACAGAAGTCGGGTCTTGGAATGGCAGTTTAGTGACCATTCCCCGCAGAACGTCGAACTCCTTGTTCTTACTGCTCTTAGAGCGTTTGGGGGGGGAGAACGCCCCTCCTCCTTAGCTCGTTGAGCTGACACGGCGTCCATCCGCCGCCTGGCTTCCCTATTTACCTTGTTTTGCATTTCCCGTTGTTTCCCTTTCAAACGATTGGGATGTGCTTCAGGTTCCGAGTCGTCATCCTCCATGTCCGTGAGGTAATGCTCTACCTGATACGCTTTGTATGAATATTGCACCTCCCCCGTGGGTTCGGTGTACAAGTCGTCATAGGAAACGGTCCCTCGTCGAGGGATAGATGTCGGGGCGGCGTCACGTTTCCGTTTGTCTCCTGTGTGAGGAGGCAAAGGTGTCGACACGGAACCTCCCGACAACGAGGTTCCTGCCTGACCTGACATTGCATGTTGGCCAGACCCCGAAGCTCTGGTATTCTCAAGGATGCTTTGAGAATTCGAGTCCCCTTCCATTGGGGACAGTCGTTGCGACAACGGCACTGAAGTAGTAATCCGGTTCTGCAATGGAACCGTAGTCACTTCCTTCCCTTTGCCCTTGTCCACTTTTTTGGCGACGGCGACCGTGGGGGAAGCCTTCGCGTCTTGACGACCTTCCTGGTCACGGAGGTCGTAGTACTGATCTTTCCAGTATTGGCGTCTATCGTGCGCCTCCTGACAATCGCGGACGATGTCATCAATTTGCGCCATGTCAGATTCGTGACGTGCGCGAAGTTCATTGCGCTCAAGTTCCAGAGCGGTAATTCTATCCTGCAAATTCTGTCGCTCAGTCTCGTGAGCTCGCGACGTTGAGGCAAGTTGCTCTTGCAAAGAGCTTACTACCAACTCGCGTCCCTGAGAGTTGGTCGAGGACGATGAATCTCCTCGGATGTTACCATCTCGTTCAGAAATGATATCGTTGAAGTCGCTCGCTGTTATCAAATGAGCGACGTATCCCATGCACATGGGACAATTGTCGGAGTGTGTTATGATGTTTCCGACGGTGATCCTCAATGATGTAGAAGATGGGGACGTGGTTGACTGTCCCTGAGGTGCCATCATAGGCATGGGGTACCCATACGATGCAATTGGGTTCTGCATCTGAGGGGGGAACGATTGTTGCATGTGTGTTGGCGGATGCAACGAGTGGTAAGGGTAGTTTGCGCCGGTCGACGCATAGGAGTTCTGTCCCGTAAACGGCGAACTGAATTGGGAGTTTGCGTTAGCGAAACCTCCCCCAGACTGTCCTTGAAATCCAGGACTGGATGTATTTTGAAATACTGGCATCCCAGTGTTCATTGGCGCTCCAAACAGCGCATGTTGATTGGGGGGCAGTTGGGAACCACCCCCAAACGGTCCTGGAAATCCAGGACCAGATACGTTATTAAAAGCTGGCGTCCCAGCTGTCGGATTTGCTCCCAAGGGAGCATTTTGTGTATTTGGCGATTCGTGAAAATCACCAAATTGGATTGTTGTCGATCTGGAAGGATCGTCATTAGAGTCAGACTGGATGTCTTGTTGTTGCGACATGGTGGTGCGATGAGAACGACTTAGCGTTGTAGAAGTTCAACAATAGCCTTCCCACGAAAATTTTCGTAACTCCAATCGGTCCGTCCAACACGATCACGAGACTACGTGATGGATTAGATCATCTCATTTGCGCGGCAATTGGCGCCAGTGAGTGACATTTTTTAGCGCCAGGTACCTATCAAGCGCTTGCAGAGCACTACATGTGCTATAGGGCTCTACCGTGATGTCCCCTAGATTCCATAAGACATGGAAGAATAATCGTTGGCCCTGCCACTGATGACCGACAATATCGTCGACTAGCCATTCGACTTCTACTGGTTCCCCAAAGTCGTATGGTTCTGCCCTCACTCGATTGGGAAACAACACGTCGTCGTTAACGACGTGAGGGCGCAAAAGTGAAGCGTGAAACCTATTGTGTATTCCACGCTTACTGAGTTCGGTGGGTAATCCCAATTGGTACACCGACTTCCCTTCAATCGCCTCGATTACAGGGTAAGGCCCTACGAACTTGGGCATTAATTTCCTCGCTCGCCCTTTAGGTAGATTGAGGTTGGCCGTAGACAGGTATACAAGGTCATTGACCTTGATACTAGGTTCATCCCGTCGACGTCGATTCGACCAATGGGTCTGAAATACTCTAGACCCTATTATCGCATCGTGTGCCTCCGCCAGGTGGAGGAGTGCTTGTTCAGCGAAATGACGCACACCTGGCGCTACCGCGACTTCAGCAGGCAGTTCGCGAATCATGGAAGGCATATACCCTCCATCTAATTCGAATGGCGCGAATCCAGAAGACTCGTTGATGCTCGCGTTGAGAGCGAATTCTGTCATAGGAATCTTCTGCACCCAATCTCGTTGGTCGGGTCGAACCCAAGTCCTTAATACTTGGGCTACGGAGCGGTTTGCACGCTCTGTTACGCCATCCGTTTGCGGGTGGTAAGCCGTAGACATCAATAATTGTGTGCCCAATAGTCTATGTACCTCTCGCCACCATCGCGAGATAAATTTTGGGTCCCTGTCAGAGACGATGGACTTAGGGAGTCCGTGTAGCCGAACCACTTCCTTGAGAAATGATTCGGCCAAAACGACCGCCGTGGTCGAGGTATGGATGGGTATGAGGTGGGTCCTCGAAGTCATCCTGCAAATCACTACCCATAGGTAGTTATATCCATTGATCTCGGGGAACGGTCCTATAAAATCCATTCCGATGGATTCCCAAGGTCGTTTGGGTATGGGTAAGCTGTGAAGCTTACCAGCAGGCCGCAAATTGGGCCGCTTGGATTTCTGGCACATTACACATGATTTGCAGAAAGCTTCTGTGTCCCCGTGAATACGGGGCCACCAATACCATCTCCTAACGTAGTCGGATGTGCGTTGTTCTCCGAAGTGTCCCACCACTTCGTGGGCTTGTTCGAGCACCATGCCTCGAAGAGTCTTCCCCGATTCGCTTAATCCCTCGGGGATGCATACCACCTCTTCGCCAATTCGGTTGGATGCGTAGACAATACCGTCGATCACTTGGAATCCCTTATGATCGTCAGGGTGCTCCAGTACTTTCCTGAGCATAGGGTCGAGCTTCGACAGCGCTCGAATCTCCGAATCAAATTGAGACTGTACCAATTGACTCGGTTTAGGGGCTTCGCCTTTCAACCGAGACTCAAGGACGGTGGGATTGTAATCTCCATCACCGTCCACTATTTCCTCACGAGGAAGTTCTGCATGTTTATTGAGCTCCAGCGCTTCAATATCCCGTGGTTCGTCTGGTTCTCTCAATGCAGCTAGACGGCTTTCTTTAACTTCGTCTACCCTCTGCACCGGGAGGTCGTCCATCTCCCGATCTAGTTGCACATCGGCGTTTACATACTCGTGTGCTGAATGAGTCTCGCCTGGGAGATCTGACTCATAGTATCGTGATAGTGCATCCGCGATTTTATTGGTGGAGCCTTTGATGTTGTTACGAACTGACTCTTTTTCAATTTCTTTTTGTCTATTTTATTTACTTTTATCTTTTCCTTTTCTTTTATTTACATACATGTGACAACCTTGACATTCTCGCAATGTCAACGCATTTCTCTCATGCCTGTCAGACTGTTGACAGACTGTCATTCCCGCGCTGTCAACACAACTCTCTCATGTCTGTCAGACTATTGACAGATTGACAGTGTGAGAATTCTCTCATGTCTGTCAACCTTTGACAGATCGTTGTATAGCCTCATAGTTATGACGTGAGATAGTTCCCATGGGTTCATTTCAGAATATGTATATAAGACAGGGCATTTCTTAGAGTAGTCTCTATCTCTGATCTCGTCTATTCTCCTTGGTAGCTAGACAAGAATCAAAGACCTTTCCTCTCTCATTCACTTCGTTTGACTTGACCATCTCGGCTTGCGTGACGCCTGGATTAGTATAAAAGCTATCGAGTCGCTGACAGAAGATCAGAGATCCTTATCGACCCACCCGTCACGACCCAAATCTTCGACATTTGGTTGGATATCGGACGTCGCTACGTTGCAAACTTATTCTTTTCATATCGTCACTAACAAGCCTATACCTCCTTCGTCTTTCCCCATTGTCCACCTCCTTTTCCATAGCTCGTCTGTGTTAAGGCCAGCATTGACCTAGACACTTTGTTAGTACATACCTACATCGAGACACTGTGGTACGGCTCAACCCGTGCTGAGAGGAAAACACTCTCCCTAGTGTGCCTGACTCCTACCAAGGAGTGTAAATCAGGGCTAGTAACAGGATATCGAGTTTCTTCTTCGGAAGATTCGATAGTAGGCGTTGGAGCATAAAGTGTTTTTGTCTCTGACCCGAAAGGCAACGTTGCGCGAGGAGCGAACGTAGACAGCCTTCTGGATTAACACATAAATCGACACGAGCCTCTACCTCTAAGCACCTGCCCCTCCTATCCTGGCGTTCTCGTCAAGACCTCAGGATTTTTCACTTCCATACCCATCTCGCTCTCCCTCTCCCGCATCGCCGGATTCAACCATCCATTTAGGATCACCTACTCCTACTCCTTCATTCACTACTGAACTCGGCTCAGAAATGTCTGACCCATCCAACCAATCTATGCATGCCAACACCTCCGCTACTACCGCCGCTACCATCACCTCCACCTCCAACACCTCATTCTCCCGAAAAACTATCGTTAAAGAACCTGACGTATTCACAGGAGATACCTCCAAGTTCCGAGCATGGCTCCGAACACTCCTTGCGTACATCCATGACCTGCGAAGGACACAGCAGGTCAATAACGATAACGAATCCATCAATGCAGCAATGTCCTACATTCGAGGAGGTAGAGCTGATGACTGGGCGGAAGTATACACCAGTGATCACCAGGATGAAGTCGCTGGTGATTGGAACGTAGACTTCGCAGCATTCCTAGAAGAACTAAAGAGCAGTTTTTCTAACGTCTCCCAGAAGAAGGAGGCAATGGATAAGCTGAATCGCATTCAGCAAGGTCGTATGAAAGCCGACGACTTTTTCAAGGAGTTTGAACTCCTGTTGAAGGAAGCGGGGTACGACAAGAGAAGCGAATATGTTCTTCAGTTGGCTGAAAGAGCAGTCAACCTCAACATCATGAGCGATCTAGTCCGAACGAGGACAGAGGAGTTTGGCAGCTACGACGAGTTAAAGAAACTCGTCACAGCCAATGATCTAATCCGCCGCCGCTACGATGAACAGAAACGCGGACACAACAACATGAGCTGGGGTAACAGCATACAAGGACAAAGTCGTGGTCAAGGATCCACGCAACAAGCCTATGGCAGGCAAGAGCAGAAGAGATGGGAAGGACCTCGAGTGGTAGGATCTACCCCCATAATAGCAAGACGCGATGGGTCCGGGACGACCTTTGGAGGTTCGGGACGACCCATGGACCTGGATCGAGCAAGGGTAAATGGCCTTTGTTTCAACTGTGGCGAAAAAGGCCACATTAGTAGGAACTGCCCAAAGAAGAACAGAGCCGCGGTCCGTAGCATAGAACTTATGAACTATGATAGCGAGAGAACGGACAACGTTAGTGAAGAAACTAACGTAAATAGTGTAGATGTAGTACCAGGGTTACCAGCTGGTATGGACATGAATTCGTTCACCGCGTGGGTGAACAGTATGGGTTTTATAAGAGCTCCCCAGTAGATATAGGTCTGGCGGAGCATTCTAAATCAAATACTTCGGACATAGTAGATAGTGGACTTGATTTCACTATTAAATATAATAATGTAGAAAAACACGCTTCTGCATTTAGCCATAAAAAACCCGAAGTACTTAAAAAACCTATACGATACGAACCCGGCACGGCTGAATGGACTGCTCAAAGGCTCAAAGAAGGGGAACTTCCAAAAGCCGTTGGACTTTTAAGGACATGGGTACCTTCCTCGCGAATAAGAGAAGCTTCGGAGGAAACTGTCATGGAAATACGAGCATTAAACTGGAAAACAGCGGTTGAAGCTGTTAGGAGTCTCGCAACAAAGAAAAGCTATGTCCGTGGGACACACGGAAAAAGCTTGAAACTCCCAGTCATTGTCGAAACACTAGAGGACAGCAGGCAAATAGTTACACAAGGACTAGTCGACAGTGGAGCCACAGGTTCATGCATTGATGCAAACTTTGTGAAACAACATAGGATTGTAACCAAAGATTTACCTATTCGAATACCTGTCTACAATGCTGACGGTACACTCAACGAGAATGGCTCAATAACCAAATACGCTGAAGTCCGTGTAACTATCGGAGACCACTCAGAACGAATTCAGTTTGGTGTTGTCAATCTTGGAGAACAACACATCTTCCTAGGACTAGATTGGTTGCGACATCATAATCCAAGTGTCGACTGGATTAAATCAGAAGTTACTTTTGACCGATGTCCGACTCGGTGTGGATATAATCCTCACTTTTGGACGCCTGAAGATATTCAAACAAGAGCGGTACTTGAAGACGGCGAGAGACTTTTCGTGTTTGATTGGGATCGATATGTACAAGAACAGGTAGATTCCAGGAAATGGACAGAGAAGAAGGCGGAAGAAGAAACACGAAAACACTTCGACACTTCCACTCCGTATATAAACAAATACCCGGATGTTTTCAGTCAAAAGGAATTTGATCAATTACCACAACGACGCCCTTGGGATCATGCAATCGAGTTAACACCTGGTTCTAAACCACTTGATTGTAAGATATATCCTTTGAACCCGAAAGAACAAGAAGCATTGGATGCATTCCTGGAAGAAAACATTCGAACCGGACGAATTCGACCCTCGACATCCCCGATGGCCTCACCATTCTTCTTCATCAAAAAGAAAGACGGTACCCTTAGACCAATACAAGACTATCGCAAACTGAATGAAATGACGATTAAAAATCGATATCCACTCCCTCTCATTCAGGAGCTTATTGATCAATTGAAGGGTGCTAAGATATTCACAAAGATGGACATTCGATGGGGATTCAACAATATACGGATTAAAGAAGGTGATGAGTGGAAAGCTGCATTCAGGACCAATCGAGGATTATTTGAACCAACCGTTATGTTCTTTGGACTAACCAATTCCCCGGCGACATTCCAAGGATTCATGAATCATATCCTTCGAGATTTGATAAATGAAGGACACGTCATAGTCTACATGGATGATATACTCGTATTTACAAATGACTTGAAAAGTCATCGCATAATTGTAAATCGAGTCCTCGACATTCTGCGAGAACACAAACTTTTCCTCAAGCCTGAGAAGTGTTCTTTCGAGAAAAAATCCATCGAATACCTTGGAATAATCATTGAGAACGGAACAATTCGAATGGATCCAAAGAAAGTCAAAGCTGTACGAGAATGGTTAACCCCATTGAAGAAACACGATGTCCAACAGTTCCTTGGCTTCTGTAACTTCTTCAGGCGATTCATTCGAGGATTTAGCAAAGTTGCCAAGCCATTGACAAAACTTACTGGAAATGCAGTCTGGGAATGGACAACGACCCAACAGTATGCATTTGACGAACTCAAGCGTCGAATCTGTGAAGAAGTAGTCCTCCTCATTCCCCGAAATCATGGAAAGTTTAGACTTGAAGCTGATTCATCTGACTTTGCAAATGGTGGTTGTCTCTCTCAATTTGTCGATGGAAAATGGTGGCCTGTAGCATTCCGATCTCGTTCACTCAATGAAGTTGAAAGAAACTACGAGATTTATGACAAGGAATTAATGGCGATTATGGACTCACTTGATGATTGGCGTCAATATCTTCTTGGAGCCGAAGAACAGATTGAAATCTTCACAGACCACGCAAACCTACAGTATTTCAAGAAACCCCAAAAGCTAAATCGACGACAAGCTCGATGGGTTCTTGAACTTGCGGAATATAATTTTAATCTAGTCCATCGACCAGGAAAGACAATGACAAAAGTTGACATCCTGTCAAGGATGACAGGTTTTCAGACGGGGGAAAAGGACAACGAGAACATCGTCCTTCTAAAGCCAGAATTTTTCATTCGCGCCCTCAACATCTCCTCACCAGAAGATGTATTCCTGTCGGAAATCCAAAAGAATCGAAACCACGTTGATCGACTTGTGAAAGATAACCTCGATGCCAAAGACCCTGAGTGGAAAGAAACTGAAGGGATTATCGAGTGGAAAGGACGAATCTATGTACCAAAGAACAGAGTACTTAGGTCCAAAATCCTTACTAAGTACCACGATTCACCACTTGCAGGACATCCTGGACAGTACAAAACAGCAGAACTCGTCACTCGTGATTACTGGTGGCCAGGAATTACTCGAGATGCTGGAAAGTATGTGGAAGGTTGCGAGAAGTGTCAAGCGACAAAGTCTCATCGCACTCGACCCATTGGACATCTTCATCCTCACACCGTTCCAACTGAACCTTGGCAAGTAATCGGTACTGACATGATTGGAGAACTTCCTGAATCTGGAGGTTACAATGCGATTGCAATCTTCATCGACCACTTCACAAAGAGACTGAGACTTGTACCAACCCATACCACAGTCACTTCAGAAGGAATGGCGAAGATTTATCGAGATTCCATCTTCTCCACCCATGGACTTCCACGCAAGATAGTTCATGATCGAGGACCACAGTATCACTCGAGGTTCATGAAAGAACTCTATCGACTTCTAGGCATTGAAGCGAACTTCACCACAGCGTACCATCCACAGACAAATGGTCAATCGGAACGAACAAACCAAGAGATTGAACAATATCTCCGTTTGTTCATTAATTACCAACAAAATAATTGGCACGAATGGTTACCCTTAGCAGAGTTCAACTACAATGACAAAGTTCATTCAGCGACAAAAGTTTCTCCCTTCTATGCAGATACAGGAAGACACCCGTATAAAGGCACGGCAACTCAAATGACTTCGGACAACCCCTCAGTACAAGCTTTTGTAGATGGAATGAAGAAGATACGAAAGGAAGTAGGATCAGCTTTAGAGAAAGCAAAGGTAGAGATGAAGAGGCAGTATGACGGAAAGAGGAAGAAGGGTATAGAATACAAGGTTGGTGACAAGGTGTGGCTAGAAGGAACCAACCTGTCGGTAGATCGCCCAATGAAGAAATTAGGTGACAAGAGGTATGGACCGTTTATGATCCAGCAGAAGATAGGTGCCAGTTCCTATAAACTGGAAATCCCACGTACATGGAAACATGTACACAATGTTTTCAACGAAGTTCTTCTCACTCCGTATAAAGAACCTAGCTTTCCTACACAACCCCGAAACACACGCCCACCTCCTGTTGTTGTAGGAGGAGAAGAAGAATTTGAAGCAGAAGAAATCCTTGACTCGAAGAAAGTAGGAAGAGGAATCAAATATAAAGTCCAATGGAAGGGATATGGTTCACATGAGCAGACATGGGAACCACGGTCAAATCTTACAAATGTTGACCAATTGCTCAAGGAATTCCATGAAAAGAATCCGACTAAACCAAAACCCGCAATATTTCGTCGAATTGAAATCCCTATTTCTTTATTCCCTACAGAATTGTTTCGACCCCTTCCTCTTGCCGACACAGAACCCAATCTTGCTTCACTACCCTCCGAAAACTTTCTTTTACAACAAGCACATCGTGGAACTCGTGCCCTAAGGAGAGGGTGATGTTACGAACTGACTCTTTTTCAATTTCTTTTTGTCTATTTTATTTACTTTTATCTTTTCCTTTTCTTTTATTTACATACATGTGACAACCTTGACATTCTCGCAATGTCAACGCATTTCTCTCATGCCTGTCAGACTGTTGACAGACTGTCATTCCCGCGCTGTCAACACAACTCTCTCATGTCTGTCAGACTATTGACAGATTGACAGTGTGAGAATTCTCTCATGTCTGTCAACCTTTGACAGATCGTTGTATAGCCTCATAGTTATGACGTGAGATAGTTCCCATGGGTTCATTTCAGAATATGTATATAAGACAGGGCATTTCTTAGAGTAGTCTCTATCTCTGATCTCGTCTATTCTCCTTGGTAGCTAGACAAGAATCAAAGACCTTTCCTCTCTCATTCACTTCGTTTGACTTGACCATCTCGGCTTGCGTGACGCCTGGATTAGTATAAAAGCTATCGAGTCGCTGACAGATGTATCGTATATCAAAGTCATAACGCGACAAATATTCCATCCATCGCGTTTGTCTACTACTCAAGTGGCGTTGAGTCTTAAAGAATGTCAACGCTTCGTGGTCGGTCACTATGTGGATGCGGTATCCCATCAGTTTGTCCGACCATTTAAGCAGGGCTTCTAGTATAGCGAGGGTTTCCTGCTCGAATACTCTGTAGTTCATCTGGGCCGCAGTGAACTTCTTGGACATAAATCCTGCTGGCCTACATTCCTGCCATGTGGGTCCTTGTCCGTAGTATGCGCCTATGCCACTGATGGAGGCGTCACAAATGACCCATATCGGTACTCCTGTGCATGGGTCGATTGGTTTCAGTACCGGCATTTTGTCAGAAGTAGCCATTCGTTTTATATGTTGGAAACACGATGCGTGGAACGGTAACCATATAAATGGGACATTATTCCTACACATCAGCGATAAAGGGCTGGTGTATATCGCAACCATGGGCATGAAACTGGCCAGGTACTGCACCAGTCCTAAAAACTTCTGAACGTCATTGAAGTTTCGTGGCGTCCTCCATTCACGGATTTTTGCCATTTTATCCATATCAGCGTGGATTCCCTGGTCATCGATTCGATGACCCAAGCAGTCAAGGATCAATGCATATAGCTCACACTTTTCTGCTTTTAAGTAGAATTTCTGCTTGCGCAGTCGTTGAAACACTTGTCCTAAATGTTTCTCATGATCCTCAATAGAATCACTGAAGATGAAGATATCATCTAGATATACATGTACACACCGTCCTATCATGTCTTGGAATGTACGGGTCATGATACGTTGAAATGTGGCAGGGGCATTACAGTCTCCCTGCATCATGACTTGGCTCACGTATGTGCCAAATATGGTGGCGAATGCCGTCTTTGGTACATCTGCCACCTCATTGCGTATTTGTTCGTACGCATCCGACATATCGATTTTTGATCGATACTTATGTCGTGCCACATCTGACCGAATATGGTCTTGGTCAGGGAAAGGAGTGACATCCTTGACCGTGTTATCGTTCCTCTGTCGATAGTCGACAATGGTGCGTAGTTTCCCATTCTTCTTGGGAATGCATAGCATAGGGGCTGCTTGCGGGGTGGTAGCGTGTATCCACCATTGAGCTCGATTGTATCTCTCGAGCTTTTCAGATAAGTCTACTTTCAGACTATCAGGACATCTAGGCATGTAGTAGCTATACCTCTTATGTTCATCTATAAGTGGTATCTTATGATTGATTTCCCTGAGTGGGGGCAACGTTTCAGGGACCCCTTGTAGCATGTCCTTATTACGCTCGATCCATTCGGCGCGAAGTTTCGGAATGTCCTTCTCCGAATATTGTGGAGTTTTATCAGTCATGGCCTTCATGGCTTCCTGATCATGTTCCCGTTCGAGTTCCTCGAATGGGATGTACGTCAATTCGGCCTCTCTAGCTCGAAATTGGCGTCGTCGTCTGGATAGTGCTCCAGATTGACTTTTCTTTCGAAGACCCTTTTGGTTCTTAGAAGTCGATATCTGACTTCTTCTTCGGTGACTATGTATAATACATAGTCTATCCGCTGGGTTCAGCTTCTGAGCTTCCTCTGTTACTTCATACTCCTCCTGTGATGAGGAGGTATAATCACCGTTAAGTGATTCCAGTTCTTGCATTGCAATATTGGGCTTGGGTGTACCCTCCCCCCCTCGATGATCGAATCGTCTCGAAAATTCCTGGATGTACTCTACACAGTCTTCCAGGAATTCCGGTTGGATATCAACGTCGTCGTCTGGGTCAGCCAGACGAATTACCACTGGAGAATCAGGTGGTAGTGCTCGCTTAATGCGTGCTAATTCCTCTTTAATGTCAGAGGGATCCACTATTTCGTCGACTATAGTAGTGGTCATTGAAGGTCTTACTCTCTCAGCCTTCTCATTTTCCTCTCTGAGGGCTCTGAGTCACATCGTTGACTTCGTTGGAGAGGGGTTGTCCGTCCTTTTCACCTTGTCATTGCGTTCGGCGTGTCTCATGGCCATTCTGCGTTGGAATTCCGCCGCATCTTCAGCGGAAGTCATAGCACTAATTTTGTGCCCGTTGACATTGATTATATTGTTCTTGAAGTCGAGAACGACCTTGTGTTTCCTCATCCAGTACGTCCCGATAACCGCGTCGTACCTATCGAGGTTGACTATGTCCCAGTAAGTGGGATATTTGGTTTCACCAACCATTACTTCGGCGTACGTGCCATAATTGAACTTGGCACGACTACCTACAGTCCCCAGCTGGAGGCTATGCTGATGTTTTAATTCGTACACTTTTTGTTTCGTCACTTGGGTGAACATAGGTGTAAGAGCTTCTAATGAGCTCCCCGAATCAAACATCACAAACGCCGTATTGTCGCCTATCCGTAACAGACAGGACATCATACGGCGTTCCTCGGGACCACCTCTGATAGGGCGGTCGATTTTCGTCGACGAACGTCGTAGAGCGATATCAGTCACTTCGGCTTGAAGTTCCTGATGGCTACCTATCGCCAGCAGTCTGCCTGCGGAAATATTGACAGTCTCGGCCAATGGAGTCTCTTCGTTGTCCTCCAATTCATCCGGATCCTCCTGGATAACAGTGTGTCCCTCAATGGACACGATTCGCGTCTGTTGGCGACTAAGCACTTGATCTCTAAGATCATACATGCCAGACATACGCTGGTTGGCATTTGGATAACTCTCATCCTCCTCAACTTGATACATCGCTCCCAAGTAGTCCTCGTACTGTTCGAGTACGTATTCCCCGTCTGAATCAGGGATCAGCTCCGTGTTGTTGTCAATCGGAGCGTCATCCGTTGTAACTTCTAGGGCCTGTGTTTCTTCGGGTTCAGTAGGCTCAGTAGCCTCCTCATTGGATGCTTCAACACCTATAGCGAACAACCGTTCTTTACCGTATCGTTCGCACGTGGGGTCATTATGGAAATGACCCACTTGTCCACATCCCCAACACAGTTTGGGAGTGGTTTTACGTTCTTTAATTCGAACGTTATCTCCTTTATTGCCTGCCTTAGAGGCATCGTTGGGTGTTGACATCGCGGCATGTCTAGGAGAGTATCCACCGTTGACCACATTGGGTTTATTCCACGTTGTCGTCGGGCGACTGGTCTGTTGTGATACTTTGACCAGTCGAAATCTTTGCGAATTCGACTTATTCGAATCTACCGGTTTATCCACAGTGGTAGTCCTAGTGCTGGTGGTTTGTCCATGCAACAATTTCGTATTTGCTGCCATGGTATCAGATTCTTCCTTTCGTCGAATGCAATTGACGATTGCCTTAACGGAGGCTACCTCAGGGATAACATGTTCATCTCTGAGATAATTGATGAGGTGCAACGGTCATCCCTCAATTAGTCGAGTACGGAATGCATCTTGACTAGGCGAATGTAATAATCGCAGTGCGAAACAATTGAGTTTCGCAAAGTACTCTCGTACTCCTAGCTTGGCGTCATACTTGGTATTCCGCCAGCACGTTTCCGCGTAAGAGTACACTTCACTTTGTGTGAAACGTTTGAAGAGTCCTATCAGGACCTCTTCAGTGCGCCAATAGTCGCGCGCACGGTGAGGACCAGTGACGTGGTCGTGATACCACTGTTTGGCACCACCTTCGAGCATGCCCTCAAGGCACAGGACTTGCATATCATTTCCTTTTGGGCCCGTGATACGGTTTACCACCATCCAATTGAGCACTGAATTAACCCAGGTTTCGAACGTGTCGATATTCCCTTCCCCCGACCAAGTGTCGGGTTGCTTGATCTTCACGTTCTTGATACCATCTAGGGCTGGGAGGACGACCTCGAGTTGTCGTCGTATCCCAGTAATGAGATGGGATTGAAGGCGACGATTGTATTCATCGTGGCCTTTATTAGCTAGTGCATCTAGCAGTGCGCGGGCTTGTTGCGCTTTGCGTTTTCGCTTTTTATCCTTGCGTTTATGAGAGGGCGACGAGTAGCGTGCTCCCCTGTCTTCAGTGAGTTGGTCATCAGATTCACTGGATTCTGATTCTAGCCATGGTGTACGGCTCCTCCGTCCTTCATTAGAGGGACGGTATCCATCGAATGAGTCACTCGACGAACCGCTGCTACTGCTGTCACTAGGGTAGTGGTGTCCCGCAGCTACCGGTATCCCTTGTGTTGTACGGGGATGTGGAACGTTGTGGTTCCCTTCTTCCAGTTGTCTGGAATGTTGCCGTACCTCCTCCTTATTTGTATATGTTTCTCGATGATGAGGGTTACCTTCATCATCAAACGAGATACCTTGTTCGTGCCATACGCTCGAACTTTGCCCATCTCTCATCGAGTGGGCTCTCATCATTTGGCCGACTACTCGGTCGGCCCATTCCAGCTTATCACCAATGTTCCTGGTGCTCCCCGGAATGTTGACGAATCTGGGATCGTTCAGCATTTCATCAAACGTCTTCCCATTTGGATAGACGTGGCGAGTGCTCGGTTTAGCACTCGCGTTGATGTTTAGGCCTTCGTTGTAGAGGGGGCCAACGTTGTCGCTAGTATGCTCTCCTAGCGCATCTTCCTCATTGCTGTCAGGTGGGTATACTTTGTCCTCCGCTATGGCGAGTTCCTCCTTTCGCTCATTCAGCTTATCAGGGGTGACTAGCACCTCTGATGGCTCGTCTGCCTGAGGGTTGTCTTCGACCCACTCTCGGATAGCCTGAAACCTCTTATTGAGGTAGTCGATCTGTTGAGATCGTACCTCCTTAAGAGAACGATCTAGTATCTCTTGCGCCTCATTTTCTTGAGACTCAATCAAGCGAATTAACGCTTGTGTACGCCTGTCAGGCGTTTGGACCGTTCTTTTAATGGTCAAGTGTAGTGGTAGTAACATCCCTCCTTCGCGAGGAGGGTTACCTTCTTCGTCGTTATTGTTGCGAACGACGGTTGATCTCGCTTCCACAGCTGTGGACTTATCCTGCTTTCGGGCAGCATAATTAGCCATTGGGGAACTACGAACAGTAATTCCATTAGAGCTCGGAGAGGACTCATTCTCTTCGAATGGGTTCTCTCGAATCTGACCTGGTTCCGTTGGGGAACGAGGTCGTGGTGGTGGTTGTATTACAACCACCTTTTCGATGTCAGCTGATCCGCTGACCTCGTTATCTCGAATTGATTGTTCCGATATACTCATTGTACTCGGTGATGGGTGATCGCCCGAGTCGATGTTACTGGTTGTACCCAGTATTGGGTCCTGATCAACCTTTTGGGGTTCAATCACGGATCCCATTTTTCGTTTAATGTTCTTGGGCGGCATCGCTTAGAACAATTGAATATTGAGTATTAATTTGCTCGATGTTCAAAAAACTGTAACCGTCCGTGGTATGGTTTGTATATGGAGTGTTTGGGCTTCAGATAGCGTTTTGCTTAAAGACTTAGTTCACGCTGTATGAACACGACGAGTCTATATTAAACTCGATATGTAAAGTTACAGGTAAAAAACTAGTCTCCTTGCTAGAGTAAGTCCGTTGTATATAAACGATGAACTATACAGTTCATCGTGAGAATTTGATATGGTATGATAAGATAATGAATGTGATAACGGAGATAAGATAAGTAAACATAGGGGCATAGATGATGGACCCGTTACAAAGGGTCAACGACGACGTACACAAAGGTGTAAGTCTCTTGACCTGCACAATCGTGCGATGCGTTCAAGCAGTCAGGGGTCAGGTAAACGCGCTTAAGGCAAGAAGAAACGCGTAAGCGCGAGACAGTGAGAGTCGAGCTGGATATATGCGCGTAACAAACACGACGAGGCAAGGCGAGTTGTCTAGGACTCTTGAAGCGAAGGAAATAGAGAGAGAGAGAGCAGGAAAGAGAAAGTATGAGAAAGGAAAAGGGCGAGATATTTCTTTTCGAGAGAGAGACCGAGGCCGTCGCTTTTACTCGTCGAAGAAACAGCGTTTATGATATATCAAAAAAAAAGTGAGCGATTTCCGGCGTGGGGGTGTGCTCATGTACGGCCCCTCCTTGGACAAAGCTAGACCCGTCGCTTTCGACTCGTCACAGTTCTCTAGTGCGGAACGTAACTACCCAGTTCACGAGAAGGAGCTTTTTGCGATTGTTGGATGCCTTCGTAAATGGCGCGCTGATTGCCTGGGTATGAAAGTGTTTGTGCTCACAGACCATCGGACCCTTGAAAACTTTGAGACTCAGAAAGATCTTAGCCGGCGACAGCTACGTTGGCAAGAAGAATTATCTCAGTTTGATCTTGATATAGCATACATCCGTGGTGAAGACAATCCGGCAGCAGATGCGCTCAGCAGGATTCGTCTTGGTGCTCTCCCTTCAGATCACTTCGTGCCCAATTGCCAGACTGTGGGTGACGCTGCAGAGTCATCTGCTGTTGGTTCATGGAAGGAAAATCCCTTCACCTGCGCATCTGTTTTGTCCTTGGAAGCGGATAAATCTTTCCTTGAGAACGTCATTACCGGCTACAGTTCTGACGCCTTTGCAATGAAACTGGTTAATGGTGGCTCCTGCGTGCCCGGCATTGTCCTGCGAGATCGCCTTTGGTACGTAAATGGCCGTCTATACATCCCTGCTTTTGGTACTCTACGTGAGGATCTGTACCACCTTTCACACTATTCCTGTGGACATTTTGGCAGTGATAAAAGCTATTCCTTGCTGGCTGACTCCTTTTACTGGCCGAACATGAAACGCGACCTCTTTAAATATTATGTCCCTGGGTGCAATGAATGTCAGCATAACAAGGGTCGCACATCAAAAAACCCGAAAGGCCCGCTTCACCCCTTGCCTGTTCCCGATTCACGTTGCGAAAGCGTGGCAATTGACTTTATTGGTCCTCTACCTTTGGATGAAGGTTTTGACTGTATTGTCACGATGACAGACCGACTTAACTCAGACCTGAAAATCGTACCGACTACTCTCGACATCTCTGCACCTGACTTTGCAAAACTTTTCTTCGACACCTGGTATTGTGATAATGGTTTGCCTCTCAATATTGTCTCAGACCGTGATAAACTGTTCGTGTCGAAATTCTGGAAGCACCTTGCCCTGCTAACTGGTGTTAAGCTGAAGATGTCCTCTTCGTTTCACCCTGAAACTGATGGTGCGAGTGAGCGGTCTAACAAGACCGTGAATCAGTCGATCCGTTTCCATGTTGAACGGAACCAGAAAGGTTGGGTGTCGGCTCTGCCTAAAGTACGTTTCGATATTATGAACTCTGTCAATTCGTCTACTGGGCTTTCTATGTTCCAGCTACGGTATGGCCGCTCTCCCCGAGTTATTCCCCCTCTGGTTCCCGCAAGCGTAACTACAACTCGCCCGGACGCAGACAGCAAGGAGGCAGCGTCCTTCTTGAATCGCATGGCACAAATTGAGCTGGAGGCTCGCGATAACTTGTATTGCGCCAAAGTTCTGCAATGTTTCCACGCTGATAAGTCGCGTGGTCCGTGTGAGATCTTCGAGGTTGGCGACCTCGTCTTGCTCTCCACGTTGCATCGCCGACACGCTTACAAAAAAGCTGGAGAGCTGCGCGTTGCGAAATTCTTTCCGCGTTTCGATGGTCCTTATGAGGTTATCAAGGCTTACCCGGAAACTTCGCATTACACGCTTGACATTCCTTCTCAACCTAACCTCTTCCCTTCGTTCTACGTCGATCAGCTTAAGCGATGGACGCCTAATGATGATTCTATGTTCCCCAGTCGAAAACACGCCTGGCCCGCTCCTGTGATTGTGGACGGTGTGGAAGAATTCACAATTGAGCGTATCTTGGACTCGCGAAGACGTGGCCGTGGTTGGCAGTTCCTCGTTTGATGGTCGGGGCAGCCGCCCAGTGAGGATCGCTGGCTATCTTATGCATCCTTACGGGATTGTGCTGCGCTAGACGACTGGGCTAAGTCCGGTGGAGATGGTCCTGACGACATGTATAACTCATCTTAAATTTGCTCGAGTTGATCTGTCCTTGTTTTCTGCTTTTCTTGCTCATGCTGCGTTCGCGCTTTTCTGGCTTGAACGCGCTGCCGTGTTTGAAATGGGGGAGGGTGTAAGCGCCCCCGCGCTTAGGCCCGACTTCCCAATTGCTGCCCGGCTTTGCCGGACTACTTATATAGCCTGATACTATATGTACTTAGATACCTTCTTCTTCTTTTCCTCTCTCTTTCTCCTTACCTCGAGGTTCACTATACGACTACCTCTTACGTCCTCGGAATATACGGTGCAAAGTCAGGTGCAGAGATGTCGAGAGTAGTCGGTACGATTTTCAGGTCTGAGTTAAGTCGGTCTGTGTTCCACCAGCAGGAGCGGCGGGCATCAACCTATTGGGGACACAGGTCAACAGAGGGTCCATATATTAAACAAGGTCAAGATAAACAGGTTGGTCAAGAACAAGGTCAAGTCAAGGGTAAGGTAACGTGTTCAAGGGTCAACGACGACGTACACAAAGGTGTAAGTCTCTTGACCTGCACAATCGTGCGATGCATTCAAGCAGTCAGGGGTCAGGTAAACGCGCTTAAGGCAAGAAGAAACGCGTAAGCCCGAGACAGTGAGAGTCGAGCTGGATATATGCGCGTAACAAACACGACGAGGCAAGGCGAGTTGTCTAGGACTCTTGAAGCGAAGGAAATAGAGAGAGAGAGAGCAGGAAAGAGAAAGTATGAGAAAGGAAAAGGGCGAGATATTTCTTTTCGAGAGAGAGACCGAGGTCGTCGCTTTTACTCGTCGAAGAAACAGCGTAACCTGAGTGTGAGTAACGCTCAACACACAAAGGCAGAAAGGAAAAGTGATCTCAGCGACAGTGATAGCACGAAGGGCCAATCACAAGGGTCAAATAAGGCAAGCTAGTTCCCAAAGACCAAGTCAATATTGAGTGTACACAAAGATACAAACACGAACCTAGTTCCCAAAGACCAAGAGGTCGAGATAGGGAACTGGTAGCTGTCTACTGTACTATATATACGAGTCTGAAACAATAGGAACCTGGGTAAAGGGATAAGGGTAAAAGAACAAAGAACAATAGATATCAAAGAACAAGAACGCGAGAGTGAAATACTGGAAAGCGAATGAGAAACAAGGGAAGAACAATAAACTAATGACAGCGCGGGAGTGAGTGGTCATCTGAGCGATGAGTAACGAACGCGGTCATGTGGTTACTAAAGCATGTGAAAAAGAAGAAAGAAAATGATATAGGTACTTAGTTGTCACGACATTTATGATATATCAAAAAAAAAGTGTAACCGTCGTGTGACCGACGACACTCACGTTCAGACAGGTTGATATGAACACCGTATATTCCGAGGACGTAAGAGGTAGTCGTATAGTGAACCTCGAGGTAAGGAGAAAGAGAGAGGAAAAGAAGAAGAAGGTATCTAAGTATAGTATCAGGCTATATAAGTAGTCCGGCGAAGCCGGGCAGCAATCGGGAAGTCGGGCCTAAGCGCGGGGGCGCTTACAGGAGATACTTTTAGAAAAATCCGGGAAGAAACTCGGAAATCCTGCATGATTGAAATGCAACACTACAAGCATGTCCGACAATTTCCGGTTGTACAAGCGGGTACTCATAGATCAGAACTTTCTATTGTCAATTAAAAAACGCCATACAGTCAACCGCAACTCCAAAGACCATCACCTCTTAGAGCGAAGGCATACGACGCACAACCTTGCCCTCGTTTCTCGCATGCACCTTGAGCTTCTCTAACAGTGCAGTACTCGCCCAGCGATCTGGAGGCGTCCGCTTTCCTGTTGCCCAGTAATAAATGTCCCAATCCGGCTCGTCCAATAGCTAAAAGCAAATACACCTCAGTAACATTATCCGCCTCTTGATTGAAACTCTCAACTCGCCTTGTCGTACTGCTTTAATTCCTCTTCAGACATATTCTTCAAATTATCTCTAGCGAACGTAGACAGTAGAAGATCACTTTCTAATGTCCCACGTTTTCTTGACTGATATACAAGCCGTGCGCGGAGAGTTCCCAAAGATTCGTTCGGTCGTTCCAAAGGCTGTATTCGGGCTTCATCCGATGGCGTTTCTGTTGAAGCTAAATGTTCAGGTGAGCCGGGTAAAGGCCAAGGATCGGCAAGTCTGTGTGCAGTAGTAAAGATCGAGCATCTTGAGGGAGCGAATGAGCTCGGCGCAGTGCGTCTTGCACGAGAGACGAAACGAAGGATGGTGGCCATTTTGTAAAGGGTACGCTTCGGCGCTTATGGCAATATGTGGCAATTGCTTTCTCACGCACCATTCTTCCATTCCAAGTCGATTTTATTTTTGATGAAATCATTAAGTTCGGTGATCTACCTTTTTCGCGGAGCTTTGAGTGAACGGGGAGCTCTGTGACTGTGACCACAACAAAACTTCAACCTTTTCGATGTCGCTGAGGGACTCTCAGGTACTTTGCACGGCGCGTTGTTAGGACCTTCTGAGCTTAGTACCCCTTTTTAGTTAGAGACGATTTTCCTGGGAGGACTACCAGATTGCGGCAGAGAAGATATAGTAAAACTCTGCGCTAGCACAGGTAGAATTGCTTCAACGCGTGTAAGGTAGGACAATCTCCAGACTTATTGTTGCTACTTTGTTCACTCATGTCAACTTCCTACTATACATCTAGAAAGGGTTTTGCTTTTGTGGTAATTAGTCCCTCTGCTCCGTTGTTCAAGTCGTGATCAAACGATGGCTCATAGGACTACTACAAGCTTGCGGACGCTGCTTTCGGGATCAAATTTCTCAATGGGATGAGGTTCAAGGGCAAGAAAATTACTGCTGAGTTTGCTCGTCGTAGACGCACTTCTGGCTCCAAGATAGAGATAGTGCAAACCTCAGTCGATACTAGCAAGCCCGAATCTGGCTCCGGAGTAGCATGTTCTGAACGTGGAATCGCAGGATATCAATCTATGTACGTGTGTCTTGTTTCAGCTGCATTCCAATCGTCCCCTGATCTTGAATGTGTAGTGAGTGCACTGAAAGCTCCCTATCGTAAGCCATACATACTACTGTTGCTGCCAGTGCCAACGGTTTTGAACTAACTCTATCTTTTTCTCACTCTTACCCACAACACTAATCCCAGATGTTTCTGTTGTGGATCTGCAAATCGTTTCATCAGGTTAGCTCTAAGACTTTTTATCCTAGCGATCGTTCAACATACCTCTCGCGCATCTGAACAGACCATGTCCGCGTTGCGCCATGTGAGCAACCTATCATTCTGGAATAAACTTCGAGTTGTTTCCTTAGTATGTTCTCTTGCATGAACAGTTCTGCGGATAGATTGAGAGCTAGGGATTTGTCGCCTCATACTGGCCCCGATGACCTCAAGGACAATCATCTCGATGCTTATAGCTCTCATCCCAGGTCGCTTCGTGGTCTCCATAAACTTGCTAACAACGACAACTCAGTTTCTTATTTCGACGGTCGTAACGAATTCAGGCGGAACTCCGGCGAAAGAGATCCAAGACCCCTCTATACTAGAATTTCACCACCAACCGAGTATGTTCCTTCCCCATTACTACAAGTACTGGACTAACTTGAATCATTTTCAATTCTTGCCTGAACTTCAGTCGACCAAGAGACTCTACCGTATCTGATGTTCTCGATAGCAAACCTAGTCAACGGTTGTCGGATCGAATCGCAAGGGCTCACATCCGAGTCGTTCGACATCGTACCCAGACCGACAGTGAGAGACAAAGCAACGCTGCCGCGCCGAACGCATTAGATGTTTGGCTTTGTCCAGGGCACCATGAGGAGCAACCCAGACGTCGAGTTTCTCGCTCGCGCAGCCCAGGACTTCAAGTCCCTAGAAGGAACGTTCCTAGGATCAGTCACAATCACCATTACTATTCAGAAGGTTACTTCCAAGCGAGTGTGCCTGCATCTGGCAGCAGGCATTTCTAAAGATGATACCTGCATATATTGGTTAGTAGAATAGCTGGAGGAAAAGCACAGAGGACTGCCTTGTAAGATATAAGTGTAAAATGTTCATAAATGAAGCAGACAAAGGCTCATTGGGATGAGAACCTAAATCATAATAACTCTGGCTGAAGCATACTGAGTCGGACGAAGTTACCGATGCTGAAATTGCTTGAACACTAAACCCTTACTACAACAAGCATGCACGTACGTTCTACCTTTCGCTTCGTCCCGTTATTGATTTCTGACATAGAACTCCACAAAGATCAATGATAACCGCATTTAACCGTTCGACCCATGTTGTTGTAACGAATATGGTACTCATATCGTACTACTGTCTCTAACGGCAGGTACATATATCCTATTTATGAGAGATATGCAAAATATAAACATGGTAGATATGTTAGGCTGGATAGCAATGTCGTATAGTATATCATGTTACTCGTCATCTGTATCGTATTTGCTCGTGCACCCAGACGCTTATGACCGAGTTAATGGATTGCGAGCACGCATCTCTTCACCCTTGTAATAAATCCAGATCGGAAATGGAATACCGAGGACGATGGCTAGACCTAATTACGAGAAGAAAGAGTCAGCCAGATATAATCGTTTCCGGTATCCCGATATCTCGACAGGTTTGTAAATTGCTCACCTCCGAGAAGCGAATTTCCACCACCATAGCCCAACGCATTATACATTTGTGTACCAAAAAGCGGGAACGCAAAGCCAAGTAAGGAGCGCAAGACCTATTCAGATACAACGGGAGTGGAAGGAATGGTCGAATCAGTCGTGTCATCCTCGAATAGCAAGCATGAAACTTACAGCTGCAGCGGCGAGCGCACTTGCAGCAAATTGGAAGGCGTCGACGAGGTAAAGTTGAATAGGCAAGCTTAGTAAAAGGAAAGAAATGAACATAGGTCGGATACGAACGGATGACGGGGGCACGTACAAAGTGGTCATCATACCTAGAAGGATGAATGTTAGTCACCCGAACTGCTGGAAGAATATTTGAACGCCTACCAAAACCAAAGATGCCCGAACCGATAATCGGCATAATCCAGTGTATCTGGGCTTGAGCGGACCAACCATACCAGCTACATTTTCAAGAATCAGAAAATAATTTCATGGTAACATGAACAAAATTGCGCACAATAACCCAACAGGAACCCACAGCGATCCAAAGGCCAATGCTGGGATACGCATTTCCGGTTTACCCTTCCCGCCGTTCTTCGCCGACAGCTAAATTAGATGAAATTGTGATCAGACCTAAAAAAACAGAGAAGGGCAAGGGTCACGCTAACAACGATAACTCACATGATGATATATCTGATCAGCAGTCTTTGCCCCGAACATCGTAGCTATAAGGAATCCGATACCAAGACCAAGATAAACCAATCCCCCAGTACCCGTGTCAAATCCATATATCACATTGAATAATTCTGAGGAGAGCAGAGGGGGGCCACAGTCAGAGCAAGGAAGATGTAAAAATAAAAATTAGCTTACCGGGGAAGGTGGTGAACATGAGGTAATAAATTCCATACATGCTGTTCATTGAATCATGAGTTAGAAGACACAGGGCAGAAAGTAATCAAAGCGCACGTACAACGCCATATACAAGCTCAAAATGAAGCAAATGAAGCTCCGACTGAGTAAGATGACAGGTCTGGACAAATTCAACCACAGATACTCCCACTTGCCCATATCCGAGATTGGTCCATGGAAATGTTTTGCCTTTTCCACATCACCCTCAGCTCGTACCCTTTGTGACCTGATGACAGGCGCGTACGTCTCCTTTAAAACAGGAATGCCAATGAGTAATGAGACACCACAGGCAGCGGCGATGACGATGAAAACATATTTGGGACCGATTGTCTGAGCTATGAAGCCTCCTGCGACAGGACCAACAGCAGGGCCAATAAGAGGCCCAAGGCTGTATATCGCCATCGCAGATGCGCGGTCGCGTTCGGAAAAGAGGTCGCCGATGGAGCCTCCGCCACAAGCTATGGGTGCACTTCCCGAAAAGCCGTCTTATTGAAAGAAAGTAGTCAACTTAGTATTCGGGGAACTGTGAAGGGAGTAGGGGCACCTACTCAGAAACCGAAAACCGATAAAGGCTCCTGCATTAGGTGCGAATGCGCAGCCAAGGTTGAATGCAAGCGAAAAGAAAGTCCCAAAGTGAAGGACCTGGAAAAACAAGAATGAATTAGGCGGCGTAGTTAGGACCAGATTAACATACCCAGGTCCGTCCGTACATTTCGGATAATGGGGCGAGAAGTAAAGGCTGAAAGGAGGTCAGAGATTAGTCATAGTACCTCACAAGCGTGTAGCAGCGAAGATAGAGTTAATTACCCCGAAAGCAAACGATATTAAAAAGACACTAAGCATAAGGGACGTTTCTGTGGTTGACGTTACACCGTATTTCGCAGCGATATCAGGAAGACCAGGTGCTAACATTGAACTTGAGAGTGGAGAAAGGAAAGTGTATAATGAAACCTGCAGATTGTGGATGAAGAGAGGGAATTAGGGCTGTTGGTCAACAAGGAGAATTTCCGAAAGCTCACGATGGCGACGCAACTCCACTTCTTTGAGAAAGACCAATTTCTAGCATTAATGGGGTCATCTTCCCAATCATCCTGAAGATTCTCAATTTCCTCTTCCTGTTTGTCTGCTGGGATGGCAGATTCGCCATGGCCTGGAGGTGCGTGATTAGGATCGTGCAGATGAACATGGTCATGGTCAACATCGAGCTTTTCGTGATCATGGCTAACATTGACACCCGTGGTCGTTACTCCCTCCCCTTGGTCATAAATGGTGGTAGAGGAATGAACGGAATGAATTGAAGAAGCCTCATTGAGTATTGCTGATTCCTTCTCGCCTACGGGTGAATGTTCTTTCGCATTCTTTGGGTCTGACATGACGGATAGAAAGACGATGTTGAGCAGTCAGATATCAGAGCCTCTTGAAGGACAAAGAAGCAAAAAGACGTCCAAGAAACGGGGATCGTTGAAATAGAGTGATTCCAAAGTCCATAGTGTTTATATGTGTGAAAAAAAGTGCAAAAGGCCGTCACAGAACGCGACTTGACGCAATTTCGTGTTGGTCAAACCAGAATGTTATGTCCGGATGTACCACGTGGTAAGAATCACACAAACAGTAATCAGCACAATGACTCAAGTTGATTCCTCAAAATTGCTGGAAGCCTGAAGGATACACATGATTATTACTCCAAATTATCATTAGTATGGATATTTCCAACTCACTCATATCAAAACGGTCGTATGATATGGCAAGCAGTCAACTTGTTGACTTCGTGGCTGTCGGTGTGTCGTCGGGTACGCTTTCAAACACATACTGGACTCTGAAACCAGATCCAAGTTTGTCGTCGCGTAAAATTTCAAAAACATACTTATCGCCTGTTGCATAAAATTGTCTGCAGGTCCCAAAATTTTCTCGGTTTTATTATTGCCGAACCTTTTGGTTTGGCTTCTGTATCTGAATGTTCAACTCGACTTTATCTCCATTTAGCTATACCTTCCTTATGGATCTATCTGTATACACTGCCATGCCATGCCTTTGTGATTCTGCGCGCTTACTTTCTGCTCACACCCTTCATCATCTTCGTTACTTGCGAAGTGACCCCAATTAAAAAAGCGAAAAAGGCATCAGGATCAAGTGGGGTTTCCACCTCCAGCTCTGCCGCTACACTTTCGAGACCAACTGCACAGGAGTAATTAGTTTCTTTTGTCGGGCGCAATGCTAGCGAATTATGGTCTTCGACATGAGGCATATGAGTTATCTATCAGAGTACACAGGGACTAGAGCTGAAAAAGTCTGGTTAAACCTATTCTAGATGTCGTACATAATTTAATGATCACTCAGAGTTTTAAACCAAAGCGCAGGATTTTGGAATGAATCTATTCTCAAACGTTCTCTTTCTTCTTAGTAAATCTATTACTTTCTGCTGAAACTTCTTGAAGCCAGCTCGAAAACAAGCACCGTACAACTCACTTTTCTTAGACTTTGCCGGGGTGGTTTCTGCCACACCAACTTTTTCGAAGAACCTCTCACTTTGCAAAATTTTAAACTGTCTTGTTACCTGCTTTTCCAATCGGTTCGGCCCTCGCCGCTCGCGGCCAACCCCCCCAGTCATTTGTATTTGGTTAGAGTGTGAAATGAACCAAGCTCAGAGACGGACCGCAGGCTTTCTATTAAGTTTAACAAAACCAAATAGGTCCGAAAAAAATAACCACCTATGCAACAGACAATTCCAGAGCACGACGGCAACAAGGTTCGACTAGATAAGGTTTCTGCTGTACAGCAGAGGACAGCCTTAAAAGTCCCTCCCAACCGAACCTCTGCTACTACACCTTACTACTTCCCCCTTGAATATGATATTCAACGGACTCCACCTTAGTACTCCCAACGGGGGCCACCTATTCAGTTACTCGCACAGCTTCATGCTCCATGAAATTTGTGAATTGTGTTCAGGATGCTTAAACGCGGATAGACGGAAACCCGAACAGAAGCACATAAGAACTTGCAGGAAAATAATTGTAGAAGAGCAGGAAAAAGATCTATGGCAAGCACCGTCAACATTCAGAGCTCGTCGGAGAGGTGCGAGAGCTACAGCGAGTATACATGTCATGAGAGTTCTATCAGGTCAGATATACCATGGACGATTTACTACACATCGGTCATTCAAATGCATATGAAAAGAGGGAGAGTGCATGGAGAGAGGGCAGCTATGTGTCGAATTCGAACAGACAGTATGCGTGTTACGGGCCTAAGTATAGAATACTTTGTCTGCATTGCGGCAAGTGAGTATGTGGTGATCATAATTAAGATCGTGCATCGTCTGGGAGGTCAATACAGTTTGCAGAATCCGAATTCCGAAAGAAGACTATTTTTTCTGCACGGTGGTCGTACGCTCGATGGTCTTCTGTTCGTGTGCTTTGTGCTTTGTGACTCAAAGCATTCTCCGCAGAGCAGATGCAATCCTAAACGTCCGAGAAAGATTCCAGAATATCATTCAAGAACTGGACGATGGAGTTTGCGTCCACAGGTACATCATGTCCTCCATCAAGCGCGAGATTTTGAGACGATGATGGTTTGTTGATCTCGTCCGAGTTCAGCCTCCTTTCAAGAGAAAGGCGTCAGCGGATGAAGAGAGTCGTTGACAAGAATCATAGAAAGCAGAGGCACACAATCACAAGATTTGAACTGCTCACCGATCCTTCACCCAAGGGATATATCTCATCCCAAGTGACTTTGCGACAGCATCGTGCTCGCGAGCTCCTATGAATCTTGAGTCAGGTGCAAAAAATTCCACCATAATACTCGTGCTGGCAGGAGCCGAGGGCTTCAGGAACACGCCTTCAAGTATGTCCGGGCCTTGAGATGTGAGGAGAATCTGCGCGAAAAAGGTTCAGGCAAGTGCGAAAGGGAAGTCAAGGGGGAAAGACTTACGTCCGACCTAATGATAGCACCCATTCGGTTTCCCCACTCAACGTCGTCGTTGTTCACCTTCAACCCTTCTGAAGTCGCAGCATCAACCAAGTTCACCTCAATCCCTCTTTCCCTTCCCATCTTTATCAACGCTCGTACAAGTGCGTTGTGATCTTCAGAGAGAAGGGAATCGTGCCGGTGGACGTACGTCAACGACCTCTTCCGCGAGCTATCGTCCTGAGCTACAGCATTGTGAGTTTGGAAGAACGAGACAACGTTCTGCCGTATAGGTTTCAGCCAATCCCTTGAACCTTGTTGTGAATGTTGTTGTAACAGTGCCTCGATTCCCTCAACACCATGATCGCCCATAACGACTCTGTCCATCACATACGGAACTTCCATTCCCACATAATCGTCCCACTCTTCTTTATACCACACGCCTGGCATATGCGGAAGTGCAATTTTCAGTAGGAGTGGATGAATGCCTGTGTGCGAACGGGGACGGGGAAGCACTGGCGGGCGTGGAGGAGCAGAGGGAGGTAGAATATCTTTTTCAGCGTAATTGAAGGGAAAATTGGGCTTCTTATTCCCGTTTTCGTCATTGTCGAGATCGGAAAAAGTAGGTGTAAGGGGAAGAATCAAGCGGGCGGGGGAAAGTAAGTCTGGCAATAATGATGACGGTGACGATTTGAACGATGGCAAGTCTGCAGAGGATGCGTTGGATAAGCTAGAGTAGATGGACCATAGCGATAGTAAAATATTGTCTTCTGTGATGGGAATCCATGATATGTGTGTTAGTTGGGTGAGTGAGACGAATTTGAAACAGTACTAACGAGGCACAGGTTCAGTACACATCCAGGATACTCCATGAATCCTATACATGTGAGTTTAGAGCATACGGTACGCAGAATACGGCAGCAACTCACCTTCCACCATACCTGCCTAATACATCCTTAGCCTCTTCAATCGAAATTATTTGCATTCTGTCTGTCATGGTACTGGTGATTGAGTCGAGCGCTGGAAATGACTGGGGTTCATCTGTGACGATGTATATGTTATTGTTGAGGATGATAGGCTGGTCAAGAACTGTGTAACCTGTGAAAGGAATTTGTTGAAGATTTCTCCCAGGAGGGAAAAGCGAGAAAAGATACCAGGAAAGTGTCGGACGAGCTTCGTCCTCGGTACATCGTCGTTCCATCTCCAGAAACCCTCTTGTACACTCTTCACAGCTAGTCTGTTTGGCCAAAGTTCTTCCAATTTCGCTTTGCTTATCCACATCGCTGAATGAGGTCCGACTCCTAACGGTTGTCCTGCATCAATAGATCCGTAATCCACATCCGAGTCCTTCCACTGAGGGTGCATATCATTCACTTCATCATTCCATATTATCATATCATCCAATTCATCTCTCCATTCTTCCGCCTTTCTCCCATCTTGGAGCACAGTCCCCACTATCGTGTTAGCAGGAGGGAACCCAAACCGAGTAAGGAGAGCTCCTCGGGTTGAATAAGCGTCAAACCCAACAAAGCGAAGTGAGTTTTCGAGATTATAAGCGAGTGTAAATACAGTTGAGCAGAAAAGAATTAAGGTCAGTTCGCGTCGGGTCGGTGGGGCTAGCCAGCGCATTGTGGTTGGAGATCGGGATGTCGACGGTAAATTCAACGTCGTTAGAATTAAGGGAGGGAAAAGCGCCCCAGTTGGTCCAGTCAAGGATATCGTAGAGGGGGGCGACAAGGTCAACGTATGTAGGCGGTTGGGAATTGGAGAAAAGGTTGAACTTGAATTTGAAGTTGGAAAAGGGATGAAATGAACTACGGTGGTTAAACGCTTGTTCCGACGCCACGAGGACCACGTGCGGATCACGCTACGCCGCGCGTCGGCCGAACTCAAGGTTGCGTGCAGCAAGATCACCTGGAATGGAAGAGGAAAAATGACACATCTTAAGGCAGAGGACCCTGGATAGAGGAGTCATTTTCATGTGTTGTTGTACTCTTATCCAGCGTGTAGAATTCATGCGGTTGTTACAAATTACCCCACATTCATACCTTAGCCCTCTTGTTCAGGAATAAGGTCAAGAGCTTGTACACTTTTGATTTGAGCCCGTTGACACCCAACTATAACCGACTAGTCACTGACTCGCTTCGTATGAGCCATTGTTTTCTTGGATCTCCAGTCACCAGTAGCATATAAGTTTGGCAAGGCCATTAGTATGCACTATTTCGAATGCCATAATACTGATTCGTATGACCGACGATATCAGCTTCGTGGGGTTTATGTACTGGAGCAGTAGTTTTACTGACAAGAAGAGAATTTTGATCGAAAGCGTACAGCACCAACTCATACCGAGTATACACACCGAGTTACCGTCCAACCTCCGTCCTCTTACCTCACATGAAGATCGAAATGGGAGTTCAATGGTTGATGGTTGTATCAGACTTGACAAGAATGGAAATTGCCTACATACACTCAGAGTATTGTAGATTAACTCTTGCTCGCGCTCATCTCTTGTAACTCCCCCAACAACCTCTGACCCTGCTCTTCCATCTCCTTTCTCTTCTTCTCTAAACGATTTACAAGCATGCTCACACAAACTTCCAGCGAGCGAGCTTCCTCAGGCGTTGCATCCGCACATCCTGCCCATCTAACCCGCAGATTCTCATCGACCAAGTAGACATAACCCACACGATCGTTCATTAGTCCTATCGCGTCTCGTTCATATTCAAGATTCTGAGAAGAAACGAGATAATAAGGATGTTGCTCCGGTGGTATTGTTCGTCGAAGAGATGAAAGGAACAGGGAGACAAGGATAGATTTGAGAGCGTTTGACTGAAGGTTAATTTGTAGGTGATTAAAGAGTGGATGAGAGGAGAAACGAGCCAGAGTAGGTGTTGTGAATGAGGCGACGTGAATCTTATTCTTATGTAAGCGGGCGTGGAAAGAAGAGTATTAACATGCACAGTGCACACCTCGGAGATCTTAGTGTTGAGCAGACATATTAAAGAAATCTTCCCCATGCACATTGAGGTGGTGTGTTGTTCACTTCCGTCCGCAAGGGACTTACCGCAAATATCTGGAAAGTATAATGATCTCTATAGTGCATACTAGCAGTCAGTCTGGGCTACATAGCGAAAATGAAGACGTACATCTTCCCGTATCAAGACTTTTGGTGCAATCCAGGTTTTACCTCCGTGCCTTCGGGTCGCATTCAAGTCATGAAAATAGCCCTTTGTCACTGCTTCCTTTACCCTGGAAACGAGACTCCACTGAGCAGAGTTCATAGTAAAGCTTTGTCAACGCACAAATGTTTCCTCTGCTCTGCAATAGCTTCATCATTCGTCAACACCTCCTTCAGTCTCTCCAGTTTCGTTTGATGTCGGATGGCCGGCTTTTCCCGAACGCCAAGTGGCCGTGAAAGTGGCTTTAGGTCGTCATCAGATGAAGACTTGGTCTTTGCTTTGGCTAAGTCGGACGAAGGAGATTTTAAGTCAGAGTTGGACGACAACGAGGAAGGGCCAGCTCTTGATGAGGACGAAGCATATCTCTGGCCTGCCAATGAGGACCAAATGAACGTTGAGGGCCGCAAAGGCGCCAACTTTCGTCTACAGCAAACGGTTGCCATTTACAAAACTGTAAAAACAAGTCCGGCTACGGCCCGACCGATTGTGACCGAACCCGCCCGAGGGGCGTGAGAAAGTCGCGACACGTCTCGCATCAAGTAAGGTCATATGACTCGCATTTTCGTTTAGTCTCACGTGAGTCGCCATCCCTGGGGTATAAAGTGTCCGAACTTCGATCCGTTACTTTTTCCTCACCTCTTCGCTCTCAACCAAATCCTCGCTCAACTTTCTTGCTCTTCCACTTCCTCTTTTATACCACTCACTTCACATCACCGATTTTAATATGGTTCGTAGCTATCGCCAATAATTTTCAATGATCTACGATCTGAAGTAATGGCCCTCTCTTGCTTCATTTTAGTCTGGAAAGGGTTCGTTCGTTCTCGGGCACTTTTAATAACGCTATCGACAACTGGACTGTTATCTTTTTAGGAAAATCTGGCAAATCTTCTGGTGGTAAAGCCGGCGGTGAATCCTCTGGCAAATCGCAGTCTCGTTCTGCCAAGGCCGGTTTGCAGTTCCCTGTTGGTCGTGTGCACCGTCTGTTGAAGAAAGGGAACTACGCGCAGCGTGTGGGTGCTGGCGCACCTGGTGAGTTGTCTGCCATTATATCTCGAGATTAACTTTCCTGCTTATTCCCTTTATCTTCTCCTCCTATCATATCGTTGCATCGCTTCTTCTCATCTCCTCCGTCAAGTCTACCTCGCTGCTGTCCTCGAATATCTCGCCGCTGAAATTCTCGAACTTGCCGGTAATGCCGCGAGAGATAATAAGAAGCAGCGTATCGTGCCGAGACATTTACAACTGGCTATCAGGAATGATGAAGAGTACGTTTTGATGTTTTCATACGTTTCGTTTAGTAATTGTTTGTTCTAAACAGGTTGAACAAACTTTTGGGTGATGTTGTTATCTCACAAGGTGGTGTTGTGCCCCACATCGAGTCTCAGCTCTTACCATCGAAAACGTAAAATACCTTATTGTTGTGTTTGATGCTTTGCTGATTCTCCGATACAGGAAGGGTAAAAAGGACGAGGAGGAAGCTTAGGACTTCTCGGATGTTGGTCTGTTCATCACACCTGTACCTTATGTTTTTACACCTTGACTTTCTTACTTATTATCGATATGTATCCGGTGACTGTATCCGTTGTATTTGTCGTTGCCTGTTCTCAATTTTTATCATATATCGAGGAATGGTTCCAGTTATTTGCGAATAACGAGAGAGACAGTTTTGGAACGTCGTTGTTAAAATTCAGATCTTTACATTATCGACTAACAATCAACGAGCTGAGTCGCAGGACACAAATCGCTACTGTTATTGATGATTTCCATTCCCTCTCCAGGACTGGGCTGGCATTTGTCCTCGACTCTCTGTCCTTATACATAGTAATACCAAGATCTCGTTTCCCACCCTCCATCTCATATCCACCGTCAACAAGCAATCCAGACTTCAGACGTCCCGGTCAGTTTGCCCTCCCACGTGGGAACACAACTCCGAGCTGAAGGCGCTGTTGCTCTCAAATTTCTCAATTGCACAGTTAAGTTTGGAAAAGAAGAGAGAGAAGATTATACGTCCGAGTCAATATTTCGAATGCCCTCAAAGCTATATCTGCCGGTCGGTGACCTTTGCTGCCCGGGCACCTGACCTTGCCAACACTGTGTAACACCCATGAGGTCGAATCCTTAAAACCAGTCTACTTCAGCTTTGGATTTATTCTTGACATGTAATAGATCGGTAATTCCCTTCTCGAATTGTAGCCTAGTCAAGGTTCAAAAATCTACCAGGTATCTTTATCATGAAAAAATAAATATCTACGCATCCTGCGTGGATGTAAGATCGTGAGTATAAATAACCCTGGAAAGTTCTGGGAGGTGTTCCTGAGGATTCGAAACAGAGTCGTATCCAGAAGGGGATACGTTCAACCCGTTGGAGGTCTCGGTATCAGGGAAAGTACCAACAGAGCTATGTAATTCGTTGTTGACTGCAGTGCTACGGTCGTTCATCCCCCGTGCTTTCCAAATCTTACTCCGGATTACTCTTGGGTTGGATGGCACAGACATTGAGGGCGCTAGACCTGTAGGAGGCGACAGAGGCGGTGGGTTAATAGGCTGAGGAGGAACAATCAAAGGACTACCACGAGCTGATGACAGTCCAGACTGTGTGATCTGATGCGCTGATTCGTCTTCAGGTTTGGTAGTTACTCTTGGAATTGTCGTGGCAGACTCCCGTGGTCGCTGTTGAGTCGGATGTATTTGGCCCATACTATTGGTTATAGCAGGCTGTCGCCGCGGGGGAGACATGGATGACGTGCGGTTCAACTTGGCAGATATAGAGATCGGTCGTACAACCGCCGAGGTTTCCGATGTAAATGTACCTGAAGAACGGGCAGCATCATCAAGCAACTCGAACAGCATCTCTGCCGCAGTTTCATCCTGACGCTCGCTCAATCGAGGTGCTCGGCCTATAGAGCCTACGGTTGTCAGAGACTGTGCAGTTGAACTCGTCCTCCACTCTGAAGGAGTCATTGGTATACTTTGTGGCTCCCGTCTGGTGAATATTCGAGTAGAACCCAAGCCGGTATGTATCTTCTGTTCTGTCTCTTCCGGTATGGTCTCTGAAAGCGCAACTCCTTCCTGGGCAAGAAGCTGCGTGGGCATTTTCGCTTGAGCCATCTTCGAGGATTCGAGATGACGGCCAGAATACGGAGGCGGAGCAGGGTTGAGATCTACCGGAACAGTGAGATACTGAGCATCAGTAACATCAAGGGTCTCCTTGTGGGATTCTGTCTCAGAGTTCTTCACCTGCAACTGTTGGGGTCGGGATGGCAAACGCCTTGGAGAGCGCAGGGATCTGTTACCTGGATCTGATTGCGTGGCTGAATTGGCTGAATTTGGTGCGGCTGGCATGAGAGGTGAATGCCCTGGTGTAGAGGTAGCTTTCGGGGTGGGAGAATAATTATCGTCTTCCGTTGGCTCTTGTGAATCTAATTGATGGCTGGGAAGAGAGGACGAAAGGATCGGCGAATGTACTGGCAGACCGCTACGAGGTCGGGGTGCTACTTGATGAGAAGTTGATGCAGGGAGGGCATATAAAAGTGACATCGAGTGTGAAAGAACGGGTAGAGCCCATTCTATTCGAGGAGAATCACCAATGTCTCGACCAGAAGGCTCTTGTTCGGAATCGTTATCATCTTTTCCACTTACTGGAACGACAAAAGGAGTAGTGTGCAGCCCGCCAGAGCCAGTGCTAGTGTCAGGACTGCTCGAAGGCAGCGCTGGTCCCGGACGTTCTTGTTTGTCGAACATCAATCGATGTCCTTGTGATTGAATTATTGCGTCTATCTCAAGTACTCTCGACTCGGCAACTACTTCTCTAGACGTGCTTTCTGGCTCGTGATAGACCCTTTTCAAAGGTACAAGTATATGCGAGCCCAGGAGTAACGAGGACCTCCGCGCCTCTGGTAATGTCTGTGGTAGAGGCCTACGTCTACGGACTTGGAGTGTAGTGCTACTTGTAGAAAGAGAGTTTATGGTGGGACCCGACTGATCGCTACTGAAAGCTTCGGAATTTGGTGATCCGCCAGAGGATGCAGACGGCAAAGGGGTATTGTAAGCTGACAGAGAGAGAGAAGTTGGGGGTGAAGGCAAAGGTCGTGGACGAGGACCTTGAGGAGTAACAGGTGTCTTGGGGCGTCGCCGTCGCTGTTTCTCTTTTTCCACCCTCAGTTTTCCTCCAGAAAGACGCTTTGCAGTCTTGTTAGGGGATGGACTATTTTCTTCCGACTGATTGTTACTGCTCTTCGATTTCAAACCGCCGCTGTTTTCTGGTATAATCGTGAGGGGGCTCAGGATCTTCCCTTTTAATGTGTAGGATCCAGGCGATGATGGTGTTTGTGGACTCAAGATCGCACTTGGTTTTGTTGTCAAAGGGGGAGCATGCTGAGGTCGTTTACGGGTAGTGTCGACTGTCACATGAGGTTGCACGTTATCACCAGTAGCGGAGGCGACAGGTCTGATAGACTTTACGGGAAAACTTCGCGCCACCTGTATCTCATTCTTAGTGTTTATCACTCCAGGATATGTTCCTATCCTAGAAACCTTCATAGGATTGGATTTATCCGAGCTCATTCGTCCAGGTGTCGATGTATCCAGAGATTGATGTCTGGACATGGACAGCATCCCGCGATCCTCGTCATGGATAGGCTTGGGAAAGAATGATGAGGTCGCTGACTCCGCAGTAGATCCACTCCCGGGAACTGATCTCAAAGGCGGAGCGGTAGTAAGTCGTTTAGAGACCGCAGAAAAAATTGATTTGGTGTATTTGAGCGCGGACTGTGATTCCTCGTCAGATGGCGGGAGGGCAGGAAGCTCTTTAGTGTTGATTGGAGGAAGAGCTCGTCGCGATGCTGTAGCAGATATAGCCAAGGCCGACCTCGATGCCGAACTCAAATTCGTGGGAGGCTCAGCAGGAGCTTGTAGTAAACGTTCTGCAGAGCGACTTATCGATAAAATCGTTGCATCATGCGTCACAGATGATTCTAGTATACTGTCTCTCCGATCGTGATATTCTTCTGTATGTTCTCCGTCTTCCAGTGTGTTCAAGTGAGATAATCTGACAGCTTTGCGTCTCCGATAGCGTAAGAATAGGAAAGCAAGGATGAAGAGGGCAACTGCCACTGAGACGCCAACTAGAGCTCCGGTCCCAGCTGAGGGAACAGATGAGTGAGATGCCGGCGTAAGTGAACTGGTTTGTTGAGAAGCAGTAGGAGAAGGAGAAGGCATTGTGATCGGACCGTCCACAGAAGAGGCAGACAAGGAAGCGGGAATCTCGGTGACGTCTTGGATACAGGAATATCTGGGCATGACAATTGGTCTAGATGAACGATGGATTCGTGCAACCCACTCACATTATGGCATCCAAAATCACATACTCAGATTGTCCTTGCGCAAACTCGACTCGTAAGCTATGATTTCCTGACTCCAGATTCTCGACCCCCCAAACGACCGCACTAGCCACAGTTTCCGGACCCCCAGTTGAACTTACAGGCCGGGAATGGTCTTGCAAATCAACAAATACGGGAGGAATTTGGTCGTCAAGCACAAGCCGCGCTCCAACAGCGTAAGGCCAGAGTGGGGATAGAAAGTAAATTGCAACTCCTGTAACATCAGATATAAGTAAGAAGGAACGGAGGACGACAGATAGATGGAATGCCAGATCAGCGTTGCAGAATCGAGACCGGTTTTAGGGTCCCATATAAATGCAAAAACCGGATACCGTCACGTACCGGTAAAATTAAATACAGCAAAAGCGGATGATTGACCACTTAGATGGTGAAAACCGTCGTAATCCAGAGAATTGTAAGAGCTTGACAAGTTCCACTCGCCGGCTGAGTAAAGAATAGTGGAGTTCTGGTCGTCAATTGTAGTATTCGTGATAGTAGTGGCACGTCCTGCGTCGAGCTGAAGGAGGAGAATTAGAAGTCGGAGTGGAAGAGGGAGACCGAACATGAAGCTGAAGGAAGACTAAAAACGGCGCCGCGGGGGAGGAAGCACGCGGAAGGCGGAAGGAAGTGGTGGAAACAAAAAGAGGGAGGATGGCGGTCACGATTGAAAAGTAGTATCACTGTTCGTGCTCTTCATTCTATTATCTCAGTAGCGCAGGTCAAGCACCCTAAGCAGTGCATTATGATGATTTCGAATCCACTGGCCTAGTCAAGTTGTCGGTTCGCTTCGAAACATCAAAGATCAATTCAATCGTGTGACAAGCTTCAAGACGAGTGAGTAGTGTCTGATTATCAGAAAACTTTGTGAGACGTGCACTTTTTGTGTGAATTTCAGATCAGTGGGCTTTGAGTGATAAATCGTTCTCCACGATAGAAAGTGACACTTAACATGGTAGAAAGGTCAGTATGTATTAGCTCCCATTGAAGTGGACATAGGCATATCCATTCATATCTCTTGGTTGTCGCCGCATGATGATACCGTGAGAGATCCTGGAGATCATTTTGATCTGTCTCCCGGCCTCAATCGCCTTGAAGCCACCGCAACTGCGCGGAAGGACAGCTTGAATTAGGCAGTGCTAATTCCCAAGGACCCAGCCTTAGATCAACGAGTTCTCCCGAAAGGATAGGCTTCATATATCCGGAAACGTCTACCACTGCACTTGCGAAAATGTTTTTGAAGTGCGATAACGGAGACCACCGTGCATGGATTTTGACCAGTTCATGAACGAGCGCATGAGCTGGGTGGTGCCCTAGACATGAGTCGTTCAGCCGCATCCGAATGATAGGAACAACAAAGTGATGTATTCAAACGCAGTATTCACGACGACAGTAACAAGCAAGCAGCTTGTACCAGTCGAAGTCCCTGAGACGACCATTGCGTGAGTTTGACCATAATCAGAAATGAACCTTGTACCTTTAGATAATGGCAGAGAATCCAAAAAATTCTTTCTGAAGTAATGTGATTTCGAGTTGAGGGATAAAATTAAAATTTGCCGCCCGCCTTTCCGGCGCTTATTTCCTTTTCATGATTCAACCAGCGTGATAAGCTGCATCCTTCAATGTGTTCTCCAGCGCAATTTCAAGTTGCTTATATAGTCTCTCAAGATTTAATCAAGGTAGCTCCGGCTCTGCCTGTATCGTTAAAATCATCCCTGACCTTTGAAGTATTCATCGCGTCTCCCTTCCAATGTTGGCAGATCTATTCTTGTTCACTCTCTTGCCAACGCTCTTGGCCTCTTATCTCAAGACTACTCTCCCCATACACGTCTTCGAGTCATCAAGCCAGACCCAGCAACTTTTGATGATCTCAGCATGTATCATGCTCGGAACTATATAGATGCTATTCTACTTACTGTGGAACCTGGGACTGAATCAGAATCAGTCGAGTTCGGACTAGAAGATGATTGCCCACGATTTTCCGGTCTTCCTGAATATGTCCGACTGGTGGCGGGAGCCACGATTACAGCAGCGAGGGTATTGCGGATCGGGTACGCGAACATATCCATCAATTGGGATGGTGGAAGGTTATAGCCTTCTCATTGTGATCGTATTCCATGAAAGTCCTGACGCGTCTTGCGCTTGGATAGGCACCATGCCCAGAAATCTCGTGCCGCCGGATTCTGCTATGTTGCAGATTGCGTGTTGGCAATACTTCTGCTCAAGAAGACCCTACCGGCACCAGCGTCACCACTCAGCAGCAGGACTCCAAACCAGAGGAAATATCGGGTCATGTATCTAGATCTGGACGCGCATTTCTCAGATGGTGTGTCGCAAGCCTTCTATTCGCCGGCCAACTTGAAATCAAAGCAAGTCTTGGTTTGTGTTCTGATAAACAGTCATTTTTTCTCTCGCTCAAGATATCGTATTCATAGACTCTTAGTGTTCACCACGCCGCTCCAGGATTTTTTCCTTCCTCTCCGCTTGCTCAACTCCCATTCGAGCCGTCTACCTCCTTTGACCCGTTTACTCTTTCACTTCCTCTCCTTGAAGGCGCCTCTGTCAAAACCTTTGCTAATATCTGGCCACACGTTGAGTGTATTAAAGATATCTTCAATCCAGACTACGTCGTGGTTCAATGCGGTGTTGATGGACTTGCTGGTGACCCAAAATGCAAAGTGTTCAATTGGTGCCTGGATGTTGCAATTGAAGGTTCTCTGGGGTGGTGCGTCTCACGCATCGTCAATGAATGGAAGGGTAGTCGAAAGCTGTTTTTGGGAGGAGGTGGTTACCATTCGCCGAATGCAGCGAGGACATGGAGTTATTTAACTTCTATCATTGTAAGTCGAACAATATCTAGTCTCGGGTTCCCCGTTGAAGCTTCTTCAGCTCGGAAAACCTCTCTCCCTCTCTATAAACATCCCAGATGATCCTTCACATTCCGGGTTTCCTCTCTATGCCCCAACATTCACGCTCGACGTACCGTCCGGGAATATGATAGACAAAAACACGGCAGAGTACCTAGCCGATGTGCAGAATAGATTTGAACGAGTGTCAGAGATATTGCGGGGAGTTTTACAATCCCAGTAAAATCATCTGACAAGTTATGCAACAGGATACGAGAGATTCATCCCTTCCGCTAGGGATTCGGATTCGGGACGGAGGACGCTTTCTTTCGCTCCGAACACCCCCAGCTGTGACCTGGGTATCGGACATAAGTGCTCTTGGGAATCAGAGCAAACAGACACCACCGTGTGTTTCATCTTCATCTTCGTTCCAGCAGCAGAATTCTATCGAGATTCTTTCTCCCAGTAACATCAATTTCCTCACCACCTTCGACAAAAAAGAAAACAGCTGTGAGGTCATGCCCTCAACGATATAGCAGGTAGAATGAGTTCTATATAGTCGAGAGTTTGTAAATACTCTAAGCCAGCAATCTGCCGGATGCGTGAATGGAATTCTTCCGTCATACTTTTGTGTCTGATATTTAGAGTCAAAGATCAAATATTTAAGAAGTAGAAGCCAGAGAGTGTTGAGGCTGGAACAAAGGTCCACAGGTCGATCTTGGTAACGTTGTTCGTAGTGAGGGAAAAATCCGTTCTTTGATCCAGAAGATTGACGAAAACCGACAATGTAGAGGAAATCAAAAGCTTTCCTTTGTCTTCGAAAAGTTAGAATCATCGTCGCCCGCGTTGTACAACATGTAGGAATATTTATTTCTTACCAACCATACTTTTGGGACGCGTCCCTAGGGGAGCTTACGGTTGAACGTGACTGTAAGAGTCCATAGTGGAATAACTCAATACGAAGCCAGCTTTGGTGTGATGTCAACATGGACAAGGTCGAATAAGTAGGTGATTATCCAGTCTAGATCTTTTTACCGTGACAATTACACAAGTCGAAACGAAGCACCTGGGAAGTTGGAACATAAAATTCGGGAAAATCCATAGAATTGTAAACGTCGTTGGTACGTCAACACTCACGATCAGACAGTTGATAGGAACACACTGTATTCCAGAGTGAGATACGTTAATCGTACGATAGAGGTAAGGTAAAGAAAGGAAAAAGGAAGAAGAAAGAAGAGAAGTATAGTAATCGAACTACATATATATGTAGGTACGGGGGGCCGTGATGCCGAGTGGTAAGCGCCAGGGCGCTTACAAGAATGCCTCCATTGAACATTATAATAGCTACATGCTATCTATCTTAGCGTACGAAGGTGGCTCAATTGAGTCGGGACTATTTTGTTCTGGATTTCGTATAGGGAAAATTCTAGATGACATACTTGGAGTCAACTGATGGAAAGCAAAAGGCTCGATTCCATTTGGTGGAGTGAGCGTTGACTGTGGCCGAATTTGTTTGTAACGGCGGTATAGAAACAGTACAATGACGAGTAGAAAAAGTATTATCGACCCCAGAACGACACCAATGATAATTGGGAGGCTGGAAGTACGTGTCGTTGGGACGTTCGCGGTTGAACTGGATTGTGTTTGCACAGGAGCCGTCGAAGACAGTGATGGACTCGGATCCACGATACTGGAATGACCATGAAACAATAGATAACTCAGGATGGGATACAACTCACTTCGAGTACCTGGCATAATCGAACAGCAAACTGGAATTCACGTCTGTAGAAGCCGCTAGCATAGTAAAAACATGAGACGTCGATGTCAATCCTTCCAGGGATAGTACGCTAGCATTATAGACAAAGTTGTTCGACAGATCAGTTCTATGTGTGAAGGTCTGCTGAAGAGGTTGTCCATCCAGATTGAAGGTCAAATTGTAGACAGAAGTCAGATCAGGATCAGAGGGATTAGGGAGAATGCAAAAGACATCCAAGGAAGTGCCTACATCCCTATGTAGTTAAAACTATACTTTGCGGCATAGTAAGGTAGAGATATGTACCAGTGAAATTGAATTGAACGGTTCTTGCTGGGTCGGAGATATAGTGGGTGGTATCAGACCAAGTCCCATTGAATGCTTTCGTTGAGTCAGGATGGAAGGCACAATCAGTGCAGACGGAACCCTGTGTCCAGCCCGTTTGGGGCGAAAATGTTGGAAAAACACCAGTAACTGGATCTCCATCTTCATCGTCAATGTAGCCATATGTAGTGGCATCCGTATTCTGGACATTTTCAATGTGTGGTTTGATTGATGACACTATACGAAGCAAATAGTCGTCAGTAAGTTGTATACAAACTATAGGCTGCCACGGAACAGACCAGATATCATGCTAACGGGAACAAAAGAGGGACACCAGAATGGTAAAAACTGGGGGGGCAGGAGTTTCTCATATAAGGAATCCACACTGTGTAGTCAAGCGCTGCTCCAAGTGGCAGGATCTTGACACTGTCTCTATAAGGATAGAATCTGTTTATGCGGAGCGCTTGGATCCCAGTGGTACGTCTGAAGCCATTCAACATGATTGATAAAGTTGTTCTGGGTGATACATCATTCACTGTCTATGTTGAATGAATATAAATCACATACTCAGGCCACTAAGGATTCCGAGTTGTCCAATACAGATGAAGTAAGAATGTGTGAAGATTCGGCAAGACAATTATTCATCCTCGGAACGGCTTCATCGCAAAACCTAGTAGTGGCAAAAAAAATTGGTCAAATGCCACTTCATCCTTCAATGCTACCCTGGGTGAATATCGATCCTTGCCTTTGCGACGACATCAGGAAGGCAAAAACATGTTTAGTTCGTTGTCAACTGAACTGGTGAAAAAAAGAGATCACATCGTTGAGATGGTGATCTGATCAATCGGAGTCGAGGACTCTGTAGCAGTCTGTAGCGTTCTGGCAGATTCTTCGAATGATCATCACTAGTCAGTGTTGGACGAAGAATACCCGGACATTGCTCCATCCATGAGCCTGAAACAATGGGTTACGGTTTCGTAGAAAGGAAGTTGCCCACAAAGCGAATGTCATGAAATTCGTGCACGTAAGTCAGGTCAACAACTATCTATTTTGTCCCTGAGTTTGTAGGTTTTTTTTGAAGGTATTTGGTCACACCATCACAGTGAAGTTACACAATGTTCTCATATGAGAAGATGAAGAGATACATGGTCGGAAGTAGGAAATCTAGACCGTCAAAACTGAGCCTTGTCTTTTGTACGCTCCATAGCTGCGATGTTAGATAATGGAATTAGTAATTTCCGATTCCAATGCGCAAATGATGTATAACGTACGATTGTAGTGAAGAAGTTTTTCAATGAGGTCAACATGAGTGAGCACCATTCGACGACAGCAATATCTCTTCAACTGTAACGCATCCAATGCGTCTCTGCAAGCAAAGCACGGAATAAAAAAAGTCAGGTCAGAACAACTACAACTTCGGACAGGTTGGATGAAACAAAGAGGGCAAAGAGTGGATCGGGTATCATACGGAGCCACAAAGTATGAAGAACAAAGCATTTCCAACTCACCCTTCACTCATATCCTTCGCTAAATACTCCAAATACGCATTCCACTTGTCTCCAATGACTTTACCGCATGAGAAGCAACGAACTGGGATAATCTGTGCACAGCAAGCGAGTACATTCAATCTCGAGCTTTAGGAATGAGGATATAGGAATATGGGTGAGAACGAACTTGCCATTCCTTCGACGAGAACGAAAACGTTGCGGTTGAAGGAGAAAGTGAGCTGTTGAAAATCTGTAGCACGTGATTTGACTGGAGTCGGGCCGAGTTTCCTTGAACCCGACCATCGAAGTCCACAAGGACTCAAGTAGTACTCAAGCTCCAGAAGGCACAAGATGCCAAACGTATAAGCCTTATGGTTTAAAGTAAATAATTGCCACATTGTAGGACTACACAATTAACCCGATGTGAATAGCTATATCATATGTACGAAAAAAATCTAAGAGTGCGAGGAACCTCTACTTGCGTACAGCAAATACAACTGCATCGTAAACAGATTGAGTAGTCCGAGTACAGGTCCCGTGGATCCAACGAGCTAACAGGTAATGGGTTTTGCAATTCATATGGAAGCCATATTTGGAAAGGATAGTCAATAGCGCCAACAAATCACTTCTTGTTACCCGTCAATTTAAACATCACTAGGCCGCCTAGGGCAACGCTGTAGCCTACGATGGAATGAGCACAGATAACAGATGAAGTAAAAAGAACTTACCAAACACCTGAATCGCTGTGACTGTTGACCCGAAGATCAATGTCGAGCCAGTGATAAGCAGTATATCCTTAAACACTCCGGTCAACGTCAAAACTAATCCACTTGCTGCACCCACAAGGAACACTGCTGCCACATTCAATAAAAATGCCACGGCAGCATTCGTGATCAGGATGAACGGTCCTATTCTAGCAAGCTCAAAGAACGGAGCAAGGCCTTCAGTGAAGGGAAGGGCCGCGAGATTGAGGAAGGCGCAAACTGGAGCGTAATAGTGAAGGGACACTAAGGGGTCCATCTTTAAGCCATGAAGCAGAATTTCGATCATAACGAGGCGTGCGGCTTCAAACTGAGGATTGAATTATAGTTTTGGCGTCAGTCAAGTTGGAGAGATGTATGGATAGGGGAGATATAGATAGTGGACTTACCCCGACCGAAGCGGCCTGCACTATAAACCCAAACATATTGAACTTTAGCTCCCCACCTGAAGCGACAGCGACACCAGAAGAGATCATGAGGACAATTAGAGCAAGTTTCCTGTTCGGTTCTGAGATCCTGAACGTCCACGAAACCAGTAGGACGGCGACGGCATTGAAGGCCTGTGACGAGACACAAGGTCAGTTTACGGCAAACTAAAGTCAGACAAAGCGGAAAACATTCGTTCTTTCCGGAAAGGAGTTATTCCTGGAACGAAACATGACAAATGATAAAATGGAAGGTGAATTAGTGTACCTTGAGCATTTGAATATAGGATACACTGAGGTAAAGATAGGCCGTGTTGCTCAAAATGAGACTGCCGCTGAAGAGAAAACCAATGGGAAGGATGGATTTGAGGAACATGTCTTTGGACATGCTAACATCCTTGACACCGTCCAATAAGGGTGTTGTTCGCTGCAATATACGAGTTCCAATCGCCTACACATAGGATTAGTCAGTGGATAGAAAAGACACAGACAAAAACGCTCGCACTGCGAAAGTTAGATGCCATGTCACGACGAAGACAGGATAGCGGAAGTGAAGGGTATTGTAGAGATAGTTGTTGTATATGATTACCGAAGAACTGAGGACGATCCATATGGGAATGATGATAGCCGCTGTAAGCTTTGGCTTCTGCCTTGGTGTTTGTGCGACGACAGGTGAAGGTAACATTGAAGCCTCTTCGCTGTCGTCAATCTCTAAATCCTCTCTAACTGGTTGGTGTTGCTCTGGGCTAAACCCGGGAGCGGCGACGTCTTCAACTTTGGCGAGCCCAGTGTTCTTTTCATCTTGAGCGGAGGTCATGTCAATGGATGGTATGAGCGAGTGAAAGAGAATCTAAGGCTGTCAAGAGATCATATTTTCTGTCAGTTGTAAGGAACGTTTGATAAATGAATATACGCGAGGAGAAATGCCTTACAATGACGAGAGTTGAAACGGATATGTACGAGAAAATGTATTTTCGAAAGTTCCTTAATCGCAAGAGGAGGAAGGCTGGAAAGGCCCAAGTCCACAGATCTGAGGGGTCGGTTGTTGCGGTATAACTAAGAACTTAAATTTCGTGGCTGTGACGCATGTCACAGCCATATCTCTTGCGGTCATTTATTTTGAACATCAAGTTTAGCGAATTATTCTGAAGTGTTAAGTGTACAGGCCATTCCTTGAAGTGCTCTCGTCTCATCTATCCAAGCGATTTGGATCAGTTCAGATATCAATACTCGCCAGTACATCAAGCTTTGAGCTCGAGCGAATCGCGATGGCAGTGAATCATGGCAAGAATATATGAGTGAGCTAGGGAAAGGGATACATAGCACAGGGAGCACCCCTTGCGATGGAGATGAAAAAGCCTTTTTGAGTCTGCATATTAGCGCGATTCCAATCTGTCCACAGGCAGCAGTCTATTCATCCCTTATTCCTTTAGTATGTAGATCCACGAAGTTCGAATTGCAGACGCCGCGCATATCATGCCGGATGCCCCTCATCCGTAACCTTCTGCGCATCTTCCAATTGATTGCGGCGGGCTCGTACATTGATATCCCTGCATGGACCCGCAAATGGTATGTAGCTGCACATACTTTTCGTTTTGGCTTTTGGTTTTGCGATGAAAATGATAGGGTACGAGAGAAGTTAATACCGAATCGGCGGTATCGGTTCTGCACGTATTGTCGCTAAATCAACGGCTTGATCCAAGGTTTCATCCAGTTCACCTATGAGGATGCTAGGCGCGGAAAGTGAGGAACACGAAATGAAGATGAACACAGACGAGATGAAGTAAACATTCAGTTTTTCTGTAAGTAAGTTGCAACACTGGATGACGCACATCATATCTCCTTTCACGAGATACAGTCCCAACGGTATCTCCTCAACACCTTCTTCCATGCTATACACTCTTTCTTTGGAATCCGACAGGACAACGTTTGACTTTTGGTCGAAGCCTGCCATTACACCCTGGAAATCGCGGGTTTCCATTCAAAATTGAAGTGTAATGGATCATGATGATTCCAATCAAGGTGATAATTAAGGTGGTAGTCAGTATAGAATGCATGTAATAGATGAACCAACATACCACAATCGCTCGTCCATCTTGCAGAATAAGCAGGACGCGCCCTGATCATGGAGGAAACTTCTGAGGATATATGCTTTATGAGGCTTGTAGAAACACTTACTATCGACATAGCCTTGGAGACTAGACATCGACGAATACGATAAGTGCAAAGAGACAGAAACCCCAACCACGTTATCCGTAATTCTTACGTCATTCTCACTCTTAATACTGATCTTTCAAGATTGAATATTTGAGCAGCTATGAAAGTCCTCATAACTGGCGAGTCCACTAGCGAGATCATCTCATTCGACTCTATCTCACTAACCTTTAATTAAAATGCGTATATCTCCAGGCGCATCCGGTGTCCTTGGTTCTGCAGTCCGCGAGGCCTTCAAATCCACTCCCCACCAAGTCTTAGCATTATCAAACACTAGAACCGGTGACGGGTTGGTTCCTTTAGACTTAGCAAACACCCAGGAAGTAGATAAAGTACTCACGGAGTTCAATCCAAATTGTACGTCGAGCCTGGACGCCGGTCAAGGAGCTTTCTTATACATCATACGTTATCGCGATTTATGTTGCAGGGGTAATACACTGTGCCGCTGAAAGACGACCTGATGTTGCAGAAAAGGTATGGACGGACAAGAAAATGAGCTCTGAGCCTGGATCATTGACGAATGTCATTGCTACGTTGATCATTGCTCTATAGAATCCCGAAGGTGTTCAAAAGGTGAACATCCGCCCGCGTGAAATAGGATCTTTCGAGCTTACCTTATCCTCCATATTTTAGCTGAACGTCGATGTCTCCGGCCACCTTGCCTCACTGGCAAAATCCTTAAAATACACCCTCGTCTATGTATCAACCGGTATGTCAATATCGTTATGTCTTCGTTCCCGTCTGTACCGTTTCATTTCTGTGTACTGACCTGTACCATCGACAGATTATGTCTTCGACGGAACTTCACCACCATACACGCCTTCCGCCAGAACAAATCCTCTCCAACTTTATGGTAGGACGAAGCGTGACGGAGAACAAGCTGTTCTTTCGGTCAACGGGGCAAAGGCCATCGTTCTGCGAGTTCCCGTTTTGTAGGTGTTACGATTTTCGATTTGACCCGTCAAATTCCTCGCTATCCGTCGCCATCGTGAAATATCCGTTATCTATTTTTTTAGAATACCTTCTCACCTCCTCTCTTCTTCTTCTTGTGATCTTTGTATAATTTCCTTCTCAGCATTTTTTCCCATCTTTCCACGTCCCGCAGTCTAACCCAAGTTACGGGCACAGGTATGGTCCAGCACCCAAAAACTCCGACAGCGCAGTAAACATCCTACTGGATGTCGTCCAGGACCAATCAGGAAAACAGTACAAGATGGATCACTACGCCACCCGTTACCCAACGAATGTTGTTGATATAGCGAATTTTCTTGTTAGACTCTCAGGTGAGTAAAAACAATCTAACTTCCTATATGGGAAGTCGAGTCTTGCTTCGCACTTCCGATGAAAAAAAATATGGTGATTCTGATATCTATCCTTCATCCTTTTATTGATCATACCTTCCAAACCCTCCTTCACCCACGAAACCCGTCCCCTTCTACTACTTACACTTACCTTCACCGCTGTTATGCTTTCGAACCCAAAAGATTTCAAACAATCCACTGCAATCCCTCCAATCTTACACTACTCCGCCGCCGAGCCATTCACCAAATACGAAATATGTCTCGTCTTTGCGAAAATTCTCAATCTTCCGCATGGGCACATTGTGCCTGATTCCGAGGCACCCAAGGGCGACTCGGCTACGACGAGACCTAGGGATTGTCAGTTGTATACTAAGGAGACGGAGGACTTGGGTGTTGAAGGTGGGTTAGGTTTGACGTTGTTTGAAGAATGGTGGTCGGAGTATCTGAAGAAATGAGAGGAACCGCAAAGAGAAAGCGGTAACGGATAGGAATGTCACGGTATGATTTCTCAGATTTCGAGGCAGGAAAGGAGCGGAAAGTCATGACCAAATGCATTACTTTAGGAGAGCGTTTTATTTTCTCTGAGCAGTGACATGGATTCCATGATACGAGGATCCGCAAATGATACATTTCGTGAGCTCAGAAATTCAATTCCAAATAGTCAATGTATTCCAATATCATCCCGGCTCTCTCTTCCCTGCCGTGGTACCTCGTGTTACGTTCCTCCAGGGTTCCTCCTTACTCGTGATTCTGCATCGCTACAACGTCATCATCATGTTCGCTTCTCCAAAGAGTCTTGCAGACTTTGTCCAACCAAACCTGCTCTAGGTTTGGAATTCTGTTTAGAATATTCATGGAAGACGGTCAACGAAAGGCATTAAGAGTGAGAAATATGTTGTCGGAGAACAGAGGAGATTGCGGACATACAGATTGATCTTGCTCAGTAGGTTCGAAATATTCTAGAAAGAAATTATTAGCATGGGATGCAGGGCGAGATTTCAGATGAATAACATGGAAAAATAAAATAAAAAATAACATGCAAGAATAAGTTGCAAAAATTGTTTTTCAAGGGAAATGAATTGAACTGAATTGTCGGATCTTTTTGCACCTTTCCTGGATTTGCAACAAAGCAGGCTGTGGAAAGAGCAGGGACAAAAGAAGCGCATATCTTCCTCAGGGTGATTTGAATGCGAAATAAAAATTCCGCTCAATGATTGAGAATGGCAAGACGAAACAGCGGAAAAGAGAGCAGTCATTGTGGAGTACACTTACGTTTGCGCTGTTCATAGTCAGGGACAGCTTCAACTTGCGCACCCTTCTGTGCGCTCTCGACAGATGATGCGCCCATAGGTTTATGCTCGCCGGTGGCTTCCAAGGGCGGCGATTGGGTTCCGGAGACACCTGTGACTGTTGAAGACATGGTTAGGAATTTTTATTGCGCTTGTGAAGGTGTAGTAGTTGTACTGAGGTGGTCGTCAAATTGTGAGTATACAAATGTACAGGACTAAGTACTTGTAAGTGACTTCAAGCTTGACGTCATCTCCCATGCTGCGCCACAGTGACGAATTTGCCGGACTTGCCGTGCCCGGTCAGTTCCGGTCCCGGCAAGACGCGGCAAGTTTGTCCTCTGGGATGTTCATAGAACGCGTTCGAAATTCGAATTTCCTTCGATATTATCAGCTGAAGTCCCGTGATTCGAACTCACAATACGTGGGGAGACGTGGAGAGAAGATTTCAGGTATTGGCCTTAAATCTGTATTTCTGTACGTAATTCCAGGCTGCGACGCCCGAGTCATCCTGGTGAACACCCAAATCATGGAAGAAATTGATTTGGATGTCGATACAACTTGAAGCGGCTTCCTCCTACGAGAGATACAAGAATGATCTGCTGATATTCCCTCAGATTCCCATGATTTTCATTCACGCGATGCCTCCGAAGATATAGATGAATGAATGAATGAATAGTTCCTAGAGGTCCAACACTACGGAAGTCTGCACTCATGTCCTGATCCGCTTGGATTAAGGTTGGAGTCCACGTAGATTATTGATCAAGCATGCGACCAAACTCGAAGTTATCCTCCTTATCCTAGAATGGTCTTTTCGAATCGGATTGTCGTGAACAATTTGTAGCTGCTCCCATGATAGGGGGCTGGCATTGGTCGGGCGTTGAGTGCAAGTGAGTAGAACGGATTTTCATATTTTTACTCTTACTTCTAGATTCATATTGCGCGGCTATCCTTCTTTTGATTTGAGCAGTATGGATTCTAGTGCAAAACAGCTCTGGCATCGCGCATTCATTCTTGGACCCTGCTTTCACTCCTCTCAGTCTCTCGCCTCGTTTAGGTTGCCGTGACCAATGCCTAATGATTCGTCACACTTCCCGTCGTCAAGAAACCCGGAGGGGTGCCTGATTGGGCCAGGACAGGCCAGGACCAAAATTGGACACAAAGGGGACCGAGGCAGGGACCGCGTCCCTGAGCTCAAATTGCGACCTCTGTAAACCCTTTAACACAGTGATTCCAGTGCAATTCTGCGATAAGTACTTGGCTTTTGGAAGCTCTTGAACGGGGAAGCCTCAGATCTGGCTGGGAAAGATGTTACCGACAGATGGCCTTAAATGGTTCTTCCCTTAAGCGACCCAGTACTTCGGATGAGTGAATGTACCCCGCGAAAGAAAACCGCTTACGATTTCGAGGTATGTATAAGCAAATTTTTTTTTCCGTGGAAGAAGATTTATATATAATTTGGTATTGATATATGGTCATTCTTCCCATTTTCGTTCGCTTCTGCTTGTTTCATTCTCCTCTGTACTCTTCCACTGACCTTTCTTTTCGTTCTTTTAATGGTTATTCGGCGTCGTACAGAGTCTCTGTCCAGTGGAGTCCGCCCGCCCTCCAGCTTTGTACCAACGTCCTCAAATTATGCTCACGTCTCAAGTTACCGGTTAGTGAGATGTGTTATATGACGCGTTCTTGCTGAAAAGGACTTTGGTAGTTCGTCTCAAATGGAAATGCGAGTGCACAGCGCGTCTGTGAAGGTCGCAGGAAAAGACAAAACGCATCTGGTACCAGTGTTTGGTGAAGGGGACAAAGTTTCGGGCACGATTACCCTTGACTCGAAAGCACCGTATTCAGGGCGCTTGATCGTAACTGTACGCATACAACTCTGCTGCCTTCGTACGATATTCAGCCCCATCTGTTTAGGTCGAAGGTGCTTTTTTCTACGACGATTTTTCTCAAGCTGGGGGCTCCAAACGACGCCCGGAACCTCGGAAGCATGTGTTCTGGTCATCTTCCTCCACAATTCAGGTTTCACCTTCTTTGGATTCGTTCCTGAGTCTGTCGACCCCACGGACCACTTTTCGGGATGGATTCACTGCTACAATCAAATCTATCAAGCGGAGGCCCAGTGGTTCCAGTCTCAACACTGCAACATCCATTCCTGCTACGAAAACGCCGACATCTTCCGGATTCAATCGCACCTATTCCTTTTCTTTTGATTTGCCTCATAGCTATCGGAGTGGAGAGGAAATACCCCCAACATTCGTATCCGTCGGGCAATCTGAGCTAGATACAGCTTCAGGGGCTCGTTCAGCAGATGTAGCCTGCTCATTTGGGGTCGAGTATAAGATATCCGTTGCATGGGAACCGACAGAGGCATTTGAATATCCGTCATTGTGAGTCCATTGCCTCACGGTGATTCCAGCAAGCTGATAACATACATGTATTCAGTGTGACTGCTCCGATTTACTACCATCCCGACACAGATTTTCAATCGTTGGATGCCTCTTCGCAAGAATCAAACTCATGGTTAGAAATGCCTTTACGCGTCGACCGTCCTATACCTTTTCGTTGTGCTGTACGTGTTCCCGTTTGAGTGTCGATTGGAGATTCTTATCTTTCTCTAGATCACTTTACCAACTGCTGTTACTTTCTCTCGTACATCGTCTATTCCTTACTATGTTGTCTTTACTACAACTCCACGAAACCCAGTCCTGGCGCGGGAGATAGCATCGGATGCTACCATATCAGCTAGTCTCATTCGTCAAGTCACTGTGACGGAGCAATCAATCCTTCCACCAACACCTCCACAGACTCCTAGTGGGAGCGACGAGTCTGACGGAATCCGCGGTGTTCAGCTTCTGAAACGAGTTGTGAAGCCGTTGTCTCCCCGTGCTTCTGATGAATCACTGGAGGAGGATCAAAAGCCGCTCCCGCGCTTACCAATGCACACAGTCTTCAAGGACTCCCGTCTGCTTCATACTAGCATATGCATCGGCTTTCCCAAGCGGCCACGCCAACACTCTAGCTCGGACCATCATCCTTCTCTCGAAGCACAGTCTTCACTTCCAGACGGCTTACACAAGGCCAAATTCAATCTCAACAAGGATATGCTTCCCTCAATTGACTGGCAGGGTGTGAGTGTTAAGGTAAAGCATAGATTTTTCAAGCATCATCGCGCATGGTCCTAACTTATCCCTTTCCTAGTACTATATCGACGTCTCGGTCTTGGTGGGATCAGATACTCTCCGAGCGCGTATACCGATACGTGTTATATAGTTTCGAAAGGCCAATTTGAGATGGGCCGCCTTCCTTTTTCCTGTGCATACCGATTTGATACTTGGTTCACCTTCGTTCTACTAAGTGAGGTATTGTTTAGCTTACCTGTTCATGTTCCGCGGCGCAAAGACCTTCATTGCACTACTACTACTTACTTATCATTAAAATGTACCATTTATCACTGACTGTTGATTTTTGAACAAAAGCACTATGCTTAAGCCTGAACTACATTTCTTTTTGAATTTACTATTAGAATTCGAGAATCTTGGGCGCTTACACTCATTCTCACTTGCAAATTACCCTCTTCTCAATCTATTCAATGTCAGAACATCCTACGACATCATGGCAGGCGATGCAAAATGGCACTGTGTTCTATCGTCGGCAGCAACTCTACTCAATGATGGGTAAAATGCCTGACTTGGGTGATTACATTATCGCTGGATGTCGTTACGGTGGTCCTCTGGGTATGCTATCCATTTCTGCTTTATATACGTAAAGCTCATCCCCACCGTGAAAGCAATGATGAGGGATAATACAAAGCTAATAGCTGTGGGCCGCGCGACGCCGGCACATGCGAAATCCCAAATACAAGTGTATTCTTCCGCAGGAGAAGGCTTATTATTGTTTAGTGTGGATGATCTTCTCATCTTCTACAAACAACTTTGGCTAATTTGCTCATCAAATAGTGGGAACATAGTCGGATAGTTCGATTTGGATGGACTCTCAATGAACAGTTAGTTGTACTAAATGAAGATGGGGTATATCGGGTATACGACCTACAAGGAGATTATCAGCAGTATTCTTTGGGAGGTGAGGCCTCAGAGGCGGGAGTTATTGACGCGCGAATATACGAGAACGGAATGGTAGCCTTGACTGGCTCTCTTATTTTACTGGAAGTCAAAGGATGGGATGGAGCGCGGCCATTGACCTTAGTCAACCCAAGTGAGTTTTTGCATATATTCGCTCTGCTTTCGAATCATTCAGTTCGTATTTTCAAGACTTGACCGATCCTCCGCTATCTTGGGCTATCATTCCACCAGATTTGAACATTTCAAGACACGTTGAAGTATTGCTCTCAGTTGAGAATACTATCCACACCGTCGACAATCTCGAAAATGTGGATCAACGTCTTTCCCAAGGCCCTTTCACGCATGTTTCGCCATCTCCCAATGGCAAGTCTCTTGCTCTTCTCAACGCAGCTGGCGCCCTCCTTGTCATATCCTCGGACTTTCAACGACGTATGGCTGAGTTTGATACTCTTAACGTGCCTTCTGCCCAAGGCAATGTTAAACAGGTCGAATGGTGTGGGAACGATGCTATTGTCGTTACCTGGGATTCTTTAGCGGTCCTGGTAGGCCCATTTTCAGATACATTACAATACTTGTACGTCGGCAATACATTTGCCATCACAGAGACGGACGGTGTACGAATATTCGGTGCAGACGTATGTGATCTCATTCAAAAGGTTCCTACCTCGACTCTATCGATATTCAAACCCGGCTCCACATCGCCTGCAGCCATTCTTTTCGATGCCTGGGAGAGCTTTTCTCAACGCTCGCCGAAGGCCGACGAAAGTATCAGAAGTATTCGCCCGGAGCTCGCCACTGCAGTCGATGGGTGTATTGATGCCGCAGGTCAGGAATGGGAACCTTACTGGCAACGTCGATTGCTAAGTGTCAGTTATAACCATCCGTGACAAAACCTTTCCTAATGATATCTTCTTTTGAAGGCCGCCAAATTTGGGCAAGGATTTTTAGATTTTTACAATCCGACAGACTTCATCAACATGGGTCAAACACTCAAAGTCCTGAACGCTGTCAGATTCTATGAGATTGGGATACCCTTAACATATGCACAGTATTCATATACCTCGCCAACTCATCTCATATCGCGTCTTACTTCACGCAACATGCACTTGCTCGCATTGCGGATATCAACGTTTCTGTCGCTCAAACCGGATGTTGTTTTGAAACATTGGGCTAGCGCAAAAATCATGCGCACTCGTCCGACTGCTGGTGGGACAGGCAAAGACTCAGAGTTGGACAGCGACGATGAAGTTTGTCGGCTTATAGTGGACAAGTTCAAGCAGCTCGGAGGAGTAGAGGTTAGCTACGCCGAAATCGCTAAACGTGCTTGGGAAGTTGGCAGGACTGGGTTAGCCACTAAGGTAGCGTATAAGTTCACTCTGAATATCTCAACCAATGACATCTTCGAACTTCAGTTGCTTGATTATGAAAAGCGAGCCTCGGACCAGGTTCCTTTGTTGCTCTCAATGAAAGAAGACCGCTTAGCTTTACAGAAAGCTGTGGATAGCGGTGACACCGATTTGGGTTCGTTCATTATCAATGCTTCACATTGCAAAATTGAGACACAATCGTTCCAGTTTATCAAGTCCTGCTTCATCTACACAAGCACCTCACCCTCGGGTCTTTCTTCCGTCTCATAGAAGATGGCGGGGAACAGCTGGCGCCTGCTAGCCGTTTACTGCAGGTTTACGCTCGCGAGCAGGATAGAGATATGCTACGTGATTTCTATTATTCCGATGATCGTCGGGTGGAAAGTGCTGTGTTGGCTTTAGAAGAGGCTTCACGTATGCAGGTAAGCGAAGCAGCTTCTTTCCGTGCCATTCTTTGTTAAACAAGCTTGCAGGACCCTTCTGCCCGGATAACAGCCGTTAAGTCTGCCCAGAAATTTTTTTCGGAAGATAAAGATCGCAGCTTCGAAGCCAAGGTGTGTAGTATATGGGGTTAATGCGAAGTCGACTGATTTTCTGAAAAGATAATGGACGAATTTTCCCGGTTGCTCGCCCTCCAACAACAATTGGAGGCTGAGGCCGATGGTAAAGTTGCGTTTTTCAACCAGAGCGTGACCGCAACTATTCGAACCTGCATCGTGAATGGAATGCTCAAACGGGCTGACAAAATTAAATCAGATTTCAAAGTGCCAGACAAGCGGCAAGTATCCACTAAAGCTTTCATGATATATGTCTCTTATACTTAACAGCTTCTGGTATACGAAATTATATGCGTTGACTGAGGTACGTGACTTCGAGGGGTTGGATGCCTTTTCGAAATCAAAGAGGAGCCCGATTGGGTACGAGCCTTTCGTACGGCATTTAGTAGAGAAAGGACATAGCAAAGAAGCTGTCGCCTACGTCGCTCGTTGTGATCCACCGAAGCGTGCGGATCTTTACGCTGAATGCGACGAGTGGAGGATGGTCGGGAAGGAGTGCAAAGATCGTGGGGACAAAGCCAAACTCGAGTGAGTGACCATCTTTTAGCAGAAGCGGTTGTTCATTAATCCAATCTGCAGGCAACTTCGCAAAAAATGTCCAAATTCTCTGATAGCTCGAGAACTCGAGCAACTTGCAACGTCAATGAAGTAACGTTGAAGCACAATGCTCACTCTAAACTTGGTTGATCGTCATTACTGTAGTCGCATATATAAACATTTCGTTGCTCTAATCATCATCAGTGTCTCGTAGGTGGTTGTCGTCAAAGGAATATGGGAGAGGGACTTCTCGTGTTACCCGATATTGATCCATGTTACCCAAGTGCTCGTTTTCCAAACGAACTACGAACTAATGAGTGGATAATGGAAAAGGTATCTGAAAGTCGAAAACTCACTGAAGTTCCATTGCCATCGTCGAAGCATTTCCAGGAAACCGGCAATGAAAAAGCGCAGATACATGTTGGGCGCAGAAGCTGAAGGGATATAAATCACCCAGATAAATCGAATTAAAGCATTCGAGATCTACAAGACTAAGGTCAGAATGTAATTTTGAAAAAAAAAAAAAAACAGAATCCTGTCAACGATCATCTTACAATGGCAAAATAATAAAGCTACGAACGATAGTCAGTACATACAGTTTATCTGTTGAGCCGAGCGCTTACAGGTATATGGTCCGTGTAGAGCAATTCTGCGCGAAGAAAGGGATATTTCACATGAGGTCGGAAAAGGGACCAATCCATCCAAAAATCCTGTGTCCGTTGATCGTTCAGAACCAAATTGCTTTGGGAAAAAATCGTGGACGCACCCATGCCGATGCATAAACAGAGTAAAGAGTACCAAATAAACACCAGAAAGCAAAACTCGTATTCCGGAGACTACCTAAATCTCACATCAGCAAAGGCTCGGGAATCCCCTGTGTTTATTACCTTGATGTCTCCAGATATAGTAGCATAGATAGTATATGATCCCACACAAGTATTTGCCGCCCTGAAAAGAATTTCGGTGAGAATCATGGTATGTATATGCAAAGAAATATTTTTACGTTGATGAGATGTGTATTCAACTTCGAATCCACATAACGTTTAACGCTCTGAATCACACGAATGAGAAACGGAAGCATGGCCAAAATGAATGCCGCGGGCCAAGTTCTTGCAGTCGAGCCGCACTTGCGCCAATTCTCAAAGCCTATAGTATACGAACAAGCAAAGAGATAGAGGTTGGATAATGTGAATACGAGACTGCAGAATTGGTCTCTTTTGAATTAATGTTAGGCAAGACCACTTCACGTGAGAAGTAAGAGCAACCGACCCCATCCAGAAATCAGCGAACTGCAAGGAAGAGGATCAGACATGGATTCCATATGCGTACAAGTCCCCTACCTCGACCCGCCGAGTACCGGACGTTAATAATTTTGTAATACTCTTGATGAGCCAGTATCGAGAACTCTTGAAGAAGAGATTGAAAGGATTGATCATGACCACAGCGACGAAGCCAAGCCATACTAAGGGCCAGATGTCGGGAGATATCGACGGACTTCCGACGCGGGTAAACGAAAGCCAGAATGTATAACACAGAGTGGCAAACAGCAAGCTAGGAATCTGTCAATAGTCAAGAAGGATCAGAACAAAAATTAGATGGAATTGACAATGTTATGATTCATGCCTCGAAGTATTCCCGATGATCCAATCGTGTCCGTGGATCCAGTTCTGAAGTTATTACATTCAGGATACCATATTAAGGTGAAGGGTATTCTATAGCACTTACCAAAAATGAAAATATAATTGATGCGTGAATGAGACCAAACCAACAGATTGATTCCAACCAATAGCGAAAATACGACAGGAACTAGCAATATACCATACACAAGCAACAATCCATCCCAGCCCGGAATACTATTGCGCGTCTCAGTTTGGAAGCCTGGAGGATTTTGTCAACAAGTTACAAGACAGTTGTTTGAGAATCGAGGATACTCGCTGGAGACAATTCCTGAGACCAAGGCAGGTATTCCGATTCCCAACAGCACTCCTGAACGGAACGTACTATAATGGTGAGACTTGTTTACGCCGCCGGCACGAAGTCGCGTTTTGGCTCTTTTGTTGTCTCCGTGGGCTGGATCATAAGTAGATGTGAATGAAGTATATTAATCTTAAGGGTCCGGGGTATCATACCAAAATGGCTGGCATAGAGAGTTTCCATTTCATCCATCATACCACGGAGCGTCTTATCTAAAGCAAAAAAGCTGGTCTCGACCTAGACAATGCTCGGTCATAAATTACCTAGAAACTCAAACAATACACACCCGCTCAGTCATATACGCATGTTGAACTGGAATCTACGAAGGAATCGGAAATGAGGTGATATGTAAAGAGCCTTCGATTCACTCACTCTAGTGACCTTCTCAAACTTCTTTAATGCCTTTCTGAAGCCTGTGATGTTCAAAATCTGCATGAAGATAAACCTTACATTCAAGCGTACGAAGGTCAGATACTAACTCTATAATTCTGGAGCATTTCCAAGCCACTGAGAGTAAACCCTATCAGCAGATGTAATGAGAACGAAATACAAACTCTCACCGGTAATGCTCAAGGACCGCCTTGTTTAGTTTCTTCTTGGCTGCTTGATATTCTTCGGGATCCAGATTGGGGTGAAGTGAAGGATCATGTGAATATCCGCTGTCAACGTGAGGAAGGTTCTGTTCATTTTCGGGGGTTTTCGACTTTCGTGAAAGAAGTTCAAGATCATTAGCCGTGTGATGGTCAAGTATTTTCGTCTGGGGTGTCCTGAATCTGGTGACAACTTGGAGGACGGTATTCCATTGGCTATTCCTAGCTTGAGCTTCCTGTGAGATTTATGTCAAGACACAGTAGAATGTAACAGCTTTAAAGAGTACGAGCATGAAATCGTTGATGATGAAGATTAAGTTCTATCAGTTGAGCCTGTAAAAGCTTGGTCCTCCTTTCCATTTCTTTTTTCCGAGCGTCATAGAAATTCTCAATTTTTTCCAGCTCTTTGTCGAGTGCATCAATAAAGCCGGCTTCCTGCAGTGAGAGGAGTGGTATAAGGTCATGCAAAGGTATCGACCCAGCGAAAGGATGCGGCGGACTTCGAAGAGTATTAGCTTTTGACAGATAATAGTCAGAGTCATAAGTTCAGCTCTTACAAAAAAAGAAAATAAAGCGTACCTCGACTTAAGAACCCTTTGCCGAGTTGACTCTTCGGTTTTCTAGTTCCGCTTATTGTCCGACTCAGTTGGTTTGAGCTCGAAGATGGCTTGCCATTATGAGCGGACTGATGAGCTTCAGGAAGAGAAGATTGCGAAGCGGTTTTCTTGGAAGTGAAGGACTTCCTCCGTACCGGAAGTTCACCTAGACCCATTCCAGCATCATGGCGAAAGCGCGATGTAGATGGTACATCATCTCCGAGTTCGCCAGCGTAATGTTCAGGTTCTGAAGTCGCAGGAAGGTGAAATTGGGAGACAGAGTTCGATTGAGTTGTTTCTTGGTGTATTTTCTTCTTTAATCCACGATAGTCGCTAATTGGGGCGTGAGCCGTCCTCAAACTGGCAGAGATATGGATGATGAATGTACATATAAGCTCTCTTCCATTCCGGAGTCTATTAATCATCTGAGTTTGGGTCTCTGTAGTTGAATAGAGAAACTACCGACCTGGGTTTGTTGGAGATATCTGCAGATTATAATCAGTATGCTTGCAGGATTGGAACGAGCGAATGTTACTTTGCGAATTTCATGTTGAATATGTTATGGCGACAGACGAGAACATGGAAGTAAATAAAGAGTTTTTTGACGGAGGCGCTGACTATGTACGTCACGACTTGATACTTTTAGTTACTCATTTCACTTAGCGATATTCTTACATTGACAGTCATGGAGAAAAGAGGTTAAGAAATATAAACATTGGCTCTGGCTACAATTGGATTGGCGGATAACAAGGAGACATGATTAGTAATGATGTTCGAGGCATAAGGGGATGGCATGAGGATATGGCATGAGGAGGTATTGAACCGAGAAGGGGAAGGTATGCGAGATTTGTGCTAGACACACAAACACAGCAAAAACACAAAGCAAAAAGCAGAAGATCAAGAGGATGACGGAGAGAAGGAGTGGTAACAACATGAAAGAAAATCAGGATGATAGCGGATCCCAGAACAAGTAGGGGCACAAAAGACGTGAGTCAAGAGTATTCAAGTCACAAGATTTTTTTTTTGAATGGGAGCAGATCGTTTGTAAGAGCATCAGATAGAATCGACAACACAACACCATCCTGGAAGCATACCCTACACGATCAAAGGACCTATTTAGCACCTCTGCCTCTTCCTGATCCTCTTGAGGTGCCTCTGAATCCACCGCCGCCGCGACCATCAGAGGGACCACCACCACGCCCTTCACCTGCAAACGGTGGACCACCACGGCTACGATTGAATGGCCTATCACCACGCTCTTTTTTGGTCTCCACGATGATCTTCAAGGTCTCATTATCACCTATATCAACCTTGACACCACCCTCACCGCCAGCGGCAGGAGGAAGCGACATGATAATAGCACGCCTAGCGGCATCAACCGTAGTGAATTCAGCAAATGCGCAGCCTCTGTTTCGAACGATGTCAACGGGGCCTTTGAGAGATCCAAACCGTGTAAGTGCTTGCGTAAGAGCTTGCGAGCCGATTGAATCTGTCACACTCTGAATCAACGGAAAAAATAAATCAGATGAAGAACTTCGAGTAACGGGATGGAAGGGACACACCTTGATAAAACAATGAGCAGTAGTCAAGCTCTGAGCAGCGGCGTAAGCAGGATGTGGTGTCCTACTGGGAGTAGCTGAAGACTTGATTGGAGTTTGTGCACCGCTAGTACTCGCAACGGCAGGAGAGTTAGAAACATTTTCCGACGACCCTCTAGACTCATGAGCAACAGCATTGCCCCATTTCCTGGTATTCGAAGCAGCGAGATTGGCCCATGTTGTGCGAACGGTTGGTGCAGCAGGGGCAGGGGCAACTGCAGAGGGAGCAGGAGTAGGTACAGATGACGGAGCTACTACTGCAGGTGGTGGTGGTGGTGGTGTCAATGCGACAGGGAGTGTGTTTTCTGGAGTAGGAGATTTGGACACTGGAGCAGGTGCCAAAGGCTTTTCGGCCTCATGTCCATTGAGCTGGGTAGTAATAGGTTCCGGAGCAGGTGCTGGAGCGGGCTCATGCTCTACGATCTCAGCGACAGTTACGGGAGGTTCTTCAACCGGAGCAGCGGTCGCATCAACTTCGACTGGCGGAGATAGAGGTGGAGAAGGCTCCCGAGGGTGTTCTGCGGGAGCAGCGACGGGCTCGGGAGCTATTAGAGGATCAGACACGACCGCTGCTGGTTCGGGTTCATCAGGCAGGTCACCCTCAACAGCGTCTTCCTTCAAGAACCGGAAGATGTCATTCAGGACAAAGTATCCATTGGGCTGCTCGGCTAAGAAAAAAGTCTGCACAAATTTCCGCCATGGGTCAGAGTTGTTGGACATTTCACCGATGACCTGAATGATGATCCCGCCATCGGCAGACGACTGAGCATCTACCGAGTTGATGAAAATTTTGCAATCCTGGAAGCCGAGAGAAGTGATTTGAGCATGAATTTCCTGCAAACGAATGTTAGATATGAACTTGGAAAATGACAAAAGACAATGTGTAGCACCGTTTGACCGTGGCAAGTTTTGCCGTCTTCACCTTCTGACCCATGAATGAAAGTAGACCGTTTGTTGTAAAAACAATGTAAGCGTTCGGGTTCTTTGTTTACAAAATTATAATATTGGGGTACAAATTGCCAACCAACTTCTGAAGGAATGGCGTTGTGGTGTGGGGTCCCGTTGCTTGTCATGCTGAGGTGCCTAGTGAGTATTTGTGTCTGGACGAAAAAAGCGCAAATGATAGTACTCACATGAAGGATGAATATATCTACCAAGGAAGAAAAATCTAAGCAGATGAACGAGGGTAACAGCGGCCAAGAAAGGCAGTAAAGGTTGGTAAGGTTGCGAGAGCAAAACGCGCGTTACGCAATTTTTCTTCCCGACCTAAACAGGTTGATTTTCCCACGAGTGAGCGCTTACAGTGCCTGAGACAATGAACCGCTTCGAAAGTAGAAGGTTTAATGCAGGAGATAGGTGATGCCCTAACCTTACTTCCTCACAACTACTCATTGGGCCAAGATAAATGCCTTTACATGGCTTCCTACCTTAGTGATGGAACTTCTTGAGAGTGGTATAAATCTGTTCGAATCAACAATTGCAACCTGACAGACTTGGAAAAATTAATCAACAACTTCAATCAATTTCTAGATGCATTCAAGAAGCATTTCAGAGACTCTCACCTAACGGGCAAAGCTTTAAACAAGCTCAAAGATCTTTGTCAAACCAGTTCTGTCTCCACCTACCATACCCACTTCCTTGACTGGATTATTCACCTGAACATCACTGATGACACCAAGATCCACTACTTCTACTGAAACCTCAAGTCAGATATCAAAGACATTCTTGCCAGATGCATCACCACACCTACAAACACATTGAAGGAATACACCAACTGGGTTGAAGAAATCAATCATAATTTCCACAACTGTGATATGAAACGTAAATACAAATGCAAATGTGTTACGACCATGCCAAGTTCAACTCCCGCAGCCCCGACAATCCTTTTCCCGGTATTTGACTTCATTACTTTCTTCTGTTGCGGAGCTTACCTCCGCGAGCTCTCACACTTTACTTTTATATCCCTCACCTTTAACTAAGTCTTTATATATCCTTTTATATCATTCCCTTTATACTTACCCCTTTTATCTTCCACATGTTTGACCATACTATTCTAGGATACTATCGCTTAGCGACCCTTAGGTAGTGATTACAGTATAAAGCTACAAGAGTAGAATAGTTGGTCCTTAGTTTAAATATCGACTTTGATAGCGCACTTCAACAGTGTACACTTTCAAATAGAGTTCAATCTCAAACCTCACCCTAAGTATGATCACGTGAGTTTTCCCGCAATCGGAATTACCCTCACCTCTGTTTTCGGACAGTGACATGTTGGGGACACTATTAATAGTAGTGTCAGCGTCCGACGACCTATCCATAGGATCGACTAACCCTCACTGGGATTTATCTCAGTGTTTGGTCTTTTACCCCACAGACTTATAGTCCACAGTCCAACCTTATCCCTACGACCGTGCATGATCATAACAGTATATTTAAACTCAAAAAACCCGGCACATCATATTCTATCACCTGTCACTTCCTTTTCCTCCATTCATCTCCTCTCTACCCAAAATGGTCAACACCAGGAGAAGACGTGCTCGTATCACCACTGAAGACTCTGACAATGTTCAGGAGGAGCCAGTAATGGCAAATCTGTTCGCTACCAACGCAACGGCCTTCACGCCGTTTGCCAAGTCGATTTCCCTGAAGGCAAAACAATGCTTTTGGTCCAGCCCCGAGCCAACCCGCAATGGTACGGGTTTCAGACCTAAATGTTCTTGGCTCACCTGACCAATCCGAATTCAAGTACCAAGTACTCTACACCGCTGATGGACAACCTATCAGGGTGCGAACACCGCCTAGCAATCGCACGGCGATACCAACGTTGGAAACGGCCATCCCCCCATCTCCGACAACTCTCACCCTCGCTGACAGAATGCATCAGCAATTATCTACCCAGGCCGGCCCATCGCGGGATCAGTCTTCATCTTTCATCCCCGCTGAGGTTCCTGAAGAACCTGAGATCATGGAGCACATCAAGGAGGTAAGTCCCAACTTACCAGACCACCCGGAAGACCCGGACCCTGAGGGATCTGATCCCAAAGGACCACCCAGAGGACCAGGCGGTCCTGGTGGGCCTAACTCACCCTGTAGCTCTCATGGCCCCAGTCGTTCTAGGAGTCCTCCAGCGAGGCCGAGCAGCAATCACTCCAAGATTGCACAACAGCGACTTATGGAGTTGTTCACCACTTTCAGGGGTACTTTAGACTCCCTTGGAGGTGCTATTATGGGATTATCCACCAATCGTGGCCCAACAGAGACTGCAAGGTCAAAAGTTAAGGAACCGGAGGTTTTTGATGGTTCTAACCCACGGAAAATGAAAGGTTTTCTTGTTTCTCTATCCTTGGTCTTTATTGACCGCCCCACATATTTTACTGATCAAAGGAAGATCAATTATACGCTTTCCTATCTAGGTGGCTCCGCAAAGGAGTGGTTCGAACCAGACATTCTGGATCCGGATCTCGCGGCGATGCCCGCCTGGACCTCCTCCTTTGTGTCATTGGTGAAGGAGCTTCAGGAGAATTTCAGTATGTATGATGTGCAGGGAGAAGCTGAGGACAAACTCGGGACGTTGTGGATGAAGGAATCCGATAACGTGTGGACTTACAACATCCGCTTCCAACACTCTTGTGGCATCTACAAACTGGGACTCCCAAGCCCTTAAGTGGGCATATCAACGCGGCTTGGCAAGCCATATCAAAGACAAAATGGCCCATCTACCAGAGCCCGCTACTCTTGCGGAATACCAGAATGAAGTCCTTTGCATGGACAACTGGTACTGGAGATGGGAAGAAGAGCGGAAACGTGAAAACACCTGGTTTTCAGTTGCGACTTCGTTCTCGAAGGCGCCGATGTCATCCTCAAAGAACCTGCCAAGTTCTTCCTCATCACCCTCCTCCGCGGCCTTCCCGACTAAAGGATCAGAAAAACAAGGTAAGCCTAGTGGAGCCAATCACTTGTCTTCAACAACAAGTTCAGCATTGACGCGATCATCGATCGCTGCTACACTAGGATCGGATGGCAAACTCCTCCCGAGTGAGGTGGAGCGTCGGAAGAAACTAGGTCTTTGTGGTTTCTGTGGCGGAAAGCATAGGTTTGAAGATTGCGAGCAAAAGAAGGCTTGTGAGACTCGAGGCCAAGCTGCAGAGACGCAGGAGACCATCGAGACAACTTCCGTGGACCCGGAAAACTGATCAGCAGCTCCTGTACCCCGGTACGACACAGGAGTTGTGTTGATTCAGTTCGTACCATGTGGGAAGTAAAACTCAATGCGTCCACTCTTTCTTATGACAAACAATCTCTCACATTACCACTAACTTTAGATTTACCAGCTCGCAGCGTTTCTTCTGATCTCTCCACCGTGACACTATCTTTTATCTCTTTACTTGATTCTGGTTCTACTGACTGTTTGATTGATTCACTTTTTGTAAAAGCAAATAGTTTACCCACTTCACCCATTCCTCCAATCAATCTCCGACTTTTCAATGCTTCATTGTCACCCAAACCAATCACTGAGACTACCACTCTTAATGTTTGGTTCCCCTCCGACGAGCTGCTACTACTGACATTCTATGTCACCTCACTCGACTCCTCTTGCAAAGCAGTATTAGGGTACAGTTTCTTAACCCGCTACAATACGTTGATTGACTGGGTATCTCGAAACATCACTTTCCGTTCCACTGAGCAAGTTGAGTCCCTCACCCCAACGTTCTCAATTCCGCGAGAGATATCTCCAGAGTTAACTGATCCTGTGCCGGATCAGCCTCACCTCACTCGATCGAAGAAGACTTTGCACCCTTCCACTCAATCGCGCTCTCACCCCTCACCTCATCCGTTATCGGACAAATTCCTCTTTGAACCCATCTACACCTACCCTTTGGTCGCTCAATTGGCTGCTTCAAAACTCGAAAATCCCAAAGTCGACATTGCTCTAGTAAACGCAGTCCTTTTCAACCGCGCATGTAAGGCCGCTAAATGCGAACCTATTTTACTATGAGCAATCCACTCTGAAGTCTCAGCGTGAGCTGCCTTGACCTCAACCTCACCCAACCCCGCGGAGATGAAGACCGATACTTCCACCTTACCACCGGAGTATGTGGACTTCGCTGACGTTTTCGACAAAGTGGATTCCGAAGTTCTGCCAGAGCACCAACCTTACGACCTCAAGATTAATCTGGAGCCCGGCGCCAAACCACCGATCAGTCGCCTTTACCCCCTTTCTGCAAAGGAACTTGAAGCTCTTCGCGAGTTTATTGACAAGCACCTCGAAACAGGTGCCATTCAACCATCCACCTCTCCTCATGGGGCTCCGGTACTGTTTGTGCTGAAGAAGGATGGTAAACTCCATCTCTGTGTAGACTTCCACGGTCTTAACAAAATCACCAAAAAAAACTGTTACCCCCTACCCCTTATTTCTGACCTCTTGGACGCTCCTAAGAAAGCTAAGTTTTATACCAAACTTGATCTCACTCACGCATATCATTCAGTTCGAATTGTGGAAGGCGACAAATGGAAAACCACCTTCAGGACCCGTTGGGGTTCCTATGAATGGAAGGTTATGCCGTTCGGCCTTACCGACACTCCTGCAGCCTTCCAGTGGTTCATTAATCACATTTTTGCTAACCTTTTGGATGTTAATGTTATTGTCTATATCGACAATATACTCATTTACTCGGACGACAAGAAGTCTCATTGCAAATATGTTCGCAAAGTTCTCCATCGACTCTGAAAACATCGCTTGTTCGCGAACCTTGCAAAATGCAAATGGGGTGTTGACACGGTCGAGTATCTTGGTTATATTCTTTCTCCGGAGGGCTTAACAATGTTGAAAGACAAAGTTCAAGCTATTGTTAACTGGCCGGTTCCCTGCAAAGTCAAAGACATTCAATCTTTCTTAGGTTTTGCCAACTTTTATTGACATTTTATTTACAATTATAGCAAAATCGTTTTTCCAATGACGCGGCTCATGCAAAAGGACATATCATGGTTATGGTTCAAAGAGTGCCAAGAAGCTTTTGACAAACTCAAAGACAGCTTCGTTCATGCTCCCATTACACTCTCTGGCAACCTAACTGTTATGGATAGACTCTTTTCTTCCTTTTATTTTCCTTTTAATACTTTAGACGCTCACTCACTCTTTAGGTATGTTAAACGCTGTAAGTGCTTACACGGGTGTTTGTATTATTCTTTTATCTTTTCCTTTTCTTTTATTTATGAACATGCGGCAGCCTTGCTGTTCCCATGCTGTCATCAACTGTCGACGCGACTCTCTTGTGTCTGTCAAAATATTGACAGATCTAGGCCATCTACATACATTCTTTTATATTGCCTCATTGTTTCATCATTGTATACAGACAGCTTTACTTATGGATACGAGCGACTCTTATTGTATAGCCTCATGGCAGCGACTCATGATGATTCCCATGGACTCATCTTAGGATATGTATATAAAGTAGAATATTTTGTCGAATAGTCTTTATCTCTGATCTTGTCTATTCTCCTCAGTAGCTAGACAAGTATCTGAGGACTTACTCCTCCTACACTATCCATTGCTTTTGATCTGTTTCTCTCTGTGTGACGCCTGGCATAGTATTGAGCTAGCAAGTCGCTGACACAGACCCTTTGTACCACCATAGATTGGATGATACTTTTTCCCGTTCCTTTCCAAAACTTTCTCCTATTTTTTATTCACTCAATCAGTTTGGACTCTCAGCTTATAATATCTATTGCATCAGATTTACCTTTGTGCAACTGCAAGATTTGCACCTTCACTCTCATTGACTGTAGTGCCAACACCTCATGTGTTTCCAAAAAATTCTGCACTCATTATGACCTCTCCTGCACACCCCAAGATGTTCCTACTCCTGTTACTGCTGTCAACAACCACCCCACTGCATCTGGATTGATCACCCAAGATGTAATCACCCAGCTCTCCACAGGTAATCACTCTGGGCACATCTCCTTTGCTGTGGTATCCATTAAGTATCCTGTTATTTTTGGCCTAGATTGGCTTCAATGTTACAATCCAAGCATCAACTGGTCAGAGTCTACACTCACCTTCGACTGTTATGATGTTTCTCCCTTCACAGTACATGCCAAAGGCCCTAGTCTCAATCCTGCAGCTATTGACCTTCGTTACAAGAAAGGCCCTAGTCTTAATTGTATATTTGGCTCCCTGTTTAACTCTGTGTTAGCAGGTTTATCTGCTGACTGCAAATCTTGGTTCACCTTGAAATTTCCAATGCCCTACACTCCACCAAGATCTACCCCTACAGTCATTCGGCCATCCTTTGAATGTCAGCGACTCGATAGCTTTTATACAATGTAGCCAGGCGTCACGCGATTTAGAAGATAGCCGATGGGGACTATCGTCAGTGACTTACTAACTCACTATATGACTAGGCGTCACACAAGCCGAGATAGTCAAGTCAAACGAAGTGAATGAGGGAGGAAAGGTCTTTGATTCTTGTCTAGCTACCGAGGAGAATAGACGAGATCAGAGATAGAGACTACTCTAAGAAATGCCCTATCTTATATACATATTCTGAAATGAACCCATGGGAACTATCTCACGTCATAACTATGAGGCTATACAACGATCTGTCAAAGGTTGACAGACATGAGAGAATTCTCACACTGTCAATCTGTCAATAGTCTGACAGACATGAGAGAGTTGTGTTGACAGCGCGGGAATGACAGTCTGTCAACAGTCTGACAGGCATGAGAGAAATGCGTTGACATTGCGAGAATGTCAAGGTTGTCACATGTATGTAAATAAAAGAAAAGGAAAAGATAAAAGTAAATAAGATAGACAAAAAGAAATTGAAAAAGAGTCAGTTCGTAACATTGAACAGTGAAATTTAGTTATGTTTTGGAATCAAAAATTAGAGACTCTGTAGGACATTGATGTACCTAATTAAAGCTATCAGTCTCAAAAGCTCTTATCAGCGCTTTTGGGTTCCTTTGAACACCTGTCACATCAAATGTGATCGCCTGATATGTACAAATCTATTATACAGCCTTCCATACGTGTCTTGCACTCTGGCCCATATGCTTATTCATCATACTCTTGCTGCTGAGCGCTTATCTGTGGGCGCTTCTTATTTTCAAAGTGTGATGTGAGCTTGTTTTCCTTAGAAAATTGAGTTGTTCTTGCTCAAAAAGTTTGTAGAATATTATCTTCAGCTTATGTTAAGATCATGCAAGCTCCGGAATCTCCTGCGATAGGATCGCGGAGATCGACAGTAATGCGAGGGGATCTTTCCCTCGCAGATAGGAGGAATGGTTCACGGAGTGAAGGGGATAGTTATTGGACCTCGACACTACTATTAGCAGTGCCCTCAACACGTCGAGTGTCCAATGATAAGGGTAGAAGAAGCTCCGGATTGCAGACATTGTTCCTGTGATCATCAGAGCAGTGTTGAGTATGCATCAAGGACGTTTATAACATCCTGGATACAAGAAGAGGGGCAGATCTAAGTCGATATTCAAGCTGGGGACTACCTATTCTACATCGAGGCTTTATACATACTCTATGTAAGGGTCGCGTATGTACTATCTCCAAATAGGTTAGTTGGACAAGGAAGAACAAAGGAATGGATATAAAAGGTATAGTATGGATCGGATTTCGATCCGGAGAGATAACGGGTGATTCCCTTGCGGAGTTATACTCCGCAAACGCGGGAATTGGATCGCGGGATTGCGGACTTACCGCAATCCGCATACATATAACAGCTTATATCTTCATTTACATGCTTTTTCCGGAATTTTTTGGTAATCAGAATGATTAATCTTGCAAGCTTGTTGCCTTAAACAGTGAGCACCCATTGAACATCCCAAAAAAAAATTTCTTTAAGCATTGGAAATTGTAGAGACATGCTATCTATATGCTACTAATTCAACTCCAAGGGTAGAAATGACCATATTAAGTGATTCTGAGCCTACTGTTCAAAGGAACCCTGATGTTCAAAGGACAGCCTAATGACTGTAGTCCTCAACATTCTTTCACTAACTGTCCTCATGTATCATTCCTCTCAGCACTCACCCACTGGAATGGTCTTGGACAATCTGTCAATAAATCAGTTCTTCATCCTCACTCTCCATCTAACCCTTGCTCAACTTTTGTCAAAACCAACAAACCTGCAAAACAACCAGATATTAAACTCATCAGCAGCAAGAAATTCTCAAAGATTATTTGGAATACCAATAACCCTACATCCCTGTTTCACTTCTTTGACAACTCCACTTACAAATCCATTAATTCCTTTTACACTGACACCCTACCTTTTAGCTAAGGCCCTGTTCAGCAACGAACTGACGGTCATTTCAACATTTCATTTTGTTACATTTTCGTGACCTGATGTGACTTCCGCTCGGCCCGTTCCTGTAACATCGTAACTTTGGCCGCGCGTTCATCTCCCCAATCAACTTCTTTTTTTTTTCACTGCATGTCTGAGCCTCCTGAGCCACTGGCCTCTTCCAACGATGGAGCATCAGTCCTCAAAAATCAGCCCAAAACTCGGCCCCGAAGAAAGAGAAAGGAAGAGCCGGCACAATGGAATATAGCCGAAACCAAAAGGCTGTTGGATTTTTTGTTTGAGAGACGATCTGAGGCAGGGGAGGGGTTCAGCTTCAAGCTGAAGACATTCAATGCTGCTAGTGATCATCTGGCAACAGTTCCACCTGCAAGAGGAGGAGCAAAAGATGGTAAATCATGCCAGTCAAAATATACATGGGTGTGTTATCATTTTTCTTTGGATGACGTTCACAGACTGAACAGTGGTATTAAAATAGTTGAAAGGTGTCAATGACATTATTCAGAAGATTAAAGATCATACTGGTTGGGGCCCCTGGAGCGACGAGCATGGTGCTGGTATCACTCCCTTGACATCCGACAGCTGGGACAAATTCATAGCGCATTACCCAAAAGCAAAGCCATTTCGTAATGATGGCTGGCCATTCTTGGAGAAGATGGAACGTCTGATTCCCTACAAGCCCAAGGGAACGAACGTCTACCGCCCTGCAAGGGGCCGGACCACAGGTGTAGTCTTAGATGAACACGAAAATGAAGAGGAGGATGATGAGGTCCGAGAGAGGTTTGGTAGTGAGGAATGGGACCTAGAGAGGCTAGAAAAGGATGTAGCTCGAGACTCGGACACAGATACCAATCCAGAGGTGAGTATTTCTTTTGTCCTTTTGACTCGACATTATCCCCTGGTGCTGAATCTTACATCTAGATTGTTCAACACCATTCTTTCAAGTCATCAACATCATCTTCCATTTCTTCTGCTGCCCCCAAGACTCCAGCACCTACATCTCGTAAGCATGAAGTGGGTAGTGCAGCAGCAACACCATTGTCTTCAGGTAAGAAGCCAAAAGGTGTAGAAGTTCTCTCGGGTCTTCTTGCTGAGGTTTCGGGTATTGGTGATGCTATGCGCTCCTTTCTCGCCCCACAACCAACTGACCCAACATTGCTGCTTACACCAGCCCGGCGTGACAAGGCTGTCAAACTTGTTGAAAAGGAGAATGACTTGCCTTTTGAGGATGCGATGGCCTTCTGCCAGATTCTGGCCAAGGATAAGGGTATTGTAGACATGTACAATGGTTTTACCAATCCTGACTGGCGCAGGGCATTCATCACAAGTACATTAGCACAGACAGGTGTATGAAATATGGTACTACAATATATTTTCATCTCTCAACCACTGCTGGTATTGCTCCCACATTGCCTCTGCAATTTCATCTCTAGTTTTATCAGCTGTAATTTTTTCTGCTGGAGTCGGAGCACCAGGGGCAAGCTCTCCATGCACATCATCAACAGGGCTATATCCAAGATCATCAGTGAATAGACTGCGATCCTCGAGAAACATGTTGATATCGGATGGGTCAAAACGGAGAATGAAGTTGTGAAGTGCTGCAAGAGCTGGGGGGACAAGAGCTTGAACATCCATATCAAATTGAGGTGGACGGGTAAGAATGACCCAGCGTGCTTTGACAATACCAAAGATCCGTTCAACAACATTGCGCGCAACAGCATGCCGCAAGTTGAACAATTCCTCCTTGTTCACTGGCCGAGCATTTTCCCGCTCCCATTCCTTCAAATGGTAGCGAATTCCAGCATAGGGTAGCAGAAGTGTGGAGCATGCACCAAATCCCGCATCTGCAAGATAGTACCGACCGACAGGAACTGGCAAATCAGTTACTCGCGAATCCACATACATTGATGCATCAGCTGTCCGTCCATCCCATCCTGAGATCAAGTAGACAAATCGGAGAGAGAATGAGCAAATCGCAAGGCAGTTTTGTGAGAAAAAGCCTTTCCGGTTCCGTGCCAGATCTCGTTGGGCTGCACTGGGAAGGCAGGTAATGTGAGTACCATCAACAGCCCCCAGAGCTCCTACAAAGAATGGAAAGAACTTCTTGTTGGTACAAATGAAATCAGGAATGGGTTCATCACTGGTTGGCAGTTGCACGTATCGGTTGTAGAAGTCAGGTGATGATAGTCTTTCAAGAACCTCTACAAAGTATCTTGCAAGGTATCAATATCATCAATTACATAAATATAGCAAGCACATACTTTGAGATTGTAGGATTGGCATGCTGGAAGCGTTCACCAACATGGCGTATGGAGAGGCCAGTGACACACATATAGAGGAAGATCGCAACCTGTTCCTCTAATAGAATGTGTCTAGTATCTCTCATACCCATTGCTCGGAGCTGCTCTACAAGAGCAATAAATACATGCAGATGCACTCCAAGCTCACAACGGATACGCTCTGGATGACCTTTGATCAGCTCCTGAACCCATGCATGCCCTGATAATGCTGAAGTGTGATAGTCTTGTTTCCAGTAGTAGGGAGAGGCATAGATGGTGGTGACAGTAACAACAACATTGAGAAGGAAAGTATAGAGCACCACAAGTTTTTTGAGCAGCTGCACATCAGTATGCCCTCTGTTCATTGCAATGACACACGGAAAAGAGAAAAAAAAAATCCGTTGAATGGCGACTGAAAAGTCACGTGACTTCCATACATGGCTTATCGGTAATCATGTGATATTTGATTAGCTTTTTAAGGATAATCAAATTATTTCAGCAGCCATATCCGCTCGACGGATTTTTTTCTCCCGGTGTGTGAATGTCACAGAAAGTCACAGAAAATTACGCAAAATCACGCATCAGACTGGTGCGAACTGAAATTTCTATATTAGGGAATTTCATTTCGAAATGACGCCCGTCATTTCGTTGCTGAACAGGGCCTAAATGTATCGACTTACTAAGACCAAATGAGAAGTCAAAGCTGAGTACATCTACTCAAATCTCAAGTGTGGTCATATTCATTGCTCAACTTCCCCTGCTGGTGCCCTGGTTCTCTTCAATCACAAGAAATCTGCTTATGCGTTGATTTTCAAGGTCTGGATGTGATTATGTACAAAGAAGAATCAATTTCCTCTCCTGCTTGTTAATGACCTCCTAGATTGTGTTCAAGGCTGTAAGATCTTCTCTCAGTGATTGTTTTTAAAAGTGTCTATAGCCACCTCAGGATCAGAGAAGGTGATGAATGGAAAACTGCCTTTAGGACTCACCTTGAACTCTTTGAATACCTCATCATCCCCTATGGTCTCATAAATGCTCCTGCTGCTTAGTAAGCTTTTATCCAAGATGTCCTTTGAGACCTGCTTGATGTTGTTTGTGTTGTCTACCTAGACAATCTTTTCCAAAAATCAATCCAAACATGACACTCACATTAAACTTGTTCTTGATAGACTCCACACCACCAACCTCTGCACCAATTCCAAGAAATGCAAATTTGACAAAGCCAAAGTCAAATATCTTGGCTATATTGTAGCCACACATTCTTTCATATTGCCTTATTATTTAGTCATTGTATACAGACAACCATACTTACTATGGTGGTTAGGATAGTTCCGGGCATGAGGAAGTTCCGATTTTTGCTTTTGGCCTTTTTTCTGAGTGTTCAAGCCATTGGGTACACTCAAGACTTTTTATGTGCATTGATTGGTTAATACTTTAATGCATCATACACTTTGTAGAATATGTTTGCAAAAGATACGCATCGAGAAAATTTATTTATGGCTGGGAGTGAAGCATGATTTTGCCCGAAGCCCCAGGAACAGCATATATAGGCTATATGAGCAAGAATCAGAGTACATATCCACATTCAAGATGTTCTTGAGAGTATTGAGCTTGAGTTTCACAAAGATCAGAGTAAAATTGCACCCTCAATGAATGAGTGAAGATGAGGAGGTATGCCCAGCGTGACACCTAGGTGTATGCCGTAGTGCAGCAAAGTGACCATCATTCATCATCATATTGAATGGATCTTTTGCTCCAGATCTGCTACAATGCTGAACAACAGTGCTTGACGGCTCCACTGTGACATATGTGTGACCAGTCTTCAGAACTTCCTGAATTCTGCTCGGTTGTTGGCCACTGCCTCACTCGTCCCTCAGGAGCTCATGAAAGATTTATCCTAGACCAAGTGCTGCATTCCTAACTTCCCTATCTAATTATAATCTTAATATGACAAGAAATGTGCAGAGGAAAAAAGAATTTCAAAATATCGGAACTTCCTCAACTACCATAGTATGGATACAAACAACTCTTATTTCATAGCCTCACAGTCACAATGTGAGAAAGTTCCCATGGGTTCATCTCAAGATATGTACATATATAAGATAGAGTATTTTGTAGAGTAGTCTCTATCTCAATCTCATCTATTCTCTTTGGTAGCTACAGTGACAGCGAGCCATCACGCCCACCCCCAAATAGGGAAATTTTTTCCCATTGGCCCAACAAGTCTTCTTGTCGTTCATTTTGGCAAGCAGATGAATGATAAAAACAAATATACAGTATGATTATACAATCTGAGCTATGTAGGATGCAGCATAAGACTTTGAAAACACAATATATCAAAAAAGATCCAAAAAATGTGATGAAAACTGCTGGATGAGTGAAAATGGTATGGATGACGATGGCAGCACTAGTACTTCAACCAACAACCCTTCTTGTCCAGAAGGCCTTGGATACGGTGAGGGAAAGAGGTGAATAAATGGATAACATACTTGCTAAATTCGGCACTATACCAAATGGTCTCTATTGCTGTTCAAAGTTGAGTGAGTGACCAAGGTGCAGGGTTTTTATGTAGGCAACGCTTGAGCTCAGCCCAAGCATTTTCAATGGGATTAATGTCAGGGGACTTGGATGGCCAGTTGAGAACATAAATAGCATGGTCTGCGAGCCATTTCTTTGAGTCTCGAGCGGTGTGTTTGGGATCATTATCATGTTGAAATATCCAATGTTGGTCTTCATATCCCAATTCTTGGATAGTTGGTAGCATGTTTTCCTGAACCAGAATGAGCTTGGGCATAGAGGAGAATATTAAATACGCACCTCAAGAACCTTCATGTACACAAAACGGTCCATTATCCCCTCAATCCAACAAAGCTTCCCAACCCCATTTCGAGTGATGCAACCCCAAACCTGTCAGCGACTCGCTAGCTCATGATACAGCCAGGTGTCACACAACAAGAAATAATCAAAAGAGGATGTATACACAGAAGGAATAAGCCCTCAGATACTTGTCTAGCTACCGAGGAGAATAGACAAGATCAGAGATAGAGACTATTCGACAAAATATTCTACTTTATATACATATCCTAAGATGAATCCATGGGAATCATCATGAGTCGCTGCCATGAGGCTATACAATAAGAGTCGTTCGTATCCATAAGTAAGGCTGTCCATATACAACGATGAAACAACAAGGTAATATAAAGGAATGTATGTAGATGGCCTAGATCTGTCAATACTTTGACAGACATGAGAGAGTCGCATCGACAGTTGATGACAGCATGGGAACAGCAAGACTGCTGCATGTTCATAAATAAAAGAAAAGGAAAAGATAAAAGAATAATACAAATGCTCATGTAAGCGCTTACAGCACTTAGTATACCTAAAGAGTGAGTGAGTGTCTAGAGTATTAAAAGGAAAATAAAAAGAAAGAAAAGAGTCTATTCGTAACAAAACCATTACTGAACCAGAACCCAGCCCTCTTCTGTCCCTTTGTGACACATTTAGCTCAGTGAAAGGGTCCTGTCCCCGTCACCTGCGGTACCAATGAAGCCCATCTGAACCACCGAGTGCAAATTTTGACTTGTCAGAGAAGACAACGTGATAGTGTGCCCATGCTGTGACAGATGCCCATTCATGCCAAGCTTGAGCAAATGCAAGTCGCTCACAGAAATTGTGTGGAGTAAGGATGACTTTATGATGGCCATGGAGACCATGTTTACTAAGTGTCTGACGAACAGTGCGTTGAGAAACATGAGGAAAGTGTTGATGTTAGAGGTCAGCACCATCAATTGCACGGCCTTCATCGAGGTCTGATATTCCAGCAATGATTTTCTCTTCTGAAATGGCTTTATTGTGAGCATGGCATGGAGGTTTATAGTAGCAGCCATGCTCTCGGGCAATGTAGTAGTTGTGGGAAATGGTTTAATGGTCAGCGGCTGTATTGCGAAATTCTGTGGCATTATGAGCAATCCAATTGAAGCTTTTCCCAAGCTCATCATGGTAAAGAAGTATAATTCAACGTTTAGTAGGAGTTACATGAACAGGAGGGAGCCCGAGAGGCTTTTTTTGTACAGTCATCGTTGTTCAGAAGAAAAAATTTAGCATGTGAGAAAAAAAATCCCAATTTGGGAGTGGGCATGATGGCTTGCTGTCACTGTACACTAGGATACAGAGGACTACTCCTCTCATGCTACATCATTTCTTTGACACGTTCTGATTGTGTGTTGCCTGGCTTAGTTTGTGAGCTAGCAAGTTACTGATAATTACAGGTAATACTAGACACTGATATACAGTTAGGATAGGATGATATCAATGTGCTCACAAAAGGTTTAGAGTAGAGAAGGGCTCAATGTCTCATAAATGAGTGCTTTCTCAAAATCGGAAGTACCCTGTTGGTCAAAGATCCCTGACAGTGATAGTATGGACTTGCATTGAGGCCCAAAAGAGAGTTTATCAATCAATCATTCTCAATCCGAGTTTGTTACCAAGTCCTACTCAAAACCTCAATCAACTTCGTACTGTGCTCATTGACCCAGTGATCTCGGAACAACCTTGGATACATCACATGACCCATGATCAGCATGACTGATGCATTCCCACGCCTGTCCACTCTTGGGAAACATTGTTATTGTATTATTTCCAATCCCTATTACTCATTGTCTTTTATTTAACAATTAGGATTACTTGTATATAAGGTTAGATACCTTGTACACTATTCCTTAGTTTCAATATCAACTTGGGTTGCCTTGGGTTCCATCCCAGTCATTCCTCTCTAGGGCTCTTCACCATGCCGCAAGTTATGGTGATTCGACGGTGTCTGGACCACACTGCATATGCTCCAGTGATATGCTGTAGTTGCTGTATCGTGCACCAGATTACAGCTGTATTACGGTCTGCCATGTCACTTCTGCTTTTCACCCATCATCTCAACAATGATCAAGCACTGTTTAGCCACAGTGCCAGGACATATTTTGGTGCTGATAGCGATTGTTAGTTCTAGTTGTATGTTATGGTAAGTTCCAGCCATATTGCTCTATACCTGTGGCTCACAAATATCAAGTTTGATTTAATAGTCATGTACCGCCACAGCACTCACCCTCTTGCTCTTGACCTCAAATGGTGTTGTTGAGATGCATTCCTAGCTCCTACATTGTGCAAAACCCGAGCCTCTCCATAGGCCAGGGACTTGTGCTGGTATTGAGCTAACTCATCTTGTTGAGATGTTTTCGTAGCTTCTATGTTATGCAAAAACCTGAGCCTCTCCATAGGCCAGGAGTGTATTGTAGAGATTTGCTCAGTGCAATGTATTTTTTCACCACATTCCTATCAAATCTGAAGCATTATTTGAGGCACATGGAACGATGCACTACCCCGATGCTTTGGCAAATATCTTTGCCTGCAGCTTAGCAATCTTTGCTGCCAAATCTTCTATTTTTTTCACGGTTAATCCTAAACTTCCATCTTTATTTCTCATTCATAGCAGGCTGTCATGGGTCCCAAGGCAGATATAAATGCTTGCCCTTGCCGTGGAAAAGACCAGAGGTTCCAAGAAGCCTTGGCTGCTGAGAAAACTGATATGGTGAAATCCTAGATGATTTGGAGCAAATTGGGCTAAAAAGGTAGTACCGTAAACCATAACATGGCTGTAATAGTACCATACCATACCATAGCACAAAATTCGACGCCGTAAGTTGCTGTACTGTGCCTGTACTGTATCCATAAGCTAGGTGATTTTGCCGTACCATATATGGTACGGACGGTGAAGAGCCCTATTCCTCTCTCTATCTTGTCCCTTTACTGTTCATCATTGTCTGAATCCATCCCAGAACCACTCAGCGTAGTGAGGATCTGTCTTAATAGACGGATCAAGGTTTGCTTCACTCCTACGTGACTTCTGTACCATCCGGTCCATTTGATTCTTGACCATTCCTACAGAGCTTCAATCATTCCCATGGAGCTTCAGCTGCTTTGATTGTATTTCAGACCCTTTGGACCATTCATGGGCAACTTTAGCCATTTCATCCCCTCCTCGGAAGCACGGCCCTAACACAGACAGTATATATTGTTACTTTGTAATAAATGCCATCTGAGGCATGTTTGCAAATTCTCTTCTGTTATGCTGGTTCAGTGTTAAGAAGAAAGTCACTGAGGGCAAGATTTTGACAGTGAGACACAAAGAAAGGGAAGTCCAAGAATGTCAATCCAGCAACAGACAGTGCATTCATTCTATGAAAATGAACCAGAGATGTTCATCAGAGATCAAGAACTGATAATTTCATCAAGGTCATATCAACACGACCGGGACATGATCGTACAGTGAGGACCAGAATTCCGATGGGTATTACAAGGACCTTTCGAAAGCGCTCGTACATACATTGATACTGAAGAAACGACGCCAAAGATATTTAGACGAAGATCAAAAGGAGATATATTGAGAGGGAACAGTTTAGAGAACCAATAAGATCATATATGTTGTAAAAAATGAAATTGTACACATAGCAGAGCCAAAGAACAGGAGGTTTTAAAAGTGGGACAGGAGTGAGACAGATAAAAATTGAAGGGAGGAGTAAAGAAAATCAGAGACAACCAGTTCCCCAAAAGACGACCAGAAACCCAGGAACGATAAAGGGTGATCCCCTGAAGAAGTAATCAAATTGCAATTTAAAGGTCTGCTACAAGGTTGTGTCGAGTTTCTGCAAAACCTAATCAAGAAAAGAAGGGAAAGAGGTTTCAAACAAATATGCAGTAAAGAATGTGGGTGATTATCATGATGCCGGGAACCAGATACATTCCAGTGGATCTTCGCATGCTCATGACAAACGAGATGTGTGTGCACGTCAGCGGGGGTCATTCCATCCAGCGCCGCAGATGCAGGTACGGGAAGAGCTGTGATGGCGTTTGATTTCCTTCTGGTATGATAGAGTGCTGATTTGGGATATAGTGAATTCACGACGCAAAAAAAGAGGGATCCCGATCCATTGAGAGTTCAGTGTATAATCATTGAGTAAGTGATCGGGACGTATGGGCAACAAAGCGAAGGGTGGTGTGAAAAATGCAATATCTGTTCCGTTCTGGACAATATTTTCGATTTTACGTTGGACATCAGATAGCAGGGAACTGAATTATCATCAATATCAATGGGCAATGAACTTTCATGGATCGAACACACATAATCAAGGAATGCTACGAAGCTCATGCAATAGGCGGTGGTCTGAATGACATAATTTCCTCGTATAGAAGCTCTTTGAGTTGTTCGCGACTGATGTCGTCCTTGTGCACTAGCGTAGAAAGATGATGAGTTCGCAATGTATTGGAGCACGAACTCCAGTACTCACGGTCGAACTCAAAGAACTCGGGGTCAAGCGGAGGAGCGACTGGCTCATCATCGGGGTCATGCTATGGTATGAACAGTGAGCCAATGACTTATCAAAGACCAGAAAGGCTCACGTATGCTTCGAGGTATGGATGTGCTAACGCGTCTTCCACGGTGATTCGCTTCTTGGGATCGAAAGTCTAAATGATGCACGAATCAAAACATGATTCTTGGACATGGATACGAACTACAAACCAGTGTCTTGGCCAAGAAGTCTACAGCCAAAGGATTCGCGTTCGGAAATATCTGAGAGAATGGACGCTTCTTCCGGAAAGGAAGGGCACGGATGTAATCTCTGGATCGTCTCGTAGTGATGGCATAGAATTCGTCGAGTGTAGGTGTACCCAGAACGTCGAGAATGAGGGTAAGTTGATGGTGATAGTCCCTACCAGGGAACAAAGGCTTCCCAGAAAGCATCTCCGCCAATATGCATCCCACCGACCATACATCGATAGCCTGATATAAATTTTAGAACAAAGCCAAGGTACAAAGGACAATAAGGTGCCTGACCTTTGTGTATTGCTTGAATGTAAGCATGATTTCTGGTGCACGGTACCACCGGGTAGCGACATATTCAGTCATGAAGCCCGTTTCTGTTCCAGAAGGCTCGGCGGTCTTCACAGACCGTGCAAGGCCAAAATCGCACACCTTGAGATCGCAATTGGCATTCAGTAGGAGATTCGACGGTTTTAAGTCTCGGTGAATGACATCGGCAGAGTGCAGAGCTTTGAGGGCACGAAGTGTTTGGTAGATGAAGTATTGGGCGTGATCATCGGAAAGGTCCTGAGTTCGAATAACACGGTGCATATCTGTCTCCATCAACTCTTGGATGACTAAAAGCTACGATGAGCAACGATCCAAGCACTGAGAGATCACGACGCACGATAGACCTCTTTGAAGGCTTCCAGTGATGGAGGTTTGATGATGTCCAAAACGGAAATAATCTTCAAGCCAATTGAGTATACAGCGATAGAGAAATAACATTTGTGGCACATACGTTCTCGCTGACACCAGCTTCACTCAGAAATTTGAGTAGTTTCAGCTCTCGAAGGGTCCGAAGGCAAAACATTGAATGATCGAAAGGCGCAATTTTCTTTATCGCAACTTTGCGTCCACTAGGTCTATGAACAGCAGAGCAGACGATACCGTAGGCTCCTTCCCCAACAACATCCAATACTTGGTACTGGGTACCTGTGAGGATGAAGACCATTGAGACGAGATCAACGAATATCATTTTATCGCAGACTGACCAACGTTGAACCTAACTTTTCTGGGTGCAGCAACTGTTGAGGCTGCATGACTGTGTTTTGTTTTCGCAGCCGCAGCCTTGGCTTCTACTTGAGTCTGTGTGGTATCAGGCATCGTGAAAGACGGTGAGGGAAAGAAAGGAAGGAAGATGAAGGCAGGGTAAAGATGAACAATAACACGCCCAATTTGGCTGATGTTATGTACTCAAAACGGAGGCTTCTTTTGGAAGCCCGCCGGATGGAAACAAAAGGGCAAAACTAATTATTCATATATTCTGTGAGTACACTAGGTACCATGGCAATCGATAACTCGTTCCAGGATACTGGTTTCAAGGGCTACATTATCATAGTTGATTTCAACAACAACTTCCTTCAATCAAATTCCTTCGTCCTTTAAGTTCGCCATCATAGCCTTTCAAAGTATCTGCCATCCCGGCTCCGGCGTTCAAAGCGCCTCGTATCGACCCATCTCGTATCGACCATCATCTTCATCAAATCTAGTCTGCATCTGCCATTCTCGACATCGAACAAACAACGGTGGAACTGATACAGGCGGCGGTGCTTTGAAATTTTGAAACGGCTTACGCTCCGGACATTCATGGTACATTTTTGTTAACAGATCTTCGACAGCGCGACTGTTCATTCGCGACGAGACAGCATTAACAGAGACTACAACCTTTTGAAAGCTATCGAAGTGATCCGCTTCGCCCTCGGTCCACTAACGAAACCTACGAAAAGGTCGAGCAGGCAAAAGACCCACTCGCTACATCGTTTTCGTCATGAGCCAGCACCGGCCTAAATAATCGCAGAACATGATTTGGGAGCGTACTCAAGAACCGAGTACAGCAAGAAAAGTCGGACAGGCAGAATTACAGGACAACTTCGAAGGTCCAAGGCACGTCAAAGGTGACGGATACAGGTGGCTTTTGTCCTGAGGCAAGATAACAGCCCGCACACAAATACTTCTAAAAGAGTGAATTCACGCAAGGACTTACAAATGTCATCTTGGCTCAAACGAAAGATGTGTCAAATTCTCAGACAGCGGGAGAAGGGAATACGCACACCAACGGTAATCGCTACCATGCATACGCAAGACCTCCCGATTGTGGATCGGTACTTTCTCAACGTTAGGGAAGTAACCAAAATCTACCTTGACGTTGCAGCGAGGCATACACACTGGGATCTGGTGGTACGCGTCATAATGGTTCGTGTCAATCACAGGTTTTCACGTTCTGACACGAATTATCGATAGAATTTCGCGTTTGAATCCTATTTTTGCTGCCAAGCAGGCAGATATCCATTGAAAACTGCCCCACACCAAAATCAGGGTGTTTTACTAATAAAAACGCACCTGCGCCTTGAAGTATGTATCAGCACATGAAAGTGAAGGCATCTGTAGTTTCAAAAAGATTTACCTTGAATCTTCCCTCACTCAACCGCCCTGTGTCCCGGGACTCCAAACTGCGCAAATGCAGAGATGTAAAAGCAAGGTCATCACGTTCAACGCTAGGACCATGTCAATGTCATGAACTTTCCTTGATTTCTGAGCAGCATATGGATGAATCATCAGTCAGCATACTAGGTCAGCACCCAATAGTAACCATTGACAACGTCAGTAATCGCCAGAGCAACAAGCGGAATCTCCTGGGAAGTGTCGAGTCGAGAATTTGACTTGTACGATATTCAATCAATCTTACCACTGATATGGATATGAGGCTTTATCTTATCCAATGAGAGGTGACGAGTCGTACCGATCCTGAATTTCTGATTTACCCGAGGTGCGCTGTGATTTGTTGGCCTCTTGTTGCGTACTCAGGCATACTTATACTCAAAAGCTAATGATTTCGAGCATGTTTTGGTTTAAGAAATCCAAATAACGAAAAGGGGTGTATCTGTAGCTGTGAGTGGTTAACCCGATGGCCATACGAGCGTGCTTTCGAATGGAATGAGTGAGTCTTGTGAGGGGATATAGTGCCTCCTGGATCGTCATTAAGTCCCGTTGATTCGTTGCGAGCTAGCTCTCCCTGCTCCAGCTTCCTTAAGCAAGATTCGACTTTGATACGTTGTTCAAGCATAACATCTGACAAGAATGAGCCGCAGCGATTGACGAGCTCAGAATCAAGACCGGGAACTGCGAACATCCTCCGGAGAGCTAGGTGTCCGTGTAAAGGCGACAGCTCAGACTTAGAGTATAAGTACAATAAGTGATGTTGTTGATGCCAAAACAGCCTTCAACCGATGTTCGCGTCCGGTACGCTCGCATAGGCGAGGTGAGGTAGTTAGTCCTGACGCAGACGTTGAACAAAAACTGGAATTTCAGTGGAAAAAATGTGAGGCTTGACGGGACTCGCGGTCCGGACTACGGTGAAACTAGATGCTTAGTAATTCGACAATAACGCAGAGGTGGCAGTGACGCCAGCTGTATTTCTTTCTTCGCCCACGACAGGGTGAATTATTCATCCTCTCGTCTCTCTTTTACCTGAAAAAGGAAACATCCTATCTTCAACGACCCTCTAAGATCTCCCAAAAATGTCGATGGAACAGCAAGCCAAAGCTCCACCGGACATGAAGAAGGTGGCACAATTTCTACGAAGTGGTAGCGCAGGAGTCAAAGTGCGGGTGGGTGCTTTAAATGGCAAGAGGATTGATTACTTCAAAGGTACACAGCAGCATATACTCTCAACATGCAAAGCTCTCCTCTGATCATACGGTGAAACACAGGAAAATCCGCGGTCAAGGCCCTTCTTTCACCAGCATACGCGAAGCAAAAGAACATGCCGAAAATAACAACGGAAACTGAAGCTCTGACCGTATTAAATGCTGTAAACGCATTCACGTTCTTCCTACGCGTCCAACGCGGTGGTCCTTCTGGTTCCTCTTCGTCTTCTCCCAAAAGTCTACAGATCATACAGGAGCAGAAATTTGCGCCGGATGAGTATTACGCGTGGTTTTACGACGGTTCGCAATGGACGACATACGCGGGTGGCATTCTCATGGTTGCTATCATGCTTGGAGGTGTCATGTTTCCTCTTTGGCCTCCCTCCATGCGTTTGGGCGTATGGTACCTTAGTATGTGCATGCTTGGCCTCATAGGACTATTTTTCGCTATCGCAATCGTGCGATTGATATTCTATATCATAACGGTCATTGTCGCCAGTCCAGGAATTTGGATATTCCCGCAACTATTCGCTGACGTTGGATTTGTGAGTACTCTCAAATCCTGGCATCTACAGCGAATGTTTCTCTGATAATATCTAACAGGTGGACTCGTTTATACCGTTATGGGAGTGGGATTTACCAAAGAAGAAGTCGAAGAAGAAGAAAGGAGATAAGCATAAAGACAAGACAAGCGATGCCGATAAATTGAAAAAGAATGGCGGGGCGTTTGTGGAAGAGGTCGAAGATTCAGGGAACTCTAGACCTCAAAGCAGATCTGCAAAGATTGAGGAGGTTGAGGACGAAGATGATTAGAGGTGCATTGCAAGCCAGTAGTGATCGTGCCGGCCGTCATCTTTCACAACATTCGCTTTGGATACGTTTGGCCGTGTAACTCACAGCTACGACTCATTTCTTTCTGTTGGTTCCAGCGTTACGGGAAACCGAATGAGGCACGCTAGTATCTTTCGGCGCATACTCTCCGGCCACTAATGGTTTCGTGGCCAGCTCATCTGATCTTGCGATATCTAGGTGGATTGTACTCGGTGTTTTTTCCTCAATTAATTCATTCACTTAACGTCTTATTTAAAATCAACCTTTGGTCTGTTGAATGAACCTCTAAATTGCAGGTCTGAAGCGAAACAATTTGACTTTGCAATCGCAGTTACCTTGCAATTTCAGAGAGCACATTACTTCTTGTGATAAAATTTCAATTTGAATTAAATAATAATAGTAATAGTTTTCTGAACGCGATCGGTCACATGGTTGGTTAAAGCTGGTTTTTATTGTGAACGTTCACCTCAGAATTCACCAGCTTTCACCAATATTCATCATGGACGTCGTGAGCCGTACATGCTTGCTCAGTCTGGTCAATCATAACTTACAATGTGCTGAATGTATAGGATTCGACTAACCTGATCAGCTACTTCGACGTCACCGACGACCTCTTTCCATGGCACAACGCACGCGTTCAAGAAATTGAACAACGCCGAGCCATGCTGGATGATACTCTGCTCTATGACATTATGCTTACGCTTGGAGGAATACGGGAGTCTGATACACTCTACCCACCAATTGATGTCCCTGGTTTGCATAGGCTTCTGAACGGGATCTCCGAGTCAACCTACGATGCGCTCAAGAAAGATTGTCTGGTCTACTTTCTGCTCAAATGGTATGGAGATGGACGAGAGAGGAAATTTCAAAGGGACCGCCTTATTCCGCCACAGTTCGCGCAACTGGCAGAGGCGTACTGGTGTTTAGATGCAGCGGTGAATGTACCGGTGCGTTTTCTCTGTCTCTTTTAGGAAAAGTCATTCTCAACGCGCGAACAGATGGCTGTATCGCTACTGTCCGACTCGCGGTTGAATCAGGACTATTCCTCGAAAATTTTACAAGCTATTTCCACGGCAGCTAACATTGATCCGCATCCGCTCATTTTCAGATACATCCGTACCGCGAAACCACTGCTCACTGAATTAGATGACTTGAGCCTTTATTTGGTTGCCCTTGCTCACCACAGTCTCTTTGAAGCATGGCAACTCCAACGATCTTTTAGCGACCTCAATCTTGCGCGTTCCAAACTGCTCAAAAAGATGCTCGAGTGGTGTGTGTCGCGTATGTCCTTGCCATCCCTTCTTTTTTGCTATTACCGAAGTTGATATCCACAGCGAATCTCAAAACGACTGCTCTCACACACTTACTCACCATGCCACTTACTCCATTCGAAGAATCCGTTCTTCACTCTTACGCCAGCTTTCCGTCTATGACTGTAGATTCTACAGAATCTCCTTCCTCCCTCGGTCTAGCAGCCCTCCAAAATCTTGCTTGTACGCGTCTCATCCAAACGGGTCAGTACGCAGATGCGATTAAACTCCACCGACGATTCTTCTCCACTGCCGCTTCAAATTTTACATTGTCCTTGGCTGCAACTAAAATGGTCCAACAGCGCAAGGATATGATCGAAGGTCTCTACTCGACTTTGCCTTCAGTTGAACGGGCTTTGCTAGATGCAGAGCTACAAGGAACTCCAATGTTCAAAGTGGCAACTACAACTATCAATGTCAACAATGATGATACGGATATGTCAGATTCTCAAACCTGGGAGGAAATTCGTGCTCAGGATCTGTCAAGTCGCGACGTTCATATGAACGGAGTGATATCTACGACCTCTCCAGACGTTCCTCGGGCCAGCGGAAGCACGTTATCAATTCCTTCGACCTTCTCTACCGCTGTTCCCACTCTCAAAGATGCACATATATCATCGAATTCAGTTGCAAAGGTCCCATCCTCTTTCTCTCTCACCAGCTCAGCTGGTCCCGGGAACCGCGAAAGTCTCGCATCTTCACGCTCAGGTGTTCCCCGATTTGGTGGAGCCCCTCCGATCTTACCTATATCCAATGGTGGTGGCGACTCCAGTATCACCCTGAGCTCAAGTTTAGGATTTGGCGGTATACCCAGCTTGAGTAGCAGCAGCACAACACACAACTTGAATAGTGGAATCAACCAACCTTCTGGTCGAAAGAGTCTTCCTTTCGGTTCCTCAAATCTCGATTCTCTTGGTGGTGCTCTTGGTTCAGCCTTGTTCTCGTCCTCTAAGCGAAAGCCCAATGCGTTCTATACACCACCCGTCATCAACAACTCGCCGCTAACTAATCCATTCAGTGTCGAGGATCCAAAACCCGAGCTCGGAGGACCATATCGTCGTTCAACTACGGGGAGTCACAGTCCCGAAAGGCCTCCTTCACAAAACGAGAAACAAATCCGCACCGGAGACAAGCAGCAACAGAATCCGGAAGCCAGAACCATGGAAGTTGACGGCGATGGTGGAGGGTTGGATTACCCTTTGTTCGGCAGTGTAGAAGCGTCTATCCCCGTGAGAGATAATAGTAAAGCAAACGACAGCGCTTACAATGACAACCTCCGGACGTCTCAAAAGCGACCTCCTGGGGCGTTCACCGACGATGAAGACGAAGACATGATCGAGGATGTGATCTCTCAACCTCCACCTCCTCCACAAACGCGTTCCCGAAAGAGCATGGCAACTGCTTCCTCAGACGCTATTGCTAATACCTCGGCCTCTGCAAAATCCTCCACATCCATATCCGCTGCATCCGGCTCAACTTCAGCTCAAACGTCAAAATCAAGAGGTAATAAAAAACCACGACAGACAATTAGTGCAACCATGGCGAGCTCGAAATCCAAACGGCGCGTGCCAGGCGGGATGTTCGATGAAGATGATGACGATGAAGATGATCGTGATGCTCTTGATAAAGAGATTGAAGAGGATCAGGATCAGGTCGCGTCTTTGACTTCGGCTACCGCTACTCGTCGTACGACGCGTAAAACGCGCTCGTCGGTTGCTTCTGCACTGTCAAATGAGGAGTCTGGGCCCAGGAGAAGGTCTTCGAGAATCTCCATGTCCGGAGAAGGTGGGTCCGGGGGTGCCTCGAGTAAAAGAGTGACTAGAAAGTCTACGGCTAATACTAGTGGAAAGAAGAAACAGCGGTAATTTATTTGTATATTTAAAGGCAGGGAAGCGGGTTTTGTTCTGTGACTCGATTATATCTGTGCTGTGGCAAATAATATTCATAACCAGGTACTTGACATGTTCGTCCATCATGCTATCCCTTCATATGCAAGACCGAGCAATCTTCCAGTTCCCTCTATATCATTCCCCATCGCGCGCGAATTTCATTCTCTTGCGGACCAGGTGGGCATTTTAAAAAAGTGACGATATCTGATTCCCTTGTATATATCCGTGTCCCTCCGTGTTGCCACCGCGATACCTTCGGCCTGCATTGTAGACAATTCATTACATAGATCGCCACGCGACAATCGACATAGGTTGAATACACGATAGCACATGCGTCTTCAATCTTCACCTTTCATATATCCTACCGGACATGGTTGACAGCATCGTTGTTTTCACCAAGGGAAATTTCCCTGATCGTCCGAAGGATCTCCATAATCTTGTCAACAATCATGGAAGACGGACCAGGGTAGATTTCGCCGACTGTCTGCCGATACGTTAGCGAACAAGTCTCTGAGAGGGCTCGTATAGTATTCACTGGGGGAAAGCACTCATGTTGAGGGGGGGATCGGAAGAAAATACTATTGAAAGGTTCTTGTAAGTCACCAATTAGAGAGTACAGTTGAAAACATCATATGGAATATCCCAGGGGCAGCTGAAAAGCTATTCCATATGACGGATATTCCACAAGGTATAAACAGGTTTCAATCAATTTTTTTAGTCTCAATTTAATATCTACACACTGTCTACATCATTGTTCTTTTACTTTGAGCTGAAAAACTGCGTGATACTGATCTGCTGCTTGCCTTCCTCCTCTTCTCGCCGCAATTCTCCCCGAAACTTGGTAAGTAACTTACTTAAACCTAGGGAACACTCCAAGTCACCGCAATTCATGCAGATTGATCCCAAAAACTGAGCTGCCTCCAATGCCTTTGATCGGTCATAGTAAAAATCTTCTTCTTCCTCGTTGTCCGAATCCTCCCCTGAGTTCTTTTTCTGAATGTACTCCACAATCTGCTGAAGACCCTTCTCTCCATCTGCAAATTGATCCATTTCCTCTGAATCTGCATCTTGTTGCTCAATAAGGGGATTGAGGATATCATCGAGTGATGGGACATCGCCTTTGATGCAGTTACGATCCGTCAAGCGCTTGAGAGATACCATCAGCTCCTTCTCAACCTGTTCAAGCTCTGGGCTGTGTGGAAACTTAGATTCCGTTCTCGACGAAGCTCCATTCGGCGAGTTAAGCGTAACCGGCATGATGGCTTTAATGGCGTCAAGAGCTTTCTTAGAATCACCCTCTGCATGCATCACTGCATCAAGCCCAGCAGCCCAGTCTTTTTGGTCATAAGCAACTCCAAAAACACTCCTCAATTCGGCTTCAGCATCAGGAAGAGTCCAATCCGATTTGGCAAAGGTCAAGATGACATTCCAGCCAAGTCGAAGAAGAGTGTCATCAGTCTGGGAAATATCTAGCATCTCGACATCTGACTCGCCGTCATCTGAAGGCTCAGGGGCATCTGAATCCACAAAAATGTCCTCCCACTCTTCGTCATCGCAAGGAGCAATCCCAACGTGCTTCCAGCAGTTACTGATTGTCTCTGGAGTCACTTCGTCCCAAGCTTCCTTCAAGAGCTTCATTGCGGAAAGAAGATCAATCTTGAAGATGTTGTCTTCGCCAGCATCATCAAGATCTAAAGCATGAATTGACAGCTTGTTACGATATCTCGCCTTCACACAGCGTATAATACCCCCGTCATTTGGCTGCACATGTGATGTCAAGTTGGGCTCGAAATATTCAAGATCAATGTTACGAGGCTCGTAGCTAATGTAGTGTCCCGAGAAATTGTCGAGGGTAAGGCAAATGTGTCGATTCTGTTGCCTCATCCTCTGATCAAGACCGCGAAGCCATCTGAATGCAAAGGTCAGTTGTTTGAATGCTTGATGAAAAGAATGAACAGCTTACTCTTCGAACAATTCCCCAGTCATCCATGCCTTCTTATTGGCTCGATAGTAGATTGAGGGTCTCATTCGCATGGGATCTTTTTTGTTGAAGCAACGTGGCTGTTTTGACTTTCCGATAAACATCAAGGGAAGCTTTTCTGTTCCAGTTGAATTGGAGCAGAAGGCAGCGGTGATACGGAACTTGTCAAGTTTTTTTCCAGGCATTGGTGCTGCACACAAGGAGCGATCTGGAGGATTGTTCGGGAAAAAGCTGCTCTCATCTTGATTGAAGCGGTCTTCAGGGGAATATTGCGCTAGGATTCGACGCATCCGGATACGCTCAGCCTCAACCCGTCGAGGATCAACAGAGCCAGCTTCACCATGACAACGTCGCTCCTTGAGCTTATATCTGTTCGATTATTTTTTGAGAAATGCTAAGAAGAGAATATCAGGTGGATAAGCACATACACTCGCTTATATGATGCAAGCCACCCAGTTCCAGTCAGCTTTTCCTCTTCAGGCACTTTGAACAGAGCCTCCAATCGCTTCCGCTTCTGAATAAGCATTGGACCTGTGACAGAGTTTCCTCGACGAAACTGTTCCTGATGCCAGAGGTAAAGAGCTTCCTCAACATCCGGTCGGGTGACAACACGGGCCCGTTTTTCTGAAAGAGCATTGGGATTTGCATTAATACGTGCACGAAGCTGATCCTTGTTCTTCAGCTTCTTTGAAAGAGTGCTTTGTGTGAACTTGAGAATGCCTGAAGGACGAGATGCAAAGTATTCAACAATATCTTTTTGAGTAGAATCTGGGTGTGATTCAGCGTGATTGACAACCTGGAGCCAGTCAAAGAGAGTCAAATCCTCTTTAGGCTGACGCAAAGGTTTAGCAGTTGTACGGGGGGCATCTGCCTTGCGATGAGGCTTCCGAGGCTTTGTGTTGGCTGGTTTCTTGGTGTGAGTGCGTATTTTTCGAGTTTTCTGCTGCATAATGGGTGTAGGAGACCATGAAAACAGGGTTGGTCATTTATTTTGAAGTGAAGCTGTTATTGTTGGCTGAATTCGCTAAACCAAACAATGTACAATGGGGGATAAATAACCAAATATGGCTACAATACCAGTTATAGTGATAGGTCCTATGGAATATCTGTACCAAAAATCGTATTCCATATTCCGGAATACGGTTTCATGGAATATCCCCGCCTCCCAGCTTGGGGGAGGGTCTATCCTTATTCCATATCATGATTATTCCATCTGATGTTATTCCATGTAAGATTTTCAACTGTATATTTTTAGGAGAAGAAAGTTTCATCACGAGCTCTTCCCTCAATTCAGGAGGACAAAGTTAAAACAAGGAGAGATATCACGGAGTGACCTTCAAAAACAAACATTCTCTGTTTTACAGAGGGAGAACTCACTGAAGACTCACTGAAGAACTTTCAAGTTAGCGTTGAGCATGATACAAGAATGTTTCTATATCCTATTCTATCCTATCCACAAGACGTCGCCAGAATTTCGAGTTAGAGACCGGACATCTTCCTGGAGAGAAAGGCGGAAGTCCCGCTCGGACCAAGCTATCAACACCTCATACGCCCAGTAAATAGAGGTAATAGCCTATGCCATGGGGGGGAGGATGGCATAGGCTGTTGCTATTCTGATCCGCTATCCGTCTATAGCGCAATAAAAGCTGGTTAAATAGTGCGAAATTTGGCAGCATACGGGACTCGGATTTGATTCCCGTTGATATCCGAGCCCGCCAGGCGCATCATCAGGCGCCTCCGTATCCCGCAGTCCCACCTCTCCAGCCCGCCTGATGATGCGCGCTTCCGTCTCTTCACTATTGCTTGTTACGTGGAGGAATCTCATTATACTCAATATAAATTGTTCAACGACCATTGTATTTGTACGCTAAGAAGTAAGAATGTATTCTATGAGAGAAGAAAATAGTACTAGTTTATCCCCGCCCTCTTCGTTGTTGCCAAAAGCACCAGTTAGCTAGCGTCCTCCTCACTGTCACTTCCGTCGCTTTCGTCAGTGTCTTCACTGCTTTGAATTCGTTTTGGAGGCAGACTCTTGGCAACACGAGCCTTCTGTTTCGCTGCATGATGCATACGCTTCGGGGGTGGGGCTTGACTTTCACCGTTGTTGTTGTTGGCATCTGTGTGGCGTCCACGCTTCTTCCCTTTGTCACTTCGAACTGCTCGTACTTTTGGTACCTGCATCTGCATACATTCCCCATGCTCCTTGACTTCCTCCGACGACATCTTCGACCAACAACACGCCCCAGACTCGAGTGCAGCATGGAGGGCGTCCAGGGTCTTGCGATCCTTTATGTCGAAAGGCTTGATAGGACCGTTAGCGTCGATGAATAGCTGCGAGTCGGGGAGACCAATTAGCTGAACGTGGTGCTTGTCAACAATACATGAGTGATAGTTGGCGTAGTTCATGCTTGCTGATTTGTCTTTGAGGATATAGCCTAAAGATTGTTTAGTAGGAGAGAATACAATATCAAGGAAGTACTCACGAAGTGATGAAGCAATCATAACAGAGCATTGGGATTGGATTTGCACGACCGTAGCAGGCTTTTCTATACACAAAGAATTAGATGTAGTAGATATATTATCATGAGAAACGTACCTTTCTTCGCAGTCCAAAGCTCCAGTTCCAGCAGGAGATCCCACATTGTTGTATTGAGGTGGTGGCGAACGAAGTCTGCAGTCTTATTCCCTGCGACAAACCAGGCAGGAAACCCTTTGTCGTCAGAGGTACCAGGGCAGAGAAATCCGAATCCCACAGCGCCAGTTCGAACATGGAGCACGTCAAACTAATCTATAGGAATCAAGTTTCAATGGCAAAAGAAATGAGCGACATACCTCTTTTTTCACGAGCCGAGAGAATGCAGAATAGTCCTTCCCCGCTGAAAGATTGGTTGGTCAAATACCGCGGATCGAAAGCAGCCGTTTTTCTTCGACTTCCCGTTTTGCCTGTTCAATTTTGTCATCAGAGATCATGAGGAGTGCTTCGTCTTCATCGACTAGCTTCCGGAGTGCAGGAGCCTTCAGCTTGCCTCCAACAGGAAGACCTATGGTGCACTCAGCCAATGTTCACGTAAAAAAGAAGGAAAGAGACACGTACTTGCATTGACCTCTTTAGCCTTCAAATGAACGAGGGCTTGCATTCTCCCCGGTGCCCTCTTGCGCTTGAACTTCGAGGCCATTGACATTAGACCTTTGAGATACTCCACAGAAACTGCATGCTTCTCAGCAAGACTGGCGACATTCTGTTCGAACTCTGTCGCTGTTAGGGCCGTGCTTCCGAGGAGGGGATGTAATTGCTGAAGTTGCCCATGAATGGTCCGAAGGCTTCGAAATACAATCGAAGTAGCCGAAGCTCCGACCGGAGCTCCGTGGGAACGATCGAAGTTCCGTGGGAACGGTCGAAATCCGAATGGACCGGAAGGTACGGAAGTCACGTAGGAGGGAAGCGAACCTCGATCCGTTTATTAGAACGGATCCTCACTACGCCGAGTGGTTCTGGAGAGGGTTCGGACGATTATGAACAGTAAGAAGACATAAGAAGAGTGAGGAGTGATTGGGAAGGAACCCTAGGCAACCCAAGTCGATATTGAAACTGAGGAATAGTGTACAAGATATCTAATCTTATATACAAGTAATCCTAATTGTTAAATAAAGACAATAAGTGAGAAAGATCCGAAATAATACAATAACGATGATTTCCAAGAGCGGACAGGCGTGGGAATGCATCGGTCATGCTGACCATGTGTCATGTGATGTATCCGAGGTTGTTCCGCGATTACTAAGTCAATGAACACAGTCCGAAGTCAATCGAGTTTCGAGAAGGGAATCGATACTGATCGGGTGATCGGGTGATCGATCGATCGATCAATCCGATCATTCCGATCGATCGATCGAATGATCGGAATATCGATATGGTTATCGATTGATTCGGAAGTCAAACCGGAAGGCATGGTGTAGCTTGGCATGTATATAACAGTCGCAAGCTTCAGAACATCATCCCTAGCCAGCATTGCCAACCTCTGCTTCTCTGCTTTGGCCTCGTTCATTGTGCGGGCCTGCACCGGGTCAAGTGTCCGTTTTGGATGTGGGCAAATGCTTTGAGTTGGAAGAAGCGGGTTGCGTTGGGCATGCGTGGTGGGTTCAAACGAGGTGAAGCCTGTCTTTGGTACAAGGACAGGAGCCAAGATACTGTTGGAAGGTGTGTTACTGGTGGAGGCAGGTGGATTTTGGTGGCCCAAAGCAGACACGCCTCCAGAAGCAGGGCTCAGATTGGAGAAAGAGTTGAAGGCATCTACGAGCATTGGGTCATCGAAGTTAATGGAGCTGAAGTCGAACTCATCGTAGTTGATAGAGCTAAAGTCAAACTCATTGTCGCCAGTGAAAATCTGAGAGTCAAGTCCTGAGCCAAGGGAAACATCAACACTCCCAGGGTATGGAAGTGGAGAGTTGTTCACATCGAATGGAAAGCCGTTCATGCAGAAGAGATGATGCGATAGGAGGAACCTAGGGAGGTTAGCTGTTTAGCACCAATAATTTTTCAGATCAACTTGCCAAAACAATGTGCTCAGGGAGTCACGCCTTTTGCATTGTGCCCGACGGACCCCGAGCATTGCAGATAACATACACGATATGAGCGCAAGGTAGATGTTGAGTACTCGACTATTTGAAATTCGTGGTTGTTGAGAAGTGACAAAGTGCAGGTGATCGTGTGATTCCCGAGATTTTTGAGCGGTCCATTACAACAACTTGACAAACACTTGGTTAAATGGTATTATTCCTTCCTTCCCCCCATCATCCTTTTTCACTCTTGCTACGCTTCTTGAAAATGACTGGTGAGTTCCCATTCCTCACACTTTCTTATTTAACACGAAATCCAACAGGAATACCAAAGCCACAATTCAGTCCCCTGAAAGGCACACCTGAAGGTGCGTCTAGTGATATGAAAAAGCTCAGATGCTTCAATCGAGCCTACATATCTAGGTCGAAGGCTCCGCGATCTTGAAATCTTGGTTGCACTGCATGGTATGTCTTTTACATTTACAAGCTGTCAACTCTGATCGTGAAAACTTGTTGCAGAAGTCACGCCAAAGGTAGCACAGCAGCCTATTGTTTGGATTGAGAGTGATGATGAGGATGGTCAGTCAGCTAGTGTTTTTTTGTAGCGTCGATTTCGTTTATTAACCTCTTATTTCTTCTTTTAGAGCAACTCATGGTGCAGATGGAGCGTTTGTCAGGTAAGTTTTACAATTTGTGGACATTGATTTACACATTGATCACCAATACGATAGTCAAACAAGACGCTTCAAGCTGCACCCCTCAGACAGACAAAAAATGCCCAGAAGACCAATGGTATGTTTTGCAGTAAGTTTTACAACAATTGTACTGACCACCATTCATTTTAGGCCTAGCTCTTCAATGCACTGGTATGAGACCCCTCTTCCTTCCAGGGCCTTGCCCGATCCTCCCAAATATTCTTCACCAAAACCTTCAACATCTCAGACAAGTTCAACGTCCACGGTTCCACCCGCCGCACGGGCTACACCTGGAAGACAGGGTATTTTCAATGCATATGTGGTATATTCTGGACGTACTCCTTACTTTTATACTGACTGGTAAGAATTACTGCTTTTACTTCAACGTCTGTATGTGACGAAAATTTATCAATCTAGGCCGGCTGTGAAGCGCATGCTCAATGAAGATAAGGACCTTGTTTTCAAAGGGTTTTACACCCTGGAGCATGCCGAGGAAGCTTGGTATGCGGCATGCGACTCAGGTGTCATCGTTGCAATACAGAACGGTACTGGAAGACCAATCTGGAGTGTCACTGAGGGTGTTAAGCCTGCGGTCTATAAATCTGTGTAAGTTTTTCTTTCCGATTTCCGTTTAGCTTCTCAATTTTTTTGACAGGCACGAAGCAGTAAAAATCGGTCTAGGGTGGGGTGGTGGGTACTTGAAGGGATGGCACAATGAAGCAGATGCCATTGAGGATTGGAATGACAAAGCCCGAGCGCGCCCCTCCTGTATTGTTACAATGCCCGACCCCGCTTTTTTCTTGTAATGTTGTTTACTTTGTACTATTCGCCACTTGTATTCATATTTGCAATCAATATTTATATACATTCTTTACTCAAACGTACTCAAATGAACTGTACTCAACTAGTCCGATCAGTGTGATTGCCTTTTTCGTATATTAGACGCTCAGTCACTGTCAGCGACTCGATAGCTTTTATACTAAGGCCAAGCGTCATGCAGAGAGAATAGACCAAAAGATAATGGATAATGTGGGAGGAGTATGCCCTCAGATACTTGTCTAGCTACAGAGGAGAATAGACGAGATCAGAGATAGAGACTACTCTAAGAAATGCCCTATCTTATATACATATTCTGAAATGAACCCATGGGAACTATCTCACGTCATAACTATGAGGCTATACAACGATCTGTCAAAGGTTGACAGACATGAGAGAATTCTCACACTGTCAATCTGTCAATAGTCTGACAGACATGAGAGAGTTGTGTTGACAGCGCGGGAATGACAGTCTGTCAACAGTTTGACAGACATGAGAGAAATGCGTTGACATTGCGAGAATGTCAAGGTTGTCACATGTATGTAAATAAAAGAAAAGGAAAAGATAAAAGTAAATAAGATAGACAAAAAGAAATTGAAAAAGAGTCAGTTCGTAACATCACCCTCTCCTTAGGGCACGAGTTCCACGATGTGCTTGTTGTAAAAGAAAGTTTTCGGAGGGTAGTGAAGCGAGATTGGGTTCTGTGTCGGCAAGAGGAAGGGGTCGAAACAATTCTGTAGGGAATAAAGAAATAGGGATTTCAATTCGACGAAATATTGCGGGTTTTGGTTTAGTCGGATTCTTTTCATGGAATTCCTTGAGCAATTGGTCAACATTTGTAAGATTTGACCGTGGTTCCCATGTCTGCTCATGTGAACCATATCCCTTCCATTGGACTTTATATTTGATTCCTCTTCCTACTTTCTTCGAGTCAAGGATTTCTTCTGCTTCAAATTCTTCTTCTCCTCCTACAACAACAGGAGGCGGGCGTGTGTTTCGGGGTTGTGTAGGAAAGCTAGGTTCTTTATACGGAGTGAGAAGAACTTCGTTGAAAACATTGTGTACATGTTTCCATGTACGTGGGATTTCCAGTTTATAGGAACTGGCACCTATCTTCTGCTGGATCATAAACGGTCCGTACCTCTTGTCACCTAATTTCTTCATTGGGCGATCTACCGACAGGTTGGTTCCTTCTAGCCACACCTTGTCACCAACCTTGTATTCTATACCCTTCTTCCTCTTTCCGTCATACTGCCTCTTCATCTCTACCTTTGCTTTCTCTAAAGCTGATCCTACTTCCTTTCGTATCTTCTTCATTCCATCTACAAAAGCTTGTACTGAGGGGTTGTCCGAAGTCATTTGAGTTGCCGTGCCTTTATACGGGTGTCTTCCTGTATCTGCATAGAAGGGAGAAACTTTCGTCGCTGAATGGACCTTGTCATTATAGTTGAACTCTGCCAGGGGTAACCATTCGTGCCAATTATGTTGTTGATAATTAATAAACAAACGGAGATATTGTTCAATCTCTTGGTTTGTTCGTTCCGATTGGCCGTTCATCTGTGGATGGTACGCTGTGGTGAAGTTCGCTTCAATGCCTAGAAGTCGATAGAGTTCTTTCATGAACCTCGAGTGATACTGTGGTCCTCGATCATGAACTATCTTGCGTGGAAGTCCATGGGTGGAGAAGATGGAATCTCGATAAATCTTTGCCATTCCTTCTGAAGTGACTGTGGTATGGGTTGGTACAAGTCTCAGTCTCTTTGTGAAGTGGTCGATGAAGATTGCAATCGCATTGTAACCTCCAGATTCGGGAAGTTCTCCAATCATGTCAGTACCAATTACTTGCCAAGGTTCAGTTGGAACGGTGTGAGGATGAAGATGTCCAATGGGTCGAGTGCGATGAGACTTTGTCGCTTGACACTTCTCGCAACCTTCCACATACTTTCCAGCATCTCGAGTAATTCCTGGCCACCAGTAATCACCAGTGACGAGTTCTGCTGTTTTGTACTGTCCAGGATGTCCTGCAAGTGGTGAATCGTGGTACTTAGTAAGGATTTTGGACCTAAGTACTCTGTTCTTTGGTACATAGATTCGTCCTTTCCACTCAATAATCCCTTCAGTTTCTTTCCACTCAGGGTTTTTGGCATCGAGGTTATCCTTCACAAGTCGATCAACGTGGTTTCGATTCTTTTGGATTTCCGACAGGAATACATCTTCTGGTGAGGAGATGTTGAGGGCGCGAATGAAAAATTCTGGCTTTAGAAGGACGATGTTCTCGTTGTCCTTTTCCCCCGTCTGAGGACCTGTCATCCTTGACAGGATGTCAACTTTTGTCATTGTCTTTCCTGGTCGATGGACTAGATTAAAATTATATTCCGCAAGTTCAAGAACCCATCGAGCTTGTCGTCGATTTTGTTATGATCATGCACGGTCGTAGGCGATATGTTGGATCGCGGACTATAGGTCCGCGGGGTAAAAGACCGAACACCGAGATAAATCCCAGTGAGGGTGAAGTGAACCTACGGAGAGGTCGTCGGACGTTGACGCTACTATTGATAGCATCCCCGACATGTCGATGTCCGAAAGCGAGGGTAAGGTAATTCTGATCGCGGGAGAAACTCACGCGATCGTACTTAAGATGAGGTTGAGTATGAACTCTATTTGAATACACTGTCGAAGTGCGCTATCAAAGTCGATATTTAAACTAAGGACCAACTATTCTACTCTCGTAGCTTTATACTGTAGTCGCTACCTAAGGGTCGCTAAGCGATAGTATCCTAGAATAGTATGGTCGAACATGTGGAAGATAAAAGGAGAAAGTATAAAGGAAATGATATAAAAGGATATATAAGAAGTCGGCTAAGTGTGAGGGATATAAAAACAAAGTGTAAAAGGATCGCGGAGGTAAGCTCCGCGACGGAAGAAAGTAGGGAAGTCAAATACCGTAAAATGATCATCGGGACCGCGGGAGTTGAACTTGGCATGGTCGTAACAGTGCCCCCCCATTAGGATCGAGCCCTCGAGATCCTGAGTAATGATGTGACTAAAAATAGATGTGAATGATTAGAAGTAACGGCGATCAAAGTAAAAATGTGATGTGATGTGAAAATTGAAGAAGAGTGAAAATTGTAAGTTGAAACGGCCCTTAAGTCGCGAAGCATAAAAAGATAGGGCTGTTGCAAAAAGTTTTGACAAGTTCCCTCCCTTCTTAACCATCATGTCCACTACCTCCAACGACAACGAGACTATCCAGCAGCGGCGTGAACGAATCCTGCAGGCTCAGGCTGCACGACAACGAGCCCGGGAGGAGGAGATCGCAAGGCAGGAGGCAGAGTTCGTGGCGGAGATGGAGAGGATAGAAGCGGAGGAAAAAGCCGCGCAAGAGGCGGAGGAGAAAAGACTAGCTGAAGAACAATGGATCGAGGAAGAAAAACGCCAGGCAGAGGAGAAGAGAGTAGCAGAAGAAAGGAGGATAGCTGAGGAGCAAAGAAAGAAACAAGAGGAGTTAGCAGAGAAGAAAAGAAAAGAAGAGCGTCGAATCGCGGAGGAGCGGCGAAGAGCAGAGGAAGTCGCAGCACAAGCGGAGGATGCGCGAGAGAGTAGCGCAGCTTATGCCAAGTTGATGGAGGAAAACCGGGTCGAACGGGAAAAAGCTGCGAGAGAGTTGGAGCAGAGAACGAAACCTAAACCCCGCACTGTGGATGTGGTAATATCTCCGCGACCCTCCGGTTCCAAAACCAAAGTCTTCATGTCCAAGTCGGTGATCTCCGATGATTCGGATGTTATAGATGTCGACCAGGAACAAGTAGAAACTCCGCGAGGGGTGAAGCAAAAACGTCCGATCAAAATGATCGCGCAGGTGAGTGGTATTTCTTTTTTGAAATTTGCATTTTAAGGCGCTCCCAATTAGAATGATATTGCTCCGGATCCAACCAGCGACCACGACGCGGATGAAAATGACAACGAAGATGAAGAATCCCCTTCCCAACCTCGTTCGGCATGCACACGGTGCGTGTTGCTCGGCAAACCCTCGTCCTGTAAACCCCAATCGACGCGGCGAAAAACTCAAGCATGCGAGCCTTGCCATGTACAGAGGCAAAGGTGCAGCTGGATCGGTGAACACGCCTCTCGGCGATCGCGTGGAAAACGGGCCAAGGTGGAGGACGAAATATATCAAGGACCTGCCGCGAGAGTTGGGGAGAGAAGATTTGAAGGACCGGGGATCGCGGAGCAGTTAGCCGCGATTGTTGGGCAAAACAAAGACCTGATCGATATCGCCCGCCGCTCCCTCGATCTGCAAAAACGAATTTTACATTTACTGGTAAGGCGGGAAAGAAGAGAAATTGCAAGAGAAGAATTAGAGGAAGAAGAAGAAGTGTCGCGACGTAGGCGGAAGCGACGAAGGGAGGCGATCAACGGCACAAGCACGAGCACAAACCTGAGTGTGAGTAACGCTCAACACACACAAAGGCTAAAGGAATAAATGATCTCAGCGACTGTGATAGCACGAAGGGCCAATCACAAGGGTCAGATAAGGCAAGCTAGTTCCCAAAGACCAAGTCAATATTGAGTGTAAACGAAGATACAAACACGAACCTAGTTCCCAAAGACCAAGAGGTCGAGATAGGGAACTGGTAGCTGTCTACTGTACTATATATACGAATCTGAAACAATGGGAACCGAGGTAAAGGGACAAGGGTAAAAGAACAAGGAACAAAGAACAAGAGCGCGAGAGTGGAATAGTGAAGAACGAATGAGAAGTAAGAAAAGAACAATAAACTAATGACAGCGCGAGAGTGAGTGGTCAGATGAACGATGAGTAATGAACACGGTCATGTGGTTACTAGAGCATGTGAAAATGAAAGAAAGAAAATGATGTAAGTACTTGGTTGTCACGACAAGAAGAAGATGGAGAAGGAGAAGAGGATGAGGAAGAATTAGAGAATGAAGAAGAGAAGAGAGCAAAGATCCGGGAGGGAAAAAAGCGCGCGGAGTAATACTCCACGAAGAACTACTTCAAATATTCTACTTGATTACTCTATCTTTTGTATTTTTTGTTTTTCTTTTGTCGATGATGTTTTGGTGTTGTGAATAATAGTGTGTGTTGGGTTCTTTGGTTTGTTGTTGGGTTGTATAAGTAAGGAAATGGCGAAAATGAGGATCGCGGGGTTTTCGGAACAAGGAGGACTTGTGGTATATAAGTAATGGATCGTCGCGACGATAATCGCCGCGGGAAAAAATGGATTTTGAGAGAATCATGGTTAATAAGTAAATGAGGTGAGAGTCATGATGGAAATGATGAGGAATGATAATACGTAAGAGACATAGGTAAGGATCATAATGGACCAGGTTTGTGAGGGTAACGGAGGTGGAAAGCTGGGACAAGTTCGTCCGCGTGAATTTCGTTCGCGGCGACCCAGGAGAATTCTTCGTCCGTACCTTCGTATCCTGCCCAACGGATATAGTATCGCAAGGGACATTTTTTGTACCGCCGATCCAATTTCGAGTCCAATACTTCCGCGATGTTGTATTCTTCCTCGCCGTTGACCTCAACAGGAGGCGGCGGAGGTTGAATACGATCGGGAATGGTGTTTGGTGTGTATGGCTCTAGTTGGGATACATGAAAGACGGGGTGGATACGATTAAGGTAGGACGGAAGTTGGAGTTTGTAGGATAAAGTACCGACTTGCTCGAGTATGGTGAAAGGTCCGAGGTACTTTTCGGCGAATTTGTCGGTGGGTCGCGTTGTCCGGATGTGCTTTGCCAGCACATAAACCTGTGAATGAATAGGGAATTCAGGGTGAGTGATGCGTTTTCTGTCCGCTTGCTCTTTGTATCGAGCTTGCGCGTTAGTAATTTCGTCTCGGAGGAAGGAATGAAGCTCATCAAGATTAACCGCGAAGTCCATTGCTCGGTCAGAGCGAATGTCAATTTCGGGTCTTACCGTGATGTTTGGGTGATAGCCTTTGTTCGCGAAGAACGGAGATAAACCGGTAGAGGCATTAGGAGCGTTGTTGTACGCGAACTCCGCGATCGGTAGGAGTTTCGCCCAATCGTCCTGTTGGTATGCACAGTAAATCCGGATGTACTGTTCCAGAGTTTGGTTGACTCGTTCCGTTTGTCCATCGGCTTCTGGGTGATATCCTGAGGTGAAGTGAAGTTTCATAGAAAGAGCTTCGCCGAGAGCGCGGAAGAAGGCAGACACGAATTCCGAGCTGCGATCGGAAGTGACGTGGTTCGGAACTCCGTGCTTGGAGAAAACGTGATGGACGAATAGCTCCGCTAGTCCTTCGGAGGTAATTTTGTCGTTCGTCGGGATGAAAATACCTTGTTTAGAGGCACGGTCGACGACGACGAGAATTGCTGTATGTCCGTCGGAAGAGGGAAGTTGTTCGATGAAGTCCATCGATATTGAATCCCATGGTCGGGCGGGGACCGGAAGAGGTTTGAGGAGACCGTAAGGTCGGTGTCGACGGGGTTTGTTTCGTCCGCAAACTGTACAAGAGCTGACATAGTCGCGAACAAATTCCCGAATCTTCGGCCAGGTGTAAAGGCGTCGGATTGATTCGAGGGTCCGGTTCTGTCCAAAATGACCTGAAAGGGGGTGATCGTGAAAGTATTGTAAAATTTTAAGGCGAAGGTTAGAATGGTTAGGAACATAGATGCGATTGTCAAGTTTTAGCAGTCCATCATCACCTACTGTCCAACGAGTATTTGAATCGTCTTTAGCTAGGGCTAAGCCCGCGATTGCTTCCGGATCCTGTTCAATAGAATTGCGGATGGTGGAATGGAGCGACTGCAAGTCCATTACGATCGCAGCGCGAAGCGCGGGACCTTCTAGAAAAGTTGCTTGAAGTGAGGTAGTTAGTTGTTCATTGGTAAAGATAGGTCTGAAATTCTGCGGGTTAACTTGGGCGTAGCCGGTATCCCCCTCTTTAGGATAGACGTCCCAGCGTCTAGTAAGGGCATCGGGTTTTGCACCCAACTTACCCGGACGGAAGCGGATCACCATATTGAACTGGTGGAGGAACTCTGACCAGCGGACTTGTCGCCGCGTGAGGATCTTGGTGGTCGAGAAATATTCGAGATTCTTGTGGTCAGTGACCACATCAATCGCGTCGCCCGATCCTTCGAGATAGTGACGCCAAGCTTTGAAGGCCTCAAAAATAGCGAGGAGCTCTTTGTCATGAGTGTCGTAATTAAGCTCTGCAGCTTGGAAGGTTCGGGATAGGAAAGCGATTGGGTGAATCTCGCCGTCCGGTAGGAGGATCGAGAGAATCGCGGCTAGCGCGTAGTCCGACGCGTCGGTCTCAACGATGAGAGGAAGGTTAGGTTGCCAGTGTGCGAGGATAGGAGCATGAACGATGCTGTCCTTGAGTTTGTCAAAAGCTTCTTGGCACTCCTTGGACCATAACCATGATACGTCCTTTCGCGTGAGCCGCGTCATCGGAAGTACGATTTCGCTATAATTATAAATAAAACGTCGATAGAAATTAGCGAAACCTAAGAAAGATTGAACGTCCTTGACTTTGCGGGGAACCGGCCAGTCAATGATAGCTTGAACTTTGTCTTTCGACATCGTTAAGCCCTCCGGAGAAAGAATATAACCAAGATACTCGACCGTGTCGACACCCCATTCGCATTTGGCGAGGTTCGCAAACAAACGATGTTTACGGAGTCGACGGAGAACCTCGCGGACATGTTCGCGATGAGATTTCTCGTCGTCCGAGTAAATGAGTATATCGTCGATATAGACGATAACATTAACATCTAAAAGGTCAGCGAAAATATGATTGACGAAACCCTGAAAGGCCGCGGGAGCGTTAGTAAGACCAAATGGCATAACCTTCCATTCGTAGGAACCCCAACGGGTCCTGAAGGTGGTTTTCCATTCGTCGCCTTCCGCGATTCGAACTAGATGATATGCGTGAGTGAGATCGAGTTTAAACTTAGCTTTCTTAGGAGCGTCCAAAAGATCAGAAATAAGGGGTAAAGGATAGCGGTCTTTTTTGGTGATCTTGTTAAGACCGCGGAAATCTACACAAAGACGGAGTTTACCATCCTTCTTCGGAACAAAAAGTACCGGAGCCCCGTGAGGAGAGGTGGATGGTTGGATAGCACCTGTTTCGAGGTGCTTGTCGATAAACTCGCGAAGAGCTTCAAGTTCCTTTGCAGAAAGGGGGTAAAGGCGACCGATCGGGGGTTCGGCGCCAGGCTCCAAATCAATCTTGAGGTCGTAAGGGCGGTGCTCTGGCAGCACTTTGGAATCCACTTCGTCGAATACGTCGGCGAATTCCGCATACTCCGGCGGTAAGCTGGAAGTATCGGTATTCGTCTCCGCGGAGTCGGGTGAGGTTGAAGCAGCTCGCGCTGAAACTTCAGAATGGATCGCTCGTAGTAAAATAGGTTCGCATTTAGCGGCCTTACATGCGCGGTTGAAAAGGACCGCATTTACTAGAGCGATGTCGACTTCGGGATTTTCGAGCTTAGAAGCGGCCAATTGAGCGACCGAGGGATAGGTGTAGATGGGTTCAAAGAGGAATTTGTCCGATAATGGATGAGGTGAGGGGCGAGAGCGCGATTGAGAGGAAGGGCGCGAAGTCTTCTTCGATTGATTGGGGTGAGGCTGATCCGGCGCAGGATCAGTTAACTCCGGAGATATCTCTCGCGGAGTTGAGGACGTCGGGGTGAGGGACTCAACTTGCTTAGTGGAACGGAAAGTGATGTTTCGAGATACCCAGTCAATCAATGGATTGTAGCGGGTTAAGAAACTGTAACCTAATACAGCTTTGCAAGAGGAGTCGAGTGAGGTGACATAAAATGTCAGTAGTAGCAGCTCGCCAGAGGGGAATCGAACGTTGAGAGTGGTAGTCTCGACGATCGGCTTAGGGGACAATGAACCATCGAAAAGTCGGAGATTGATTGGAGGAATGGGAGAAGTGGGTAAACTATTTGCTTTTACAAAAAGCGAGTCAATAAAGCAGTCAGTAGAACCAGAATCAAGTAAAGAGATAAAAGATAGCGTCGCGGCGGAGGAATCGGAAGAATCGCCGCGAGCCGGTAAATCTAAAGTTAGCGATAATGTGAAAGATTGTTCGTCATAAGAAAGAGTGGACGCGTTGAGTTTTACTTCCCGCGTGGTACGATCTGAATCAACGCAACTCCCGTGTCGTACCGGGGTACAGGAGCTGCTGATCAGTTTTCCGAATCCACGGAAGTCGTCTCTACGCTCTCCTGCGTCTCTGCAGCTCGGCCTCGAGTCTCACGAGCCTTCTTCCGCTCGCAATCTTCAAACCTATGCTTCCCGCCACAGAAACCACAAAGTCCTAGTTTCTTCCGACGCTCCGCCTCGCTCGGGAGGAGTTTGCCGTCCGATCCTAGGTTAGCAGCAATCGACGATCGTGTCGATGCTGAACTCGTCGAAGACGAGTGATTGCCTCCGCTAGGCTTACCTTGTTTTCCCGATCCTTTAGTCGAGAAGGCCGCAGAGGAGGGTGATGGAGAAGAACTTGGCGGGTTCTTCGAGGATGTAGTCGACGCCTTCGAGAATGAAGTCGCGACCGTCGAACGGGCGTTTTCGCGTTTCCGTTCTTCTTCCCGTCTCCAGTACCGGTTGTCCACGCGAAGGACTTCTTTCCGGTAGTCCGCGAGATTAGCGGGCTCTGGAAGACGGGCCATTTCGTCTTTTATACGGCTTGCCAAGCCGCGTTGATATGCCCACTTAAGGGCTTGGGAGTCCCAGTTTGTAGACGCCGCGAGAGTGTTGAAACGGATGTTGTAAGTCCGTACGTTGTCGGATTCCTTCATCCTCAACGTCCCGAGTTTATCCTCGGCCTCTCCCTGTGCGTCGTACATACCGAAATTGTCCTGTAATTCCTTCACCAGCGACGCGAAGGAGGACGTCCAGGCGGGCATCTCCGTGAGATCCGGATCCAGAATGTCTGGCTCGAACCACTCCTTTGCGGCGCCACCTAGATAAGACAACGTATAGTTGATCTTCCTTTGATCAGTAAAATACGTTGGGCGGTCAATAAAGACCAAAGATAATGAAACGAGGAAACCTTTCAGTTTCCGCGGGTTAGAACCGTCGAAAACCTCCGGGTCCTTAACTTTTGACCTTGCGGTCTCTGTCGGTCCACAATTTTGATTCGTGGATAATTCGGTGATCGCACCCCCAAGATTGTCGAGGGTGCCTCTGAAGGTGGTAAACAGCTCGATGATGCGCTGTTCCGCAATGTCGGTGCGATTGCTACCTGGTCCCCCTGGAGGACTCCTAGAACGGCTAGGACCGCGAGAGCTTGGTGGTGATCCCGGTCCACCAGGACCTCCTGGTCCTCCGGGTGGTCCTTCGGGATCAGATCCCTCAGGGTCCAGGTCTTCCGGGTGGTCTGGTAAGTCAGGACTTACCTCCTCAATTTGCTCCGCGATCTCAGGTTCCTCCGGAACCTCAGCGGGGATGAGGGATGACGACTGATCCCGCGAAGGACCGGCTTGAGTAGTTAGTTGCTGACGCATTCTGTCAGCAAGGGTTAGCGTTGTTGGAGATGGGGGGATGGCCGTCTCCAACGTTGGTATCGCCGTGCGATTGCTACGCGGCGTTCGTACCGTGATTGGTTGCCCATCAGCGGTGTAGAGTACTTGGTACTCGAATTCGGCTTGGTCTGGTGAACCAAGAGCGTGAAGGTTTGATACCCGTACCGTTGCGGGTTGGCTCGGGGCTGGACCAAAAGCGTTAGTACGTCTACGGGGGAGTCCCGTTCCAGAGATTGACTCGGCGAACGGCGCGAAAGCCGTCGCGTTGGTAGCGAACGGATTTGCCACTACTGGCTCCTCCTGAACGTTGTCCGAGTCTGCGGTGTTGGTACGAGCACGTCTGCTCCTGGTATTGACCATTTTGGGTAGAGAGGATTTGAATGGAGGAAAAGGAAGTGAAAGATGATAGAATACGATGTGCCGGGTTTCAGTTTAAATATACTGTTATGATCATGCACGGTCGTAGGCGATATGTTGGATCGCGGACTATAGGTCCGCGGGGTAAAAGACCGAACACCGAGATAAATCCCAGTGAGGGTGAAGTGAACCTACGGAGAGGTCGTCGGACGTTGACGCTACTATTGATAGCGTCCCCGACACGTCGATGTCCGAAAGCGAGGGTAAGGTAATTCTGATCGCGGGAGAAACTCACGTGATCGTACTTAAGATGAGGTTGAGTATGAACTCTATTTGAATACACTGTCGAAGTGCGCTATCAAAGTCGATATTTAAACTAAGGACCAACTATTCTACTCTCATAGCTTTATACTGTAGTCGCTACCTAAGGGTCGCTAAGCGATAGTATCCTAGAATAGTATGGTCGAACATGTGGAAGATAAAAGGAGAAAGTATAAAGGAAATGATATAAAAGGATATATAAGAAGTCGGCTAAGTGTGAGGGATATAAAAACAAAGTGTAAAAGGATCGCGGAGGTAAGCTCCGCGACGGAAGAAAGTAGGGAAGTCAAATACCGTAAAATGATCGTCGGGACTGCGGGAGTTGAACTTGGCATGGTCGTAACAGATTTAGCTTTTGGGGTTTCTTGAAATACTGTAGGTTTGCGTGGTCTGTAAAGATTTCAATCTGTTCTTCGGCTCCAAGAAGATATTGACGCCAATCATTGAGCAAGTCCATAATCGCCATTAATTCCTTGTCATAAATCTCGTAGTTTCTTTCAACTTCATTGAGTGAACGAGATCGGAATGCTACAGGCCACCATTTTCCATCGACAAATTGAGAGAGACAACCACCATTTGCAAAGTCAGATGAATCAGCTTCAAGTCTAAACTTTCCATGATTTCGGGGAATGAGGAGGACTACTTCTTCACAGATTCGACGCTTGAGTTCGTCGAATGCATACTGTTGGGTCGCTGTCCATTCCCAGACTGCATTTCCAGTAAGTTTTGTCAATGGCTTGGCAACTTTGCTAAATCCTCGAATGAATCGCCTGAAGAAGTTACAGAAGCCAAGGAACTGTTGGACATCGTGTTTCTTCAATGGGGTTAACCATTCTCGTACAGCTTTGACTTTCTTTGGATCCATTCGAATCGTTCCGTTCTCAATGATTATTCCAAGGTATTCGATGGATTTTTTCTCGAAAGAACACTTCTCAGGCTTGAGGAAAAGTTTGTGTTCTCGCAGAATGTCGAGGACTCGATTTACAATTATGCGATGACTTTTCAAGTCATTTGTAAATACAAGTATATCATCCATGTAGACTATGACGTGTCCTTCATTTATCAAATCTCGAAGGATATGATTCATGAATCCTTGGAATGTCGCCGGGGAATTGGTTAGTCCAAAGAACATAACGGTTGGTTCAAATAATCCTCGATTGGTCCTGAATGCAGCTTTCCACTCATCACCTTCTTTAATCCATATATTGTTGAATCCCCATCGAATGTCCATCTTTGTGAATATCTTAGCACCCTTCAATTGATCAATAAGCTCCTGAATGAGAGGGAGTGGATATCGATTTTTAATCGTCATTTCATTCAGTTTGCGATAGTCTTGTATTGGTCTAAGGGTACCATCTTTCTTTTTGATGAAGAAGAATGGTGAGGCCATCGGGGATGTCGAGGGTCGAATTTGTCCGGTTCGAATGTTTTCTTCAAGGAATGCATCCAATGCTTCTTGTTCCTTCGGGTTCAAAGGATATATCTTACAATCGAGTGGTTTAGAACCAGGTGTTAACTCGATTGCATGATCCCAAGGGCATCGTTGTGGTAATTGATCAAATTCCTCTTGACTGAAAACATCCGGGTATTTGGTTATATACGGAGTGGAAGTGTCGAAGTGTTTTCGTGTTTCTTCTTCCGCCTTCTTCTCTGTCCATTTCCTGGAATCTACCTGTTCTTGCACATATCGATCCCAATCAAACACGAAAAGTCTCTCGCCGTCTTCAAGTACTGCTCTTGTTTGAATATCTTCAGGCGTCCAAAAGTGAGGATTATATCCGCACCGAGTCGGACATCGGTCAAAAGTAACTTCTGATTTAATCCAGTCAATACTTGGATTATGATGTCGTAACCAATCCAATCCTAAGAAGATATGTTGTTCGCCAAGGTTAACAACGCCAAATTGAATCCGTTCCGAATGATCTCCGATGGTTACGCGGACTTCAGCATATTTGGTTATGGAGCCGTTCTCATTGAGTGTTCCATCAGCATTGTAGACAGGTACTCAAATAGGTAGGTCTTTGGTCGGAATCCTATGTCGTTCAACAAAGTTTGCGTCAATGCATGAACCTGTAGCTCCACTGTCGACTAGTCCTTGTGTAACTATTTGTCGGTTGTCCTCTAATGTTTCGACAATGACTGGGAGTTTTAAGCTTTTTCCATGTGTTCCACGGACGTAGCTTTTCTTTGTCGCAAGACTTTTAACGGCTTCGACTGCGGTTTTCCAGTTTAATGCGCGTATTTCCATGACGGTTTCCTCCGAAGCTTCTCTTACTCGCGAGGAAGGCATCCATATCCTTAAAAGTATGACGGCTTTTGTGAGATCTTCTTCTTTCAGCCTTTGAGCAGTCCATTCTGCCGTGTTGGGTATGTATCGTATAGGTTTTTGTACTTCGGTTGGTTTATTAAATGTAGATGCGTGTTTTTCTACATTATCATACTTAATAGTGAAATCCAGTCCACTATCTACTATGTCCGAAGTATTTAAATTAGAACGCTCCGCCAGACCTATGCCTACTGGGGAGCTCTTATAAAACCCATACTGTTCACCCACGCGGTGAACGAATTCATGTCCATACCAGCTGGTAACCCTGGTACTACATCTACACTATTTACGTTAGTTTCTTCACTAACGTTGTCCGTTCTCTCGCTATCATAGTTCATAAGTTCTATGCTACGGACCGCGGCTCTGTTCTTCTTTGGGCAGTTCCTACTAATGTGGCCTTTTTCGCCACAGTTGAAACAAAGGCCATTTACCCTTGCTCGATCCAGGTCCATGGGTCGTCCCGAACCTCCAAAGGTCGTCCCGGACCCATCGCGTCTTGCTATTATGGGGGTAGATCCTACCACTCGAGGTCCTTCCCATCTCTTCTGCTCTTGCCTGCCATAGGCTTGTTGCGTGGATCCTTGACCACGACTTTGTCCTTGTATGCTGTTACCCCAGCTCATGTTGTTGTGTCCGCGTTTCTGTTCATCGTAGCGGCGGTGGATTAGATCATTGGCTGTGACGAGTTTCTTTAACTCGTCGTAGCTGCCAAACTCCTCTGTCCTCGTTCGGACTAGATCGCTCATGATGTTGAGGTTGACTGCTCTTTCAGCCAACTGAAGAACATATTCGCTTCTCTTGTCGTACCCCGCTTCCTTCAACAGGAGTTCAAACTCCTTGAAAAAGTCGTCGGCTTTCATACGACCTTGCTGAATGCGATTCAGCTTATCCATTGCCTCCTTCTTCTGGGAGACGTTAGAAAAACTGCACTTTAGTTCTTCTAGGAATTCTGCGAAGTCTACGTTCCAATCACCAGCGACTTCATCCTGGTGATCACTGGTGTATACTTCCGCCCAGTCATCAGCTCTGCCTCCTCGAATGTAGGACATTGCTACATTGATGGATTCGTTATCGTTATTGACCTGCTGTGTCCTTCGCAGGTCATGGATGTACGCAAGGAGTGTTCAGAGCCATGCTCGGAACTTGGAGGTATCTCCTGTAAATACGTCAGGTTCTTTAACAATGGTTTTTCGGGAGAATGAGGTGTTGGAGGTGGAGGTGATGGTAGCGGCGTTGGAGGTGGAGGTGATGGTAGCGGCGGTAGTAGCGGAGGTGTTGGCATGCATGGATTGGTTGGATGGGTCAGACATTTCTGAGCCGAGTTCAGTAGCGAATGAAGGAGTAGGAGTAGGTGATCCTAAATGGATGGTTGAATCCGGCGATGCGGGAGAGGGAGAGGGAGATGGGTATGGAAGTGAAAAATCCTGAGGTCTTGACGAGAACGCCAGGATAGGAGGGGCAGGTGCTTAGAGGTAGAGGCTCGTGTCAATTTATGTGTTAATCCAGAAGGCTGTCTACATTCGCTCCTCGCGCAACGTTGCCTTTCGGGTCAGAGACAAAAACACTTTATGCTCCAACGCCTACTATCGAATCTTCCGAAGAAGAAACTCGATATCCTGTTACTAGCCCTGATTTACACTCCTTGGTAGGAGTCAGGCACACTAGAGAGAGTGTTTTCCTCTCAGCACGGGTTGAGCCGTACCACAGTGTCTCGATGTAGGTATGTACTAACAAAGTGTCTAGGTCAATGCTGGCCTTAACACAGACGAGCTATGGAAAAGGAGGTGGACAATGGGGAAAGACGAAGGAGGTATAGGCTTGTTAGTGATGATATGAAAAGAATAAGTTTGCAACGTAGCGACGTCCGGTATCCAACCAAATGTCGAAGATTTGGGTCGTGACGGGTGGATCGATAAGGATCTCTGATCTTCTGTCAGCCACTTGATAGCTTTTATACTAAGGCCAAGCGTCACGCAGAGAGAATAGACCAAAAGATAATGGATAATGTGGGAGGAGTATGCCCTCAGATACTTGTCTAGCTACAGAGGAGAATAGACGAGATCAGAGATAGAGACTACTCTAAGAAATGCCCTATCTTATATACATATTCTGAAATGAACCCATGGGAACTATCTCACGTCATAACTATGAGGCTATACAACGATCTGTCAAAGGTTGACAGACATGAGAGAATTCTCACACTGTCAATCTGTCAATAGTCTGACAGACATGAGAGAGTTGTGTTGACAGCGCGGGAATGACAGTCTGTCAACAGTTTGACAGACATGAGAGAAATGCGTTGACATTGCGAGAATGTCAAGGTTGTCACATGTATGTAAATAAAAGAAAAGGAAAAGATAAAAGTAAATAAGATAGACAAAAAGAAATTGAAAAAGAGTCAGTTCGTAACAGTCACCTCCATTCAAACTACTGCAATGGAAAACCTCTTCGCAATTTTTGCGATACCTTGATATTACTTTTGTGTTTGAATAATTGTTATAGCTTTAAATAATTCAATATTATTTCCTGAAATTTTCTTCCAGGCAAAACCCCCATATATGGCATTCGCAACTTGTAGAATATAGCAATTTCTTCTGAATATTTTCCTGGGTCACAATGTTGTAAGTAAGAGGCTCTCCGTAACTAAACAGGCTGTGATAGAATAGGAGAGCCTAGAAAAAAAACATCAAGCACTCTCCTTGAATAATCCTTTGGGAATATGTGGCCCAAATTTCGGAAACTGTGTCTTCATTGAGCTGTACCAGCATGAGCTTTTTGAATGGAGCAAAATTGTTGAGCACATGTTCATTGATACACATAAGTCTATGTTTTGAGTCCTGGTTTATTGAGGGCATTTTTTTATGACTAGTGTATAGTTGTGAAATCCGAGCTGTGTCTATACAGTCTGTATGTCTATACGGTCTACAGATGTATGTAATACCTCTATTATCATTGGCAATTTTTTAATCGACTTAGTCTACTTACTTTTAATGCCAGAATTCTCAAACGTTGTTCTTTCATTGCGAGTGTAATGTTTATAGAACCATGAACAAGTTCACACAACTCGGTATATACATACATCATTCATCGCACATTTATCGCTTTCAGATTTTCAATCAGAAATCTCAATCGCTCAAAGCTCGAGTTCACAAAGGATCATTCTTCAGTAAAAACAAGATATATTATTGACTTGATCATGCAAAAAAAACCCAGCGGTCAGCTCGTTGATGGTACTGGACATGTCTACAAAGTTTATGCTAATGCTCAGGCCAAGCCTTTCCTTGAGCAAAAATTTGAAGTCCTCTAGATCCTACTACATTGCATATTGCCCCTCTGTTCTACCTCCGTACTTGAGCGGCGGGCCAACAGTGAATACATGAGACCCGCTTTCACCGTTTTGAACTGGTATGTTAGAGTGATGGGGCAAAAGAATTATCGAGCCTGAAGCGCAATTGGATACCAGCTTCAGGTCCCGAATGATTAGTTGTAGTGCAAATGAACTTGCTATAAGAATTCAATGAAAATTGAGCCGAGAATTTAAAAACAACTTACCACTTCGAAAAGCATTGACACATCGAGTACAAGACTGGTCGACGTTGACAAACTTTGTCATCATCTCCTGTCTGTCTCCCCCAAGGCGCTGCATTAGTGTGGTTGTAGAGACAAGGAGTTGTGTGCATGGGCAAGCACCACGGAACATGTTCTCTTCCCTCATCTAGGGGTGAAGGTGACAAAGCAGACATGTCTTCAGTGCTGAAAATCAGAGGAGATACAATGATAAGTTCAAATGACTTACCTCAAAGAAAGAGATGGGACCAAGTTTGACTCTTGAGTCGATAAACGCGTTGATAATCAAAAGTGAATAGAGGTCACATGTTCAGGTGCACCTTGTCCAATCGCATGGTCAAGTCCTCCTCAAAACTCAAAAGCCACCGTGGCTCTGGCTCCCGTCGTGTGCAACAATATGGCGGTGGAAGTACAAACCTCGTGGAACTCATGAAAAGCACCATCCACAAAGTCAATCGCACCCAGATTACCAGCCTGAAAGCCAAGCAGGAGGCTCTCAAGTCTAACGAGGAGTTCTGGTCGGAAAGGCAGGATTGGGATGGTGAAGGATTTGGCGATAGCATAGACGGAGATATGGAGCGTGTTGCGGATGTTCTTGAGGGATGGACCACTATGGATCATAGCAATGCAGGTGACTGGGAAGATATTACTGGTGATTTTTGGCGAACGGAAATAGGAAAGAGGTAAGTTCTCACTGTATTGTTACCATATCACTCTCTAACAAGAAACGTCCCAGGAAATACAAGGAATATCGAACGCGACATGACAGGACTGAACGCCGAAACAAACGTTTTGCTATGCAAGTTGAGCCAATGACAGGCGCGTACATGACCTGGTATGGAGCCCTGGGTGACGAAGGCGTGAGTGGAGGTGTTCCAACAGAGCTTTCAAGCGAGGCTAATAGTCAAACAGTCATTGTGGTTGACATTTTTCGTGAGTACTTTAGCATATGCTTTGTGTGAACTTTTGCTAAATTTTTCGTAGGATCTTTCTACTCAGCAATTCAAACTTGCGAAGACATTGATCCTTACTGGTCATGCAGCCTTGTCCGTAATGGTCTCTTCCCTTGCTCACCAGGTATCGCCACCGTTGGAATTACTACCCGAACTCTCGAAATATTTCGATTGCAGTCTCTCCGATGCCCTCGACTGTCAATCAAAGCCTTTGTAAAGTCACTATGTGATATACAAGGTGTTCCATTCAAGGCTTACCTCCAGGTTCAATTCTCTATCGCATTCGATGTTTATCTCAACGTTCTTGGTCACGTCCATGAACGTGTTCAAGCTGCCTTAGGGCGCAATTCCTCTGACTGGCGCTTGGCCAACGCATGTCCTTGCTGTCTTTGTCACGTCAAGGGTGAACCTGAACTCCAATTCCGACTTCTTGGAACCTGGGATGGCGGCAACTCTTTGAAGCGGCTTAGACGGAACGAAAGGGCTGAAGCCTTCGACCAAACAGATCTGCCACAGCTAGCCAAATCGAAAGAGTATACCGATACTCGGGATGTAGGAGGTGACTATTATCTTTGCAGGGAGGAGGTAAATCAATGGTCGAAGGAGGCAATCAAGGAGATGTCGGAGGGAAAAGCAGAGGACAGTGAGCCAAATCCTTGTGCTGAACGGTGGAAGAACCTCAGTGAAGAGCTGACAGCGAAGATGTGGGGAGTGTACGATGAGACCGGTGTCTTTCTCAGTCTCTGCCGACATAGCTTTGTGCTCCTGATTGTGGACATGGTAGCCAGCGGTGAACTGTACGTGGTTTTTTTTTGTATCGTATTTGACACTAACATCTTCTTAGTGCTAAATATCCTCTCGCTATTCTTAATCGCCTGTTCGAGGTCATTGGTGAGGGTATTGGTATGGGCTATGACATTGGATGTGCCTTTGGGACGACAGTCGCAAACAGTCCTCTCGGTGAAAAGGCGAAACACTTGCGATTCACCTCGTTGGTTAGTGCTTTCCATGGTCACGCCCATTCCCGGCTCTGCCAAACTTCTCACCTCGGCACTTATATCAAGGGACTGGGGATCGAGCATCTAGAGCAGTGCGAAACCTTTTTTTCAGAGTCAAATGAACTTGCATCAAGCGTCCGCCACATGAGTGTATTCCACCGCCGCCAAGCCATCGCACGGTACTGCTATCACCATGACAACCTCAAAGCCTACAGTCGACTTAGCAAGCTCCTCGTTGACAACTACAAGCAAGCCATGGACATTCAAGCCACTCTCCCCGCCCTTGCAAAGACAATGAGCGACTTGGGTATTCCATCAGTGGACACATTCAACCAATGGCTCGAGGAAGAGAAGGATTACCTCAGTGGGCTCAAGAAGGAGCCAGCAGAAGAGACCATTCAGATGGAATACTATAAGAAGCTAGTGAAACTTGAAGATGCGGAGTAAGTATGTATTCTTTTTTCTCTACTGTTTATTCTCTAAATACATCAATTAGGTTAAAGCTCGTTGCTGCAACCCGTGAATGGGTCTCCTACACCCCGGGCAACATCTCACAGGCCTTTGGCCGAGCTGACCAAACGCGTCGAATCGAAACCCTACGGCAGCATGCAATAGAAAACCGCAATGACCTCAAGAAGGAAGTTCAAACACTAGAAGTGCAACTTGGTGTCAAGGATCGGTGGACTTCAGGTTCGGAGGATTGGGAGAAGGCAAAAAAGATGGTGGTGATGGCGAAATATCAGAGGGCACTGGACAAGCTGGAGGGGCTGGTTGTTGCCCGACTGTTCGAGCTCACAAAGCTCAACATGTCACGTACTGGTATGTGATAATACCACCCTTTACTGTTATGCAGTACTCAAAGTTCTTAGGCTACAAGCTTCGGACACATATAGCCAACACTTTGAAGGCAAGGTCTCAGGCTATTCGCACAGCGGTCACTACGTATAACGACGCAGCAGCAGAACTTGGCCGTTGTCAGCGACTCGATAGCTTTTATACTAATCCAGGCGTCACACAGAGAGAATAGATCAAAAGATAATGGATAATGCGGGAGGAGTATGCCCTCAGATACTTGTCTAGCTACAGAGGAGAATAGACGAGATCAGAGATAGAGACTACTCTAAGAAATGCCCTATCTTATATACATATTCTGAAATGAATCCATGGGAACTATCTCACGTCATATCTGTGAAGCTATACAACGATCTGTCAAAGGTTGACAGACATGAGAGAATTCTCACACTGTCAATCTGTCAATAGTCTGACAGACATGAGAGAGTTGTGTTGACAGCACGGGAATGACAGTCTGTCAACAGTCTGACAGACATGAGAGAAATGCGTTGACATTGCGAGAATGCCAAGGCTGTCACATGTATGTAAATGAAAGAAAAGTAAAAGATAAAAGAAAAAGTATAATAAGATAGACAAAAAGAAATTGAAAAAGAGTCAGTTCGTAACAGCCGTCCTCAGTTGACCTGGGACCAAGTCATCGAATACTCGTTTCTCTCTGACTTCGACCTCCTCCGTGACGCTAGACGTGATGTACGCAGTGAGCTCTGGTCTCAACCAGCCGGTTGTCTGGCGCTTGACCAGTATTACAAGCTCTTGCGGGCCCCAGAAGAGATTCTACAACTCAACAAAGAAATTCGCTCACTTATAACGTACATACATGAAGAAACTGCCTATATCCGCCTCAAGGCTGAAGAGATACGTCAAACAGACCCCCTCCTTTCTATACAGATTATCAAGCATGGCTGGGAACATGGACGCTGCAATGAAATGCACCTCATACGACTGAGGAAGTTAGAGAAGATGCCAGGTTTTACAGGATCACTTACTCCAGGACACGGGGCGCTGTACCCACTAGTACAAGCTGCGATGGAGGCCGACGTGCAGTCTCAGTCCTCTACCCTCGATGACCGTGATGCCGACGAAGATGCGCCGCCACCCGACGAAGACCCTGATGAGGAGGACAATGCCCTCGCTGAGCTAATTGCAGTAATGCAGGTGTCTAGTGATTGAACTATCCATGTATTATGTACATATCGCAACAATACATTGTCTCTATTAACTACTATATGTGTCGCGTGGCAGGAGAGGGGCGGGCTGGAGAGGTGGGACTGCGGGATACGGAGGCGCCTGATGATGCGCCTGGCGGGCTCGGATATCAACGGGAATCAAATCCGAGTCCCGTATGCTGCCAAATTTCGCACTATTTAACCAGCTTTTATTGCGCTATAGACGGATAGCAGATCAGAATAGCAACAGCCTATGCCATCCTCCCCCCCATGGCATAGGCTATTACCTCTATTTACTGGGTGTATGAGGTGGCTATCAAATATGTTAAATTTCATTTGCCCCCCAGACGGAATGGCTCAAAACCGAATGCACCTCATACGCCCAGTAAACAGATGTAATAGCCTATGCCATGGGGGGGGGATGGCATAGGCTGTTGCTATTCTGATCCGCTATCTGTCTATAGCGCGATAAAAGCTGGTTAATTAATGCGGACTTTGGCAGCATACGGGACTCGGATTCTATTCCCGTTGATATCCGAGCCCGCCAGGCGCATCATCAGGCGCTTCCGTCTCCCGGAGTCCCGCCTCTCCTGCCCGCTCCTCTCCTGTCTCGCGACGCGTATGGTAGTTAATAGAATCGATGCATTGTCATGATATGTACATAATACATGGATATTTCAATCACTAGACACCTGAATTACTGCAATCAGCTCAGCGAGGGCATTGTCCTCCTCATCAGGGTCTTCGTCGGGTGGCGGCGCATCTTCGTCGGCATCATGGTCATCGAGGGTAGAGGACTGAGACTGCACATCAGCCTCCATCGCAGCTTGTACCAGTGGGTACAGCGCCCCGCGTCCTGGAGTAAGTGATCCTGTAAAACCCGGCATCTTCTCTAACTTCCTCAGTCGTATGAGGTGCATTTCATTGCAGCGTCCACGTTCCCAGCCATGCTTGATAATCTGTATGGAAAGGAGGGGGTCCGTTTGGCGTATCTCTTCAGCCTTGAGGCGGATATAGGCAGTTTCTTCATGGATATACGTTATAAGTGAGCAGATTTCTTTGTTGAGTCGTAGAATCTCTTCTGGGGCCCGCAAGAGCTTGTAATACTGGTCAAGCGCCAGTCGACCGGCTGGTTGAGACCAGAGCTCACTGCGCACATCACGTCTAGTGTCACGGAGGAGGTCAAAGTCAGAGAGAAACGAGTATTCGATGACTTGGTCCCAGGTCAACTGAGGACGGCCGAGTTCTGCTGCTGCGTCGTTATACGAAGTGACCGCTGTGCGAATAGCCTGAGACCTCGCCTTCAAAGTGTTCGCTATATGTGTCCGAAGCTTGTAACCTAAGAACTTTGAGTACTGCATAACAGTAAAGGGTGGTATTATCACATACCAGTACGTGACATGTTGAGCTTTGTGAGCTCGAACAGTCGGGCAACAACCAGCCCCTCCAGCTTGTCCAGTGCCCTCTGATATTTCGCCATCACCACCATCTTTTTTGCCTTCTCCCAATCCTCCGAACCTGAAGTCCACCGATCCTTGACACCAAGTTGCACTTCTAGCGTTTGAACCTCCTTCTTGAGGTCATCGCGGTTTTCTATCGCATGCTGCCGTTGGGTTTCGATTCGACGTGTTTGGTCAGCTTGTCCAAAGGCCTGTGAGATGTTGCCGGGGGTGTAGGAGACCCATTCACGGGTTGCAGCAATGAGCTTGAACCTGATTCTTGTATTTAGAGAATACACAGTAGAGAAAAAAGAATACGTACTCCGCATCTTCAAGTTTCACTAGCTTCTTATAGTATTCCATCTGAACAGTCTCTTCTGCTGGCTCCTTCTTGAGCCCACTGAGGTAATCCTTCTCTTCCTTGAGCCATTGGTTGAATGTGTCCACTGATGGAATACCCAAGTCGCTCATTATCTTTGCAAGGGCGGGGAGAGTGGCTTGAATGTCCACAGCTTGCTTGTAGTTGTCGACAAGGAACTTGCTAAGTCGACTGTAGGCTTTGAGGTTGTCATGGTGATAGCAGAACCGTGCAATGGCTTGGCGGCGGTGGAATACACTCATGTGGCGGACACTTGATGCAAGTTCATTCGACTCTGAAAAAAAGGTTTCGCACTGCTCTAGATGCTCGATCCCCAGTCCCTTGATATAAGTGCAGAGGTGAGAAGTTTGGCAGAGCCGGGAATGAGCGTGACCATGGAAAGCACCAACCAACGAGGTGAATCGCAAGTGTTCCGCCTTTTCACCAAGAGGACTGTTTGCAACGGTTGTCCCAAAGGCACATCCAATGTCATAGCCCATACCAATACCCTCACCAATGACCTCAAACAGGCGATTGAGAATAGCGAGAGGATATTTAGCACTAAGAAGATGTTAGTTTTAAATATGATACAAAAAAAAAACAGGTACAGTTCACCGCTGGCTACCATGTCCACAATCAGGAGCACAAAGCTATGCCGGCAGAGACTGAGAAAGACACCAGTCTCATCGTACACTCCCCACATCTTCGCTGTCAGCTCTTCACTGAGGTTCTTCCACCGTTCAGTGCAGGGATTTGGCTCACTGTCCTCTGCTTTTCCCTCCAACATCTCCTTGATTGCCTCCTTCGACCATTGATTGACCTCCTCCCTGCTAAGATAATAGTCACCTCCTGCGTCCCGAGTATCGGTATACTCTTTCGATTTGGCTAGCTGTGGCAGATCTGTTTGGTCGAAGGCTTCAGCCCTTTCATTCCGTCTAAGCCGCTTCAAAGAGTTGCCGCCATCCCAGGTTCCAAGAAGTCGGAATTGAAGTTCAGGTTCACCCTCGACGCGATAAAGACAGCAAGGACATGCGTTAGCCAAGCGCCAGTCAGAGGAATCACGCCCTAAGGCAGCTTGAACACGACCGTGGACGTGACCAAGAATGTTGAGATAAACATCGAATGCGATAGAGAATTGAACCTGGAGGTAAGGCTTGAATGGAACACCTTGTATATCACATAGTGACTTTACAAAGGCTTTGATTGACAGTCGAGGGCATCGGAGAGACTGCAATCGAAATATTTCGAGAGTTCGGGTAGTAATTCCAACGGTGGCGATACCTGGGGAGCAAGGGAAGAGGCCATTACAGACAAGGCTGCATGACCAGTAAGGATTGATGTCTTCGCAAGTTTGAATTCCTGAGTAGAAAGATCCTATGAAAAAATTAGCAAAAGTTCACACAAAGCATATACTAAAGTACTCACGAAAAATGTCAACCGCGATGACTGTTTGACTATTAGCTTCGCTTGAAAGCTCTCCTGGAAGACCTCCACCCACGCCTTTGTCACCCAGGGTTCCATACCAGGTCATGTACGCGCCTGTCATTGGCTCAACTTGCATAGCAAAACGTTTGTTTCGGCGTTCGGTCCTGTCGCGTCGCGTTCGATATTCCTTGTATTTCCTGGGACATTTCTTGTCAGAGAGTGTTATGGTAACAATACAGCGAGAACTTACCTCTTTCCCATTTCCGTTCGCCAAAAATCACCAGTAATATCTTCCCAGTCGCCTGCATTGCTATGATCCATAGTAGTCCATCCCTCGAGAACATCCGCAACACGCTCCATATCTTCGTCTACGCTATCGCTAAATCCTTTGCCATCCCAATCCTGCCTTTCTGACCAGAACTGTTCGTTAGACTTGAGAGCCTCCTGCTTGGCTTTCAGGCCGGTGATCTGGGTGCGATTGACTTTGTGGATGGTGCTTTTCATGAGTTCCACGAGGTTTGTACTTCCGCCACCATATTGCTGCACACGACGGGAGCCAGAGCCGCGTGGCTTTTGAGTTTTGAGGAGGACTTGACCATGCGATTTGACAAGGTGCGCCCGAACATGTGACCTCTATCCTTTTGATTATCAACGTTTATCAACTCAAGAGTCAAACTTGGTCTCATCTCTCTCTCTCTGAAGTAAGTCATTTGAACTTATATTATATCTCCTCTGATTTTCGCCACTGAAGACACGTCTGCCTTGTCACTTTCACCCCTGGATGAGGGAAGACAACGTGTTCTGTGGTGCTTTCCCATGCACTGTTACGAACAGACTCTTTTTCTATTTTTCTTAATACTTTAGATGCTCATTCACTCTTTAGGAATATTAGCGCTGTAGGCGCTTACATGAGCGTTTGTATTATTCTTTTATCTTTTCCTTTTCTTTTATTTATAAAGCGTGTTTCCACGCTGTCATCAATTGTCGACGCGACTCTCTCGTGTCTGTCAAAGTATTGACAGATCTAGGCCGTCTACATACATTCTTTTATATTACCTCATTGTTTCATCATTGTATACGGACAGCCTTACTTATGGATACGAGCGACTCTTATTGTATAGCCTCGGGGCAGCGACTCATGATGACTCCCATGGATTCATCTTAGAATATGTATATAAGACAGTATATTCCGTCGAGTAGTCTTTATCTCTGTTCTCGTCTATTCTCCTCTGTAGCTAGACAAGAATCAAAGACCATTCAACTCTCATTCACTTCGTTCATCTTGACTTTGTGACGCCTGGCTTAGTAGTGAGCTACTGAGTCGCTGACATGCACTTAATTCCTCATCTCTACAACCACGCTAATGTATTCTGTTTACAGACTAACTATGATTTTGCTTGCTCAAAAGGTAATATAGCAGTATAAAAGAAATACCAAAATTGACTTGTTGTACAGACATGTTCCGGCTGTGCATTATTCAAAATCATCGATAACCCGGATGATCTCGCCATTCTCCAACTTAGCTCTGTACTGGACATGGATGATCTGGCACAAAAGGCTGTTGAGCCTCAGCGCCTTGGGGGAGACAGACAGGAGATGAAGAAGAAGTTTGTTGACCAGTCTTGTACTCAATATGTTGATGCTTTTCAAAGCGGTAAGTTGTTCTTAAATTCACGGCTTAATTTTCATTGAATTCTTATAGCTTCACTTGCACTACAACTAATCGTTCGGGACCTGAAGCTGGTATCCAATTGCCCTTCAGGCTCGATAATTCTTTTGCCCCATCGCCCTGACATACCATTTCAAAACGGTGAAAGCGGGTCTCATGTATTCACTGTTGGCTCGCCGCTCAAGTACGGAGGTAGAACAGAGGTGCAAGATGCAATGTAGGATCCAGAGGACTTCGAATGTATGCTCAAGGAAAGGCTTGGCCTGAGCGTTGGCGTAAAGTTTGTAGACATGTTCAGTACCATCGCTGGGTTTGTTGCATGATTAAGTAAATAATATAACTTTTTTTGACTGAAGAATGATCATTTGTGAACTTGAGCTTTGAGCGATTGGGATTCCTGATTGAAAATCTGTAAACAATAAATGTGCGATGAATGATGCATGTATATACCAAGTTGTGTGAACTTGTTCATGCTTCTATAAACATTACGCTCGCAATGAAAGAACAGCGTTCGAGAATTCTGGCATTAAAAGTAAGTAGACTAAGTCAATTGAAAAATTGCCCATGATACTAGGGTATTACATACATCTGTAGACCATGTAGACATACAGGCCGTATAGACACATCTCAAATTTCACAACTATACACTAGTCATAAAAAATGCCCTCAAGAAACCAGGACTCAAAACATAGACTTATGTGTATTAATGAACCTGCGCTCAACAATTTTGCTCCATTCAAAAAACTCATGCTGGTACAGCTCAACGAAGACACAATTTCCGAAGTTTGAGCCACATTTTCCCAAAGGATGGTTCAAGGAGAGTGCTTGATGTTTTTTTTCTAGGCTCTCCTATCCTATTGCAGCCTGTCTAGCCACGGAAAGCCTCTTACTTACAAGATTGTGATCCAGGAAAATATTCAGAAGAAATCACCACATTCTACAAGTTGCGAATGCCATATGTGGGGGTTTCGCCTGGAAGAAATTTTCAGAAAATGCTATTGAAGTATTTAAAGCTATCAAAACTATTCAAACACAAAAGTAATATTGAGGCATCGCAAAAATTGCGAAGAGGTTTCCTGTCGCAGTAGTTTGAATAGAGGTGCTTCAGCGTCTAATATACAAGAAAGGCACTCACACTAATCGGACTAGTTGATTACAGTTTATTTGAGTACGTCTGAGTAGTAAGAATATTTATATTGATTGTGTATATAAATAAAAGCAATGTATAATACAAAGTAAAGAACGGTACATATGTTACAAGAAAAAAGCGGGGTCAGGTGTTGTAACAATACGGGAGGGGCGTGCTCGGGCTTTGTCATTCCAATCCTCGATGGCGTCTGCTTCATTGTGCCATCCCTTCAAGTACCCACCACCCCACCCTAGACCAATTTTTACTGCTTCGTGCCTGTCAAAAAATTTGAGAAGCTAAGCAAAAATCGGAAAGAAAAACTTACACAGATTTATAGACTGCAGGCTTCACACCCTCAGTGACGCTCCAGATTGGTCTTCCAGTACCATTTTGGATTGCAACAATGACACCCGAGTCAGATGCCGCATACCAAGCTTCCTCGGCGTGCTCCAGGGTGAAAAACCCTTTGAAAACGAGGTCCTTATCTTCATCGAGCATGCGCTTCACAGCCGGCCTAGATTGGTAAATCTTTGTCACACACAGACATGAAAAAAAACAGTAATTCTTATCAGTCAGTGTAAAAGTAAGGAGTACGTCCAGAATATACCACATATGCATTGAAAATACCCTGTCTTCCAGGCGTAGCCCGTGCGGCGGGCGGAACCATGGAGGTTGAACTTGTCTGAGATGTTGAAGGCTTTGGCGAAGAATACTTGGGAGGATCGGGCGGGGCCCTGGAAGGAGGAGGGGTCTCGTGCCATTGCGTTGAAGAGCTAGGCCTAAAATAAATGTCGGTCAGTACAATCATTGTAAAACTTACTACAAAACGTACCGTTGGTCTTGAGGGCATTTTTTGCCTGTCTGAGGGGTGCAGTTTGAAGCTTCTTGTTTGACTATCATATTGGTGATTAATGTGTAAGTTGATGTCCACAAAATGTAAGACTTACCTGACAAACGCTCCATCTGCACCATGAGTTGCTCTAAAAGAAAAAATAAGAGGTTGATCAACGAAATTGACACTAGCTGACTGACCGTCCTCATCATCGCTCTCAATCCAAATAATATGTTGCCGCGCTACCTTTGGCGTGACTTCTGCAATGAGTTTTCGCGATCAGAGTTCACAGCTTGTAAATGACATACCATCCAGTGCAGCCATGATTTCGAGATCACGGAGCCTTCGACCTGAATATGTAGGCTTGATTGAAGCATCTTAGCTTTTCCATACCACTAGACGCACCTTCAGGTGTGCCTTTCAGGGGACTGAATTGTGGCTTTGGGATTCCTGTTGGATTTCGTGTTAAAATAAGAAAGTGTGAGGAATGGGAACTCACGAGTCATTTTCAAGAAGTGCAGCAAGAGTGAGAAATGATGAGGGGGGGAAGGAAGAAATAATACCATCTAACCAAGTGGTATTTGTCAAGTTGTTGTAACGGACCGCTCGGAAATCTCGGAAATCTCAGAAATCACGCAATATCACCTGCACTTTGTCACTTCTCAACAACCACGAATTTCCAATACTCAAGTACTCAACATCTGCCTCGCTCATATCGTGTATCGTATCTGCCAATGCTCGGGGCCCGTCGGGCACAATGCAAAAGGCGTGACTCCCTGAGCGCAATGTTTTGGCAAGTTGATCTGAAAAATTATTGGTGCTAAACAGCCAACCTCACTAGGTTCCTCATATCGCATCATCTCTTCTGCATGAACGGCTTTCCATTCGACGTGAACAACTCTCCACTTCCATACCCTGGGAGTGTTAATGTTTCCCTCGGCTCAGGACTTGACTCTCAGATTTTCACTGCCAACGATGAGTTCGACTTTACCTCTATCAACTACGATGAATTCGACTTCAGCTCTATCAACTTCGATGACCCAATGCTCGCAGATGCCTTCAACTCTTTGGACTATGGCAATGGAATGAGTGGCTCCAACCTCGGAAACAGCGACACCACGGCTGGTTCTCGTGTTGACACCGGTAAGGCTCTGTATTAAATACAGAAATTCATAATATCTGAGCCCTGCTTCTGGAGGTGTGTCTGCTTTGGGCCACCAAGATCCACCCGCCTCCACCAGTAACACACCTTCCAACAGTATCTTGGCTCCTGTCCTTGTACCAAAGACAGGCTTCACCTCGCTTGAACCCACCACACATGCCCAACGCAACCCGCTTCTTCCAACTCAAAGCATTCGCCCGCATCTAAAACGGACACTTGACCCGGTGCAGGCCCGCACAATGAACGAGGCCAAAGCAGAGAAGCAGAGGTTGGCAATGCTGGCGAGGGATGATGTTCTGAAGCTTGCGACAGAGTTTGAGCAGAATGTCGCTGGTCTTGCTGAGAAACATTCAGTTTCTGTGGAGTATCTCAAAAGTCTAATGTCAATGGCCTCGAAGTTCAAGCGCATGAGGGCACCGGGGAGAATGCAAGCCCTCGTTCATTTGAAGGCTAAAGAGGTCAACGCAAGTATGTGTCTCCTTCTTTTTTATGTGAACATTGGCTGAGTGCACCATAGGTCTTCCTGTTGGAGGCAAGCTGAAGGCTCCTGCACTCCGGAAGCTAGTCGATGAAGACGAAGCGCTCCTCATGATCTCTGATGACAAAATTGAGCAGGCAAAACGGGAAGTCGAAGAAAAACGGCTGCTTTCGATCCGCGGTATTCGACCAACCAATCTTTCAGCGGGGGGGGCTCCTTTTTCACGAACTGTCATCACCTCCGAATTTCCCACGATAAAAAGTGAGGAAAAGTAGGACCTTCGACGACAATTCCAGAAATAAGTAGAGCAATACACCATCATTTACTCGCTGAAAGGCGAACCACTACACCAAAACAAAAGTCGCGACATGTCGCGGCAAACCACGTTGAACACCATGGGACCCGTACGAAAAGAAAACCCGGCAAAACTCACAGGAAATAGCACCACAAGCAACACCCAAATCAACACCAACACCAACAGCAAAACAACAGCGAACGACACGAAAGAGCGAACGGCAAGGGAATACTTCGCAAGCAAAACGTCCATTCTTGGCGCCCATCCGCTCGAAACCCGGGAGGATATATACAACATCATACTCAAAGCTACGCGACTACCAAAGAAGGACTTGGACACAGTAGTGAAGGCGGCTGAACATGGGATAGCTCTTCTAAAAAAGATGGACGAGCAAAGGATACAGGAGGAACTGGGGGAGAAAATCACTAAAACAGTTGAGCTATCTATTGCCAAGCTCGATGTTTCAAAACAGATACAGCAACAACTATCGCAGGTCAATGACGAAATAAACCAGAAACTAGAATCCATGATCACAACCATCTATGGAGCAGGCGAAAAAGCAATGAAGAAAATAGCTACACCCAGCGAAGGAGGCTCCTACGCGGAAGCGGCGCGATCGAATCGACACACAACAACCCCAATACCCCAGGCCATGAACCGCCAACGACTCAAAGCTCATGTCGAAGTAAAACGAAGACAAGTGTTGCTGCTCAACCAGGGTAACGAAGCCGGAAAGAAGCTAGCGGCGATGGAGCCCTACGAGGTTCTTCAATACCTCAACAAAACACTAGTGGACATGGGAGCCCTGAATAAGGGCACTTTCATCACCGTTAACAAGCTGAAAAACACTGACAACCTCCTCACAGAAATGAGCTCCCCAGCCATTGCGAGCTGGCTGAGGCTAACGCCTCAAGCGCTTCAATTCTTACTGCTCACGGACGATGCGTTCAAAGTAGCAAGTAGGGACAACGAAATCATCTTCCACTTCGTCCCGGTCTCATTCAACCCGGAAAACGATCACGAAATACGACAACTCGAGGAGATCAACAATTTACCCAGCTGCAGCATAACGAAAATGAGGTGGGCCAAGGCAGTACACCGCCGAGCCGAAGGGCAAAGAGTTGCAAGCTTGCTGGTGCACCTCAACGATGTCAACGCGGCGAACCAGCTGCTGATTTCCGGCGCAATCGTCAGCAACAGGAGAGTAGAGGCTACGAAAACCATAAAGGAGGAAATCCGATGCTTCAAATGCCAACGATTTGGACATATTGCGGAACACTGCCCAGAAGGAGACAAAATGACCTGCGGTAAGTGCGGCGAGGAACACCCCACTACTGACTGTTACTCAGAAAAGAGACACTGTGTGAACTGTGGCATCGATGGACACGCCAGCACGGACAGAGAATGTCCGGCCTTCCAGCGACGATGCGAAAATTTAAACCGACGGATGCCAACAAATCAGCTCCCCTTCTTCCCGAGCGACGAGGAATGGACTTGGCTCGAGGAACCGACCAACGCACCTAACTTAGGACCACCTCCGAGAATAACATATCGAACCGATCGGAGCAGAGCCCGACAGACACAGCTCAAAGAGTGGACCCAGGGAACCCGAAACAATGTCAACATGGTCCCATTAGGAAACGCAACTAGATGGGGTTCACAAGAACCCCAGGCCACGCAAGCCCAGAGCAGCGCACAAGACGGCGAAACACCAGGAACTCAGGGAAGTTTATGTTAGGACACGAATTCAATACTGACCAGGTGAAAATTCTACAGATGAACATGCACAAGTCAAAAACGGCAACTTTGGACCTGATCAACGAACCAGAGGGGGCGAACGCCCTATCAAACGCATACGACATTATTTGCATACAAGAACCATGGACCGACAGAGTTGGCAACGCCCGAAAGGGCTCAAGGTGGCACATATTATACCCAACCTCACGCCTTCACCTTGAGGAAGGAGTCCTGCTGCGGAGTGTCATCCTGGTGAACAAGAGGATCTCCAGCGAGATGTGGGCGCAGGTGGATGCGCCAGGTACGAACGATATCACGGCAATCTCACTAACTGGTGCCTTTGGCATCCTAGCGATATTCAACATATATAACGACGGAAATCATTCAGAATCACTGCCCATTCTCAGACAAGCAACAGAAAGTTTCAAGGGTTCAATCACACCAAACAAGTCGGCCTATGTAATGTGGTGCGGGGACTTCAACCGACACCATCCGATGTGGGATAGCCCAGAAAACCATCACCTCTTCACGCCGGCCGCCTTGGATAATGCGGAGAAGCTGATTCGTTTAGTCAACCAACAGGCGCTCGAAATGATACTTCCACCGGGGTTACCCACCTTTCAGGCAGCGACGACGGGAATCTGGACTAGACTGGACAACGTATTCCTCTCCGAGGATGCCCGACACGCACTCATCTCCTGCGATGTAGCCCCAGAAACACTCGTCAGCGGTGCGGACCACATACCTATATCTACCGTGCTAAACCTCTCCCTTGTTCGTTCCGAGCCGCCGACCAGATACAACTTCAGGATGACCGATTGGGAAGACTTTCAGCGACAGCTTGACGAAGAACTAATGGCCATACCTCAACCACAAGAGATAATAACACACGAACAGCTTGAACAGGCGGTAAACGAACTCACCAAAGCCCTACAGCAAACGATTGAAATCTCAGTCCCGAAGAGCAAACCATGTCCAGGCTCCAAACGATGGTGGACCAATGAACTAACAGTGATGAAGCGGAAATTAAACAGACTAAGTGCCAAATGCTATAAATTCAGAGCCCTAACTGACGATCCAGTACACCAAGAGTATAAGAATCTTCAGGCAAGATACCGTGACCAGATACACAAAGAAAAGGAGGAACATTGGCGTGAGTTCCTTGACAATGTGGATGCTGACACCATCTACACAGCAGCAAAATACGCAACCAGCCCAGACATTGATCAGGCTTCCGCCACAGTTATCCCCACGTTACAATTAATAGGCGATAACGGAACTGTCAGCCGACTGGCCAAAACCAATGAGGAGAAAGCGGCTCTGCTAGCTACCACCTTTTTCCCTCCAGCTCCACGAAACTACAACCTGGACCGCAACCCAAGCAGGGACCAATTACCAAGCCCGCCACCAATAACAATGCAGCAAGTCATCGAGACGTTCCAGAAACTAAAGCCGTACAAAGCGCCCGGCCCCGACGCGATCCCAAATGTTGTACTTAGGCAATGTGCCGGAATGCTGGCACCATACGTGATGCAGATATACAATGCCATAGGGGATCTCAAGGTCTACCCAAGGAAATGGTTAGCGTCAGACACGGTAGTGATAAAGAAACCAGCAAGGAAGTCTTACTCTATCCCAAAAGCATACCGCCCGATCGCGCTGATAAACACTCTAGCAAAAGGATACACTGCCATAATAGCCCAGGAGATAGCCTACTTAGCGGACAAATACGAGCTCCTTCCCAACACCCAGTTTGGGGGAAGATCCCGCAGGATGACAACGGACGGAATTCACATGGTAGTGGATCGGATTAAAAATGCCTGGCGAAACAAACGCGAAGTGTCGATGCTATCGCTAGACATTGAAGGAGCTTTCCCGAATGCAGTGACACAACGACTGCTATACAACATGAGAAAGCGACGGGTACCAGAGCGACTGGTCCTGGCAGTATCGATGTCCCTTACCGGCCGAACCACCAGGCTCAAATTTGGGGACTACACATCGGAGCCCATAGACTTAACCAACGGGATAGGACAGGGAGACCCACTCTCAATGATCGCGTACCTCTTTTACAACGCAGATTTCTTTGACATTACCTTCAAGATGAGAAGACGAGGACTGGCAGTAGGATACGTCGATGACAAAAACGTGGCGGTAGAGTCGGAGAGCCTCTCAAACAACGTAGAGATGCTTGACGAGTTCATGAATAAGGACGGAGGAGGATTCCAGTGGTCAAATGACCACAACTCATCCTTTGAACTGTCAAAATTGTTACTAACGCACTTTCCTAGACCCAGAGCGCAACCAGAACCACCACCACGGACGTTGATCCTGAGAGACATCGCAGTCAAAGAAAATACATCGGCCAGGATGTTGGGCATAATACTGGACTCAAAACTCAATTGGAAGGAGCAAACGGCTGCAGCCCTAGCAAAAGCGACAGGCATAGTTATGGCCTTCTGGAAGCTAAGTCGCCCCTCCAATGGTGTATCGTTGAAAATGATGCGCAAACTCTACCTCACAGTGGTGATACCGAAAATGACCTATGGACTAGAAGTATGGTACACCCCACCGTACCTACCGGCAGGGGCCAAAAATCGTAGAGGATCGGTTAAAGCTCTGAGAGGCTTCACCCAAATACAACGACAAGCGACGCTAACAATTACCGGAGCAATGAAATCTTCGCCAACCGACCTACTGGACATCCATGTGGGAATACTTCCAATGGACTTACTGCTCGAAAAGATTTGCCACAGAGCCTTACTACGTCTGTACACGCTACCAAAACAGAACCCGGTCACCAAAATAGCACTGGAGGCCTACCAAAAACGGAATGTCACGAAAATGCCCACTCCACTGCGTTCACTACCACGTATATTCAACCTTCCCCCGCCAACAGAGGTGGAGACTATCTCACCACCCAGCCGACCAGGTCACTGGACTGCACCAGTCGATGTTCAAATTCTCAAGAAAGAAGATGCTACGGAAATTGCTCAAAACGGCCCAGAAGAATACAAGATCTTCTCCGATGGATCGGGACACAACGGAATGGTTGGAGCGGCTGCAGTGCTATATGAGCGGGGGGAATTGAAATCGGAGGCCACGTTGCGTTATCAGCTCGGACCCATATCAAAGCACACCACATTTGACGCAGAAGGGGTAGGAATATTGTTGGGACTAAAGATCATCGACAAGTACGTGAACGAACCAAACTCGAAGGACACACTGATCTGCCTAGATGGACGCTCAGCCATAGAAGCATTGAGAGCGCGAAACACAACGTCCGGGAAGAATATTATTGACGCAACACTGCAACTAGCGGGACGACAGGCAAGAGAAAACAGGAGGGAACAGATCGCCACCGTAACGTGGATACCGGGCCACTGTGGGATCCCAGGTAATGAAAAAGCGGATGAAGAAGCAAAGAAGGCGGCAACAGGGGATGTCAGTCCGACTAGCGGACTTCCTAGCTATCTCGCAAAAGGTCCACTCCCAGCGACGGCGTCAGCGATAAGGCAACACTTCCTAAGTGGCCTCAAAAAGAGATGGTCACAAAATTTCTCGAACTCACCGCGGAGCCGCAAATTCCTTGCAATCGACAAAAAGGGAGTGAACTCAAAGTTTATGAAGATAGCAGGGGAACTTAAACGAAAACAGACAAGCATCCTATTCCAATTGAGATCAGGTCATGCCCCACTGAATCTTCACCTTCACAGATTAAAGAAAGCCGGAAGCCCAAACTGTCCCCACTGCGACCTCACAGGCCGACAGGTAAAGGAAACGGTGAAGCACTTCCTACTAGAGTGCCCAGCATACCAAAGGGAGCGATTTCGCCTGCGAAGAAAGACTGGACAAGCAGCCTACTCCCTCCAGCAACTGCTTTCCGAAGAGAAAATCATCGCTCACACGCTGAGATACATAGGGGGAACGAAACGGTTTAACACGTTTACGGAAATATATCACCCGACATGAACGACGAGTAAACTGAACACACCACACGCTTCCCAGCCTAACGGCGAAACTATACCCTCGCTTAGCATGCGCTCAGAGGAGACGGGGGAACGCACAGAGAACAGACTTTTCAAGAATGATATATATTACGCCGCATAACACCTACAACCCCAACCCCATCCCTTCCCTATGCTACCGACACACTTCGCTGGCTACTGGAGCCCAATGAGCCCAACCAAAACTATATATGTAACCATTAATAGCACACCCTCACCCCCTCAAAAGGAACGGGCGTCAAAAACGGTTCTGGGACGAATCGGACTGCAGGGGGATTTAGATCCGTCTGTAGGGCTTTCGCTATTCCGAGGGCCGCTGAGCAGGTCAAGGACCTGATAAGTAGTCTATGCGCATCATAAGGTACTCCTTCTAGCGCAATAAAATGATATTAAAAAAAAAAAAAAAAAATCTTTCAGCGGGGAAGGACTATTCTGCATTCTCTCGGCTCGTAAAAAAAGAGGTATGTCGCTCATTTCTTTCGCCATTGAAACTTGATTCCTATAGATTAGTTTGACGCGCTCCACGTTCGAACTGGCGCTGTGGGATTCGGATTTCTCTGCCCTGGTACCTCTGACGACAAAGGGTTTCCTGCCTGGTTTGTCGCAGGGAATAAGACTGCCGACTTCGTTCGCCACCACCTCAATACAACAATGTGGGATCTCCTGCTGGAACTGGAGCTTTGGACTGCGAAGAAAGGTACGTTTCTCATGATAATATATCTACTACATCTAATTCTTTGTGTATAGAAAAGCCTGCTACGGTCGTGCAAATCCAATCCCAATGCTCTGTTATGATTGCTTCATCACTTCGTGAGTACTTCCTTGGTATTGTATTTTCTCCTACTAAACAATCTTTAGGCTATATCCTCAAAGACAAATCAGCAAGCATGAACTACGCCAACTATCACTCATGTATTGTCGACAAGCACCATGTTCAGCTGATTGGTCTCCCCGACTCGCAGTTATTCATCGACGCCAACGGTCCTATCAAGCCTTTCGACATAAAGGATCGCAAGACCCTGGACGCCCTCCATGCTGCACTTGAGTCCGGGGCGTGTCGTTGGTCAAAGATGTCGTCGGAGGAAGTCAAAGAGCATGGGGAATGTATGCAGATGCAGGTACCGAAAGTACGAGCAGTTCGGAGTGACAAAGGGAAGAAACGTGGACGCCGCACAGATGCCAACAGCAACAACAGTGAAAGTCAAGCCCCACCCCCGAAGCGTATGCGTCATGCAGCGAAACAGAAGGCTCGTGTTGCCAAGAGTCTGCCTCCAAAACGTATCCAAAGCAGTGAAGACACTGACGAAAGCGACAGAAGCGATGGTGAGGGGGACACTACTTAACTGGTGCTTTTGGTGACAACGAAGAGGGCGGGGATAAAGTAGTACTATTTTGTTCTCTCATAGAATATGTTCTTACTTCTTAGCGTACAAATTACAATGGTCGTTGAAGTCACAACAATGTATATTGTGTATAATGAGATTCTACATGTAACAAGCAACAGTGAGGAGATGGAGGTGCACATCATCAGGCGGGCAGGAGAGGCGGGACTCCGGGAGACGGAAGCGCCTGATGATGCGCCTGGCGGGCTCGGATATCAACGGGAATAGAATCCGAGTCCCGTATGCTGCCAAAGTCCGCATTAATTAACCAGCTTTTATCGCGCTATAGACAGATAGCGGATCAGAATAGCAACAGCCTATGCCATCCCCCCCCCCATGGCATAGGCTATTACCTCTGTTTACTGGGCGTATGAGGTGACCGAATGGGAAGACGGAAGTCGAGGGATTGTTTTTGCGGGTGATGTAGTACTCGGGTAAGTAGAAAAGCCGTCGATTGTTGTACATGGCGGGTTGGCAGAGAATAAACCGAGATTGGGAGATGTTTGGAAATTTGATCTAACATGAAAATATCACTGTAATATCTTCGTCACTCTAACTAGAACAAGGAGGGATGTATGAAGAATGTATATATGGTAATAAGAACAACAATCCGCAAACCTACACCCAGACGCCTCTTGATACCCAAGCTACACAGTTTTCTTTTGTAAGCCTTTAGGAAGTTCCTTGACCCAGGGCAAGAATGTGCGGCCTTGCATGTAGGGTTGAAGAACTTCAGGAATCGCAACTCCCTTCAAATAGTACAACATATCAATTGCGGCAAGGAGTCTAGAATTGCAAAGATAAGAAACGTACATCGGGAGTTTGGTGGTTTTCGACCAGACAGCAAAGTGCGCGCTCCGTAGCGCAGAGTGTGCCGTTCAACATGTGACAGTAGACTTTACGTGTCTGATCCTTGTTCTTCAAACCGCATCGAACTTCTAATCGGCGAGCCTCTAATGAGAAGAAATAAGTCATGTATTGAGAGATTCAGATGAGAAACCTACGCACGGTAGTCTGTGCAATTTGAGCATGAGACAAGCTCCTTGTGTGCCTTCTGGAACGGGAACCACGCTTCCAGATCATACTTCATCGCAGCTGCCAAGTTCAATGCGCTGGAGACAATCCCCACGACTTGATACCTCAACCCAAGACTTTGATAAAATTCTTCACTATTCAGTATCATATTCTCCAATGTCTCCCAGCTCTTCTCTGGATCATCCACGATGAACTGCTCCACTTTTTCGAACTGATGGACACGGAAGATACCCCACATATCCCGTCCGGCGGACCCAGCCTCTTTCCGGAAACATGTCGAGTAACCCGCGTATCGGATCGGGAGTTGAGTCTTTTCTAGCCATTCATCTGAATGAAAGACTGAAATGGGTTGTTCAGAGGTTGCAATGAGGTATTTCTCGTCATCGTCTGCGATTACCTGGCCACAAGATGTACGATGTCAAAGAAGTATTTCGGAGGTGGTTCGGTGAATACGCTACCTTGTACAGTTCCTCGTCGAATTGATCTAATTGGGCGGTTTTAGCCATCCAATCTTTGCTCATCATAAACGGAGGCTGGATCTTCTTGTAGCCTTTCTTCCGTAGGAAATCAAGACCGTAGGAAATTAGTGCTTGATTGAGATCGATTCCGTCGTTGGTGAGGTAGTATCCTCGATGTCCAGCGACCTTGGCACCTGATGGTCACAATGAGAGCAGTCAATAAAAGCGGTAGATGACGAGTGAACGGTTTCTACCTCGATCGAGGTCCATGGCATCTAGTCTGAGTAATACTTCATGGTGAGGCATAATTCCAGTGCGTTCAGGAGGTGTATCGCTTTCGTTCGATGGATGCCATGTCCGTATGATAGAGTTATCGTCCTGATAAGCCATTTTAAGAAAGATATGTGAAAAGAACAACACTGCAAACTTACTTCTGTCGTACTAACAGGTACTTTCGGCCCAACAATATTTCCAACACCAGAAGCTTTCTTGCGCATCAGGGCTTCAAATTCTTTCGTTTCTTTCCGCTTTGCCTCGACTTGAGCATCAAGTTCTTTCTTCTTTGCTACAAGATCGTCTGCTGATTCTTTTGCCTGTTCGAAGGTTTATTAATCTCATGAAAATTGAAACAAGTTGTGTTTGGACCGTAAACGCGCCTTCTTTTTCGATGAAATCTCTTTCTGGACAGTATTCACCTGTTTGCTGAGTCCGTTCGCTTCAAATTCCACTGAGGAGTGTATGGATCGATATTTGAAGGCACGATAAAGAGTTGGAACGGACGCACTCTTCACCCAATCATTGTACATCTGTATAACCTCGTCCACAATCTCAACCGAGTGACCTCTCTTCCGTTGCGACTCTCTAATTTCTTCTGCATTGCCGCCTTTGTTGTCGATGAAGTGTAACACGTCGAGAGTCATTATGAGATGTTGCCAGCGAACAGAAGGAAAAAGTTGACTCGATCGATTGGCGCTGAATTGATATAATCTTATCTAACGCGCTTATCGTCAATATAATGCATACACATTCACTGTCGACCTTATCTTACCTCAAATCTCTTTTTCGGGACCAGTTCAAGGCGACGGCGGCTCGAGCTTGGACTCGCTAATCATGTACTTAGTATTTGACACGAGCAGGCTTGAGGATTCATGGAAAGCTAATTATGATTCAAAGGAAGTCAAGCCATATGTTCATTACTCTTTAAAATGATGCATGGTCGCATACTTATGATTGATGAACTGGATATACATAGGTCTACGTTCCTGCAAAGACAGTAGTAGAAGAATCTTGGAGACACCTACTAGCTAGCTGTCGTACTTTGCATCATTATCTGATATCTTGTCTTCACGCCTGTTTTCTGTGCTTCCCACATCCAAAATTGAATCACCAAAAAGTTCTGCCATTTCCTCCAGACTTTTACCTGAGCGAAAAATAATTAATCTCAGTGGGAACAAAAATAGGACTATCCAAACGCACCCTTTGTTTCGGGGAAAAACAACACAATCACAATGAGGTTGACGAAATTGAAGCAGACAAACACTAAATAAAACTTGTATCCTATGTTATTTATTCCAATAGGCGATACCTAGAAAGTAATGAGTGATTCAAACTTGTTCACAAGCGTCCAGTTACCTGCGACAGCATAGTGTTAAAAGCCCAGTTACAACACGTTGCAACACTGGTCCCGATGGATCGAGTACTTGTGGGGAACACCTCAAGAGGATGGAATGTCAGATAGAAAACCTCATAAGATGGTCTTCATTCTTACCTCTGAAGCTAAAACCCAGCTTACCGGGCCAAAACTTGCAGAAAATACGATATTGGTTAGGAAGATCATAGCGATCCCAGCACTAAAAGGGAGAGCCGTGACAGCGCAGATTAGCCCCTTCTTCTCGAAGGGAAGGGTCTTAGCTTACATCTGAGCACCCGGATCAGCAGGTTTGCTAGAAGCATCTGCTACAGGGTTTGTTGCTAGTATGGCTGCAACAATTGAGAATGTTGCCACAAACGTGGCAGCACCGAAAATCAATGGCTTTCTTCGTCCCACACGGTCCACAATGAAAAAGATGAAGCTGGAAGTACTCAGAATTTTGATGATAGCTGTATATAAGATCGAGTACCTACATCAATGTCGCAATTGGTCCGACAACCCCGTAGATCCCTTGCATGAGGAGTGCTTTCCCGCCTGTCATGCCGAGGCTTTGCCACATCAGAGGTCCAAAATAGCTGATGACTTCGTAACGTCAACAGAAGCGTAGAATTCTCCGAGTCAGTCTCGGTACAAGACAGATAGAGATCCCACAGTACGTACTATTGATCCCAGTGAACTGAGTGAATATCTGAACAGCGCAGCTAATCAAAGTACGTTTAATCATAGCATGCGTTGCCCAAAGATCGCTAATCTTCCGACTTCGAAGGAGTAACTCAGCCTTGATAGTATCGTGCATTTCATTGTACTCTTTTTCAGCAGCTTCTTCGAGCTCTGCGGAGCCTCTGGTGTCGTGAAGTATATAAACAACCTTGCGTGCTTCTTCATCTCTGCCTACTTCAAGTAACCACCGCTGTTGAGCGTAGGAACATGTTGAGTAGCCGATCAAGAGCGGGAAAAGGTAGAAGAACACACGGGACTGTATGGTAGGAACTGAATCCCGACAAGCAGTAATCCCGCTGGAAGTAGCTGTGGAGCTGGAGTTGAGCAGGGGGAGGGTGCACAATTTACATGAAGCCCAACCTGGAGTGCCAGAGGTAATCGCCAACTTGCATCAGAGTTGATGAACTGACACCCATATCCGACCTGAAAATCGATGAGACTCAACCTCGAGCTATGTAAATGGACCATGCTTACCCAGTTTGCGACCAGGAATCCCACTCCTATACACTCTTGCGTTAGGCCAACGAGGAAGCCACGGATTTTGGGAGGAGCGATTTCGGTCTACAAGTCCCAGTCAGCACAATATTGCATGAATCTCATTAGACCTACGTTGTACAGAGGTACAGTCATCGACAATATCCTGTTCCATAAGTTGTATAAGGGATGCCACTAGGGGCATTTCGAGGACTTACCCAATCGCAAATCCTGCTATTATGCGTCCGATGATGAGCGTCGCAGTGTTGTGAGCTCCGGTTTGCATTGCGCAACCCCACAGGATTATGAATGAACCAAACTGCGTCGAGGATCACATAAAGTATTGTACTGATCAAAACAAACGTACTTGAATTGTCCGTTTCCGACCATATCTGTCGTTCAGCCTGACTTACTACGTCAGTAACTCCTTGAGTCAAAGGAGGCCAAATATTCTGTACCATCCAGCGATTGCGGCTCCGAAAAAGCAACCACCTAGTAAAAGTTCAAATTCCCATTGTCATCGGTCAGTGATCAATTGAGTACGCACCACTGAAAGTGGACACAATGGCGCCTTGTATACTAGGATTGGCACCAAAATGTGCCTCGAAGCGAGTCATGGTCAAAACAGACGCAATGATACCGCTGATAAACGTCGGATATAGTCCAGGAGTTAGATTGAGAAGCGCACCTATCATAGCTGTATAGTGTTTTGTGGAGAAGACGAGCTTTCAGAAAGTGAAGAAAGATAAGAGAACGTGGAAGTGACTGACCCAAAAAGAAACGCGCCTGGCGATTTCGTCAAGATTCCAACAATTCTGAGCGACAATAAACCACCTACCGATAGAAGAGAAGGCTGCAATGAAAGTGTTGAAGAGTAAGCCCATCGGATCACTTGAAAGAAACGTCGAGCAAGTTGAAGCCTTTATAAAGCCCCTTCAACTCCTCATCGAGTGCCAAAGCCAGCTGATCAATGCAGCTTGTCCTATACATTTTGAAGCATCAGCTTGATGAATGTAGGACTTGCCGCTACTCACATCCGAGTCAGGAGGACAAAAGCTGTTTGTAGTATATGTATGCAATGGCAGCTTCGAGACGTGTTGCAAGATCTCCTGCTCAGAATTCAGCCTTCCAATTCCAATCGTGATGTAAGATCCATCTCGTGAGTTTGACGCATTCTCATACTATCATGAGCCAGAAAGTGACTTCAAATCATGGTCTGTTCTCACTATGGGTGATCCTAAGACATTCACATGAAAATTATAGGCAAAGTGGATGAGGAAAGTGTACATACATATATGAGTTTTGAACTTGTACCTGACAACTTGAAGGGAAAATTTTATCTAGTTTTTTTTCAGCCACTGGTGATATTTGTATTTTTCTTGGTATAATGGAAATTACAAGGGGGATGAAATATTTTGGAAAAAAGATGAACAGCATGAAATTATGGGCTCAGCTGACAGCGATACTGTTTGTCCCTTGACTGAATTCGAAAAATCAGTCTACCGTTACCCAATTGCGCGTCCGTCATGCGCGGATGATAACTTATTTCAAAGCTTTCCCCGGGAGACTTATGTACATAGTACAGTGTTAAATTGAAAAGACTGCAAAGAATTTTCGGAATCCGAATCGAAAGTTACGTGTGCAAAGGTCACGTGGAACTTCCAAGCTTGAATTCACCAGGGACCTGTATTCTTCCTACATAACACGTACTCTCTGGACGGTTTTTCATCACTCAAAGCTCTTTCTCCTTGGCTGCTACAAGTAGAACTGGCGAGACTCGACCTACTGAATTCATACGTGTCGGCCAAAGGTATCTGACGTGGCGATTGATTCTACACCGAGTGCTTTTCTACATACAACTTTCTTTTCATGGCGTCTCCGGCTCAGCAACTTCCTCCGGGGTGGGCAGCAGAATGGTGAGAAATACCAGCCTTTTTCTCTGTAGTATGCTCAAAGACTCACAGGGAACAAACTCACCAACGATATCTTTTCATTGGTGAGGTTGTTTATCACACGTCCAGATTCATGTACTGATTGTGCTCAGAAACTGCGACGGGACATACCCAGTGGGAGCCACCCACAGGGCCGAGTGCCCAGATGCAACAACCACCCATGGAAAGTCCCCCAGAAGGCACTGTACCGACTCATCATTCAAAACGACGTCAATATGCTGCTGGCCAGACTCAGGCGTATTATGGGACCACCGAAGAGCCTTCCATGCTCCAGCCTATGTCTCAACCTCCCCAGCAAGCTGGAATGGAACCGCAACTTTTCACCCCTGGATTAGCAGCACCGTCATTCGCAATGCAACAGCAAGGTCAAACTCAACCTCCGTATTATGAACCAGGCCAGGGCCAGCAGCAACTGGATTATATCAACAGTCACCAGCAGCCTGCATACGGCCAGCCAAATCCTAACGCTCTCGCTGATCAGTTCGGTCAAATGGGCCTGGGTGGTCAAAGGTCGTTTTCTCTTCAAACCGCCAATCTCCTCACATCTCCTCCCGATCCTCGCGAGCTTTCTCTTCCACCGCCAGAAATCCGGCTTCCTCCCAATGCTACGGTCACTCCTTCTCAATTTGCCAATGCTGACTCGTCCTACCAGAGATCGACCTTGAACGCGTACCCGAACACGTCATCCTTGTTGTCTAAATCGAAGATACCTCTGGCATTGGTAATCAGTCCTTACCGCACGGTCTCTGAAAGCGAGCCTCAAGTTCCACTCGTTACCGATACTGTCATTGCGCGTTGTCGCCGTTGCAGGACCTACATCAACCCATTTGTGCAATTCATCGATGGCGGCAACCGTTGGCGCTGCTGTATGTGTAACTTGAGCAACGAGGTTCCACAGATGTTTGACTGGGATCAAACCCGCAACCAGCCTGGTGATCGCTGGAGTCGACCTGAACTCAGTCACGGTGTAGTTGAATATGTGGCACCAACTGAGTATATGGTTCGCCCTCCTCAGCCTGCTGTGTACGTTTTCTTGATAGATGTTAGCCATTCTGCAGTTCAATCTGGTGAGTTTTGTTTACTCTACTTTTATCTTGATTCTGACAAAATGCTTGCGCAGGAATGGTGGCTACTGCCACGCGTACTATCCTCGAGAATCTTGATCGGATACCAGACGAAGACGAACGAACGAAAATTGCTATCATCTGCTTCGACGTTTCTCTGTATTTCTTCTCTCTTTCTCCGGGTCAATCCGAACCTACCATGCTAGTCGTTTCCGATGTTGACGACGTTTTCCTGCCGAAACCCACCGACCTTCTTCTCAACCTCGCGGAAGCGCGTTCTGGTGGTGGACTTGAAAATCTGCTCACCAGAATCAATGACATGTTCAAGGAGAATAGCATCATTGGTAGTGCACTGGGACCGGCTTTACAAGCAGGTTTCAAACTTATGGTGCCTATCGGAGGCAAAATTATCGCACTCTCTTCGAGCCTTCCTAGTGTCGGTGTTGGTGCTCTGAAGAACAGAGAAGATCCCAAAATTTTAGGAACCGCCAAGGTTGGTTTCACATACAACGTGACGACCCTTGTTCTCATAGCTATGACCAGGAATCAGGTCTTTTGCAAGCCGCTTCGCCCTTCTACAAAACATTTGCCATTGAATGCTCACGGGCTCAAGTCTCGGTGGACATGTTCTTGTTCAGCAGTGCATACCAAGATGTCGCGAGCTTGTGTAAGGATTATCCCATAAAATCTTTCTTTCCTGGTGTTGCTTATCTGATTATCGTTTAGCTTGTTTACCTCACTACACCTCCGGTCAAACATATTACTACCCTGCCTTCAATGCCGCACGGGCAGAAGATGCGCTCAAGTTTGCGCACGAATTTGGTGAAGTACTCGCCATGCCAATTATGTTGGAAGTCATTATGCGTGTGCGCGCTTCAAGAGGTATTTTGGTTTTTTTTTAGCATGACTCAATCATCCTCACTGATTTCATGGTAAATTTTAGGACTACGTATGTCGTCTTTCCACGGAAATTTCTTCGTGCGTTCGACAGATTTGCTGGCTATGCCCACTGTCGCTACAAATCAAGGATACGCTATAGAGATCCAGATCGAGGAAACCATCACCGCGCCCTTCGTAGTGCTGCAGACCGCGATATTACACACCACTTGCTATGGTCAAGTTTGCTCTTATGTGTCCTCACTCTCGTCAATCTGATACTTTATCTCAGGTGAACGCCGAATTCGAGTCGTAACAACCGCTTATCCCGTTACTTCCAACCTTTCCGAAGTGTTTGCATCTGCTGACCAGGTCGCACTTGCTGTCTTACTCGCAAACAAGGCTGTCGAACGAACACTGTCGCACAAACTCGAAGATGCTCGGGATGCGGTATTTAACAAGCTTGTAGAGATTCTCCAAACGTATAAAAGCAGCATGACTGCCGCTGGCGCAGGGGCCAGTGCTCAATTAGCAGTTGGAGAGAACATGAAGATGCTGCCCGTGCTGATCTTGGGTTTGTTGAAGAATGTATGTTGCACCTCCTACGGAATTCCGTCATCGTTGTCTGATTTTCAGCAGGTTGGTATAAGGCAAAGCGCACAGATTCCTCCGGACATCAGAGCATATTCACAGGCTCTGCTAACCTCGTTGCCCGCTCAGTCGTTGATTTCGTATATCTACCCATCATTCTATTCGCTTCATAACATGCCTGCGGAGGTTCTCGTTTCTTCATCACCGGTGTGAGTCCTAGCGTTGACCATTTTTCATAGGCTGGAACTGTAGGTCCAGACGGTGTTATCATGCCGCCACCGTTACCTCTCACTTCGGAACGATTGGAGAGGCATGGTTTATTCCTCATCGAAGATGGCCAGACTATATTCTTATGGGTTGGTCGTGATGCGGTACCTCAGCTGGTCATGGACGTATTCAACCTTCCAAGCTACGATGTGTTGAGAGGCGGAAAAGTAAGGGTCATTCGGACACATGGAGTCGATACTAACGAACGTTCGAATCCTAGACCACTCTTCCCGTGCTCGAAAATCCATTTTCTCAACGAGTCAATGCCATTGTTCAAAAGACGCGCGAAATGCGCCGTGGAGTATATTACCCCCACCTTTATGTTGTCAAGGAAGATGGAGAACCACCCCTTAGACTTTGGGCTTTGTCTGCTTTGGTGCAAGATCGTGCGGACGTGCTTCCGAGCTACCAGCAATTTGTTTCTTCACTCAAGGAGAAGGTGCGTTTGAGCTATCAAAGAACACGAATGTTTTACTGACTAGGCCACTTGCACAGGTCAACGGGAACGGCGGTTATTAGGATGGCTTACAATATGAAAATTCTCACTAATGGTGTATCTCAGTGTTATAAACTCCAGACCATTCCAAAATCATGTTCTTTGTTCGATTGCTCCTTTCACTCAGTATATATTTTGGCTTCCGTATCGTTATTCTATTCCATAGTTCAATCGACGGAGCTGCAGCCCGAATTGACCTCTGCATTTCCAAGAAGTTGATTAGGCAATGCCAAGCAAAATCAACGATTCTCCAACTGTACTGTTTGCAGTCTCACGTTTTACCGTTGACCCGAACACTCCATAAATTTCAAAGTTGCCTTCAACGTCTAGTAACATGTGGCTTTCATCCAAATCATTGGCTTTCTTTGCCTCTTTGCCTTTTCTGATTTCTGCGACCACTCCTCGAATCAATGAGCCTGCCAATGGCACTGTAATTACCCCGGGCGCTGCGTTCAACTTTTCCTACCTCTCGATTGCGGACTACGGCACTACTGCTTACAACTACACCGTATGGCTCCTCACTTCTCTGCCAAGTAGCACTGCTCCCTCTATCCAATTTGCATCAGGATATGACTTGGGCAAATACGCCGAACCGAACTATCCTGGTCGGTCCCTTTTGACACTTGTTCACGTTGCTCTTGAATGAAAACATGAATTGTCAACACAGGAAACCCTTCTCCATCAAACCCTCCACCTGCCCAGCTCAGGATGCCAGATTTCTCTCAACCTCTAGGCGGTTTCGGAGACGGTTATTCTTTATCCAATGCAACTTTCTACATTGCGGTTGTCGAAGAATACGGTGTAACCAATCCCGTAAGTCACCTTTTCTTTCTTCGCCACGGACCCACTAACATAGAACCTATATCAAGACGGGTCCGGGCCGTTTACTCAGTGTCGTGATGAACTCAGTGTTATACAATGTGACGAGTTAGGACTATGATTTTTGGCAAAGAATTTTAAAAAAGGGAGATAGCAGCCAGATAGCAGCTTAAGGAGTCTTCGTTGTTTTATTGAAAAATATTCGAGTACTTACGACTCTCACAACTGCAACTCCGCAACCTCTTTCTATAACCGAGTCACCACCGATGTCAAGCGATACTACGACGAGCTTTTGGAACTAAAGCCCAAAGACCAACCATGGTACACATCATTGCAACCAGACTACAAAAAAGATATCATCAATTGAAGGTATTTTGAAAAATTGTTGCGTTCATTGACTGACAATGGTTGTAAAGACTTGATACCGTATTTTGAAGCAAGTACACCGGTGATGAAAGGCAAGGCTGCAGATCCTGCCATTCCGATCCCAGTAATCAACCCCATACACGCCGTAAAGAGATAGGCCGGGATCACACGTGCTCCATGGCCAACGAGAATAGGCCACAATGGACCAAGAAGGACTCCGACAAAAGAGACCTGAGCGACATCGGTTTCAGCCATTGAGAGTGGAAACATGAGAGAGCTTACTGCAACGGCATTCTCAATGATAGATGGTACAAACCAGACTGTTACTTCTAACCTGGAAAAAAGCAACTTCAATCCTCATGAGCGACATGCAAAAAGGTAAGCCTCACCCGATTGACAGCAAGACATAGATAAAAACTACTCTGTGTTCGCCAATCTGATCCAACAATCAATTGTATGTCCAGAGAGAACAACATTGGAACGATTACCCACTTTCTTATTGATGTACATTAGTGCGAGCCGACCTAGGGTGAGTCCTTGAAATTAAAGGGCGTGAGTCGCGAAGAATGTGAGTGATAGAATAAATTATGCCTACCACCAAAAAACCCAGAAGAAATATATCCAGCCGCAGGACCTCCGTCACGCTCTCGGATGATGAAAGTGACAATCCAGCCTGTCATCGATATTCAGAAGCTGCGATTGGGAAAGAAATTGGGGCATGACATACCTCCTATGGTAACTTCTACTCCAACGTATATGAGTGCGAACACTGCCAATAGATAGACAGCACGAATATTCAAGATTTGTTGATATAAGTTGGCAGATGTTGAAGTAGTGTTAAGCACGGCTTCTTCGCTGGGTTCTTGGCCTATTTCAAGGAGGAGATCTAGTGATAGTATTATGTAGAGTGAATAGACTTTGTGAACGAACTCTTGAAGTCCTACCCTCTTGGCGCTTGAATCGAAACACAGCGCATAGGATTATGACGTTGGATACTGCGATGCCAGCAGAGATGATATAGTGGTATGACCAGTGGCGGGCTTGTGAAAACTGGGTTGCAACCAATGGCGAACAGAAAGCTCCCAATCCTGAAAATTTAAATTGGAAACGTCAGTCGGCTTCAGTCAACGAACGCCAACTTACCATATGACGCGTGCAACATCATGAGCTTGGAAGATTTGTTCTTTTTGAGACTTCCGACAAACCCATTTGCTTGCGCGCCCTATTCGCGAAGTCAAATAAGATACGAAGATATTTTAGAAGGCGATTATACTCAACCTGAAGGCTCATACCGAATCCAGCGAAAAGAAAAGAAATTATTAGCGCCGGAAATGGGGGAGCAGGACTTTGAATGACGAAAGTAGCGAGAAGAAAGAGCGAGCCAAGGATCATAACCTACGGAAGACGGTAAGCTAAATTATCGACTCAGCTTGAAATTCAAAAGCACCTTTCCGAAGCCCAATCGTTCATTCAGCCAAACGTTTGCTCCAGCCCCAATGAGGAAGCCCTGATAAGGCGCTTCATTGGATCATGAAGACGGACGCACTGGATCACTCACGCAGCAGTTGGACACAAACAATAACGATACCACAGAGAACCCAACCTGTGAAGATACGTGAGATGGATCAAAATAAAAGATATATGAACCAGAAAACGACATACTGAATAGTAAGCTTGGATCACCGGAAGGAGAGGACCCACAGATCCATCGTTCCAGCCTTCTAGAGCAAAGCACCAACAAAGGGCGGCAAAATGGAGGATACTTCGCCTATTTTGTTTTCGGGCGATCTGATTATTGATGGTTGGGGATTCTTCGTATTGGAGCGCACGAGCGCGACTCAACATTGCTGTCGTACTGTCATAAGTCTGTGTTCGAGTTGGAGGGGCCAGCGAGCTGTCATTGAGAGACGAAGCCAAGGTGGCTATTGTTTCCGCCCCCGAATCTGCCCGAATGACAGAAGGACGTCGCGTCCTTTCGGACAGGTATGAACCTGAGAAAGGATGAAGATCAAAGGGATAGTTAGAATCCTGTCCTACAGAGGATAATCGTCTTGTATCCGTATGAGTGCCACTAGCTACGACGATTGAAGCCGAGAGGTGCTTTGGGATGGCTATTTCGGATATGTTGGATACGTCTGCATCTTCGAGAGCAGACTCATCAGCGTGTGCAGTCTTGCAATCTACGCGTTCTATGCTCTTGTCTGAAGTGGGAGCTGAAGTGGCGAACGAAGCCATTTTGAGGTCTATGTAAGATATGGGAAGCAGGAATTCGAATCAAATGGTCGGGTTTGCACAAATCACATTGAGGCCTATTTGTCTAATCTATCCAGGAGGCGAAAAACATAAGTTCCGATGTTGGGTGTCAGGAATTGTCATAGTTGTGAGGGGCTCGTGGATACTTCGTTGCTCAAGTTCCGTGAAGTATGTTCGAATCGCTTCAGCTGAGCATCAGCAGGCTGCATCGGCGTGTTTGAATACAACGGGTTCAAGAGCAATATACGTACAAAGGCAGCTAGATATTCAATACTTACACGCCTACACCGAGTTATGACAAACTGCAAGTATTCGTGGATCCACTTCATGCATCCGGTTTTCGAAATCCACAAACTCATTTAAATCAGCCTCGCAACATATGAAACTCTTCTATGACAAACCTAAGAGCGGATAATGTGGATTCGATGTGTGAGTAAATATGCAACCGAGAGAAGGGAACACCTAAACTGACACTATTCAGCAACGAGTCCTACAGTTTTTTCAAACCATCGCACTATTGAAGCAACTTTACGGACACTAGCATCACTGCCGCCGAGACGCAAATCTGGTCTTAAACGCATATCTTCATGGGCGTTCGGCATGGTACGATAGCAAACCTCAATTCTGGATTTGAGATTTGACGATGCGGAGAGGGTGGGTGAGGTTGATGGATCATGTGAAGCGGTTACATCTGAGGAAACTGTTGAGATCCCATAAGAGTGTGGGGAGAACATCACAGACTTTCGATGAGGACCACATCTCCACGCTTCGTTCCTAGATCCTTAGGCCCAGAGCCTCCCCAAACATCAGCTATCTCCCTCCAAGCTGTGAGTCTGCACACGGAGCCATCCTCGTCACCTAGAATCATCTTCAGAATCGATATTTCCTGGCCTGCGTCTGGGCCCTTCTTTATTCGAATCGTGTCTGGACCCTCAACTTCCAGGACAGCAAGAAGTACGTTGACTTTAGTACTACCATAATCTGTCTTGCCCAGTTTTTGAATGGCAGCAAGAGATGTGATGGAATGTAGATTGAAATGGAATTTTGGAAAATTAGCGATGGATGATGAATCGGAGTAGTTAAATGACTGGGATTCTTGCGTCTCTTGACTCTCAATTTCATACTCAAGCCGGGTCGTTGTATTAATAAATGATCTGGAATTAGCTAGCCTTGTGTTTTCCTTTGAAATTTCTGCGTCCATAGGCGTTGGAGCCCAAGTGATAAGTGTCGATGTACCTGGAAAGCAGTCAGCACTTCTGCCATACGAATAAGAGCCTGCATAGGTGTACCTTCCTCCTCACATTCCTCTGGTTCTTCTTCTGATTCATCATTTTGGAAAATGGCGTTCTGGTACATCAAAGATATCCGGCGACTTGCTGCTTCTAATGTTGCAGGTGGCGGCAGGAGGTACGGAGATCCTGCGGTGTTTTGATAAGAGGGGATCGTTGTCCATGTATATTGTATGTTTTCTTGTGAGGATTGTAGAAGGATTTTAGCACGTGGAGCTCCCAAAAAGATGTGGTACATGATGAGGAAGAGAGAGTCTCGTGATCGTGCGATCAAAACCACCACCTATTTGAACAGGCTTCTCTTATTACTTATATCAAGTATCGTTCGTCGGTAAGCCCTTTTATCATCGTCGCTACATTGATATAGATAGCGATAATAGTGGTCATGGCTCAGCTACTAGATCTCCCTGTGGAGATTTTGTCCTGTATCTGCGACGCCTCCTTGTTCTCTCTAGCCAGAACATGCAGAGTTTTCAATCAACTGGCAGAGCGCCGATTTTTGCAGCTCACAAAATTCGACGTTCAAACACGGCATCTCAATACTGTGTCTGAACAAGAACTACGGCTGTCAGACTCGAAAGACACCTTTTCGTTCAATTCTGCGCGCACTATGCGCCTTTTTTGGAACTCTGTTGAATATCGAGTCTCTAACTTGCACATTCCCACTGTCATCGTCATTTGTGACTATACGCCAGATGGCCTACCTGGTGCAAATACTGCGAACCATATCAGCACAACAAGGTTCGAGAGACTCCTGCCCGTTCTCCATTGTGCTCGAATTCGATGGGGACCCTGGGCCATCTGTTAAAGCTCAACACGAATCGCGTTTCGGTCAGGTTTTTCTAAGTCTGCTTTGTGAAATACGACGCCTTCGATGTGACTTCCTCGAATTACGGGGCACGTTGCCTGCTTTTCGAAACGCAGTTTCTTTGGAACTACCAATTGACGATGCTTTGGAAGGAATCTCCATTGGGGGGAGCTTGCTTTTTTCATGGTCCCGTCCCTGGCTTATCGAACTTCTGAATTCCTCTTCGAAATTATCATCTATCAACGCAAAGTGCTCCAAAATATGGACCGAAATCCTTCCAAAGCTTTGTCTTCCTGCTCTTGAGTGCATATCATTCTACTGGTTTCTCGACGACACGGAGGCTTCCAATGTCAAAGTGTTCGTTGATTTTGCAAAACGTCACCCTTGTTTGAGTACTCTTGACTGCGGCGCGTTGTGACATGGGCCTCGTCGAGATGTACAGAACTCCTTTCCAACATCGTCACCTTGCGCGGAACAATTTCACAACTACGTTATTTTTTATCTTCCCCCGATACTAGTTTGCGCCAACTAGAAGACATCGAAATTCGCGGAAAATCAGCTCCCGCAAGATATAGAAACTATCATTCATGGGAGCCCTATAATAAAAAATATCCTCTATGGGAGCTCTTCGCGCTGATCTCTACCCGTCCTTCGATCGTTAAGGTCATCCTTCCCATGGATCTCGCTGGCTTTCAAAAACAGCTTTTTCCCGAATTCAAACAGGGTAGGCTTTCGATTACCACCAGATCTACACTTCCGCGTATACGTTACTTGCCAGTTTTCAAGCAATCCCTCACACTACAAGTGGCATCCATTGCTGATTTTGTGGACTGGGCTTGCCAGGTGTTTCCGTCCGCAGAGCGGCTAGAGATGTTGGACTCAGATAGGACACTGGGCCGTCCTCTCGTTCAGTGCGTAAGAGGTAAATGGCCATCCATTCACCATCTCGTGATGGATGATTACGTGCACGCGGTAAAAGATCAGAATAACGATAATGATTAGGAACTGAAGGTTGTAGTGTATGACTTTCTGTCATAAATTTGATACGAATAAGTATATGTACTGTTATCTACTTCAAATTCGCAGCTCCATCTGCTTTTACTCTTTGTTGACTGGAATACTCTGAAATCTGTATAAGTATATTTACGTTGCATCTGAATTCATTAACACTCATTCGATGCATCCAACAAGCTACCAGTAGATAACAGTTGGGCAAAGAGTTATGGCACAGTGACTCAGGCAAATATTCGTAAATGGTGACTCGCGCGTTTCGTCCTTACTAGATAGGGCATTTAGTCCCGATGATCCTTGTCAGCGTCGTGGCTCATACTAGATTCTAAGACATCAGCGAGAACAGCGTCTTAAGTATTGCCAATGTTGTAGAATGTGATATTTCCGACATTTTGAATATTTGGACGGTGATACTGTGGGCTCAGAACCAACCTATCAATGCATTTCGAGATTGATACTATCATTTCCCAAAGGAAGTCGAGTCTCATCCATCATGCCTTATTTTGAAGTTTGAGCTAATCCTCACTTTAATATTCAGTGTAGCAACATTTTTCCGGTGAATCAGAAAAGGTATGAGCTCTCTCGCGCGCAGTGCCTTATGTATAGAGCACTTCGTCAACCTTCGACTCGAGATTCTTATCATGTAGTACAACTTATGTTTTTCGCACGAGTTCCGGCGTGCTCCTGAATGCTGACCCTCTTGGAAAAACTTACAAGAGTACTATTTTGTGCTGTCCATGACATCCAACGAGTCCCGCCTCGGGAAATTCTAGGCAACAGACTAAACTAATTCAGCTCAAGGACGCAACCCGTTCCATAATAACCTTTGTCTCTTGACCTTATTCCTCCTTCTATAGGCTCTTGTCGGTGCTGTTGTATCGTCAGCGGTAGTTATATCCTCGAAGGCAGCCTGGAGAAATTTATGTCAGCTTTGCACGTAGGTACCGTTTACAATGTTTGTGAGTCTCTGCCTTCTGTAATCAACCCGATCTGAATGATGAACTTCCGTACCGCTTGTACGCTGTGAGTCAAAGGGATATCTGAATTTCTTGTCTCAGTACTATGCCGCGTTAGGTGCAGGGTCCATGGCTATCACTTGTGGACAATCGCACTGGATAGCTGACCCGTAATTTCTGACGGATCTTGGTTCCGGTAGGCGGGCCTAGTGCAGAAACGAGGATTGAAAGGCAATGGCTTAGCGGTCCGACTCTCGACGCTTGATAGGGAGGGAGAACAATGAACCGCTAGCCTTTCTGCGCTCGTACGTACAAGTACAAACTCATTTGTCACAAGAACATAACAAGGCGAATGTCCACTGATATTCTTCATAGAAAGATAGGTCCCTTTTCAAATTTTACTCAAAGACATGTCACCCGATACTTGACTTCTGATACCGCGGTTCACAGAAGGATAAATAGGCCGACTTGGCCTTATCTATGTTCCTCCTAATTCTGACATTCAACACTTTCAATGCCGTCCTTCTCCGCGGCTGTCCCGCCCATCGTGAAGGTCGAGAATTTCGAAATGGCAGACGACTTCAGCGGCAAGACCTCACCATTGGATGAGTTTGCTCTTGATGACTCGACGGACCTCTCGATACCCGCAGTCACTAGTTCGAATACGGACTCCTCAACCCGGAGACGTTTATCGTCTATAGCTCAGGATCCTCATCCTCTCTATCCATTCCGTGCCCATCTCCTATCCGAACGGTCCAGACGCCCGAGCTCCGTCGTTCGGGCAGACTCAGGAGCCCAAACGACGATCACAGTTGGAAGTTCAAGTTCGTCCACGACATCCTTCAAAGTCCTTCAAGCCGACTCGAAAGACGGCAGCGGAGTCGCATCCACTCCGGCGACTAGGACACAGACTGTCGAAAGTTCATCTGGGATCCTCGCCAGTGGTCAAATTTTGCAGTATCAGGAATCCCCAGGTGTGGTTAGTCAAGTTCTCAAAAAGCAGAATAGGAGGAGTATGGTTCAATTTGCTGCGTTGTGTTGGTGTTTTATCTTGGAAGGCTGGAATGATGGATCGATAGGACCTTTGCTTCCTGTTATCCAAGCATATTATTCTGTGCGTCGTGAGCCGACTTCTTCAGCAATGCCTCCATCTGTTCATAGTCTTGAATTCACCTTGGTGTCTGTGATATAGGTTGGGTTTGCAGTGGTGTCATTGTTATTTGTGGTCAATTGTTGTGTGAGCGTTCAATGCATACTTCATGCTTTGTTCAAAGGGTTTTACTCTAACTTGTAGGGCTTCGTCTTCGGCGCTGGTATGAACATCTGGCTAAATGAACGATTGGGATTCGGCAAGGTGAGCACATCAATCATTCCTATCGTTTTTGCTTTGCTCATCGGAGTCCATTGTGATTTGTATACATTATCATCATTATCTAGGTCATGGTCCTTGGATCACTTTTCCAGCTCTCTACATACGCGATACAAAGCCCTGCTCCTCCATTTCCTGCGCTGGTCCTGTCGTTCTTTTTAGCTGGACTAGGATCAGGTAAGTACTGCTAGATATTGCATTCATAGACGTAGTAATTTCATCTGGTACACTAGAACGCCCAAGCAAACGGTTTCGTAGGAAGCCTCAAGAAGAATAAACATGCCAAGCTGATGATGCTGCATGCATCTTATGGTGTGTTGAAATCATTTGTCATTACTCTTACCTCTTCCATCATATAAATAAGTAATCATTTCATTGATTTGTGCTCATATAGGACTAGGCGCCTTCTGCTCCCCACTCCTTGCAACGCATTTCTCCCAAACTCGTCATTGGTCATTCCATTATATCATCTCCTGCGGTATCGCGGTATCTAACACCGCTGTCCTCTGTGTCGTGTTCCGATTTAAGCGTCAAGAAGGTGAGGGTGTCCGAGCTTGTCCGAGTCATTCTTTTTCTGCCTGTTAAACCTCAGGCTAGACCTTCTCCGACAAATAGGCCAAGAGCCTAACGAAGAATTGCCATCCAACGCTTTACCATCGCACAATCTATATCGTCAGATATTCAACATTCAAGCTGTTCACTTTTTAGCAATCTTCGCGTTTATATACGTAGGCGTTGAAGTGACGATCGGAGGCAAGTAATGATGTGTTATCACTATCAGATTGCATTTATAACACAATGTTCCTGTTTCGAATCAATTTATTTTAGGCTGGATTGTCACGTTTATCATTCGAGAGCGGGATGGTGGTCCTAGTGCGGGGTATATCTCCTCTGGGTTCTTTGGCGGTGAGGTTCCTGATTAATCCCCAATTAATTACATGTTAGGCTCAATCAAATTCGTGCTCTCCCGGATCGTAGGGCTCACCATCGGCCGTTTGGCTCTCATGTATGTCAACAAAAAAGTGAGTTGCGTTCGACAGACTGTAAAATCCTTCAGTCTTATCATTCATGTTGCCAGGTTGGTGAACAGAAAGTCGTCTTCATCTACGTCCTGCTCTCAATTGGGTCAATAGCGTCTCTCCTGTGCCAAATTACATTCTAAAACTAATCTTTTCCTAGGCTCGAAATTACTATATGGTTTGTGCCGTCGATCATTGAAAACGCTGTTGCCGCAAGTTTCAAATTTTGTTATACCAAAGCTCTCTTTCATTTTTATTTAGGTCTCTTTTATCGGAGCTCTCCTTGGACCCCTCTTCCCTATCTTAGTAGGCCTCGGAGCGCGCATACTCCCACCATACTTATTCACAGGAGGTATGGGCTGGATAACTGGTGTCGGAACGGCGGGATCTGCCGCGTTGCCTTTTGTCACTGGTATGTTGGCGTCAAAGTATGGGATCAAGTCTTTGCAGCCTTTGTGAGTTTGTATCTTCAATGCATAATGTCTACCTATTTACTACGTACTTTCTTCTTTTCACAGCTTGGTCGTAATGATGTGTACACTGGCTGGGATCTGGGCAGTTATCCCCAAAGCGAGACGTACTATTGCTTGATCGAAAATTTATCGAGCAGCCTAAACCCATCACTGGAATCTAAAAGAACGTTCGTTGTAACTCATGATGAAATACGTGCGCTGCCTGAGGACGTCTCTCTAAGAATACAAGGCTTATTGGTGCATTGTTGCCACTGTAGGCAAATGCCGATAAGTAAAAGCTTGAGATTCATGTTATGCTAAACTCACGAGACATGAAATCCATGTTCGCCTTTTATGAAGGTTATCCAGAATTTGGAGAATGAGTTCGATAATCATATTTACATCCGCAACTTAACTTACGTAGTGCTTGGCTAGCATCCCTCTTGCATGCTATTTCTATATTCTGCAAAGTTTGTTCTGGGACCTCGGCCCTTTCGGCAGTCAATCTGAGCCACGAATATCGGGCAGCAGCTTCAGTGAACCAGACATGATAAATCAATGGGGGGCCTGTATACATGTCGTCGTCTCGTGTTTCCAAATGAGAAGCCCCGCCCAATTCACCGCTCAAAGTCGTCAGTGCTCCAGAATCGAGTCGACGGTCGCCAGTCTACAGAAATAAACAGTCAGTAAGCATTGGTTCGTGTAGCCACTACCTATGTAGGATGTACGACTCACAGTTTTCAAAGGTGCTGCGTACACAATACTAAATACAAGGCAGAGGATGAGGTAGGGATAGATGGGCCAGGTACGGAAAAACATCATCGTTCGTGGTACAAGTAGTCGCGAAAGGGAAGACGAAGAGAAAGCTAGCAAGGGGCGACAAAAACAGAGCAAGTACAATGAAACTGGCCAGCAGTTCCTTCCTTTTTGGAGAGAGATAAAGAGAGAATGAGGGGAAAATTTAGTTTTTCTTGCCACAAGGTTGGTTCCCCACGTAGAAAGATGCTGATATGACTCTACGCGCCTTTATAGCCGTATTGTCACGTAGAAAGATACCGATATGAATCTACGAGTCTTTATAGCCGTATAGCCACGTCTACGATAGCGTACTATCAGGTCCCACTGGATTCGTATTCCTTAGCATCCTTATATCAGGAGCTTCAAACGTGTACGTTGGTAGGCAGGCAGGTGTATGTAGCCTGTAGGAGGGCATAATGCTAGGGTCTCAAGATCTCATGTAAGCTCCGACAATTGGACCAGTGTATGAACTGTACACGGTCCTTGTCGAAACATCAGCACATATCAATGACCTTGAAGAAAGACACTGCTTCTTGCTTTCCCTCCTTCTTCATTTTCCAGCTGTCAGCACTGTAGTAGCACCGTGCGTCCATTGGAATAAGGAATCAAATGGCTATTGGTATCGATGACTTGCGGGCCAGATATTCAAAGCTGAGGGAACGTATTGATACAGATTGTAAGTAGATAGTGAGGCTCGTTTGGGTGACCGAGTTAGTCGGTAACTGAGCAAGGGTGTACTGGCCCTTCCGACGTCGTGCCTCCTCATTTGTGTATTATCTGCATCAATCAGAACGAAACATGCTTTTTTCACCATTTGTCGCCATTTTTCGCGGAGGAGGGGACTCTTTCGGAGTTCTTTTTTTTTACGCAGATTCCAAACTGGTTTGTTCCCTTAACACTGACGTCCCCCGGAACTGTTTTTGTGTTCCGAGTGATATCTAGATAGGAGACATTCGAAAACTTCGATGCTTCATATTCAGTTATATGGATTTTGGTAATATGGACTGCCAATAGAATCGTTATGGATGTAGAAAACACACAGCGGTAGAGAAGAGCAGACTGTACCAAGGAGAGCGAACATGGGAAAAAGAACGCATTCATCCCGCATCTCTATTCCTTAACCTCAAGATACCTAAGGCCTGATCATGCTAATCCTTCTCATGAAAGCTTTCGCGGACAAACCCTTCGCCTCATCGATAATTCTAACTCTGATCCTGATCATATTCTTCTCTCTCAGCTCTATACACCTCCATCTCCTCATCGAGCTGTTCCTTTGTCTTGTGTACCTTCTTCACATGATCAGTCCCATTCGTAGTCGTATTCATATACCTAGGAAACTCCACACGCGATTTATTCAACCTCTTCGGACCTTTCTTTGTTCGTTTCCTTGGGTTGGACGGTAACGAGGAACGCAAGGAAGCTACCGGCGAAAGAGCTGCGTAGGGTTCAAACTGGGATTGGGATTGGGGTTGAGAGGCGATAAGAGCCGCAGCAGCAGCTTGTCGAGGTAATTGATGAACATTGTTTATATGATTTGTTGTTGAGCTACTCGTCGCCCTAGGCTTGGCTATCCTATCCAACAGTGACAGCGGTTGAGGATGCTTAGACTGTACATGTGAGTTTTGAGGATTGGGTGGGAAACGAGCAGAGGGTATAGTTATAGGACCAGAATGATCAGAGATAATCTCGATACGAATCGGACGGCCTATTGTAGATGAATACCGTATGTTGACCAAAATTCAACAGATTTGAAAGTACTCACGTCCATCAACAAACTTTCCATTATACTTCATCCTTGCTACGACTGCATCTCCGGGTCTTTGGAAGACAACAACGGCCATTCCTTTTGAACGGCCTTGGGAGTTGTATATCACGAAACTCTCTTTGAGTGGTCCTATTGTTTTCTTGAATAGTTCCTATGAGAAAAGGATCAAGGGCATAAGAAAGAGGCGAGAGAGGAAGACAGAGCGCCGAAAGGACATACCTCCACCTCACCCTCACCTACATCTGACGGTAAATGACTCAGTAAAATCTTACTCCCTACCTCTTGCCCTTGTCCCTGTCCCTGTCCCTTTTTTGTGTTTGCCCCATCACTCTGCGCATTAGCCCTCCAAGCAGGAGCTACGTTCGCCGCTCGCCAGTTTCCCCCGCTTCCTCCACCTAACACACGTTGTTTTGGTTTGTGGAATGTTGAAGAGGTTACTCGGTCCCGGTTATTAGACATCATCCTGTTAGTGTTCAAGTACTTTTGGCTATAGATTGAGTCCAGAGGTTACTGTTGTTGTAGTCAGAGTCAGAGCTCAAAGATAAGATACGCGAGGTATGGTGAAAAGTCAAAAGACAATCATAAGTGAGCGCTTCCTGTAGTAATTTTCAACATCATGCTTGTTTAATCCTTACTCAAGTTATCTCTGCACTTTTGCACAATCCAATTGTATTTTTTCCACAGCAATTACTCCGTATCTGCATCAACTCGGACTCAGGCTGCTGCACCGCTGTTGTTGAATTTTGAGGCATGCAGGAAAGTCTAACCTGCTGAGTATATGTGGAAATTAATGAGCTCCTACATGCTATGCTGATGGTTCATCACTTCAATAGGATGTTAAATGCTCATTCAGCTTGTAAGTAAAGTATCTTATTCTCTTGTCCTTCAGCTTGTTGAGCGAACTAATGAACTCAAGAGAGAAGGGTACCCCAGCTCAAGTCTTTGATATGTAATCTACATGAACTTATGAAAAACGTACATTGATCTTTGTATGATAAAAGTATCAGTATAGTACAGGCAAAACAAAAAAAATCATGGAACGCCAAACAAACACCAGATCCAGATAACTCATTCGAGGCTGAACATTAACATCAACTCAACAACTCACTTAACCCAGCCTCAGGCTCCCTTGTCCTCATAACCCCCGAACCTGGCACCTCCATCCTACCCAAATTATTCCCAACAAAGAACGAATCAACCTTCCGTTTACCCTTCGTATCCTCCGCATAATTTTCGTAAAAGTTGTTTGCGTCTTTTTGTTCACCTATACCTCCTACGCCCATATCTACACCCAAGCGAGAAATGCCAGCGGAAGAAGAGTCCGAGTCCTGCTGCTCAACAGGTAAAGTAGATAGACTGATACCGCCCATCATACCACCAAGTCCCATCAAACCTTCTCCTTTTGTTCTTTCTTCTGAAATAATTCCTCCCATGGACTCAACAACCGCTTGCGCCCTCTCACCCTCACCCTTCCCTTCACCACTGCCGATCACTTCCCCTCCTACACCCTCATGCTTATTCTTACCAAAATCTCCCTCGTCCCTAACCCTCCCGGGGCCATCCCAGAAATGATACGCCCGACAGTGCACGCCATAACTAGCCGGTGTGACCTCGAGTAAATCCCCTCTCGCGACTTCTATTGCTGGAATCTCCGATGCTGGTAGTCCTATCAAGTACGCCAGTAGACAACGGATGACAGAAGCGTGTCCGATGATGAGAAGATCCTGTTTTTCACGTTCGAGTTCGATTAAGGTAGGTTCGAGGCGGACTATGAGCTCAACGTTGAGTAGTTTTATACGTTGAGTGACAGATATATACGTACCACTTAAATCATGATAACTCTCTGCTCTGGGAGCTCTAAACGCATACGGATCCCTTACGAACCTCTCCCAATCCTGAGGGTAATATTTTCGTGCTTGGTCAGGCGTAAGACCATCCCAAATCCCTGGGTTGATTTCCGACATTTGAGGTTTTTCGATTACTTTGATTCTCGGTTTTGAATATAGCATCGGGGCTTCCGTGAGAGGAGGTATGGAGGTATTGATAGTGAGTGAAGTAAGAGTAGGTATGGAAGAAGGGTTAAGGTTAATAGGCGTGGCGTTCCCTGGGGTAGGCAAGTGCGATCCAGCAGGCGTGACCATACTCGACGTAGACGCAGCGGCAGCTTGAAGGAAAGGCCAGGCAGTATGATGAGCTCTTCTCCTTGTCGAGGTCCATATCTATGGTCGATATATATATATATATATTGATCATGACGAAACCGCTGAAACGCGAATACTCACCATCAACCCACTATCGCCCTTGCCACCCATCTCTACACCTCTCCCAGCGAGATTCTTCGCCCGTCTCTCGAGAACGAAATCTTTGAGGCGCTCGGCGTATTCCCATCCGGGAGGGGAGAGATCAGAGTCGGCTTTGTATGAATGTTCAATAAGGGATTGACCGGACTGGTTGAGGTTAAAAAAGAAAGGAAAGTTAGTTTATGTGAAGGGAAGAAAAGACGGGGCAACGGACTCTGGCAAAATAAATCGTCCTCGGCGTGTTGTGGATGTTCATTAGGAAGAATACAATTCGTGACTGAAAGAAAGCAATAAAAGGTCATCAATGAAGATCAAGATAGAAATTGGACGCACTTGAAGGTATCCTTTGATATTCTAAGCATGTGCATTAATATCACAAATTTATCTCGTCCGTCAAAGGACACCTACATTAACCATTATCCTTTCACCGACATTGAATATTCTTATATATGGCCAATCTTTCTCTTCTACGGGGTCGTAGTACTCCTCGTGATCTCTGATACGAGTGTAATAATCTTGTACGGCTTTGTCTGAATCCCAGCCACGGTACTGTTGTAGGGGGGTGAGTTTAGTTTTGGAGCATCGAATCAAAAAGGAGAACGTACATCAGGTGAAGATATCTTCACACTGCGTATATTAGCTTCTATGATTTCCTTATTGTCGCATACTGATTCTAAAGTGATATGTTAAGTACAAGTGATAGATGGTGTAGACACTAAACTCACCCAGCATGATAACGTGAATGCCTTTCTTATGAAATCTCTCCGCAAGCTTCTGCCTAGCCTCTCTTGTCCCGTTATTCGCATCGTATATAACCACCTGCCCGGTCTTGAAAAAATCCCAGATCTGCTGTTCGCACCCATCCGATACTTTCTTCCTCAACGCTATCGTCTCGGGAGACTTTTCACCTGCGACACCAGTCAACATCGATATAGCTGGTCATTAGATTTTGAATCACCTAGATGAAAGTAGTCCGCAGGTAGTTTCTGTGCTCCGCCCAGCGTCTTTCTCCGATAATCACCTAAGCTGACGACTTGGGTCTTGACTCCCATCCATCGCAGATACCGCTCCAACGATCGAGAGATATGGGTCTTGCCTCGTGCGGGAAGACCGATGGTGACCACGAGGATTTTTCCAGCGTGAAAGAGCAATCCGGAGTCGGTTGTGTAGAGGGGGGCAACCATTTGAGATGATGAATGAGCAAGTTGCAAGCGTTGTGTTTACTTGAGTATCTGATGTTAGTGATGGACTATGGATCGTTGGATGCTGAGCGCAGCGTAGGATCGTTTGTGATATAGGAGTTGTAAGGGTAAATAAAAATGAAAATCCGAAGAGAGAACTGGTTGAGAGGATGTGAGTAGGGTAAGGAGACTCTCTGTTACTTAGGCGCGCGCTTACAGCAATCGGTGACCTCTTCATCCCTAATGTATATTTAATTTTGAACAACAAAATAATGCAGAAAACACTGTTACAAGCCCCTTTCTCTGTCTATTTGTAAATATAAATTGTACCAAACGCCGGCGCCCAGTTGTTTACTGTCCACCATTGGCTTGCCCGACCGGTTACGAGATAATGTCAGGAAGAGCAGGCAAGTATTGATATAGTACAAGTCGTCTTCAATGTCATGTACCTCTGCATCTGGCACCCGAGCTGGCTCTAATAGCTTATTAGTCTCAGCTTTCAGCTTCTCGCCATTAGACATGATTTCAAAGGCCCAATCCTGACCAGTTTTATCGCCGAAATCACACCATAGGGTTTTCAATTCGGGCGGCCCGATATCCGTCAATCGGACGTAATGCAAAACCCCCGACCCGGTTTGTCGTCGAGGGGCATCGACTTCTACAATCTCCAACTTGGCAGGGGTGTTGTGATCCTTGGGCGTAACGATACGAGGTTTAAGCCCCCTGCTGCCAAAGAATATGGTGAGTTGCAGCCCACTATAGCCCTTCGAGGGAAGTTGGAAAGTTCTTTCGTAGGTATCACTCTCTGGTTTTCGAAAGCCTATCCGGATCACTTGGTTGTTCTGTGCAGCGCGCTCTGAGTGGTGGTTATTGAAAATAAGACAAGTTATTGTGCAAGTTGAATCTGACGTACTTGCCAGTGTTTGGTGTTCCAACCGGTCGGTCGTCGCTATCAATGGACTGGCTACGACGGTAACAAGGAGGGATGTGACCAGGAAGAGGCAAGCGCAAACAATACGGGAGGATAATCGTGGGAGCATGGCGTCGCACTATGTAGAATATGGTAAGTATAAGTATCGGTTCAGAAATACAAAAAAAGATACGTACGTGCGGTGTGGAAAGCAATTTGTGAATAAGAGCTCGGAGATTCAAAGCGTTCGTACTATGTCAATAACTGTACAAGTCTGAGGGTGAGCAGTGTTCGTACGGCATTGAATTATCTTGTCAAGAAATACCTGAATACGAAGTGCTCACGATAAATTCGACCGGCGAATGTATCGTATATCGAAACCTGAGCAGACCTGCTGTCCAAGGTGCAGAAGGGGTTCAGAAGGTATCAGAGGAGTTGAGAAGGCTTTTGTACAACCAAGTCCCACAGCCCCGCCTCCGGGCTCCCTCGTGGGGTGCTCCCCATCTGAAGCAATCAGATTCTAAAGATGTTGACATGGTATCATTCAGCTTACCTACACTATCAACTTTGGCGTCGTTTTCATCGCACCGAATACCCAAGGAAAATTTGGAAAATTTGGGCAGGTACTTGAGCAGGTAAGGTCTGGTAAGGTAAGGCGGAAGCTTGAAAACGACGCAACACTGAGAGCTCGATGGGTCAGAAAGTATGAAGATGACTCCGACGGCTCTCAGGGTTACAATCAGCGAACAAAGTAAAACATGATCGGTTGACAAGCGGAGCACACGAAGTAAGGGCAGGCGACCTGCAAGCGCGGTATTTATTGGCACCTATTGGCGAGAGGGGGCGTGAAGAAGGGAAGGGGAAGCATTCAAGTTGACGGTACCAGTCCTCAAAATCGAACTGCAGTTATCTGAATCATCATACTTGTTACCATACACAGAAAGAGAATATGAGCCTAGAAAAGAAAGATTGCTCCGTCTTCATGCTAAAACCTTTCAACCGATGATTTATCAAGGACCTTTGATCTTGGCTCCATTTATTCCTCTTTTAAATCATCCCCGTCCTTCGTTGAAGACCCGCCATCCCCTACCTCATCAAGTTCAGCGTTACCGGTCCCGATCTCTGAATCTGAGCCTTTGGCTTGCACTATCCCACACACTGGAGATATCAACCTCCTTGAACGATACATTCTTCTCTCCGATCCCACCAGGGACCGGAAACACCCAGTTTGGATCGTTGGATGCTGAGCGCAGCGTCGGATCGGGTGTAATCTGGGAGTTATAGGCTATCGTCACGGTAGGATGAATACAAATGAAAAGAGAGAACTAAAATGTGAGTAAGGAGTCTCTCTGTGACTAGGCCCGCTACTAGTAAGTGCTCACGAGTCAGACAGCTCCCCTGCTAATTTTTTTAAAGTATAGTTTAATGGAACAAACAATGCAGAAGACACTATCAGGTATTTTCCCTTCATATCCTACTTTATCTTTGGGTATCTCAACGCTTCTCGCTGCCCCTTTCTCTTCTTAATCGTAAATACAAATCGCGCCAAACGTTCAGTTCTTCATCCTTCACCACTGGATTGCCTGCCGCATTACGAAATAATGTCAGGAAGAGCAGGCAAGTATTGATATAGTCCAAGTCGTCTTCAATGACATGTACCTGTGTTGAACCTGACACCTGAGCTGACTGTAATAGCTTATTAGTCTCAGCTTTCAGCCGCTCGACATTTGTCATGATTTCAAAGGCCAGTGTCCGATAACGTGGATCGATGAAAGCACACCATAAGGAATCTGAATCTGGCCCGATATTCATCATCTTGTAGTACATCACGTCCCCCTTCGATTTGCCCGCTGCTGCTGATTTTCGTGGGGCGTCGACTATCTTGATCTCCGAGTCCAACCCAGGGGTGTTGTTATCCTTGTGAGTAACGATATGAGGTTGTAACCCGGTGGAGCCAAAGAATATGGTGAGTCGCAGTTCATTATAGCCGCTAGGGGTATTTTTATTGATGTATACGGCGTAGGTTTCACTCCCTGGTTTTTGAAAGCCTATCCGGATCACTTGGATGTTCCTGCCCTTGGGCACTGAAGGGGTGACTGGGGCTGGTCAGACAAGTATCGTGAAAGTTAAATCTGCCGTACTTCGGCGTTCCAACTGGTCGGGCTTGGCTATCAATGGACCGGCTACGACAGTAACGAGGAGGGATGTGACCAGGAAGAGACAAGCGCAAACAATACGATGGGAAGATAATCGTGGAAGCATGGCATCGCACTATGGTAAAAGTATCGGTTCAGAAATGCAAACAATGGGTTCGGGAGAGGGTTGAGATATACGTACAAGGTGCGGTGTGGAAATCAATTTTGTGAATAAGAGTTTGGAGATGCAAAGCGTTGAGTATGTCAATGACTGTAAAAGTAGGGTGAGCAACAGCGTTCGTACGGCATTGAGTGGTCTTGTCAAAAAAATATTTACCTGAATATGAAGTGCTCACGATAAATTCGACCAGCGAATGTCTCGTATATTGAAACCTGAGCAGACCTGTTGTCCAAGGTGCAGAAGGGTTCAGAAGGGTTCAGAGGAGTTCAGAGGGCTTTTGTAGTACAACCCAGTCCCACAGCCCGTCGCCGGGATCCCTCGTGGTGCTCCCCATCTGAAGCAATCAGATTATAAAGACGTTGACAGGGTATCATTCAGCTTACCTACACTATCAACTTTGGCGTCATTTTCATCGCACTGAATACCCAAGAAAAATTCGAAAAATTTGGGCAGGTACTTGGGCAGGTAAGGTCTGGTAAGGTAAGGCGGAAGCTTGAGAACGACGCAACACTGAGAGCTCGATGGGTCAGAAAGTATGAAGACGACTCCGACGGCTCTCAGGGTTGCAATTAGCGAACAAAATAAAACATGATCGGTTGACAAGCGGAGCACAAGGGCTGGCAACCTGCAAGCGCGGTATTTATTGGCGAGAGGGGGGGGTGAAGAAGGGAAGGGGAAGCATTCAAGTTGACGGTACCAGTCCTCAAAATCAAACTGCAGTTATCTGAACCATCATACTTGTTACCATACACAGAAAGAGAATATGAGCCTAGAAAAGAAAGATTGCTCCGTCTTCATGATAAAACCTTTCAACCGATGATTTATCAAGGACCTTTAATCTTGGCTCCATTTATTCCTCTTTTGAATCATCCCCGTCCTAGTTAAAGACCCACCATCCCCTACCTCATCAAGTTCAGCGTTACCGGTCCCGGACTCTGAATCTGAGCCTTTGGCTTGTCCATGTCCCGCACTATCCCACACACTGGAGATATCAACCTCCTTGAACGATACATTCTTCTCTCCGATCCCACCAGGGACCGGAAACGCCCAATTTGGATCGTTGGATGCTGCGTTGGATCGTGTTTAATCTGGGAGTTATAGGCTATCGTAGGATGAATGAAAATGAAAAGAGAGAACTAAAATGTGAGTAAGGAGTCTCTCTGTGACTAGGCCCGCTACTAAGCGCTCACGAGTCAGACAGCTCATCCCTACTAAAATTTTTAAAGTATAATTTAATGGAACAAACAATGCAGAAGACACTATCAGGTATTTGTTCCTTCATATCCGTCTTCATATTTAGATATGTCTACGCCCCTTCTCTTGCCTAATTGTGGATATAAATCGCGCCAAACGTTCAGTTCTTCACTCTTCACCATTGGATTGCCTGCCGCATTCCGAAATAATGTCAGGAAGAGCAGGCAAGTATTGACATAGTCCAAGTCATCTTTAATGTCATGTACCTGTGTGAACTTACCACCTTCGACACCCATCCGAGTCTGTATTATTAGCCCATTAGTCTCAGCTTTCAGCCGCTCGACATTAGACATGATTTCAATGGCCTGTGTCTGACGAGGTTCGGCGAAGAAATCACACCGTAATAAGGATTTTGAACCTGGCCCGATATCCATCATTTGGTTGTAGTTCACGTTCCCTATTTCCTTGCCCGCTGATGCTGGTCGTCGTGGGGCCTCGACTATTTTAATCTCCGGGTCCAACTCAGTGGTGTTGTCATCCTTGTGAGTAATGATACGAGGTTGAAACCCGGTGGAGCCAAAGAATATGGTGAGTCGCAGCCCATCATAGCTGCTACGGGAAATTCTTTTGATGTTTTCGTAGGTTTCACTCCCTGGTTTTTGAAAGCCTATCCGGATCACTTGGATGGTCCGGGTGTAGAGCTCTGAAGGGGTGGCTGGGGCTGGTTATTGAAAATCAGACAAGTATTGTGAAAGTTGAATCTGCCGTACTTCGGCGTTCCAACTGGTCGGGCTTGGCTATCAATGGACCGGCTACGACAGTAACGAGGAGGGATGTGACCAGGAAGAGACAAGCGCAAACAATACGATGGGAAGATAATTGCGGGAGCATGGCGTCGCACTATGGTAAAAGTATCAGTTCAGAAATGCAAACAATGGGTTCGGGAGAGGGTTGAGATATACGTACAAGGTGCGGTGTGGAAAGCAATTTTGTGAATAAGAGCTCGGAGATGCAAAGCGTTTAGTATGTCAATAACTGTAAAAGTAGGGTGAGCAATGTTCGTACGGCATTGAGTTGTCTCGTCAAGAAATACTTACCTGAATATGAAGTGCTCCGAGTCACGTTAAATTCGACCAGCGAATGTCTCGTATCTGAGCAGACCTGTTGTCCAAGGCGTAGAAAAGTTCAGAAGGGTTAAGAAGGCTTTTGCAAAACCAAATCCGACAGCCCTCCACAGCCCCGCCGCCGGGCTCCCTCGTGGTGCTCCTCATCTGAAGCAATCAGATTCTGATTCTAAAGATGTTGACATGGTATCATTCAGCTTACCTACATAATCAACTTTGGCGTCGTTTTCATCGCACTTGCAGAATACCTTTGGGCAGGTAGGTGAGACGGAAGCTTGAAAACGACGCAACGATGAGAGCTCGATGGGTCAGAAAGTATGAAGACGACTCTGACGGCTCTCAGGGTATGATTAACGAATGAAAGTAATACATGATCAGCTGAGAAGCGGGGCACAAAGCGCGCTGAGGGTACCTGACATTTAAATTTAATTTATGTGGAATAGCGTGAACTACGGTCACCTATTGGCGAGAGGGGGGAAGAAAAAGGAGAGGAAAAGTACAGGATAGACAGGAATGATGAAAAATCCAGTAGCTAGCTATACTTGAACTTACCTAAATAATTAAGTGTAAAAAATGGTTTTATCTGCTGAGGTTGGAGATAGACCATCCAAGGTGAAAACACTTCGATAAACACAATGACACTGGTTCCACACTTTACTTTGAAGGTAACCAAAATATCAAACCGTTGTATAATCATGCACTGGTTAACAAAACCTCGTTGGACGTGCTTTCTGGCACTCATGGAGCTCATGGCCAAACAGTGACAAGCTGGATGACATTCAAGTTGACAGTACCAGTCCTCAAGATCAAACTACAGTTATCTGAATCATCATACTTGTTACCATACACAGAAAGAGAATATGAGCCTAGAAAAGAAAAATTGCTCCGCTTCCATGCTAGAACCTTTCAATTGATGATTCCTTGAGACCAAGGACCTTTATAATCTTGACTGCATTTATTCCTCTTTTAAATCATCCCCATCCTTCGTTAAAGACCCACCATCCCCTACCTCATCAAGTTCAGCGTTACCGGTCCCGGACTCTGAATCTGAGCCTTTGGCTTGTACATGCCCCGCACTATCCCATACACCGGAGACATCGACCTCCTCAAATGATACACTCTTCTCTCCGATACCACCAGGGACCGGAAACGCCCAATTGAGGAGTAGATATATAACCATTGACGTCCCGAATCCAGTGAAGAATGACATTTCGTATATCCGCGTGGCGGCGACAGGGACAGTCCGACCCGCTGAAGATGGCGAGGATTTCAAGGAAGAGTCAGCAACAGAGTGAATCAAGATGAATAATGCGAGAATGCTCACTTGCTCCGGCAAATCCAACGACGTTGATCAAAATACCAGCTATGTACGCCGTATATGCTCTACGCAGACAGAAAGAAAATAGAGAGGGGATAGGAGCAAGGGATTATTTTTAAATCAGCGACAATTCAACATAACATAACTCGGGTACGAAAACGAACGAAGAAACGAAGAACGCGCGGTGACCGGTGGGTTCCGGTGAGTATTGAGACCAGGCAAATCGAAGAGGAAATCGGGTATAAGAAAAAGCCAGAATTTAAAAGTGAAAAGGAAACATCCTGGATTGGATTTTGAAAGCTCACCTAAAATTGATCCCATACGTATACCAATACCATCCATCCTTCCTCGTATCGTACAAATCCTTCATTCGATAGTGTCCTTTCCGGATGAAATAATACTCGGTGACCTATGTGCGTCAATTGAGTTTCGTTTATTTTGATCCAAATCATTCCAAAAAGTTAGCATACTAGTGGTACATACTCGCCAATAGTAGTATGCCAGCGATTCAACCACAGAAAATTTACAGAATCAAAAAATAAAAGCAGAAAGCAGGGATTGGAGGCGGGTGAAACGATGTATGCGAAACAATAGGAAGTATGTGATCGAGTGAAATGGACTTTGAGACGTACCATGACCCCAGCAATCGAGCTCAGAAAGACCGAATACGCAGAAAGGTATGATACAAAACCATTGCTGCTCGCCAAAAGCTTCCAAGGGAGAATGCAATACCCGACGATGGCAGCAATGTACCCTCCTCTTCGGATGTTCTACCCGCAAGAAGGAAAAAAAACGACGTCAAATGTTACAATCTCTACAATCTTCTAGAAGAATCCCGAAAACATAGAAAAAAAAGCTCAAAACTCACGATGAACCGAGGAACCAAAGACGTGAGATCACACCCTGCGCTGACCGAATTTGCCGATATATTCGTTCTATTGATATTTGTCTCGAAAACTCAGACTTGGATTTGTAGTGACCGAGATATACTTCCACGCACCCGATCTGGAATGAGGTATGTAAGTGGAAAGGAAGGAAATTTCGGAACTCAAAATACAAGGGGACAAGAACTCACTTGAGCAATAACAAAGGCAAATGCGATGAACCAAACCTATTATGGGTGGAAGGATCAGTGCTTGTACTCGTGTTCACACGCACGCAACAAAACAACGCAAAGGTTATCTTGTCTTGCTCAAAGTCAAAAGCAACCGCATATCATAATCTGACTTACTCCAAATCTAGTCCCATGCGAGGGTTGATCATCCAGAAACATATTCAAGAGATCTATAGGTGACCATATGGCCTCTCCATAGATCGCCTGAGACGAAGAGCTCACAATGATTCCGATGAAACTGACTATTGAGAACGTGAGTGGAACGGAAAAGAGTTGAGAATAAAGGGCAGCAGAGGGTGTGTGCGCGCGAGAGGCGAAATCAGGCGCGTTTCTATGGTGAGAAAGAGAAATGATTTATGAGTTCAATGGAGTGGAGAGGATAATTATTGAAGGGATGGAGGAGGTAGGCATTATTGAGGGCATAGTCAAGTAATATGGTACTGACGTGAGAAGAGTAGCCATATTGCTAATGCACGACATCAAATTCATGACCATCCCCCATCCAAGTTCTGACCCGTGCATCGTACCAGGTTGACGGATGATTGGTCCTACACTAGGGACAGATTATCCATAAGACCCGGGCATGAGATGATTGAAGAAAACCGACCCTTTCGCCTTGACAATACACCACACGAAGAAAATCAGACCGGCAATGGGAGTGATCATAGCTTTAAGCGTGAAAAGGTGACGACTATTGAACAACAATTTGACGTATTGATGTAAATAGGTGAGTTCAATGAGCCTGACACGACGAATCGAGCCCGGGTCCTACGTACATCTGATGAACTGGGAACCAGATCGCTGGTAGTGAAACGAACCAGAACAGGAAAAACGCCAACATTTCCTTGCTGGTGATTCCCGCGGAATCGGGTAGGCGATTTGCTGAAGGGCAGACGTGCTATTTGCCAACAAGTGAACAGGACAATGTAGAGCTGACGTACGGATATTATTTATACCAGGCCACATCGCCCTCAACATCACAAACATACACGTTCCTCCAATGCTAGCCTGTACTCCGTACCAAACACTATACATATGAATATGATCTCATGCCATTGAGCTCATACAATTCCAAAAACTCACCAAGCCATAGCCCCCCGATTGAACGTACACCATAAGCTTCCATATAACCCAAAACTCGTCCGAGCCACGACAGGGAAGGTAATATGAAAGATCGCTCCTGGACGAGCGTTGAGAACGATAAATGGCGCGACCACTCCGTACCCGATCCATACGCAGATCCAAGCTTGCCACCATGATAAGCCGGCTTGGATCATTGAAGAGGCAATCATCCAACTGTGAGGTTGAGTTTAGTTGAGCTTGAGCCTTGAGTGTGGTGTGGATGAGAGGTGACGTACGTGTTGACATTAAAGCTGTCAGCGATCCAGCTGCATGCATGGATCAAAGTGTGAATCTTGGGTAAATTCCGTGAAGCTAGGTTGTACCTACAAAGCAACAAAGTTGCGGTGTTTCCAGGTCTGTTTTTCGCGCGGGACAGGAGAGAGATCTTCGTTCTACTCAGTACAGACATTCGAAATTGGTAAAGGGTTATTTTACATTGAATTATACTTTTCAGATTACATACCGTCAAAAACGTCTGAGAGTAACTCTTTCCCTCAGAGTCCTCCACCTCGAGCTTTCGTAAAATGTTCATCGTGACGAATTGAAAACCTGCTAGGACCAGCGTTATTGGGGTGGTTCGGAGACTGAACTTGATGAACGTCTATATGTATACAAAAATTCCCTCATCTCAGTTGCATCAAAGCAATACAGATAAGAGGAATGACAACGAAGAGCGGGAGTGGCGCGTGGTCCAAGCAAGAGATAAGAGACGCCATCACGTGACGAGTCGAGATTGATGACATCACGCGAATTTGAAGATTCGGCCTGAGTCGTTGAGGACCTCAAAACGATCGTACTTAATAGAGGAGAAATTTTTGATGAGTTTATATACATTGTAGACGCAGATGCAGAAAACAAACAACAGATGCAAAAAATGCAACAAGCCTCAAAAGCCAAATAATGCCCAAGTCCAATACGATGCGATGGTGTGAGAGTAGGGATGCAGGCTATGAAGTTAGTGAAATGTAAGGAATAGATAGTATAAGGGTAAAGATGAGTATGAATATGTACAGCGATGAGATGATGAGAAGATACGATGGAGTAAAGAAAAACTTTTGATGATGCAGAACACGAGGTAATAAGCGACATCGATGAACAACGATAAAACGTGTCATATTTAGAACAGTGCAGATGAGATGAGAGCAAGATTGAAAAAGTTCATAAATATACAACAGAGCAGATTAATTTTGTAGATAAGAGTGAGGACTTATAGAGTTTTTTGCTGCCCACCGAAGTCCAGAGGAGGCAAGCTAGCCGAGCGCTTGCTTTTCGCAAGGCGGTCGCTGGTTGGAGAGGGTGATGTGAAGGTGAAAGCGGAGTAGATTTGCTTGCGTTCCGGGGTGGAAAAAGTTTTAAGTTCGGCAGGCGATGATGCACGCAATGTTGTCGTCGAAGATGATAATGAGCTTGAAGGGAAGTAGTCACGAATCTCTGGGTCAGCAGAGGGTTCCTAAAGTTAACTAGAGTGAGCATCGAAGTAAGCTATGCGCAGAGAGTAGGCGAACCTTAACAAACTGAAAAGCCTCTTTTCCTCCAGTGAAGAGAGCCTCCACTTCATAGGCCTCAGAGACATCCGCAAGAGGCCTGACCGTCAAATCATAGCATTTTGAATCGATTAAAGCCTGGTTGATTTTCATCTGTTCCTTCTCCATCTCGCACTCTTCATCGAGTTTGGGCATGGGAGCAGGCCTGCGAGAGGATCTTTTCGTCGACTTCTTCCCAGATCCGGGTGCCTTCAGTTCTTTTTTTGGTTTGGGTTTCGAACTCGAGGAAGATGAAATAGAGGATTTTCTCTTCTTAGCCTCGGGCTGAGCCTCTGACGCGGACACGTCCTTGTCCTTGAGAACCTTCGGCTCAAGAGCAGCTTTGACCGCCAGGACGCTGATGCTACCCTTGCGCTTCTTTCCGAGTTCAGTGGAGGACGCGACTCGTTCACCAGTGACAGGGTCTAGATTTTCCTTGTCGGTAGTAGAGATGGGCGACAGGACATAGGAGAGAGATGGTTCCGAGAGAGAACGGGAAAGGCGGGCGGTGGTCGTCGGTTTTGGTTTGGCTGCCGTCTCTTCGGAAGACGGTGCATCAACGAAAACAGAGAAGCTCCGGAAGGACACGGTGGTGGACGACATTAGTGATGGTCGTCAGTCGATATAATCAACGGGGCCGAGATGATGAAGGCAAGGAGTGCTCGTAAGAAGATATAAGAGACGGCACAAGTTAGAGCAGAGGAATTCTTCAAGATGAAGGTTGCAAACAAGAATTTGAAGGCCTGCCTGTGACTTGGTTTAAGTATTCCCGTAAGTCACGTGGTAATGTGCAATGGCCTATCATAGTTTTCCCAAAACAGAATCAACGACAATGGTAGTGGATTGGCCAATCTTCTATTTGTTCAACCCTTTCCCTGCCCTGAGGAACTGACTATTATACGCGGCAGCGCTCTTTGTCCGTTCGCTATAGTAACGCAAGATCCGACTTTCGTGAATGTCACAAACCGCTGGGATTGTCGGTGTTGCAGTCACGTCGCAGTTTCCGCTTCGCCGTCTTCCGTTAGCCTCGCATGCAGGCCTTGTAATTTTCTCTGATTTTGTCTATCGTGCAGTGGTTGTCTGTTATCGCTCACAGTGAAATGTACATTTGCTTCCACGGAAGATCTTTCCTAGGCCCGGGAAGCAGTGGGTATGTATATTATCTTTTGGAACCAAGCGACATTTGGAGAGGAGGCCTTGACTTCATCATGCGGTAATTCAGCATCCACATATCGGCGTCACAGAGATTCCTGTGAGGCTGATAATGACCAGGAGGCCTGGAGGCTGAAGTCACGCATGTCGAAATGACGACTCGGCTTTTCCGGTCAGTGCTTGTCTTTGTGCTTTTTGTGGCCGAAAATGTTTGAGATTTACTGCTGAGATTTTTCGATTTTTCGATTTTGCACATCCTTGCTAGGTGTATAGGAAAGTTCATGGATGCCCTTGGAACAAAGGTTTAGCGTATACTGCACCCGCAGCAATGTCTAGTTCCACTTGCAGTGTACAGCAATAAGCCCCTGTCTTATCCAAGCACTATCGCTTAGGTTAAACTAGACTTCTCAATGCGGCTCAACTGCACCTAAAATACGCTCAATGACGACTAATATCAAACAGCCGAATACTCTCTCGTGTTTTCTGGTCATGTATAGACGCAGGTACGAAGGTAGGATGCGGAAAGCTTCAACGCAAAAAGCCGAATATTCGATCACTTATAATACTTTTTTTTTTCAGATTGACCCCAATCTATGTACAGTTCGATCTGGAGATTTGGTAGTAAGACATTTTCATATCCACTGCAGTCATTATTCATTATATATCCAAGACCAAAAAGGATAGTGCTATCCGTCTTGTTCTTGCGGATTTGTCTTTGTCTTCACGTCGTCCGTCATTAACATCGTTCGTCACTGCTTTCGCCTCTTCCCTTCCTTGCTCCGTGTGTTTCCAACGTGAATCTGCCAGTCGCTCAAGCGATCGGTAGGTCGTCTACCGTGAGTGATTTGTTCGCATCTACCTCATGTTGTCCACGCACACTTGGAATGTTAGTCACGTTTGAAGCATTCCGTGCATTTCCAGTCCTTAAATATTACATTCGCAACCTTCGTGCTTATTATCTCACCTTCTGACCGGTATTACAGTGGCTGAGCATTGCGCTATAGAGTCCTTCATCATGCTCTGCAACGACGCTGCTCCTGTTCACCCTCCTCTCGGTACGCTCATTGACGATGACTCGCTAGAACTTGTCGAAGTTCTTGGAGTTGGCGGATACGGTGTGGTGTACCGTGCTGAAGAAATTTGTTGTTCTTCACCCAAGTCTTATGCCGTCAAATGTCTTCTTCATCGTTCTTCTGCACAATTCGCCCGTCAACGACAAATTCATATACGAGAGATCGCTCTTCATCAACTTGCGAGTGCACACCCGAACGTCGTGACCCTACACCGGGTCATCGAGGATTACAACTGTACATACATCATCATGGACTACGCTCCAGATCACGACCTATTCCACCAGATCCTCCATAACTGCCGCTATCTCGGAAACGACTATCTTGTCAAACATGTCTTCCTCCAACTCCTCGACGCTGTCGAATACTGTCACTCACTCGGCATCTATCATCGTGATCTTAAACCTGAGAACGTTCTTTGTTGGGACGATGGTCTGCGAGTAGCCATTACTGACTTCGGATTAGCTACTACCGACAAATTCAGTGAGGAGTTCCGTACTGGAAGTGTTTATCATATGAGTCCAGGTAAAGCATCTCATTGTTATCCACAGAATTACGCTGACCCTCACCTTTACAGAATGTCAAGGTGGAGAATTTGCCCCTACGGGAAGCTATTCGCCCATGTTCAACGACATCTGGTCACTGGGTATTATTCTCCTTAATCTTGCGACAGGACGCAACCCTTGGAAGTCAGCATCGGTCTCTGATCCTACCTTCCAGGCATACCTTCGTGATCCTCAAAATTTTCTTCCCACCGTCTTGCCTATTTCTCCGGAAATCAATGCCATCCTTTCGCGGATGCTCGAGGTCGACTGGCGAGATCGTATGACAATTCCGGAGTTGCGGCTTGCGTTAGAGGACGTCGACACCTTCTATGCTGACAGCGTGATCTTCGAAGGAAGCATGGCGAAATGCGGATGGGAGAGTGGAATTGAAATCGACAACGACTCGACTAAGCATTCAGCAATCCAATCACAGGAAGCGGAGCTCAAGTCCCATTGGAGCCAAGAGTCATTTTCATCCGACATCGTTTTCGCTAGTCATTCAGCCATTGACTCGCCCTGGGTTGGCTATTCTCCTTTCCAGGACGACACCTATGCCATGAGAGCCGACGTTCAATCAGACTATCAGCGATATAGTATGGGCCCAGAGCGGCATGACTTATTTGTCAGACCGAAAACACCACCCTCGATGCAGTCACCTTGCGTTTCCGCAGAATCGGGTGCATCGTATCCTGTCACTCCCAACAGTTTCGACTTAACTTTTGGAGGGCGCGCAGTCCTTCCTCAACGGAAGCCTCTCATTATTGACACAAGCTGCGTGCGCCCCCCGTATTGTCGCGGAGATAGTTTGGATAGTGGCTCCGTAGAGTCCTCGATCATGCAGACCGCAGTGGAATATCCCTCAGATCTTTATGCAGCCGAAACATTCTTCGGCAGCTCCATGTCTAACCCCATTGCAGTCGCTCAGTCGGTACGGTTAGGAGATAGTGGTCAGACAGAAGATAAACCCATGGCATCCCCTACAGCTTGGGCATATTCAACCACCCAAGTTTCTGGGGGTACCTCCACGTTTTCGTCAACAAAACGCTCGTTTACTACGACGAATATGTCCTTCGACAACCGCTCTTCCGCCCCATCTCCAGAACCGTTGGAATGGTCAGAGCTATCCTCCAGACTGAAGGAGACATGTCCACCAGAAAGTCAGCCGTCTCCTCCTCTCTACATGACGAACGCAGCCGATGTTTCTCTTCCTCCTATAAGATCTATATCTCCCACGAGGAAGAATCTCGAAACGAAATTCAAGGCGACGTTCTTCACCCCGCTCAAGTTTTTTCCTCGTCATTCCTCGGGGCAGAATTCTAGTGAAACAATGGTCCCGTCGACCTCATTGGGTCAGGAGATGGAGACATGTCCCGCTGCGATTTTTACGCCGATGGAATTTCTCTCGCCGTCAGTACCTGAAGCGTGTTCGAATCATTGGTCAGTTGTCGTTCCTTCGAAGCCTCTCAAAATCAATACCGTACCAATTTCGCAAACGAAGGGCTCGTCCTTCCGAAAGTCCAACAATCACCGCTCGCCCGCCCTCCGTCATTGGTTCCTTTCATCTAAGTTATTCCCTTCCTCCATTGTCTCTTGATTGAATAAGTAGATTTTTCAAATGCTTGCTGCTGGTTTGACGGGTCTTAAGTATCTAGCAATAACGTGTATTATGTGCATCAATAAATAACGATACGAAGTGCTACGTATGCGTTCCTCACGATTTCTTATTTTACATCAACGCTATTTCATTGCACATGTGTATATCTCCTAGGGAGATTTTGAATTTGTATATCAATCGAATCACACTCGAATCACACATTTCTCGAACAGACTTGAATAGCACCAAAAAGCTGAATTGTACGTGCCTACTTTCGGAAATCATGAAGCCTCCTTCCTCTCTCGCGTTCTATGTGGAACTTGCTTCGCATACCGATACCCTTAGTCAACCTTTTCCCCTTCCCACCTATACCATTCCCAAAACCCAACGGATTATGCCCGCCCTGCAACATTTGCAAGGCAGCCTGCATTATCATGATTGGATTTCTACTGCCCCAAATCTTTGCACTGATGTCTTTGATACCTGCAGCCTTCAGCACCTGATGTAGTACCGGTTGACACCGTAGCCCAAAACCCATAGGTCGTGGTCGCATTTTGATCTGGGTGGAACGGAATTTACCCGACATCTCGGTCCATATAGTACGATTTTCGAAGCGGTCGACGTGATCCATGTTCTTTATCGCAGCAATATGTGACTTGGTCAGAGCGTGTGTGGGTTCAATATCGGTACCCATACCGAGCCCTACCATACCATTGCCATCACCCACAACGGTAAAGCACTGATGATGATCAATCTTTCCTTTCCCAGTTTGCTGCACGACAAACCGTCGAACAAGAACGAACTTCATTAACTCTTCGACAGGGTACCCTTCGAGACCAGCGACCTCGTCTATTTGCAATTCTTCGTCCGCGAGATCAGATTTCGCTGGCGTCCAATTGGGGTCATCGAAATTAAATCCATCGTTGGCCATGGCTTCGTGAAAGATCGAACGGTGATTACGCACAATGACACGGTTATGAAATGGGTTTGTAGCGGTGGGCTTTAAATCGAGGACTTCACGAGAGTCCATAAGAGGGTCGGCGGACATAAGATTCGGGAATGGACGTTTAATGACTTCTTCGGTTTCGGTGTCTGGAAATAAACGGTTCGTACGAATGTATAGGAGATGAATTCCTGAAACACTCACTCTCAACGCTCTGAGCTGTCTGCTCAGCGAGCTTCGAAGATTCTGAACTCTCAGGATCAACCTCTCCGTCCTCTGCTCGCTGCCGTTCTACCTGCTCTTCAGATAAAGCTAAGGTTTCAGGACCGTAAGCCTGACATTTCTGCTTTCAGGGAAGTACGAACCTTCCTCAGGTAAAGGGACAGTCACTTGCAGCTTGAAATTGAAGGCCGAGAGTAGTTGCGCCACGGCGTGCATTATATGAGCGTCTTCTTTACCGTCACTTTGCATGACTTGGGACAAGAGCTCATTGAGCTCTTGAAAAGCCCGCTCAGGTAGCATGAGCAACATTTCTTGGCCAGCCTGGGACTCAAAGACTTCAAGCAGTTCATCCAGATTGTCGACCTGGATAGTGGGGCTAGAAGAAACAGATACTTCTATAGACAACGTTTGAGTCAGTAGGCGCAATTATAGTCAGCATGCGCACCTTTTGTTGATGACTGTGCATCAAAAGGAGGAGTATGAGATTCGCTTTTAGCAGTCCTTATTTCGGAAGAGGTCGCGGGATGTGGGTGCGTCGCGCTGTCTTGACGAGAGCTTGTGTGTTTTTTGGCATACTTCCGGGAGTATACAGAGGGAGTTCTGGCTGCAGAGACATTGGTGGGACGGATTAACCGTGAAGATGCGACAAGCTGCCTCGACAGGCGGTTCATCCAAATTTTTGAGCTGGAGGTTATGGCCAAAAAGAGAAATAGATAAGGGTGAGAAATCTCACCGAAGAGATAAGATAAGGAAATATTTCCTTCATCGTTACTCCGTTCGCCCCCATGTATGCAGACTCTGTTCTCTCCGGTAATACGCTTAGAACACGTATATCTACACCAATCAAGAGCACTATCTCGGCGCCTTCTACATATTCCTCCTGCAAAACTCCCAACGAGGCCTCTCGTTGGTCAAGGAAAGCCTATATTGTGGCTTGATGATCAGTTTCATAACGAACATTGGCTCTCTACTACGAGTTTTGGACCAACAGTTGAAACACTGCATCAGCTCATCCGGGACAATAAATTCACGACAGCCCATCGCGTGCGCTGCATGCTGCAGGATCAGGGTCAAGACATTCCCCATGACATGATATTCCTCGATGCTGCTCTGGGAGAAATCAACACACTCTCTTCTGACACATATCACGCCTTCTACGGCTGGCTGAATCTTCTGCCTCCCAAACATGTCCTTACTGTCAGCGAACGAAATCCATTTCGCCTATTAGGCTCCTTGTATCGTTCTGGAAGTCCTTTTCAGGACCTGGAGGTGATTCTTGGCATGGTGAAGATAGCCTCTTCTAAGGGTTATTTCTTCGAAGAATTTAAACGAGCTCTGCCCTTGATGATGCGGCTGGTGAAGCCCACAAGTGGACTGGCTCTGATGATAGAGTTTGAAAAAGGCTATTTGGATTATATCACTGCTGTCGAACCTCAGAACGCTCAGAAGCATGCAACGCTAGCTCGCGAAGCTCTCATTCTAGGATGCTGCGAGGCAAAAGGTAGATGGATGAGAATGGCCATGAAACTTATAAAGCGGTCAAAACAAGAAGGTGTCATTGTGTCCTCCAGCGTTGCTAATCTGGTCGTGATGTTGAAGCAAAATGAGAATGCAGGCTGAGTACGTTGTGATTTATTAAATCGTATTTTCTTTTGATTTTTTCCCCTTCTCTTTCTAGATTCCTACCTGTGTTTGACTGGTAACATGAACGTGTATCTATTCATGGAACACATGTACTCTAGATCTAGCATCTCGCACTCAGCTCCGAATTTGTATTTGATCGGCACCGTCGAGACTACATCGTGTACTGATACCATCCGAAAATGTATGTGTTCTGTCCCGCATTTAAATCGCAGGGGCACTCTACCAAAACGGTACTCGTTCTCTGGTTGCGATGTCACAACGAGGACCACTGCAGGCACTGCTGACTACAATTCGATTGAACATGAAGAAGACTAGATTTCGGCGGACGAGTATTCGCTTTACGAGCGAGGCTCGCGCTGGTCTTCTTCCTGGCTTTATACGCCATTTCATTGACCTGCAACTCGGCAAGCAACCTGCTCACAACTAACTTCTTGGATACATATCTTGTCGCCGCTTTTTGCTTTCCTCTCGCTGTTGTGAAGCGTGCGTTTAATAATTTCGATTTCATATCACCAAAGCGGGGTGCTTGCGCAACAATATAAGTATTTGAGATAACTGACATTTGGTATATATCTTATCTGATTGCGCGTATAAGCCGTCGGCAATTTGAATCATACACACCACGTTTTTGGCTACCCAGGCCTGGTTCCCTTCTTTTCTCCTTCTCTGCTGTTTCTTTCTCTTCGTTCCTGGCTCTTTGTTTTCTCATATATACATTAGCTCCAGCTCTTGGCTCGCTTCTACCTAGCCCCACTTTGCCTCGCCTTTTATCTGCTCTGCATCTGCAATTTGGGAACAACCAGAATTCACCACGATCGATTCATTACACTTCAATTCCGCATACTTATCGAAGTTAAACTGAACAAGTTTAGAATTAGATTGTGCAACCACTATTTGGACTAACGACAATTCGAGCATAACTTGGGCTCTGCGTCAGGTTCCTGCAGTATGATGGACCTGGCAACCGGAATGGACTCAGGTGATGATAGCGAGTTATTTACGCATCGTACTCCTTATCAACACAAAAGGCTCTCCTCAGATAATCAGACTTTCCTCGATGCTGTTGAACCCGAAGCGCAGGACGGATCTCGCCAATCTCAAACTATGGACAGTTCTGACTTTGCAGATCCTCTCAACACATTGAAACCAAAGGACGGATATTCTAGTCCTCGAGGGGAATTGAGCTCTGTTGCTGAGGAAGCCGAATCCATATCACTTCCTTCGAGTGTGAGCGCCAGTATTCTCAGCATGCCGGATCCACTGTCTTCCTCCAGCAGAACCTCGGTCCAATATGACACCATTCACATATCTGATTACGCCAGCATTATCGGATACGAGAACAATGTCTCTTCCCCACTTGTAGACTTTAATGCAACTAGTGCAACTATGAACCCGCCTTCTGAATTTGGGAGAAGACTGGATGACTTTGCGCCCCGGCAACAGCCCGAACTCGCATACTTAGACCACTCTGACCATGATGTCGGATCTGAATCTGAACCGGAATCCGAATCATCTTTCCCATCAGTAACTTCTTCATTCTTCTTCAGTTCTCCCGCTTCCGTAGCCTCACATGTTCCCGGGGACGACTCACATGAAGACTCTAATGAAGATGGAGAGTCGGGAAGTTTCAGAGCGACTCGAGAGCTAGTCATCCCATCTTTGATGCTTCCTACAGCGCTTGATTTACCACATGATTATCCTTTGGAAACTCCTCATCCGAAACCATCCATTCAACGCCCTCAGACTGCTTCAGCATCAAATTTCCTCCGCCTGCTCGTCGTTGCACCTTCGGATTCCCGGCGACCTTCAGAGGGAGAAGATGGTCCGATTTCCTCCCTATCTGAAAGAGTAAAAAACGACTTGGATGATGTTGCGTCTCAGACCATCGGATTTCAACCCCAGGCAGTTCGGTTAGAATCGTTGGCTCTTCCGGATCAGGATATGGAAGGGGTACTTGCTGCAATAGTTGATTCGTTTGTCAAGAACGAACTGTTTACTGCTGTAGTGTTAACGTCAGAAATGTCTAGTGATGGTGCGCATTCAGTTTCGGTACTCAAGGATGACAATTTGCTCAGGGAAATCTTGTTCTAGCTGTCTCTTCGATTAAACATGAGATCGCACAGTTCTCTGAAGCTTTATCGCCCCTGATTCCCGTCATCTATCTCCTCTACACACGTGCAATCAATTCTTCAAGTACCAGTAAGGAATCGTCGTCTTCGCACTTTGCTGCACGTCGCCTTTCTACGTCCTTACAGAATTCTCCGTTGATCCCCACCGCTGCTTTCAGCGTCTCAAGTTTAGAAGAGCTTTATCTTCTTTCCCAAAGGCCCGATGTAATACAGCGACTGCGGACAGAAGCTGTTGACAAATTCATGAAGTGGACGGCTCGGAGGCAGAAAGTGCAAGAAAATACGCGGCTTGATGATGCTCCCATATCCATTGCTGGTCGTCGTGCTCGTAACCGGCGAGCCCATGGAGAAGATATCACATCATCTGGACACATCCAAGGCGATACATCCGCTTCCGCGAGCTGGAACGATCGGAGTCGCTCTGAAGGTGGCTGGAGGCAATTCAAGGCGGAGTGGGAGGCCAGCTGGGAAGACGCGTACTCTATGCAGCGGCAATCACAATTCTCACTTGAAATCGGCTCACAATCATATTCTGAGGAAGAGCTTCTACGCACTGCTAGAATCCGGTCGGCAGATCCTCCCTCCTCAGTACGCCCAGGTACAATGAAAGCGCGCAGGCAATCTCACCATCAGAGGACATCCTTTGCTCGACCGTACTCCTCTTCTTCCTCTCCACTGCCTGCTACATCCCCGTCCTTGCCGCCTTCATCGGCTCTACCATCGACAATGCCTTCCTCCGTGTCACTCTCAGACTCTCTTTTCATCTCAGCAGATGAGATTCCCAATACGCCACCAATTCCGCCTATATCACTCCTTATGGCGTTTCCATTTCCTTCATCAACTGTTTCTCTCCTTCCTTCATCGCGGAATTCCTCTCGTGCACGCTCCCGCGGAGCCACTTCAGGTTCGAATTCTCCTTACTACGCGTCCGAGAAATTTGCATCGCATTCAACGCCTTTCTTACACGATTTGCGATTTCCTTCTTTTCTTGCCCTCTCACTTTCTATTCTGGCCCCATTGAGGGCTCATGCGTGGTCAGCCACACGGAGGATATTCACTATCCCATTCGAAGTAACAAGGAATCTGTCCATCGTTGATGAATATGAAGATGGGGATCAGTCGGGAGACGACAAGCTTGTGGGCAGCATTGACTCTATTGAAGCTATCGACAATGGCAGTGGATCTATCGAATCCTCGTCGACCTCTTTCTATCAATTCCAACAAAGACTCTGGCCAACGGGTGTGGTGCTGGTTGGCGGGTTCTTACTAGGGTTTGCTGTTGGATATCTGAGAGGACTCTGACACGAGGATATTATGTTACTTCATGACTTCTCCTTCTACAGTATGACACGATCTTCGATTCATTTGTATCCTAATGTATGTAAATATCTCAGCAAGTTTGAACTGTGAGCTCGAAACTTCAATGTGAATGTCGAAGTGCGTACACATATATAGTCACATAGGCTTATCGTCGCAAATGCTAGTCATCAAAATCATTACCCCAACCTTCGGCGAATCCAAACCATCCAGGTATGAGTGCCCAAGCTGCTTCCCTGCCTTTTGTGCAATCACTGATAAAGTCCACTTTGCAAGGTCCGCACATCAAAGCTCTAGCCCGCTCGCCTTCAATTTTATCCGGCCTCATCAATCGATCTATACATTGGGCTAATGTAAACAAAGGATCCGCATCACGTCCGATAGCTACACCTCCAATGCATCGGAAGGTGTCATTATACATTTGCTGAAAAGCTTGAACACAAGGATGTGCCTCGGACGAATGCGACGTAGAACGATACCAGCATCTAGGCGATGGCTCACGATTCTCCAGACATAGTGCGAGGAAATTGATGAGATAATGTTGTGCTGATTCGCGTCCTTGAAGAGTGCGTACGAGAAGTTGGTTCGACAGACAAACGAAGCGAGGGTCTTTGTTTGGAGAGACTAAGATAGACTTGATTCCGGGTGTTCCATACATGATTTTGCTCGGTCCATATCTTGATAAGTCGTAGAATGCGCTAGGTAAGATCTCGTTCAGACCGAGTCCTATAGCAAGTTCGATGACGAGGACAGGATGTGCCGTGTATTGTCTAGGAGAGTAACACCCTTTGGGATTCAGTGCCTCGTTCTCGCGTGCGTCCCAACCTTCGAGCGTAGACGGCCAATCAGATTTAAGGCGTTCGAGACATTGATGACGGAGATGCGGGACGAAGTACTTGGTGGAGAGACGAAGGACCGCAGCAAGGCGCGCAAAATGGAGTGGGCGAGGAAACGAAAAATGCCTGCGATTCGTTTAGCTCATTCCATTAGACCTATGATATAAAAACAGGCGCACAATCCATCATACAAAGCACTCAAGAAGTGATACAGATCGTCTGGACCATCGAGCATTTCGACGCAAGGACAACCGTCTATCGCATCTTGCTCAGTAGGCTGTGGGATTTCAAACATGCCGGCGAATATTTCCGAATGACGCTCTAATTGTCCACTGTGAACCTTGAAGGTGAAAGATCCGGCGATGAGTATGATGTTTCCGTCCTTGAACCAAATGTCGGTGCGAGTGAGAATAGTATCATGTGGTAAGTCTTGAGAAGTCTTGCCAGTGTTCATTGTATGAATATTAGTACAAAACGAAGTGATTCAGAATAAATAGTAAGAGAATGAAAGAGTGCATAAAGTTAGCGCCCGTTCAGCAAACCTTGTGATCCTAGTTCTCATTGCAGAAACAAACATCCGAAGTCGCCCGTAAGTGCATTCTTGTACAACACCTTGTGTTGACCAAAACAAATATATTGACTGAGCTACATACACTATCTACACTAACTACTAGCAATGGAATTTCAGACATGACGATGACAATACCGATACAGACTTGACGATGCAAACACAAGAAAAGAATTATGCAGACTATAGGCAGGTGAGTAAAAGAAAAAGAAATCAGATGTAGACAATGCGAGTCATTAATTAGATGAATTTAATGAGATGGATGCAGAGAACACGAGCAATCGATGCGGAATTGAAACTGGAACGAGCGGGGCAATCCTTCAGATTGCAAACAAGGTAAGTATATTATAATGCAAATGAGAAAAGGAAAGGAAGAATGACACAGTCATAGAGAATAAAATTTTCATGGGCTTAGATATATCCCAAGCGGTGCTCAAGCTCGTGCGCGCCTGGGTTCTTCTGGAGTGCTCCACAGCAATATGAGTATCCATGAGAAGCCGCGATGCGATGAAGTGCAAGCCCAATCTGGTATGCTAGCGTCTCGTGGTAGGGGACGTCATCAACATCGGCAACTTCGCTGGCGGAAGTGGAGGACCAGGAAGAAGGTGATGAGACGCTGGCACTCCGGCTCGAAAGACTACTCGTAGAGGGTGAGCTGATTATTCGAGGAGAAGCCGCGCGAGATGAGGGGGAAGCTGCTAATGAAGGAACACTCGAGCCGGAGCTTAGTGGTTTCCTACTAACCGTCGACTTGGCAATCTTCCTCGCTTTCGCGATTCTGACTGGTTTGACCCAAGTCGGGTCAGAGGTAAGCTGGAGGTCGATGCCTGTCGCCCTCGCCTCTGCTCGTTCATTCCTGCATTTCTCCGCGGCGTCTCGGCCAACTTCAGCAACCTGTATAACTCTGTCAACCAGTTGATCAACAAAGTCAATAGTTAAACGCACAAGACTCTCGAAAGGCATATCCTGTCCCTTCTCGAAATAACTTGCTTTGATTGTGGCACAACGAAAAACGTGCTTATCCCAAGCAGTGGTATAATATTCCCAACGCTTGTCGAGTTGGATAACCTTGTTGCATCCGACGCACCTAACCGACTTGGGATTAAAATCTTCCGAATTCTTAGAGACCCAAGGATGGTTCTCGAGCACTAATTTACGTTGTGCCGTTTCTCTCTTTTTCCTATCGACCGCCTGCGAGTCGTCGGTAGAGGTGTCCAGGTCCAAATCTTCATCCATGGGAGTAGCCTGTAGAAGCTCCTGCGCTGCAGAGCTTTGATCATATGCGCGATGTGCGCGCGCTGACGAAACGCGCCTGGACCGAGACGGGGCGGTAGCGCGAGCTTTGGCTGTTGTGGTAATCGTCATCGTGAACAAGAGAAATCTTCGTTGCAAATGAACGAGTACAGAATGACGAGGGAGATGGGGAACTCAGACCTGACAAGGAAGGGGGAAATATTGTAATGAAAATGAGGGATAAGTCGTGGTGCGGTTCTTGCCCTTTTTTAAACAGAAGGATCTCAGCTTGGACTATGTACATTTGTCAAACTATGGCACCATTGTTGTGGCCAAACTAGGCATACCAGAAGTGGTATGCTGAATAGAGGCCAATGGATCTGGCCAAATGCAGCCTTCCGATTGCGGATGTCGATCTTATCGTACAGCTTCTCGTTTGATTGCCGATATATTTTTCGCTTTTGGTGGCTGTTAGGAGGCCGATAAATCTTCCATTCTTCCATGACACTCCCAAGTTCGACGCAGGTCCTGATTGTTGGTGCAGGTCCCAATGGCCTTGCATGTGCAATTACACTTCTCACACTAGGTATCAAACCTATTATTGTCGACGACCGGTCTGAAAGACCTTACGGAGCGAAGGGATGTCTAATTCATGCTCGAACACTCGAGGTCAGTGCGTTTTCTACCATACAGGCCACATCCCCGTAATTTTATTATTCTCATGATTATCTTTGAAAGGTCTTAAAAACAGTTGGACTCTCTGACTCTTTGAAAGACATTGGAATACAGTCCAAGGGAATCATTTTCTATGGCAAAGCCAATCCGTTGTTCAAGGTCGATATTGCTGCCCTTTCCAGCTTAACGGAGTTTCCGTACATTCTTCTTACTCCGCAGTCTGAAGCTGAACTGATATTTGAGAAATTTCTGGTCGATCACGGTGTCGAAGTGATCAAGAATACTAAGGTAATTGGGTTTGTAGAGAACCCCGCAGAGGGTCTGCATGTGTCTTTCGAAGATGGTTCAAGCATAATTGCATCCTACGTAGTAGGTGCTGACGGAGCGAGGTCAACTGTGAGTTAGTCAAGCATGATGATGGTTTCTCGCTCACAAACGAATATTTAGGTCCGAAGTCTCGCAGGCATCTCATTCAAAGACCCGTTCACCAACCTTATGTACGACGAGAATCCGTCCTCTGCTTCATTCATGCTATTCACCCTTGCGGATGTATTTTTGAACCTCGATCCATCGATCCATATTCCAAGAGACACTATTTCGTGGCATCTCAACGGAAGAATCATGTTCTGTCCGCTTGAGCTTCCTGAGAAGCTGCGGCATTATTGCAAGGAAAATAGATCATTTTGGAGGATTGCGATTGCTATACCTCCTGGATCCCGTACTATTCCTCCTAGGCATCCAGACCAAGCATATCTCCAAAACGAGATAAACGAGCGGAATCCCTGGAAAGAGCCTATACACCTGGACCATCTTTACACAGCGGCCACATACCGTGTCCGTTCAGCTGTAGCTGAAACTTTCTTTAAGACCGTCGGGAATGGTAAAGTGCTTTTGGTCGGGGATTCAGGTCAGTAACCGAAGACATGTCATTGAAATTCAGACCTTCTTATATGGACCTGCATTCAGCACACGTACACTCACCATCCGGTGGACAAGGTATGAACCTAGGAATTTGTGACGCAGTCACCTTGGGAAGAGCTATTGCGGAGCATATCGAAAGTGGCAACGACGCAGTGCTTTCTGATTATTCATCAAAGCGGAAAGCAACTGCCATCCAGGTCATCCAGGCTACGAAGCATATGACCGCAATCATTAACATTCCCAATGGCTGGCGACGCGGGATCGCAAATATTTTAATGTATGTTGCCAGCTGGTTAACTCCGATTCGAAGGAAGGTCGCACAGAGACTCGCTGGGCTGACATACCGGGATTGATCTCGTAGTCTAGCACACGAAGCTGTATGTGAATTTTGTGCTACTGGCATTATGTAGGACTCGTGTAAAAAGTTGAAGTCACCCCTTCAGAGTCAGCAGTGCGGAAATAGACGCCCATCACTGTCACTTTCTTACGCCCAACATGGTCAACCGTTGACTGTCATCTCAATGGCTTCCAATGTAAATACGAATGTCAGAGGACCCAGCCTGCTCTCTGTGCGAACAAATGTAGATCCAGATTACAATGATGGGGAAGATGGGACAAACTTTCGCAAAAGCCTACAGATTAATATGAAGGGGCTCGTAGGGGATGCTGTGGGCAACGTTCGTGAAATCCTATCAATTCGTGACTAGCGCATTCAACCGATTGGTTTAGATGAGTATAAGCCCTTGGTCGCGAGACGTAGTCTTAGCTGCCCGACGAGGATTGTTTATCATCGACCTCGAAGCGCCTTTTGAAGTTCCGCGGTTTCTTCCACAGGGCGGAACTTGGGACGTGGCTGACGTTCAATGGAATCCGCATCCTAGTCGTGCTGAGTATATAGTATCAACCTCCAGTGAAAAACTGTGCGTAACGATACCCTACTAGTATTCCTCTTTGAATAACTGGACTAGTTTGATATGGAATTTGAACATGTCCGGAAAGACGTCTATCCAACATATCCTCCATTCTCACTACCGCGCCATCACTGACATCAACTGGCACACGACTGAGCGGGATACCGTTGTCAGCACTGGCATAGATTCCTGGGTATGGGCTTGGGACATGCGTGAACCTCGTAAACCAATCTTTGGTTTATGCGCATTCAGCTCTCCTGGTACGCAAGTCAAGTGGAATCGGCAAAACTCACACATACTCGCTTCTTCACATGCGGACAAGGTTCTCATATGGGACCGAAGGAAAGGAAGTTTGCCCGTCACAACAATCGACGCTCATACATCTCGAATATATGGTATTGACTGGTCGCAGACTCAACCAACGGAAATCGTAACGTGTTCGTTGGACAAAACGATCAAGGTATGGGATTCAAGAACAATGGCTATGAAGACAACGATTAGGACCGCGTATCCTGTTTGGCGTGCACGCAGTCTCCCATTCGGCCGCGGTATCTTAAGTCTCGCACAGCGGGGCGAAACTGCCTTGGAAATGTTCTCTCTTCAAAACCAAGGCTTGAGTCCTGGTGCCCCAGAGCTTCCTGTGGATAGTTTCCAGGGACATTCTGATGTCGTCAAGGAATTTGTTTGGAGGAAAGGTGCTAACAATACTGTATTCCAGCTGATCACTTGGTCTAAGGACCGTACTTTGAGATTCTGGCCAGTGGACTCTGATATGATGCAGGTTTGTTGAAATTGAAAAAAATACGGACAACATTTGAGTCAGTAACTGATACATCGACAGAAAGTAGGCTTTACACGACCCTCTGGCGGTAACCAGTCTCAACAACCACAACAACCTCGTGAACCTCCTACTTCCGCCTCTACCCCTACAGTCTCAGAATCGATCCCTCGTACGAAGTCATTCCGCAACCCAACGTTCTTCGCCCTAAGCCCAAACCCAATAATTCTGGACCGCCATCTTAATTCAAACCCGATTTCTGCACCTATCGGCCATCGGTCTATTCTAGCAGAGGTTCGAGCAGGCGGGCCCTTTAATCCAGCTCCTCAAAGTCAGTTCCGCAACCGGCAACGGACGAACAGCAGCGTCGTTCCGCATACTGCTCCATCTCCCCCAATACAATCTCCTGACGTGTTCGGAAGTGTGACCCCAACTCAAACTCAAACTACTCTGACAATTCCCGCTACGACTGTCGTTCAAAACCTACAAGGAGGTGGGTCGGATAGCTTAAACTCCCTTGGCTTACCTGGAAGCTTGAGCGTTACCGGAATTAGTGGAGGCGGAACTATGTCTCGTGGTGCAGCAGGAGGCTTGAAGTCCAAAGCACGCGTGGACGCTCTTTTATGGCTTTCTTCTGTCAAAGATTCATCAACCATAGCGAGTGCTGCAACCGGTGCAATCGCTGTCGCGGGGGGTGAGGACGGAAATCTTAGTGATACTGATGTTGTGGATGAAAGAAGGAGCGCCAGTAGAGACGGCTCAGAAAGCAAGAATAGCAGGCCTGGAGATGAAGTTCAGCCTGTCGGGCCTTCCTTACAAGATGAGTACGTGATCCTACACATGATTCTCTACAATTCCTTCTGATATATTTGCTCCAGGATCACCACCGTACTTTCAAAACTACCTCCGTCCAAAGTTCGCCTAGAAAAACACGACCTATCTCTCACTAACAATAACAAAAAGCAGCACCGTACTCTCACCCTTGGTCTTCAAGTTCCCTGGGCCCGTTCTGAATCCGGCTCGCGACATCATTCCACTGTATTGGGTGGCTCTGGAGCAACTTACGCCTATTCAACCCAGTCGGTTTTTCTCCGTGTCACATTCACGTTTCCGCGTGATTACCCATATAGCCCGCCCAATAGACCCGAAACTCATGCGGATCTACTATTAGGGCACCCTCTGGCGACAACAACGACCCCCACAGTCAACATGGAATACACCCCTCTGATCACAATGAAAGATCGTGCGTTCATGCTGAGACGGCTACGAAGAATAATCGCGATCTTGCGGGAAAGGCAGAAGCCCTGTCTCGAAGCATGTTTGAGGTTCTTGGTGTTTAAGGATGAAAGTTTTGTGGAATCCCTGGATGGTGGTGCGACTGGTCATGCGCGTAAACCTGGACCGGAGACGAGGCCAAGTGCAGACACAGGGGAAGATGTGGATGATTCGGACTCCGAGGACGACATCGAACGTATAGCTGAGATGGGAAATTATCTAGGGAGAGATGATGAAGTTACGATGTCGCTGTTACGAAATAATAAGAACTTAGCGGAGCCGAGAACTTGCCAAGGTAGTTTTGGACCTAACGGTTAGTTTCTGCTCTCTGCGTGTTTTTTACGAGCTCAAAGAAGCAATATGTGTTCAGGTGAACTAGTCTGCTTCTTCAGAGCCCCTCCCCGCATTGTGCGCAACGCCGTAAACTCTCTGATGTCACATTCCCGCTCGCCCGCTCGCAGAGGAGGCAATCATGCAAACTTCGATAGCGACTCAATCAATGTCAACAACCATAGAGATGCTCCCGAACCAAGCCGTATCGACCGTGAAACCTTTCAACGATCGCCGGCTTTGGTATCCGATGCCATTTGTCGGTTGAGTCTCGCAGCCAAGGACCGTGATAGTATCATTCGACCTGGATTAAATAGTCCTTCAGCAACTGCACTTGCGTTAGACACGGCCTTCATGACACCCAAAGTTGGTGCCGTTCTGCAGGGTAACATGTACAGCTACAGTAGCAACACCGAAATGGCTGACTCTCATCCTTATCCATATCTGTCCCTGCATTATACAGCCCAGATACACCCCTCACCAGCTCAAGTCCAAGCACAAATTACACGTATCATGACCAATTTACTGACGTTTTCTCGACATCGCGGTCGACGGCAATCTAATTCGTTCCGAAGCTCGCTGGGCGTGGACCCGATCGGAGAAGGAGCGCGAACGATGGGCGGAAACGAGGATGATACTATGCGGATGAGTCAGCGTAGCTACTCTGCTTTGGCCTTGGTTGCTGGGTCTCCACGTAGGAGCGAAGTCGTGATTGCCAACACAACTGGGCTCGTCGGAGGAGACAAGAGCGTTGCAGGGGATTACATGTTTCTCCCGGCTTCATGTTCTGGACGTGTTAACGATGGGCTGAGCACGTTTCAAGAACAGTGCAGAGATTTAGTGCAGATGTGTGATTCAAATGCATCGGCTGCTAAATCGCACGGGAGATATGACCATGAGCGAATCTTCCGCTCTATCGGGGCACTCCTAGCGACCACTGCGCTGGGCGCGAGTGGCAAAAATCAATCAGTAGACGGCACAAACTGTATAGGCCTTGTGAAACAGTTATTGGATCGTTTGTGGGTCTGTTTATTCTATCTGCAATGCTCCCGTGATGAATTATTTTATATTAGGATAATAGATCTTCGGACTCACAAAGACGTGCAGATGCTTGCTGTGGTGTCATCTGTAACACTACAGATATTCTATATCCCACAAGTTTGTCACACCATGCTCGATATGCACTCGAGCACTCGGTCCGGATCGGTCTTAGACTATTTCAACACTGTTCATAATCAAGATTATTCCTCGAAAACACCAACGCACTCATCAGATTCGCCTAATCGTCTAACTCATAGTTCAGCCTCTTCTACGCCTGGTTCGGCTCGTCTGCCATCGTCACCTACACTGATTCCTGGAAGATCTACGATATCATCCCGAGGATCGTGGTCAAGTCTCTTCAGCAATGGGCGAAATCGCATGAACAATGCTCCTCAATTTATGTCTGATGATATAACGACGACGATCAAGCCAGTATCACTTACTCAATCACGGATCTCTGTTCTTACCGAGAGTACTGCTAGTATTGCCCAGAATCGACCTGGTGATGGCAATCGGGTTTTACGAGGAAGACGACCATTCGAGTCACCGAGTCTATCCGGCAATTGGCAAATTTGGTATCAAGGATCTATATCTCCGCTTAAAACGCCTCCCAATACTGCATCAAAATCATGGAATGAAGGAACAAAGTCAAAAGAGGCAGCATTGTCATTTTCTTCTACTGGTCATGTCCATAGACGTACGTTTTCACAGGTAGCAAGTGGTGCTGTTGCCAATAATAAACGGGTGGTCTTTGAAGCTGTGCCGCAAGAAGAGTACGTCGCCCCTTCAGTGAAATCATTATTTGCTTACAAAAAGATGCAGTGCAAATACTCCTTCTTACTCCGTAGAAGAGTTGACGTTTCTTTTTAGACACGTACATTTCTATGGGGAGATGTTGTCCCGTTGGGAGATGCACCATAAGCGCGCGGAACTTCTCAAATCTATAACCATACCTAGAAATGAAAGTACGTTACGAGAACACGATTTCGGTAAGCAAACCGTGATTATAAGTATCAATCTCTTCTTCAACTCCGGTATACAGGTTTAGTGCAAACATGTACGAACTGTGGGGTGCCTCTTCCTATCGGAAAGCTCGATACATCATGCGAATCCTGCGGAACGACTCGCGTTACTCCAAAGTGTACCGTTTGCAGACTTTCCATCAAAGGTACATTTGCAGGAGTTGTCGGATCAAAATGTACTCACAGGCTTTTAGGGCTTTCCATTAACTGTTTGCGTTGCTTTCACGTAACACATGTATCGTGCTGGAATCGGTTGAGTGTTCCTATTTGCCCTTCAGGATGTGGTTGCACGTGTGGGCCAGCAGGAACTGGAATAGTGGTTAAGCCATTATCTCATACGGTGATGAGTAGGGGTTGAATATTTAAATCTGGTCCCAATATACTACCGAAACTCTGAAAAGACTGAGTGTAAGTATCAGTAAACCATAGTCTAGTCTCAACCGCGCCCCCCAGACCGTACCTGACCTCGGAAATCACGTGTGTGTCACGTTGCTCAGGTACATACTAATTAAAATTTTAAATCTATGTATTCGACGCGCCATACGTGCTATGAGTGTCGCTGAGCCAGGCCTATCAGGCCAGCCACCATTTGCCTTCAGCTCAACACAGGTGTGATAATTGTAGAAATCAGATTCTTGCCGCTATGTCTCTCACCCCGCGCATGATCATTATGTTCTTGAAGGGGTTGCAAAAGCTCTAGATGGAAGAAATTGGTATGGGTGTACTAGGTGGAGGGTCATAAATTCGTATGTCTCGATTCTGTGGAGGCGGGCAATAGAAAGACTGTGGTGGGATCGGAGTGGATAGAGGGCTTCGGTGTGACCCATATGTAGGCGGTGATGGTGAGGTAGCTGGAATGAATATAGGCTCATTGTATGAGATCTGAGCTTGTGGTACGCGTGATAAGGATTCTGTTGAGGAATTTGGAACGTATACGCGCTGGGTCATATGACCGGATATCACTCATTTGACAGCAACGAATTTGCTTTACCCGTGTCCTAAAAAGGCAAGTGCCCAGGTGCAGGTAACACGGCGCGGTTGCTATCAGACTCTAGTATGAAAAGCAACGATTATCTTGCGTAATCTCTGATAAGATAAGATTTTTGATATCTACGAGTCTGACTACGGGAGACTAAGTAAACCATGGAGATTTTTATACGCTCACTAGCGCTTATTTGCCTGATATATACAAATTGATCGACATTATGTGCTGATCAATAAGTAAGGACAAAAGATCTTGGACATTCAAAGCGCTTTGGTCACTTCATAAAGACCGTTGAGCAAGCGCAATCCATTTATCCCACTATTCTTCCACTCAAAGCAATGAAGAAGACAGCTACATATCTGCAAAAAGGCCAACATTAACTCATAGGCTCGCAACCTCTCATCGATAGCTTTCCATGAAAAGCAACTCACGTTCACCGAACATATTTTGCTTACGGTCAAACACTGTGCTGAAGTTGTCTATGCAGAGCAGGTCAAGTGCATATGTGGAAGCATGAATGCTTTAGATACCAACTCCGAGTCTCTCCTTGGTACAAACATGAAAATAGGTGTGCCAAGTTATGGAAAGCGGATATTCCATATGAATGCATGGTGCGTTCCTGATCCCTGGCACACGCCCTACTTTTCCCGAGTTGGAGTTGCTGACCATGCGCTTTCACCATAGGGCTGCGGAATTTGGTCGAAAAGAGGCGCCAGAAATTGTAACCGCCGAAGATCAGGAAAACTCACAGAACTCACTTCTGCTCCCAGAGCCGGACGAAGACGCAGCGAACTTGGGTTCGTAAAAAGTATTTCTATTTACAGCAGCAGCAGTCTCCGAGTCGTCTGCGAACTCCCTATTTTCCGGTGGTCCCCTCTTCTCCGTTCACCACTGCTCCGTCTAAGGCCTGTTCCTCTATATCTTCTCCGGCTGCAGACCTTCTCGCCAGAGATAATACAGCTCCTTGTCGGGCCGTCGTCAGTGTCGACCTCAACGACACAAGTTTCTGTAAATGGATAGAGTCGGCACTTCCTCGAGTACCTATTGATCACGAACGGGAGCCGTCTCTTTCTTAGCAGAATGTGTTCGACCGCTACCTGCGTTATTGACTGGAACATTTAAAAAATCAACAAGCGTCGTATTCAAGCTTGGTGAAAGCAGGCATTATTAGCTCGTTGACTTGTTCTATGTATGACCCCATTTCATTGCTGTACTATTCTCGCTCCTTGCCAATCATGTCTGTGAATTCTTATCCCCCTGCACATACCAGTATACCGTTACTCCCAGCTTAGACGTAAGAGTTGGAGCGGTTCGCGTCCCATCCTGACCAAAGGTAGAGTGTACAGAGTGGCTCACAGTTGAAGATTTATATTTTTGATTTTTGCAGACTAGTACTATAGTGTATAGTAGGAGCGAAGAATCGTCTATATAGAAGAAATTATAAATGGGCAAGCATGTAGATCGAATCTCAGGCGTTAGAACAAATATGTGATCGCGTAGGCTGTGAGACCGGTCATTGAGAAGAACATGAGGAAATACTGTCATAAATTACATATAATTAGCACGTTCACAGCATACCGATACATGCAGACGAACCTGAGGCAGTAAAAATGGAGACATCAGCTCTGCAGATCCCGTCCCACTATAAACTTGCGTGAGGTATACCTGTTACAAGTCGATTCGTCAGGCGACGAAAAAGAACCACGCGGAATGAGATCACCTGTGTAGTTGCTGTTGGAAGGCAGGAGAAGAACCTGGACCAATTTTTATTACCTTCGACTGTCCAACGACAAAGGAAGGAGGATGACTCACATGCAGACAAACTGCAGTACCTTGTCCTCTTTTGAAATCACCCCTGCAGTCGTCAAACCTATGGTTATCAAAACACCAATCACCGGCGAGATCACAGTTTTGAGAATCGCTAAAGTGAAAATAGCGCCGACAGGCAAGTTCGTCCACTCGCTCCGAGGGATGTTCAATCTGGCTAAAGCAGAGCCTAGACAGATTAGACCTAAAGGGACGGAGGCAGCGCCCATGAAACTAGCAAAGTCTAGTATAAATGCGAGCGGAGGTTCTCCGTCCGGTGCATCCGGTATGTGTGAGTTTGTGGTTGCGGTGAAGAGTCCTTTGAGTGAGGGAACAAGAGCGATGGGGATTGAGATAATCATTGACAGTGAAGCCGGTGTCAACGTCGATTTGACAATCGTTTTGAGTTGAGAAACGATCCATCTCTGTCGACGTTGTCGAGCGGTAGGTACTTTCTTTTCCACTTTCCCTGAAGTATCTTCTGTTTCGTGTTCTTCTCGAATCTCAGACTCGAAGTCATGCGCAGTGACCGTTCCAGCAGGAGAAGTGAAGTGACTTGCTGCTGGAGTGGCTATTCCGTCTGTTGGCACTGCGGTAGTTGTGTCCAGGTCGTGGTCTTGCGTGGCATCGTAATATCGATCTATACGGCCATTTCCGAATGATACATGCTTGGGTGGGCGAGGGCGTATAGAAGAAGTTGACGTTTCCGTTTCCTTCTTGGGTTCGATAGTCGGGAACTGAAGTTCAGGATCTGAATCCTCTTCGAACGAATCACTTCGTCGAAAATGGCCAAGTCGTGCATAATTTACCAGGGCCTTTGGCCATCCGTATAGAATAAACTTGCGTCTTTCTCGTGCTTGTTCTCGCACTTCGTCATGCTCTACGTCTGGTCCCACGAAGTCCTTTGCGACCAGGTAATGACCTCCCATGGGAAAGAGTGTGATCTATTTTACTCATGAGGAGTAGACTATCCCCGATCAGAACAGGACTTACCATGTACACTAGAATGAAAGCTGAAATATAGGCTACGGAAAGTGTCTGGTCTGATCCACCAAAGGGCGCAGCCCCTGTGATACTCATAACGACAGATGTTGCTACACATAATCAATAATTGGAAGATGGAAGTGACAGAGCGAATGACTCACGAATGTCACCAACATTAGCCCATCCTCCGGCCACCAGAATACCGTATCTGAAGCGGTGTGGAACCCAAAAAAGGGTTCTTGTTATCCATGCCATGGCCATACCTAACATTTCGTATATGATCGCCACAAGTATGAGAGGGCCTGCATATCACATCGGTTATAAAATGATGTAGAAAAAAAAATGATCAAAATGAGGCTAATGATTATACCGGGACAGGGAATGATTGAAAGACGGATAAGGGGTATTGCTCGTCTTTCTCATGCGCACCTAAGGCGCCTACATTGTCCTGTGTGAAGGCAGGAACCATCTTGGAGAACATAAGACTGGGAAGAGTAACATTCTGCAAAGGGTAATATGATTAGAAATGAGGCCTATACTTACAACCTTCTAGAAATGGTCCGTACTAAAATAATTTGACCCAAGCTGCGTGCAGCAACAACAGGGAATAGGTCTGCTTTTGTGGCGGCGAATCCACAAGAGACACAAAGCACTCTGGATGGGCTGATAAGTATGATACATACGAGAAATTCAAAGAGCCAACGCACAATCGAATGAGAGGTCGAATAGAAATCCATATTAATGTTCCTGCAGCGACCATGATTCCGAAGCAAGTATCAAAAGGGAGGCAGTAGTGGAGGAAAAAGAAAGCGAGGGTAGAATTTGAAATAGTCGATGGCCATTAACTCTTAACTTCAAGCGAGAGAACAACTATTGCGGCTGGCGGACCGTAGTTCCGAACGGAGTATCCTTTTTTTGCGGGGGCGCGCACTCTGAATCTGATAAAACACATACCATTGATACGACCCTACGCATCTGACGGCTCGGCTGGATTATATCTCTCATAGAGAAATGTTCAAATTTGGTTTTGACCTGGATGATGCGGACATCGATAACGAAGTTGACTCTTTCTTGAAGCAGGCCGGTAATGCCCAGCTTCAGGGTGATTCTCCCTCGGGTGATAATAACTACGAAAAAAACCAGGAGAGATTACCGAATGAAGATGGTTGTCTTGTTGAACTGAGCTTGGAGCATCTTGTATGTCTGCTTTTGCAATAGTCTTCTGGATTGCGCCAATTGATGCTCATACAAGCATAGCTGAATACTCTTCCGACAAATTTATCATTTTCTTTCCTGGAAATTCCACTGTCTTCATCTTCTTCCGCTTCATCCGCATCTTCAATCTCAAGCTTCGCAAATGGATCAAGGGTACATCACCTCGCACGAAGAGATCTCTTTGATGCTCGATTCCAGGTCATATCGGAAGACAAAGGTGATCCGGACGTTGTTGCAGAAGGAGGGAGAAAAACCGAAACAAAAGAGCCAATCGAGGCGTCCTCGGATTCAAAATTACGTTTCCTTGATACTCCCTCTGATTTGGTCCCCGGAGTGTACGAAGGCGGCTTAAAGACATGGGAATGTAGCCTGGACCTGGTGGACTACCTGCATGCAAGTCTGGATGATGAGAACCTGATAGGAAAACGAGTCTTGGAGGTGAGTAGAATCCATATAATTACTGTAAGTCAATCGAGCCAACCTTCATTACGACAACATTTAGCTAGGCTGTGGCACCGGCGTACCGTCACTCTATCTGTTACAACGAATATTTTCTTCTCCTCCAACGGGATCGACTTCGCAAAAGACCATAATCCATTTTCAAGATTACAATCCATCTGTACTAGAGTTAGTGACATTTCCAAACGTGTTATTGAGCTGGTGTAAGCTCTTTCTTGCTTGCGTAAAGGCAATATACTCAAACTAAAGTTCACAGACATGTCTCCAGCTTCCGAGCCCTTTCTATCGTCTCTATCGTCTCCCTCAGATCCCGAGGCAGAGGACGCCGCAGAATACCCTGCGAAGGATCTCACCACCGCTGGAGATCTATCTATAACATCGTTACTCAAAATCGCTTTCAAGCAGTCGCTCAAAAGATACAATTTGGAAGTGAAATTCTTGGGAGGGTCTTGGAAAAGTTTTCGGAATGCTATCACTACTAGTGGCGGCGCCAGTGACACTCAAACCAATCAGGTGACTGTCAAAGAGCTCGGAATGTACGATGTTCTCCTAATAATGCATCCCTGCTCCCCCTTCAACAACCATCCTTTCCACTCATAAATCATTTCTCTTTCTCTCACCATAGAAACGCGCCTGATTTCGCCTCCCGCGCGCACACATCTATCCTCAACTCTTTTCCGTTCCACTCACGTTCTCAATAGTCAGTTTCATCGGAATCATTGTGAGCTCTTCGTCTCAGGCGATCTATGGAGAGGCCATATGGTCACCGATAGAATATGTTTCTGGATGATCAACCCTCACATGGGACTAGATTTGGAGTACATCAGATTATGATATGCGGTTGCTTTTGACTTTTGGGCAAGACAAGATAAGTTTGCGTTGTTTTGTTTTGTTGCGTGCGCGTGAACACGAGTACAAGGACTGATCCTTCCATAATAGGTTTGGTTCATCGCATTTGCCTTTGTTATTGCTCAAGTGAGTCCTTGTCCCCTTTTTATTTTGAGTTCCAGAATTTCTTTCCTTTCCACTTACATAGATCGGGTGCGTGGAAGTATATCTCGGTCACTACAAATCCAAGTCTGAGTTTTCGACACAAATATCAATAGAACGAATATATCGGCAATTCGGTCAGCGCAGGGTGTGATCTCACATCTTTGGTCTCGGTTCATCCTATGATAAGATGCTGCGCTCTCTTAGTCTTATCTCGGAATGTAGAGAATCTGTGACCGTCACTTCCTTATCTGTCCCTTCTTATCTCTGTCTATCTTAGTATATAAAGAACCCTGTATCGTATCGTAGTTCAGGAATCTATCCTACCCCAAGTTTGACCCAGTCATTTCGTGTGAACACTAAGCTTCGTTCTCACTCCTCTTATCGTTCTTGAACTCTCGTGCACCGTAATCGTGTCCCTCCATCACGTTTCCGTTGCAAAAAGCCTTCTGAACTCCTCTGATACCTTCTGAACCCCTTCTGCATCTTGGACAACAAGTCTGCTCAGGTTTCAATATTCGATACATTCGCTGGTCGAATTTATCGTGACCACTTCATATTCAGGTATTTCTCGACAAGACAATTTCAATGCCGTACGAACATTGCTCACCCTTTTACAGTTATTGACATCTTTGCCAAATCTCGCTCTTATTCACAAATTGCTTTCCGCACCGCACTTTGTACGTGTCTCAGCCCTCTTCCAAACCCATTGCATGTATTTCTGAACCGATACTTATACCATATTCTACATAGTGCGACGCCATGCTCCCACGATTATCCTCCCGTATTGTTTGCGCTTGCCTCTTCCTGGTCACATCCCTCCTTGTTACCGTCGTAGCCAGTCCATTGATAGCGACGACCGACCGGTTGGAACACCAAACACTGACAAGTACGTCAGATTCAACTTGCACATTAACTTGTCTGATTTCCAAAAACCACCCACTGCTCAGGGCGCGCATGGTCCATACAAGGGATCCGGATAGGCTTTCAAGCACCAGGGAGTAATACCTACAAAATCATTCACCAAAGTTCCTCTCAGGCCTATCATTATGGTGGGCTGCAACTCACCATATTCATTGGCAGCAGGGGGCTTAAACCTCGCATCGTTACACCCAAGGATAACGGCACCCCTGCCAAGTGGGAGATTGTAGAAGTCGATGCCCCACGACGACAACCACTGAGGAACGGGTCATTGGGGGCTTTGAGATACACCCAATTGACCGATATCGGGCCCGAATCGACAACCCTATGGTGTGATTTCTGCGACGAAGCTCATCAGGAACGGGCCTTTAAAATCATGTCTAATGTCGAGGAGCTGAAAGCTGAGACCAATGAGCTATTAAAGCCAGCTCGGGTGCCAGGTAAGGAGCATTTCACACAGGTACATGACATTGAAGACGAATTGTACTATATCAATACTTGCCTGCTCTTCCTGACCCTATCTAAAAATATATTAGGCAAGCCAATGGTGGACAGTAAACAACTGGACGCCGGCGTTTGGCATAATTTATATTTCCAAATAAACAGACAAAGGGGCGTCGACACATCTAAATATAAAGACGAATATAAAGGAACAAATACCTGATAGTGTTTTCTGTATTGTTTGTTCCATTTGTTCTTCAGAATTTACATATTTATTAATGTACATCAGGCATGAAGAGGATTGCTGTGGGACTCGTGAGCGTTTAGTAGCGCGCCTAAGTCACAGAGAGACTCTTATTCACATCCTCTCTTTAGTTCTTCGGATTTTCATTTTCATCTACCCTACGATAGCCTTACATAGCGCCGACGGGCAAGTTCGTCCACTCGCTCCGAGGGATGTTCAATTGACAAACCTCAATCTGGCTAAAGCATAACCTAGGCAGATTAGACCTAGTGGGACGGAGGCAGCACCCATGAAACTAGCAAAGTCTAGTATAAATGCGAGCGGAGGTTTTCCGTCTGGTGCATCTGGTATGTGTGAGTTTGTGGTTGCGGTGAAGAGTCCTTTGAGTGAGGGAACAAGAGCGATGGGGATTGAGATAATCATTGACAGGGAGGCCGGCGTCAACGTCGATTTGACAATCGTTTTGAGTTGAGAAACGATCCATCTCTGTCGTTGAAGTTCAGGATCTGACTCCTCTCTGAACGAATCACTTCGTCGAAAACCGGCAAGTCGTGCACAATCATCATTCACCAAGGCCTTTGGGCCATCCGTATAGAATAAACTTGCGTCTTTTTCTCGCACTTCGTCATGCTCTACGTCTGGTCCCACGAAGTCCTTTGCGACCAGGTAATGACCTCCCATGGGAAGGAGCGTGACCTATTTGTCTCATGAGGAGTAAACTATCCCCGATCAGAACAGGACTTACCATGTACACTAGAATGAAAGCTGAAATATAGGCTACGGAAAGTGTCTGTGTGAAGGCGGGAACCATCTTGGAGAACATAAAATTGGGAAGAGTTATATTCTGCAAAGGTGATATGATTAAAAATCAAGAGACACAAAGCACTCTGTGATGGGTTGATAAGTATGATATATACGAGAAATTCAAAGAGCAATGCACAATCGAATGAGAGGTCGAATAGAAATCCATATCAATGTTCCTGTAGCGACCATAATTCCGAAGCAAGATAAGGGAAGGCAGTAGTGGAGGAAAAAGTGAAGGTAGAATTTGAAATATTCGAGGGCATTAACTTAACTTGGGAGAGAAACTATTGCGGCTGGCGGACCGTAGTTCCGAACGGAGTTATCCTGCGAGGACACCTTATAATTACCATCGATACAACCCTACGCATCTGACGGTTCGGCGTCGGCTGGATTATATCTGATAAGTAGAGGAATGTTCAAATTTGGTTTTGACCTGGATGATGCGGACATCGACAACGAAGTCGACTCTTTCTTGAAGCAGGCCGGTAATGCCCAGTTTCAAGACGATTCTCCCTCGGGTGATAACTACGAAGAAAACCAGGAGAGATTACCGAATGAAGATGGTTGTCTTGTTGAAGTGAGCTTGGAGCATCTTGTATGTCTGCTTTTGCAATAGTCTTCTGGATTGCGCCAATTGATGCTCATGAAAAGCATAGCTGAATACTCTTCCGACAAATTTATCATTTTCTTTCCTAGAAATTCCGCTGTCTTCATCCTCTTCCGCTTCATCCGCATCTTCAATCTCAAGCTTCGCAAATGGATCAAGGGTACATCACCTCGCACGAAGAGATCTCTTTGATGCTCGATTCCAGGTCATATCGGAAGACAACGGTGATCCGAACGTTGTTACAGAAGGAGGGAGAAAAACCGAAACAAAAGAGCCAATCGAGGCGTCCTCGGAATCAAAATTACGTTTCCTTGATACTCCCTCTGATTTGGTCCCCGGAGTGTACGAAGGCGGCTTAAAGACATGGGAATGTAGCCTGGACCTGGTGGACTACCTGCATGCAAGTCTGGATGATGAGAACCTGATAGGAAAACGAGTCTTGGAGGTGAGTAGAATCCATATAATTACTGTAAGTCAATCGAGCCAACCTTCATTACGACAACATTTAGCTAGGCTGTGGCACCGGCGTACCGTCACTCTACCTGTTACAAAGAATATTTTCTTCTCCTCCAACGGGATCGACTTCGCAAAAGACCATAATCCATTTTCAAGATTATAATCCATCTGTACTAGAGTTAGTGACATTTCCAAACGTGTTATTGAGCTGGTGTAAGCTCTTTCTCGTTTGTGTAAGCGCAACATACTCAGACTAAACTTCACAGACATGTCTCCAGCATCCGAGCCCTTCCTATCGTCTCTATCGGCTCCCTCAGATCCAGAGGCAGAGGACGCCGTAGAATACCCTGCGAAGGATCCCACCACCGCTGGAGATATATCTATAACATCGTTACTCAAAATTGCTTTCAAGCAGTCTCTTGAAAGATACAACGTGGAAGTGAAATTCTTGGGAGGGTCTTGGAAAAGCTTTCGGAATGCTATCACTACTAGTGGGGGCCCCAGTGACACTCAAACCAATCAGGTAACTGCCAAAGGGCTAGGAATGTACGATATTCTCCTTACATCAGAGACGATATATCGAACAGAAAGCATGCCGGATTTGATTCATGCTATGTGGGAGGCTACACACCCTACCGTCAGGAGTCCTTCGGAGCAATTATCAAGGCTAATGATATCCGAACCGCATCCGCCCCTTATCCTCGTCGCGGCCAAGGTATTTTATTTCGGCGTTGGCGGTGGCGTGGATGAGTTTGTTGAGGCGGTTGAAAAATGGAATGGTGTCCCAGATGCAAACGCTGAAGTTACGACGATATGGGAGAGGAACATTGGCGTTAGGAGAAGAATCCTTCGTGTATTTTGGTGACCGGGCTACATATGTATCAAGCATAATTTCATAAATACCCCATAAGATCCAAATGTCCTTCACTTGGTGTCCTCACCCTCTTCACCCTGTTGCTCGACAGCAGGAAGGGTCTGGACACTAGAGAGGCTAGGGTTTTTCCCATCAAATACAGTGGCTATTTCCTCGAGAGTGTAACCCTTTGTTTCAACCATGACTGTAGCACATTCAATTAGTCAACATCGTCCAAAGTGTCTCGACGAACAGAACTTACAAAAGTACACAAGGACCCATTGGATTACCAGAAGCGGCATGTAGACGATATAGTACTTGTATCCAATTGAATTGAGGGCGATGGCATCGACCCAAGTGGTATATGCGCCCATGAGTTGGGTGACAGTGTTCCAGACTAAAAGACCCTTGCTTCGCATTGAGAAGGTCTGCACTTCAGCGGGATCTGAAAAAGCAAGAGAAACTTAAGAGTGGTTGATACAAGATGGAAGAATTAAACCGTACAGGAATAAAGAACAGGGTCTGCACGCAGGTCAATTTCAGCTATGATTGGCAAAGGGAGACGAACTCACTAGAGCAGTTAAAAAAGCCAAGGTAGATCCAGACAAGCGCGACGCTGTGCTTGCGGTCAGCATACTGTGATCACACGCTTCTGGGGACTCACGTAGCGATGCCAGCTCTAGTATTGCCTTCCGAGGCGTTCGCAAAAACACCACTGTGATTCGTTCAAAATAATCATCAACATCACCAAATGTTCAAGCCCACCTGGAGACACAAAGACCAATGAAACTGAGGAGAAGAATCGGCCAGATAAAGAGCAGAATCTTCCTCCTCCCGACGAACTTGCCGATGTACACCGCAGAAATCTGACAGAACCAAGTGAAAACGCTGAGTCCAGCTTGAATGCCAGTTTGAGTGGTGGGGTCAGTAATGCCGACAAGGTCAAAGACGGTCGTGTCTGTGAATCGGCCGGTGAGTATATCGCACTGGATTTACTACAGAAATTCATAGCCTCACAATAATAGTAAATGATTGACGCTGAGCGATGTTCATTGGTTAGTATCAAGCTCCTTCTCAAATCAAAAAGGCTCACATCCAGACATCTACAATTCGTAAGCATTTCAAGCCAAATAAGAGGAGAAAGCAAAAGTACTCACGATAGTCAAGAAAACCATCAACGCTGCCAACCCAAGTCGATGTACATTGGCCCTGGTCTTCAGAATGGTCGACCACTTCTCTGCTTTCGCAGCCTTTTCCGCATTGATCGCGTCCTTCATTTCCTGAAATTCGAATTGGACAAGTGGGTCATCGACATCACCATTGCCATGGTATTCTACCAGGAAGGCGTATGCTTCTGCCTCACGACCTTTTGCGAAGAGAAATCGAGGCGTTTCAGGAACGAATTGCACCATGATTAAAATGTACAGCGCAAATGGGACTTGAATGATATAGGGGATACGCCACGACCAGGATGAGGTGATGTAACCCACGCAACCAAAGTTGACCCATGCAGCGATAACACTACCGAGAATCCAGTAGGAGTCCTGGAATGGACTGATAAGTACAAGATGAGAGCAATGGACACATAGTAATAGTTCTCACCCATGATGCTGCCACAGATTCCCTGCTGCGGGGATGAGTGATCTCCTGAACGACAATAAGACTGGTCATGAGGAAGGAAGCGAGACCAAGACCAATGATAGCTCTGCCAGCGACGAAGACTGAGTCATAGTTACATTGTCAATGATTCTGATCCACACGAGTGAGTTTTGTAGAAAATTCGGCTCACTTCCGTATCCGTTTGCGCCAGAAATGCCAGCGACACAACCAATAACTGAACCGATAAGCATAGTATAGCCATAGACTGTAATATACCGTCAGTCTGTACAGCAATGACAGGTTATACAGTGACACCTACATCGAATACCCCAGCGCCTGCCCCAATTCTCGTCGATGTAAGTGATGATAGGCCCAACGACCAGACCGGAGATGCTCCCAATCGCATTGAGGAGACCGAGTCGAACACCATCTGGATATCCGAGGTCAGCTTGCCAGGCATCTGAAGCTTGAAGACCAGAGACGAGGGATCCATCATCTATGAATGAGGGAAGTTCGCATGCTTGAGAAGTGAAATGAGAGTCCAGTTCACGCACATCCGTTCAGAACCATTCCAACGAAGATTATGCTCAGAAATCTAAGGATATGCAGTGCATCAGTACATCGTCACTTTGACTAGCCGACTGACTCACAAGTTGAGCTTCAGCTGGCCTTTGTTTTGGTACCATTTCAGTCGATCACTGGCATTCGGTCTATGAAAAATTTGAATCGCTTGTCAGTAGATGAAATTTCCTTCATCTCAATGCAATGATCATACATACATCGTATGCCAGTCCAACATGCTTGCTGCAACCTTGTGAGCACACGACAATATTTTAAAAGCAACTAGCGACGCAGGCATTATCCTGATCCGCTCAACGGTATAATCTCAGCACAGGTCACATAATAGAATATGGACAAGGCACCCGTGTTGCTTTCTTATCCCAGTCATGGCTTCTTTTTCAAGGAGACCATGGAAGGTTCATTATACCGAATACGTCCGAGTCAAAGCTCATCAGAGAAGCTAGACTAGTGAACGTTGCCAGTATGCGACGGATAGGTTTGTCGCTTCTGCTGTTTTGTGGTATAAGACTGACCTTGTTTTTGAATGTTTGAGGATGTACGTGAATCCTGAAGAAAAGTGTGGAAGATGGATAGACTAGAGGAAAAAGTCAAATCCAGCCAAATCTTTCACACGCCCCGAAATGTCCCGACAGCCGAGCCGTCGTCGAGCCGACTCTCTCTTCCCTCCTGAATTCATCATTGAATCGACCGGAGCATCTCAATTAAGATTATAACACAAGTTCTAATCTACATCCACAAATTCTCGCAAAAAGGCTTTCAAACTCTCTTCAGCCTCGTGTCCTTCGTCCCAACTTTCATTCATCAGTTTACTGAGACGCTCAAAGTTAGCTCTAACTATACATCCTTCTTCCCCTTCAATGCGTTGAAGTAATGCCCTGAATTCTTTTTGAGCTGCAGGGATACTGAAAGTGGGACGCTCCGAAATGTTGCTATGTTTAAGCCGATATGGCAACTGGGTTCCAGGTTTCCCAGTCCTGACTTCGATCAACTCGAAGCCTGCATTATGTTGAACGGTCCTGGCCGCGTTGTAAGGCTGGTCAGATGCGAAGGGCCAATAGATACTAGGATAGGTAAGGATTAACATCGGGAGCTTTCCCAAACTCAGAGCAAAAACTTACACAGGGACTTGATGAGCCAATGCTTCCTGCGTACTATTCCAACCGCCGTGAGTGATGAACCATCCAGTAGCAGGATGAGAGAGTATTTTCTCCTGCGGCGACCACGCCATTTCCAAGCCGATACCACTGTCTGCAATCAATATCTTCTTTTCATCTGGGACGTGTGCCAAAGGCGAGGTATGTGCCAGAATAAATGACTTGCGCAGAGCGATGAGATCGTCAATGATCGCCCAAAGCTTATCGGGTTGAGCAGGCCAGAAAATCGTACCGAAGGAAATCTATCTCCGATAAATGAAGAACATGCGGGAGATACAAGAGAAGGACGTACAAAGAAGACAGACTGTTTGCCAAACATAGCTTGCATTTCATCGAGAAATGAAATCACCTGCAGCTCCTTCTCGTCGTGAGCTCGGGTTGGTAATGTCAATTCTGGCAGGGACAAGGGCCCCACCGGATACCATGCCTTCCCAATCGAATTCATCCACTGTCTCGCAGCGTTCATGGCCTCTGGCTCGTACACAGAGGAAGACACACAAAACGTTCCGTCTGTCATCCTCATATATTTTTGCGACGTTATAAAAAAGCTATGATCCGCCAAGTTCACCTTTTGGTGTGTGAACACATAAGCGTCAGCCATGTCAAACACGGGAACCAATAATCTGACAAAGAATGTACTGTACCTCTTGCGGAATCCACTCGTAGTCATACATTGGAGGTATTCCAGGTACACGGATTATTTCACCTGATGTAAAGCTGTCGTATAGCTGAGTGGCAGATAAGAAATTGAGAATGCATAGACGAATAATCTTCACCCACGTTTTTCGCTACTTCCGCATAACTCTTCCCGCTCAAAGCAACTTCCGCTTCAACTTTTGGAGACAAATCACCAACTCCTCCGTATTCTTTTGGCCCCACGAGGCGTAACGTGGCTCCAGCAGGAGCCGTCATCCAGGAGAGTATTGAGCATTTCGATCCTGCTATCTCACGAATAGCGTCCACGGCATATCCTGCAAAAGGCTGGGATCAAGAACTGTTAAGTACTTTTGTGAATTGACCGAGCAGCAACGCATCGGACGAACATCGATTAGAGCAACCGTGGGTCGGGGTAGGCCCTCGATCAATGTACCTGTCGCTTTGCAAGTGATAGGTTTGGACAAATAGATTGCTTCAAAGGCTGGCATAAATTCAGCAAGGGGGACAAGTGGGTTGACATCTTGACCGGTGAGGTCAATGACACTGTAATTGAATCAACTAAGCACCGGCATAGAAGAAAGGAATGTTTGAATTCACTTAATGCGAGAAGATATTGCACCTAGTCGAGCGCTGGAAAGCTTAGCTAGTTCCCTCAAAAACTTGTTATACATCATTCCTCCGGTAATCAAAACGGTGAAAATCACATCCTTTCTACTTTCGGTAATGCGGACGACAAAAGCGCTGAGAGGTTTATAAGCTCCTGTTGGTATGTGACAAAATTCAGCCTTGATAAGGAGCAACAATTGGAAGGTATTACCCCATGCTGCCACGTTGTGCGCAACAATATGTTTCGAGATCATTATGGATAGGTGTGTTGGCTCAAGTACGAATCTGATGAGACGACTACGTTTAAGAACACTTCCGCATCCCCAATGATTCTATATTTTGGGAAGCTCGGCCACAGTTGCAATATGAGCATGCCGAATGCCTATCGAATAGATCTGACTCAAGGAAGGATGGGGAATAGAAATGAAATTATGTCGGCTTCATGGTCATCGTCCTTGACATGGCAACTCCGATGGTGTACATCTCAAGAAGTACGACCGTCAGATCGTGAAGTGAACATATCATTCAAGTACATACACTTTGTATTGGGCTGTAACAGTGCTCAGATATATCAAATATAAATATACCAGAGCGTATTAATCAAATATTTACACAGAACGCAATACCGTATTCACATCGACATCGTGGCATAACCGAAGCTGGTACCTTCTAATCCCCGTGCCACAAGCGCGAACCGTTGAGCAGCTTCTCGAGTCTTCTTAAGTGACTTCGAACTAGTCGCAGATATTAGACAAAACATGACAGCTCATCGGGCGACGGTCTACGCACCCAACAATGGCCTTCATGAACCGTTCCTTATCTTCCAGGGTCACTTGAGAAGGCGCAAAATTTGGCTGAAGCGGCACCCAAAATATGAGCCAAGATCAAAGATGGTGCGAACAAGAAACATACCGCAAACAACACTTCTTTGAGCCAGACTGTACTTTCCTCTACAAATCGGGTCAACATCCCTGAAAGCAGCTCAATAAGATTCTGAGTGACGCTTCGTGGCGCCTGACCAGCCAAACCGTTCAGGATGGCCTGCATGATTGAACGTCCATAGATGGCGATAAACTGTTCTCGATATATTTCAAGAGTATCGATGTCTGTGCGATTCACGAACATATTCTGTCGTTCATTAGTGTATATGACGCGGAATTTGGAGAAGGGCCTACTAAGAATGTGCAGGCCGCAACTAACGAGTACCGTTCTTGCAACGTCAAAGCACGTAATGTACATTGCATCAACACATCTAGTCCGCCTGGAGGAAGGCTATAGAAATTCCCAATGAATTCTTGAGCAACCTGTCAGGTATAAAGTTTAATGCATTGTCTATGCTTGAGCAAACATGCACGTACGTTAGACAGGCAAAGGAAAGATTCTTGAACGATATCGGGGTTCTATTATTCGCATCGTGAGAAAATGCGGATGAAAATTTTTGCGAAAAGTTACATTCTCCATTCCGCCAGGTGTTCCCAATACCGACAAAGAGGCATTCAAAATGATGGGAAGAGTCCTAGCTACAATCTCCTCTGCTTGTTTCTCGTACGCTTCCACGATTTTTGCTCGCCGTTCTGCCTTTTCAGCACTCTCGCCTCGAATCGAGATAGGCAATTCAGGAACTATTTGATTGGTGAGAATACCCGCCAGTGCAAACCACGAGGCAGTTGGTTGTCGCTGCAAGGCGAAGCAGACAATCTCCAAAACAGGAGGAGCAGAAAGAGATATAAGGGTGACGTCGTCGGGTAATGAGGTTATTGATTTCACAAGATCGTTGAGTGCCTAACACACCCGAATCGAGGAATTTAGTCTTCGCAGTGTAGATTCAATATAACATACCTGAGCGCTTTCAGCGTCGTTGAAATGTTTGACACACCCACGGACAGCATTGAGGATGGTTTCTCTTAACTGAACCATCCTGGGATCTTGCCGAGCCGTCTGTAGTGCTTGAAATTCCTTGTCGTCTTCGGGATCTTGATTCACATGGCCATCAGTAAAATTCAACATTCTGGTGAGCCCTTTTGCAAGGCCAGCAAGGGTCTCGAGTTGAACAACGCATATATCGCGAGCTTCCGTTGGAGCCTATGGTTATGAGTGTCGACGATGACTAAACCTCAGCACCGAGATACATACCATGTTCTGTGATTGCAAAACTTCCAAAATTCTTGAGACAATCGGGTTAACGATGACCTGTGAATTGAGGTCAAGTGAGGTTTATTACAAAATGGCTCTGAAACTGACCTCGACTGTAGGGATAGCTTCTAATGGTGGAATAGCTTGTATCACGTTCGCTATCGACTCCATAACCTTACTTTTCTCTGAATCCTATATCTAATATTTGTGGCTGCTACACCCCCAAGGACAATGTGCACGTACCGGTATTTGAGCCAATCCCGAATGCAGCTCGGCAAAAGCTCCGATTCGGGGACCCAGAGAAGTTTTATTGGCGTCGCAAAGGTTCTGCAATGCCGTTGCTGCTTGGAGAGACAGCATCCGGTCGGGAAGAGATTGCACAATGTACGAGATGGTCGACATCAACAGTTCAGTTTTTATGGTAGCGGCGGTAGCAGTGGGCTCTTCAACTTGGAACCACGATGCATAAGCGGCTTAGAAGTAACAATCAGCTTCATTTGGTGAAGCTTGAGTTCATGAAAAGGTACCAATGAGACTTAATATTGTCCGTCGAAGTCGGATGTTTCCTGTTGTAGGAAACTGACTTAACGTTTGAGGAGAGAAGAGAAGTTCCAGTTGAGGCGCCTTTTCGTAGTCCGACGCTTCTTGGACAGACGATATGCAATGTAGGTTAGCTTCAATGTCCTGGACGACCAAGTCAATTTCCATCCGTAGAGATTGAAGACGATATTAACCTCCCATCCTTGTGTCGGGTCCCTCGACCGAGAAGCTAAGCGATCCACGAAATCATTGATAAGATAAACGACCATATCGTCACGAATAATATAATACCTGGTCAAATATCAGTTGAAATAGACAAGGTCAGAAAAAGCCTGTGGACAGACGCATTGATAAGAATGTCACCGACATCCCGCCGATACCTGATATGCAAGCATTGCTCAAAATCAAAATTGGATGCAGCCAGATAAGAAATCACCAACACGACAAATTTATCTATCTGATCTGAAAGAGAATAATCAGCGTACGCATGATATAAACCCCCTGTATACGAACCTTTCGACCAGTTATGCCCTGATGGAGGCCACGTTAATTTACGCTTCAAAATTTGTACAAGTTGTACATAAAGCGCCTTCGCCACCCCACTTTGATCTCCCATTTCAGATTCTTGAGATGATTCGGCCTCCTCTTCTTCATCGGGGAAGTAGTAATCGTTGTTCCATAACGCCTCCTGTAGCATATACCAGAACCCAAGTGTCATTTCGCTCACATCTTCATCTACTCCATAAAATCCTGGGAAACCGGTGTATGCAAGCAGCAACCGAAGGAAACTCTGGCAGAGCTGTCCTTTCGTTTTATTGAGCTCTGCTTGAGGTATACCCGCCGGAACTGAGGAAGGGAGGAATGTCACGAGAGATGATGATGCAATATTAGCAGCGATATAACCAGCAGAGTGATCACCGAGAGCCGTCACCAACTTGCATACGGAGTACGATACATCGTCTGTGTGTCCTGATTGGACGGCCGAATCAATGATGTTGGCGCCAGCCAGTTGCAGCCAAAGGAGGAGTGGCTCAGTTAATATCCTGGTGCCGGAACCGTCGGATAACGGTGATTTGGACATGATTTCTTGCAGCGTATCGGAGGCAATTACGAACATCATATCCACGTTGGGATCGAGGAGGGTGATGAGAACCGGGATCAGGGAAGAAAAGTCCCTTTTATTAAACTTCAGTGAGATTATTTTCGAAAGAAATTGAATAGTATTCACCCAGTGGGAAGGAATGAGAGCCATGACTGAAAGCATTTCAAAGCTGAAGAGACTTCACGAAACGAAGCGTCATTTGTCGGTCGTTCAAGTGATGTCCTGATTGCTTGCATAACGAGTGGGATGGCGTCGTTCATGCTTTGCTGCATGCGGGATCTGCACCATCGACATGAGGCCTAAGATGGAAGGGGTCATTTGTAACCACTTACTTACTAGGGCCCACTAAATCTGCCGTCTCGACCTCTTCCGCCACAATTGAAAGAAAGTCCAAGACATATTCCGCTGAAGCACCATTTCCAGACAAAGATGTCACGCAATGGAGGATCCAATCAGGCCAATGAGTGGGATGTTGGGGAACAAGTTTTAACGCTAGTGATGTGAGCTTAATCCGAGATTGAGAATCACGATATGACTTCAAGTCGAACAACACGCACAGAGACATAAAGCTTTCGAAGAATAAGGTTGGACTTTTTGACGCTAACCGAATAGGATGTGAGCTGTACAAGCAAATCCCGCAGTGATTCAGCATGTTCTTGAGGAAAAGTTGCCCTGATTCACCGACGTGAATGATATACAAAGGAAGCGGACCATCACTCACCAATCTCGTGCTATCTTAACCTGTGCACTTCAAGATATGCCTCAGTTTCCCTTTTATGACAAGCAGATCTGTGCAGAACGTACGTATGTGCACCGAAAAATTGGACATTCTCATCTTGGTGATTCAACAGTGGAACGACCAGGCCCCAGGCTTCCGGAATTTTTTGGATTTCAAGAAGCTCCTGCTGCAAACGGCGGAGTTCATCGCTGGAAGTATTGGGGTTTGGTACGCCATAAGCTTGCAGAATTAACTAGTCGAAAGCTCATTAAATGCATGAAGATCTGAGGCTTGCAACTGAATCGACGAACTTGAGAGGCCCGCTCAATATCATTTGAAGGTAAAGACGGAAGGAAACTAGCATCGAACATGTTATAGGCCAGTAGTTGCGGTTGCTAGTGTTCGATAAGAGTACAAAGGAAAACGTTTATTCGGCGCTCGTTATGTGAGCGCCCGATTCTATATCAACACACGTGCGCTTATTGAACCCACAAAGTTTACAAAAATTTCTCCAGCAGTGCTTGCAAATCTCTCCTCGACTCCCCATCAGTATCCCAACCTTTGCCTATTGCATTCGCAACTGTGACAAAGTTTTCTCTGACTATGGATGCTTCCTCTCCTGTCAATTTTTCAACGAGGCTCATTATTTCGGCCTTGGCTGACTCCGGCGTGAACGCAGGTGTTTCCTTGCATTTATATGGAATTCGCGCTCCGATGGCTCCTGTTCGCACTTCAATTAGCTCGTATCCTGCTTTCAAAGCCAAAATGCGCATCGCGTTGTAAGGCTGGTCTGCATGGAACGGCCAATGGATCCTACTCATCAAGGTGAGCGATCAACAAACTTAGAAGAGAGATAAGACGTGACCCACAGAGGGACGCGGTGTATGAACGCTTCTTGCATACTATTCCATCCACCATGTGTAATAAACCAACCGGTAACTGGATGCATAAGGATTAATTCCTGAGGTGACCAGCTAAGTTCCATGGCTATTCCGCTGGCCTCGATTTTCTTCTTCATCTCGTCCGGGAATGTCTGGAACGGAGATGGATGAGATAGCAAAAATGGTTGCCGTTTTTCAATGAGCCCATCAATCACAGCCCAGACGCGTTCGCTTTCATCTGGCCAGAAAATAGTACCAAATGAAATCTAATGGAAGGCACGTATGTTGTACGGGGATCAGAGCGTCAGAAGAAACTTTCAAAAAGGAGACGAACATATATCATTGACTTGCTACCGAACTCTCCTTGGATTCGGTTTAAGAAATTCTTCACCAAGGTGTCTGTTTCGTTCGCTGACTGTATAGGTTTCGAACCATGGATGGACAAAGGTCCGACGCTGTAGCAGGTCTTGTTCATGGAATTATACCATTCTTTCAAAGCTGCAACTGCCTCTGGCTCGAAGGCTTCGACAGAAACACAGATAAGACCGTCAGCTTCACGGACGTATATAGAGCCAGTTTTCTCTAGAAAGGCAGCGAAAGGCAATACTGGCGTCTATGGACGAGCGTGAATGCGAACTCATGATCAAGCGAGGAAATTCAATTGACCTTCTGAGGGAACCATTCGTAATCGTACGAAGGTTCAATGCCAGGTATTTTCACAATGTTGCCAACGCAATCGTGCCACTGTCGGTGGAAACCAGAGCTTAGTGTTATATTCGTTCCATCGAAACACTGTCTACCTGAACCGGTTCTTTTGCGGCAAGCCTTTTCTTAGTGGCGGCACGGCCTTCAATGGTTTCCAGGATTGGATCTGCAACACCACCAAGATGGGCAGGTCCAAACAGTCGGAATAATGAACCTGCAGTGCCGGTCCACCATGCGAGAATACGAACATGGTTCCCGGCGATTGCCCGAATAGATTCAAAAGCGTAAGCAGCAAATGGCTAAGCATGAAAGGCGAAGATGAGGAGGTATAGTGATAGTCAAATATTAGGATACTCACGTCGATTATGGCCAAGGTAGGAACGGAAAGACCAGTGATAGTTTTCTTCGTGGTGAGACAGGTAACAGAGCCTGAAGAATGGAGTGCTGCAAAATTAGGTCCGAACGTGAGCAATGGTTTCATGAAGTCGAAATCTGGGCCAGAAATATCCATGATACTACGTTCAGTCAGCGAGGTTGCAATCGAGTCCTAGGGAATGTTACGTACTTTAAGCGTGGTGCAATTGCTGCAAATCTAGCTGGCTCCAATCGTTCAAACTCGCCCATGATATTGGAGTAAATGTTAAAAGCAGTGAGATAAGTTATCACTGCTTCAGACTGGTTTTCGAGGATATGGATGACGAATGCACACAGGGGTTTGTTATGGCCTGGTAGAAAGATAAATGCCTAATCAGAGGTCCAAGACAATTTCTATGTGGATCGACGCACCCCAGCTGCCTGGTACAGCATGTACAACTATGTGCTTCTGGTTAATGATAGAGGCCATTTCAGAATGCAATGACTAGCGAAAAAGAGAGGGGAATGTAAAATATTGGATTTATATTATAATGATTTTGATATAGGGTCGGACTCGTAACAATCCCATCGATTGATCATGATCAGGGGCCGGGCCTATAAGTATCAATGCAACATGTAAAACTTATCTATTGTCCGATAAAACTGCCCATGTATGTTTGTCATTATACGAAGTGTTGGTGGCAATGAAACCAATATAGCGGCTGATAGACTCGGAAACGCTGCTTGCTCGCGAGGCGTATGAAAGTAGACTAGACGAAAGATTGAAGTAATTTAGGGTCGAACAGAGGAAGACTATGAGCCAAAAGCTTGATTGATTCCAAAGCATCAGCCACCCGGCGTTTCTAAAGATGACGACTCTACATAGCACCACCAATATCTATACCACGAAAAAGTAAGTACAATCGTTCTAACATGGACCGTCAGTGTAGAGTGCGCTGGAGTTCCACATTGGAAGCTGTGATGAAACGACATTCAGTGGTCTTTACAATGTATCAAAAATCCACAATATTACCTGAGAATAGCCTTGAAGGTGCTTATCGTGCATTTTTGAGACGCGATGAACTTGCTTTCTCGTATTTTGCCCTCCTCCGTGCCTTCTCCCCGATTGTCAACTGTTTTTTGCGTTGTGTCGCGCTGATATTGCTTTCGTCTCTGTCTTCCTCCTCCGAATCAATTAGGTATCTGTCGATGCACTCTTCCATTTTTAGCTGTACAACAGAAGCCACATTGGATTCGTCAATTGCGTTGGTAAAATCTCTTGGAGATATCTGCCATTCGAAGTCAAATCCCCAGCCGTGAGTGAAATCAGTGTTCTCTCGGTTTGTATTGGTTTCGTCCTTATTTGCAGCGAACAAGAGATGGTAATGAGGCGAAGCAGCCCGAAGACCGCCTTCTTCTCTCCACCATCTGACGAAATACGCAGCCGCCCGTGAGAGGTCTAGCTCCGCACCGCGTTTGACCATCCCCATACGTTGAGCAATCTTGGTTAAAAATTCCTCTGAATCTATTATGGGCTGTGTGCCCTCCGGTAACAATACTAGGTAAGCTGGCGCTAGAAAATAGTGAATACAATAGGTTATGATTGTTCATATGCAGGTGAACTTACAAATAGGATCTAATACGTTCAAGCGATACAGCAGATACGCAGCCAACGTATTCATATCGTACATGCCTTCTTTGATACCAGCTGAAAACAGTAGCGGGAATCAATAAATGAGTTCTCTCAATGCAACGGCCCCTCCTGCGGGTAATTGTTACATACCTATCAAGGCCAACTTAACTCCTCTTTCGGCACCTCTAACTCCCTGGCCGAGGAATGGAAGCATGACGCCCGGTGTATCGAATGCATAGATCAACGGCTCTATCGAGAGCTTCAGCCTCGTTGAAATCGCCTGAGTCAGGCCGGGTTGAGCGGAAGTTTTGAACGCCTTCGGGGTCTCTAATAGCGCAGAACAAATGAAAAAGGTGTGGAGAGAACTTCATCACTTTACTGGGAGATAGGCAGAAGTACAATTCTGACGTACTGCCTTTGATACCCATGCTTCTTAGAGCATTGAGTAGAGTGGATTTACCAACATTAGGCATGCCAATGACTAATACATTAAGCTCCGGAGTATGAGGATACTTACGGGCTATATCTAAAATAGTAAGTCTGATTAGATGACATTTCCTATGTTGAAGGCTGGAGCGGTTGATTTTACTCACTCACCAATGTTCGATTGAGGTCTCGAATATCTCGAGGCTTATGCCATGAAGCAAAGATGAATTGCTGTCCAGGGCACTTTCTCGTCATTGCGAGGCGAAAAGGCTGCGGGATGGATAGAAGATGAAGACATTTCTTCAAAAAGTGCGGATAGACAGGCACCTACTTCCATTCCCCATTCAGGTACTAAATCCCTTTTGTTAAAAACCACCAAGCGCTCACACGGAGCGGCATTGATAACCCTACGCGTTGGGTCATTTGCGTCCCAGCCGCGCTCAAGTCTCCATTTCCTAAGAGCACCTTGTATAAATCAGGATATATTCCACAACAAAGGTACGAATCGAGCGGGCTTGTAAAGATGAAAGGATGCGAGTGTAATTCCTGCGAAACCAAACATGACGGGATGGAATGATCGCTCAGCAATGACAAACCTTCAAGGGATTTATTGATACTCGTGAGAGGCAGACGCGAGTCTCTGATTTCGACAACAACATCCGTCCGCGTAAGTAGGGAAGGGAGCATGCGGGTGAACTTCATCATGTGTCCTGGATACCATGACGGTGGAACAGGTAGCAAAGGTAAGGGGATACGAGTTGTAAGTGCCATTCTGCCACTTCTTCGAGATTGACTGCTTAAACCTGGAGGATAAGAGTCAGATATGACTTTGCCTAAGCAATATGCACTTTTGAATGAAGAATGCACGAGATTGAACAAATGAATGACTCCGTCTACAAACCGTGTCTATTTGGGGCCTGTATAAGTTGTTCTTAATATTTGCACCATTTACAACTATTCGTGGGCATAGTGGAGTAGTAAAGGCAGACGAACGAACACTCACGAGTTGAATGTTTGAACGCGTTTAAGTTTTGCAGCTTGGTCGTGTTTGGTTCGAAAACCTGTGAGCGCTCAGTTTACATTTCCTGAGTCATGTTATAGCATAGTCGACCAAATATCTATATCTGTTTTCTTTTTCCAATTCACATATGGCACCTGGCGCTATCCCTTTCTAAGCCATGACAAGAACGGTAAGGACCGCTGATAACATTGGGCGGCCCATCAATGACCGTCGATACAGAGACAGCGATGAGATATCAACTATCTACATATTGATATCAACATGAGATGAGCGCATCGAAGATCGGTTAGATGCCCATTGGACCTAATCGCTGCCCAAAATCCTCTAGTGATACTGTGGGTCCAAAGAAAAGCCAGATAGTAGGTAAGATCAGAAGTTTGTACGAAGACTGGAATAGAAGCCCAAGAAATTGCCGAGCACGAAAGTAGTGGATACAACTGAAGGATAGGACAGATGGGGAATGCATAAAACCTACATAGTAAATGAAAGCACAACGAGAGCATAACAGGAAACAGGGCGTCGTGTTAGTCGATGATCAGAGTATGTGCATGATGAATTTTCATGACAGGAAGTCAGGGTATCCTAAAATCTTCAAAGATCAAGGATATGAGAATTTTTGAACGGTTGGAACGACTCACATTTCAAACCCAACCATCCTTACCGACTCCAATAGCATCGAAGTTCTTCCCACTTCGAGTACGCCTCTCCCGAAGGACAGGAACTGCGTCTAGATTGATCAATTTTTCTGACGGCGGCGGAGAGCCTTCTACCCAGCCCTTCCAACCTTTCCTCGCCGCTAGGCGCTTCTTCTTAGCTGGAGGTTCCGACAAGGGCATATGAAGGATTTCTTCATCGTCGTCTGGTGTTCGAGGCCTCTTGGATGATGTCCTTGAAGTGCTAGAAGAGTTGGAAGGGCCGGGCGTGGAGTATGGTGACGAAGGGAGAGGTGGCGGAGATGATGGTGTTACCGACTCTGATCGTTCTCGAGAGCACGTTGCAAATTGGATCGTAGGTCGGGAGGCCCAAGTATGGGTAGGAGCTGATGTCGGCGGTTGGATTAGACGCATTCCACTTGCACTTGGGCCCGGTGTCGCGCTATCCGCCTTTCCGGCGCCGTCCGCCGTCATTCCCATTGCTTTCAATCTCTTTCTTTCCCTATCACGTTCTTTCTTCTCTCGTTTCTCCTGTTTCCTTATTCTCCTAGCCTCTTCGTCTTTTTCTACAGGGTAATATGGAGGTACACCGTTGAGCAGCGATGTCAACACGTCCCGAGCAGGTTTAACATCGAAAGCGCCAGCCATGACGGAAGTCGCGTTGCGGCGCATACGCTTTGCCGGATTATGAGTTAGGCTTTGGTAGGGCATATTCAAAGCCATCGCGATAAAATAAGGATAGGAAAGATGGGGGTTGGAAAGAAAGATATGGCGGTGGAGTAAGGTGGCTTGTTATACTTTTACGGCAGGAAGTCAACCTGCATCAACAAAATCACAGCACGTGCTAAAGGAACGCGCAGAACTTTCCATTTACCTGCCATATCCTCAAGTCAATTGAGCTCAAAAGTTTCAAGAGATCGACCCGAGCTAGCCCTTGTACGCAACAATCTATCTCCATTAGTTCAATTCTACTTCCCGCGCCAATGTCTCCATCTGAGGTTACCTCTACAGGTTTGCCTCATACTCTATTTCATCCGTGGGACTTGATTTGACTCCGTCAGAGTCGATATAACCCACACCTTTTCCATGTTTTTCTTTTATTCATCGACGAGCACTGCTTTCCCTTCTAGGCTAAGCACCTCAGCTCGGCCTTGTGCGTGCCAGCAGGTCTGTTCTCACCGCCCGTTTTAATCTTTTACATGGATGATCAACCAATCATATTTTTTCAGAAGTAGGCAAACGATATACAGTCCAAATCTTGATCCCCAAATCGTTGTTCCGGATCTTTCCTGTACAGTAACAAAAAGCCCTTTGACACTTATCTGTGGGAAGGATAGATCAATCGTATGCTCAATTTTAACAGCATCCCACAAAAACTCAGTCCTTCCATTTCGAATGATGATCAAGATATGAAAAGAAGTTATTGTAATTGTAAGCCTTGTTGCTTGTTCCCCGTTCTACGCCCTTGTACTTCAAGGGAGTCATCGACTACCTTGTATAATTCCACTTCAACAAGGTAAACACATGAAAAGATCACTAATGAACAAATCGAAATAAAGACAGCCTATCAGCTCCAAAAATCTGCATCCTGAACTGACTTCCCTGACAGGATCCTTCTTCGTAAGCCCCTGCTCGCTATCCTGAATAATACCCTGCAATATATTTTTGAACTCTTCATTTTAGGCGCCGCCTGCGCAATCGCTGTATTGTTGCCACATATCAAGCAGCGCTCTATCAATTTCTTTTTGGGGGGGGACTCAAAGGTCACAATTGTCAACTCTAACGCTATACACGGATCTAGGCTTACAAACTATGATTTTCTCTCCGGTAATATGTGTTAAATTTCTGCGTTCCTCCATGTGACTATCCCAACAAATCCAACTACAGCTTCGGGGTACTCGAGTACGTGGAAGAAGTTGATATCTTTCCTCTCAAATATCAGAAGATAACCTAAGGGAGCGCGCATATATTTCAAGTTCCAAGTTTGCCCAGACTCATGGCAGCCCGGGTACTGTAGAATACCAATGTCTAGCTGCGCACGTGTCAACAACCTTCTCACCTGTTGAATCTGGCGTAAGTTGCAGTTCAAACTTCCCTTTCTGGTGGAACCTTGTGAAGTTCGAGGTAACCGGAGGCCTTTCAATCTTTGGACTTCTGTCTGAAACACCACGCTTGATATGTGGAACCAACATTATCTGCAAAAGTCGGTGAGTCTTCTACGCATATCCTTGCCATGTTTGCCTCCATGGACTGACAAGGAGATCGCATGCATACCGACCATTCAGGAAAGGACCCACTGTTTCGGAGCTATAGCTACTCAGTCTAAAATGATGTGTCGTAACCATCCCCTTTCTGGAGCCCATCATACAACTTTGTGGTCACGGAATCGGTAATCCGCGGCGCTTTTTAGTGATCCAGCTCGATGTCCTGGGTTCTGACGGTAGGGAATGATGCCAGCCAGCCTTCCAAAGGCCTTTATTCTCGTCCCTCGAATGATTACTCATTTACACTTTTCGCATCATGTTCGGTGTCGAAAAGGCTCTCCCTTCAGACTCGAGGTGTCCACTGGATCGTACTACTGGTAATTCCGGCATTCAAAGGATAGGTTATCCTGCTATCTGCCATGAATGTGAAGTTATCGTGGTGGTTTTTATAAAAAGCATCCGCATCCATATCTGGATACCTACTCCGAGTTAAAAATATAACGCCCATACCGTTTGGCCGATAGTTATACGTGGCGCAGAATATTAGCGCGACTAGTCAATTTGACGAGGTTACGGGCGGTAATGGTACGATCAGAGTTTTAGCTACTTGGAAAACTAGTATTCCCGGTTCGTGTCAATTTTTTCATCTGAAGAATTAAATTTTGGGTATCTATGATCAGTCCATTTTTCTTCGTCATCCAGTCCCACTATGATATTTGAACGTCCTGAGATGTTCCTTCGCCTAGAATATACGTCCTGGCCGCAGCTACTGGAATGATCCTATACTTGAAGTATAGGTCATGTAGCAGCAAGCGTTACTAATCTCACATACCGCAATCATCTGACAAGGCAACCTTTAATGTCAATTTTGATGCATCTCAGTCGCTCTAAGGACAGACGGTGGAATTGAAGATTACAAATACCAGAAATGCAAGGGGGACAGCCTTGACAGAGGGATGGTGACGTATTTTTTTTGAGGACGAATAATGCTACTGCGTAAAACCAAACATGCCACTTTCAGTCTTCCACCGTCAGGCACTGCCATTAAATGAAGGATAGAGCTTGCAGGCGCCGCGCAGGTAAGTATGATGAAAATTTTCGAATGAAGACCTCTTATGAATGATCATAATATTTTCTGAACATCATGCTGATCGAGGAGACTACCTCGTTTCAAACGCCTACGGAGGCCACGTAAAAACCTGCATCTGGGGTCTTTAGCAATCTATAACTGTGTACATCGGATAAACCTATATCTGAATCGAACTGCCTTGGTCTATGTGGCTCAGCACGGATGGGCAGCGTGTCGGGGACTACCGAATGGGGCTATATAGTTAAAATTGATGCGAAAGGGCCCTCGGGTATCGCTTTGCATAGCCACAATTGAATATTGAGGTCCGACCGCTGTCTTGCCGTTGTAGTACATATTGATTCTGCGATGATGCCATATAACTGAGATGTTATAGAACCTTTACATATGTATGGTCTCCGTAGTACTGGTATTACAGATTTACAGATTAATTACGCTGTGTAGTTCAAGAACGAAGAATGATAGTACACTGTTCAAGGTTGCTTGCTGCTGGATCGCTGGATAAGACAGCTCGAGAAATACAAATCTAATGATATGAAAAAAAATGATTATCCGTCAAAGTGCACAAAAGTATCAAACAACACATCGAGGAGGTTCCATCACTGGCGTGCTTGTCATCACCGGACTGAAGTTTGAGTTGAAAGGCTCCCCGCATCCGTCATCATAGACGTCTTTCAACTTTTTCCAAATTGCCTTGAACGTTAACGTAGAGCCTTTCTCCTGGATTACGATCATCGCGGACGAAAAACCATGTACAGACCCTGCGACGAGATTCGGACTGAGAAGAGGACTCAAAGGAAGATAAGGACTCTTCGAGCTGCCTCCAAGCGTGCTACTCCTTCCACGAACCCCAGGAGCGCCAGCGGTATGAGAGAAGAGGTGATGTCCGTTCGACAGTGGCGTTACAGGAGAAGAGGGGAACATGCCAGAACCACCTTCATCACCGATGGAGGTAAATTCAATCCTAAATTTCACCGGCTTCATACCCAAGTGACCTAGAGCATCGGAAGATAACTCCTCAATCCTGCATCGAAGAAGTGAATTATCATCAACACCAGGTTCCGATAATTCAACCACGACACCAAGGGAGACAAGTAACTGATGAAGATCACGACGAGTTTTCGCAACGTCATCGGTTGAGTATAATATGTGATTTCCAGAAGTGTTCTTGCCAGACCAGCTGAACAGACTAGACAGCCAACCTTTGAGCTCGCCAACAACAGGAGACCCTAGTCCAGCCTTGGTTGATGTACTGTGAATCGGCGGCGGGACAAGAGCGATGGGAGAACCAAGCGCCGAGATAGTAGAACGTTTGTGGTTGAGTGGTGGGAATTCCAAAGGAGGAGCTAAAGACATCGGTGAAAATCGTTCTTCGACGTTAATAGGAATTGGACTTACGACGAGGTTTCTTTTCCTTGTCCTTCTTGCCCTTTCCGTCATTCCCGTTGCGCTTGAGGTTGCCCATATCCACAAACAAAGCATTCTTTGAAGCACTTGAACCTCCATCCGGAACCACATAGTTCCAGGATTCATCACCCTTACTAGTAGTTTCCTTATTTTCTTTGTCTGCGCTCTTGGCCCCACGTTCCACGGTTGACACGGTTCGACGACGGTTTCGTTTCGGGGATTGGAATCGCTGTTGCTGGTAAGAAGCTTGTCGACTCTGAGCCTTTGGCGGAGGTGCATGGAGATGATACTCTCTCAGCTGCATTTGCAAATCCCGACCAATGCTGGTACCGATAGCAGTATCTTGCAATGAAAGGCGATTGACCTGCTCCGCGAGTCCGTCAAGTTCCTTTTGCAGGGCAGGGTCGTTCGTTTTTGGGGCGGTAAGTAGGGGCAACGCCTGCATTGGTGAAAGTATGGGTGGTGGCGTGGATGCAACTCGTATATTGGAGCCATCGTCAACCTCCACTGGAACCTCGAATATACCGGAAACAGCCCTTATCGGGTTAGGAGCATGCACAGTTGCTGTCGAAGTTATACTACAGGCAGTGCTAGACCCACTCGAACTATCGGTGCCAGAATGAACTGAGGAAGTAACTCTCTTTAACGAAGTTCCACCTGCATACCCACCACGTGCTTGGGAAGTGTGAGAATGGGGTCGAGGATGCAGATGGGGACGCGGGCTGACTCGTTTCTCCTCTTCCGTAGCAACGTCGGCTGTCGTCGCTGAGCGTTTTGATGACCTTGAAACAGAACGATGTGATTGCGTGTACTGGACCGGATGAACAGGAATCGCAGGAAACTGGACTGTAGATACACTGATCGCATCGGACTGAGAAAAAGCAGGGGAGGATTTTTCCGGCCGAGGATGAGAGTATGTGTTACCTCGTTTCGGTGGCTGGGGACGGGGGCCACCATGTGCGCCGTTGATGACACTACCTGCCCTAGTCCCCCGACTACCTCCACTTCCCATTGCGAAAGAGGACTTGGGAAGTGAGGAGCTTCTGCCAGAGCTAGGTCTAGAAGCCGTTGAATACGCGACATTGTATGTGGGTTGACTCGAGGTTTGCTCATAGTTTGGACGCGGAACACTGGGCAATCTAGGACCTCCAGGCGAGTGTGGTCTGCTTCTGTGGGTATGGGAGGAGGTTGCAGAAGAAACAGCGCGCGTCATCAAAGGTGACAAAAGCCTATCCTTATCCGCCATCTGGAAGCCAGAAGGATTTGCAAGAGCTCGACGCTCAGGGCCTTGACCGTGGTCCACTCCTATCGCACGACCGGTGAGAGAATTTTTTGAAGTCACATAGCCCAGACCAGATGTGTCAAGCTCCCATCCCAGGTTAAACGTGACACTGCCCGCGCCCATGCCAGTTCCCGAAACGTTTTCATTATTGGAATCGTCCGAACCGGCAAGCAGTTCGGCCTCCTCATGGTGCCTTCGCAGCAACCAGTAAAACGCTTTGGTATGAACACCGTTTCCGGCAGGAGAACCAAGGTCCTTGAGTATAGCTCCGAGGTCGGCGTGGCGACCCCAAATGACTTTGAGAGAAAAAAGAATGTCGGAGTCAATGGAGGAAGGATCAGCGATGGGTCGTGCAAGTGTGCTGGGCGATGGGGGTAAGACAGGATCTAGGGGAGAATCTGTCTCGAACGAGGACGTAAGGCTCATGTGGCGCAGAGCAGCCGGAGATGTATTGAGCCAAGGATGAGCGAGGATCTCAGGTATCTGGGAATGACCATGAATGCTTTTTTCTCCAAAAGGTAAAGACATAGAATAGCGTACAGTAATTCGTTCCTTCACGTTGATAACAAGCATCTTAGACAAGAGATCTTGAGCGCTTCGATCGATGTAGCTCGGCATTTCGTACTTCCCAACCTTAACTTTTCCTAGAAGAATCTTGACGTCCTTGTCATCGAACGGAAGTCGTCCAGTTAAAAGCGCATATAGGATGACGCCACAGCTCCATATATCAGTAGCGTTGCCAGTATACTTGTATCCATTGACGATTTCGGGGCTAGCATAATGAGGAGAGCCACAGCTGGTTTCAAGCTGGAGTGACGGAGGAGCGAAAGCCGCCATACCCCAGTCAACAATTTTGATTCGCGGAGGCGCGAGAGAGGAGATTAGGATATTTTCCGGCTTGAGATCGCGATGAATGATTGAGAAAGTGTGAGCGTAGTTGAGTCCATAGATAATCTGTTTGAAGAAGCATATAGCATCAGGTTCAGGTAGTCGTCCTCGGTTGACGAGGTAGTCGAAGAGCTCGCCGCCTTCGACATACTCGAGCACAAGAAACAGCTCCTTAGGGCCTTCGTAGACATCATAGATTCGAAGTATGTTGGGGTGATTCATGAGCTTCATCATCGTTATTTCTCGCTCAATTCCGAGACTGTGCTTCTTGGTTTTGGCTTCTTGAGTAGCAATTGAGTTGCGCGAGGAGTCCAGAGGTGCACGGGGAAGAATTTTGACTGCGGCGAGCTGATTGGTGTAGCGATGTTTGGCGATCTTGACACGGCCAGAAGCGCCTTTGCCTACGCATTCACCGATGATCCAAGGGCCAAGAACTTTGGGGTCAGAAGGAAGGTCAAAGGCGTGTGCACCGCCGGCTGCAGCTTTCTCCTTGTCCCAACGAGTACCATGAGGAGCCGAGTATTTGATAGTAGGAGCCCGAGGAGGACTAGGCGGGGTGCCGCCTTTAACAGAAGGCATTGCAGATGTTGCAGATGATAGATCGATGTTAGTTTAGACAAATTTGATTACTTTGAGCAGCAACGACCAGCGAGCAGCGAAAGGAAGATGGTTGGAATACGAAGGGCAATTAGATCAATTTCCCTTAAATATAACGGGGCAGCGTGACATGTCACACATCGCCCGACGTGATTCGTCTCTACCCATTTTTCCACATCTCAATTAATAGGTTCCTCGATTCTCCCAAGTCAAAAACCTCCATAAACGATCGCTCATACCTAGACTTTGAGATGATATCAGGCATATTAATCGCGCACTTCACATAGATTGTTCAGTTATCCGAGGAAGCATATGTTTCATGTCATGGTAGGTACATATGAGCTGGAGAAAAGATGCAAGAAAGAACCTCATGCGACCAGTGTCACCACACCACCCGCTTCCTTGATTTTTCGCCTAAAGAAAATAAGCTTAATTCCGATCATCGTTGAGAAGACTCACTCTGCGATTGATGATACAAAGCGTGCTTTCACGATGAAGGGAAGTTTTGGTAGCCTATGATAGCGGGCCGTTTAGAACTTCTCGTATTTCAACCGCGCGTAATGTCACTCACTCTCCGTTGCCCAAAACTTTGCCGTATCCATGTTTCAATGTGTCGATGACCGGCACCACCTCAGAATCCTCAGTCAAGTCTTTCTTCTCCTCTTCAGGAACGAGACTCCATAGTTTGTCGACGTTGATGATCGGACGCCAGTATTGATTGCGTGTGAGATGGAAGTAGCGCATACCAACTTTACCAAAGTAACCAGGATGGTACTTATCGAAGTTGGTTCTGTTCAACAATCATGAGAAACATGCCCTTAAACAAAAGAAGAAAATCTATTCACCGGTGGTGATGCTGACCACCAGCAAGACCACGACCACCTGGGTGCTTGCGGTGCTTTCCTACTCGTCCGTGACCGGCAGAGACATGACCACGGTGCTTGCGAGTGTTGGAGAAGCGGGTCGGCATTTTTTATCTGTGTAGGAATCGGAAATCGTAAGCAACATACTCGAAAACCCAAAGTAAAAGCGGAATAGAGCGCAGCAAAGTCATCCTATCACAGTTCGAACCATCCAGCATATTCTGACCAATCTCCAACACTGAACTTATTCTACACAGCTAGTTAGGCGTCCAATATCCATCCAGAATCGTTCAGAAGGAAAATTTGACGTAGTTTCACGAACCTTGCGAGTTGTCGATTAGGTCGTCCAAATTTTGAGATTTCGCGACGACGGGAAGAGGTGTGGCTGTGTGAGCGTGAGAATCCAAATAAGCAAGAACAAGTACTTACCACATTCATTTTTGCACTCGTCCCTTGACCTTCAAGCTGGCTGCTGAACCTACCGGTAAGTCGGCATCTCTGTTTGAGCTGATGATGTTGGCGTTATGCCATTATTTATTGTCGGTGACTACCAGCGGTAACGCTGGAATTCATGATCGCAATTCGTGTTCTGAAATTTTCAATTCTCTCCAAATTTTCGACTCTCATTAACCCACATTTTTCATTTTTTCGCAGCTGGCGAAGTGGTAGACCGTGAGTGCCTCGTTGCTTTCTGCTTCGCTGTGGAATATCGAATCATCTCTGAGCGCAAAGCACAATTGCGATTACATGATCTATGATTCCTCAGTGTTTTGCGTCTTCTACGTGTTACTGACTACTCTTTCTACAGGCTTACCATCTGGAGTGTAGAAAGTGCTTGGTGTATCTCACGTCAGTCTCGAACCCTTCTCTTTTTAATAGTTGAGACGATTCCTTCGTTTCACGTTCGAGTTTGATGACGGCTCGAGAATTTATGCATGATTTTTGCTTTCTCTCTATTTTGATTTGAGTTAAAACTCAAACTGATTCTTTGTTTTTAGTGAGATATACTTTCTTTTGTCATGAACGCGCCCAACCGTTTCGAGCTTTACGTGCTAGACGAAGGCGAGGCGCCGTGCGTTCATCGTCAGTCGATGACGCTATCCCACCGCTGATGCCGCTATCTGCAGAGTTGAGATCAACGAAGATACCAAGATTCCTAACGCTGCCACTATCAAAATCCTCAAGCAGGATCACACCCTCGGTAACATGCTAAGAGCGCAAGTCAATTTTCCTCGCTAGCTACCTATCACGTCCTATTTATGCCTTGCTTGTTCTCCTTTTAGTCAACTCCTCTCCATGCCTGAAGTTCTTTTTGCAGGATATAAGGTCCCTCACCCCCTCCATCCTCATTTCTTGCTCAAGATTCAAACCGACGGTACCAAGGCGCCGGACCTCATCCTCTCCGATGCATGTAATCAACTTATTGGCACATTATCATCTCTTGAAGGCAGCTTTAAACGAGAATTTGCGTTTAAAGAAGCTGATAGTTCGGGTCCGGCCGGGGCTACTGGGGCTACGTTTGCTACGAGTGATGACCCGTATGGGACAGGTGCTGGAGGTGCCGGTTGGGGTAACAGGGATGACTATTTGGACTTTTGAGGACGATGCACATGGTTCATACATTACAGCTAACTGACTCGCACTCACAAATGATGACGCAGACAAATCATGCCCACGCTACTCGACATCAAATATTCAGAGCAGACTGAATCAAAGTTCCCGCAGAGTTTACTCAACTTCTTTCGCTTTCCAGGCGTTATTTTAATTCAGTAGATGTGATGGAGGAATGATCATGATATCAACCCGCATGATTTCGTTGAGGCTGTTACCACGGCGGTCCTCAAGCTTATCTGAAGTCTGAGACGGGTATTGATTCATCAGATTCGGTTCATTCTTTCCTTCGGTCCAAGATTACAGAAATATCTTTCAGTGATTCAATGCAACATTTCCCAATCCTCGGTACGACTTTAGATTTGAGGTCTGAGTGCGGAGATGTGGCTCTAAAGCGCAGCAGGTATGAGACAGAGATTACCGGATATTTTTTCCCTTCCCATGGATCCCATGGAATTATAAAAGCCTGCAATACGAGTTGAGAATAGAACAGCCTTTGAGCCTGGCCGATGACGATTTTCTTGGTCTTGCATTCCTCGAGACTCGAGAACGAAGGTAGGTGAAGAAGTTGCTTTGGAAGTTTTGAGAAACGTTGATCGAAGCTGTTATATACTGTAGGTATGATTTACATAAATAGCTTCATAATTTATAATACATATAATTTCATGGAACGTCTCACGCGCACGCTCCACTTTCCCCGCAACTTTCATGACTTCTCTGTCCAGCTGGTGTAAGAACTTCCCACTAAGCTTCCTACAATTCTCCTCTCAATCTCTTATAACTCTCTAGATACAAGTCAATACGCAAATTGGAATCGTACCCGGAGACTACAGCAGTCTCAATATCTTGCTCGCACAGATACCAATACCTCACGGCAAGCGAGAAACATGGCTCAGGCAGTCAACGGTGATGGCTTGGACAATATAAACGGTCTTGGCAGTATTGGACCACCGGCCAAGGACACATCGAATGACAAAAAGGGTCCTGATACACTTTTCGGACCCAACATTGGTGTAATCAGTGGTGGACCTGCTTGGACGAATATTGCAGAGAAGAAGGTCTTGAAGGATGAACTCACGGTCGACGTTGTCAAATCTTGGATCGAGAAGAGCAAAGAGGTGCTAGTGATTAATTTTCGACACCTTATATTCTTCTCACGAGATCGTAGCCATCTCAACCTACGACAACCCTTCAAGCTCTGGTCAACCTCAAACGGCCGACTATTCGTCTTTCGCCCCTTACCGTTTCTGAGGGCGAGGAGACTCATGGTCAGCAGCATGCTATAGAGTTCGAATACGATTGCGACGCCCCGAAATGCGGTATCTATGTTCACGTGTTATTGCCTTCCGGACACCCAGATGCACCACCCTCTGCACCGACACCTTTGACAGGAGATGGCACCTCCAACAAACTGTCAAAACTGCTTGTATTTGAATCCGTTGTTGATGGCGGCTTCGGGAAAGTACTCAAGATGGAAGAAGGTGCAGTCCTTGAATTAGGGAGATTTGATGTGTCTCGACAGGAAAAGGAGAAATCTGTGGATGTTAATGCGGGCCCTTCTCATCCGACCTCAGATGCATCGGTATCTACTCCAGACGTTCAGATTACTGCTGCTTCTGGCGCGAATCATCCAAACACACGCCGAAAGCGGTTGACTCATATGTTTGTCAAACGACACAATAGTCGCAACATATCTGTTTCTGGACCAGCTCTAGCTGTCGTGGATGCTTCTTCATCTGCTAATGCACATGCTCCTGAAACGGAGAAGTCGAAGAAAGCTGAGGTAGAGGAAGGCATCAAGGTTACTATCAGGCTTGCTGCTCTTGACGAGCAAGGCGCCGAACTTTCGAGTCCAAACGAACAGATTACTTACCTTTCCATTGAGCGATTTGGCACCAAAGCTCAAGTAGTTCACGCCGAGTCTCACGGTGAAGAAAACAGGACGGAAGGTGCTGCAGTTGAGAATAAGTCGGAGAATGAAGAGGACACCCGCCCATGGGTAGTTAAAGTCATTAAACGTGAGGCCACCATCGGCCCTCACACCTTCCATTTGCATGAAATCTACGGACTTACTTCTTCGTCCGCATCCGATCATACTCATGCTCCTACTGCCCCGCTTCCTTCGTCGCATACGTATCCTCCCGCAGCCGGTGCTTCGGTCACAGAAGCTAACGACACCAACGACGACTCGCCTTCGGAATGCCTCTTGTGTCTGTCATCGCCTCGTGAGGTCGTTCTCCTTCCTTGTAGACATCTCGTCGCTTGCAAAGATTGTGCCTTGAACATGGTCGAGTTTGGTGCTGGTGGAAACATCACTCAACCCGCTGAGGAAACCGCTGCCGGTGACGGCGGCGCTGATGGTGGCGAAGGAGGCACTCCAGGAACTGGTGCTGCTGCGACTACTACCGCTGCCCCTGCCGTCACAAGAAGGAAACGCAAAGCTAAAGGATGGTTCTGTCCCGTCTGTCGACAACGTAAGTTTCTTACATCTTGGTCAATCGTGTTCACACCCTCATCTTTCCTTTTCTAAGCCTACACTTCTCTGTTACGGATTACTACGAACCCACCTCCTGAGCCCGGTCATAAGCCCGAAAACACCGCCAGTGTTGGTCAAGATGATTCGGATGATGAGCATGATGATCTTTCGCTGCCGCTGCCGGTCAATGCTGGCGAGGCAAATTCCGGGAGGATCTTTCGTACCGGTTTCTTACGCATAGGACGTGGTAATGGGTCGCCTAGAGGGGATCTTGAGAATCAATTGTAGATGCAGAACTGCGTTGTTATGTTGTAAAAGTACTTGTGTCTTTCAGTGACTCCATTGTGGGTCAGGTTGTGTCTATCAAAGCCGTGTATCGTCTATTTTATTTATGTAAGTATGTTTCCTAGTATGTTTTCTTCATTCATTCCCTTGTGTAGTACCGAGTGTTTGTAACATGAAATGGTGTTCTTGCTATCATCCAAAAATTTAAATCTTCTCATGCCTGAGGTAGACGAAATTTGCCACAACATGGTCAAGTCACAACAACTCTTTGGCCGAAACGATGCCGTTGCTGAGCTCGCTAAGACGTCTATTGCCACACTTCTTTCTTGTTCTATCCTACAAGGGTGTCTTTTACTTGTTATTATTCATCGCTGCGCATAGACCTCCAAATTGGATCAACGGTCACAATAGGCCATTGTGACGGGCGTCGTCGCTTTGGCCTAGTAGTAGAGTATATAAACGACTGTTTCCACTGTGGCACTCATTATCAACGACACTCATGTCTTCCGGAGGCCTTTCGCCTTCAACCTCAGGCTGCAACTAGTGCCCCTTAACGGTCTTCAGCTTCTCCGACTAACCACCACTCATGATCAAATTTCCTTTCCTCTACTTATGCTTCATCGTTGCACTTCTTTTCTGGCTACTGATTATATCGTGCTAGCTCAAAACGCAAAATAACGCTCCATTCCACTCAAGAACGGTTGCAAGACTGGAGATGAACAACACGTCAACGCGCTAGACGCAAGGCTCAAGCTGTGGCGCAAATATGCTCTATGGATGTGATATCTCGAAAATGCAACTCACGCATCAAGTACAGCAAGGTTGAAACCTCAATGTCAAACTTCACCCGGCCCTTGCCTTTTGTAGCCAAGAAGCCTACGCAAAGTTAAGATGGCTCTCAGCTTTTCCGGATGCTTTTGAATTGTCTTCTTCCTTTTTGGCCTTTGCACTCTGATCGTTGTCTCGAAGTTCCAGGAGTGAGCGGTCTGCGCCAAAACAAGATGGTCTTCAAGTTTTCCCGGTGCCTGCTATTTGTCCTTTCTGTTTGTTGTTGGTTTTTGCACTCCAAAGGTCTCAATGAGAATTCGAGGAGTCTGCGCAAAAACAAGATGGTCTTCAAGTTTTCCCAGTGTTTCTAGTATTTGTTCTTTCTTTCTTTTCGTTGTTGGGCTTTGCACTCCAAAGGTCTCAATGAGAATTCAAGGAGTGAGAAGTGTGCGCAAAAACAAGATGGTCCTCAAGTTTTCCCAGTGCTTCTTATTTGTCTTTTCTCTCCGTTGTCTGTTTCTGTACGCCAAAGGTCTGAATGAAAATTCAAGGAGTGCCAGTGAAGAGTTTGCACAACGTCAAGATGGTTCTCGGGTTTTTCCTGGTGCTGCGTTATATGTCGTTCTCCTTTTGTTTTTGGCTTTCGTACTCCAAACGTCTCGTTGCCTGCCAGGGATTCAGGCAGTAAGTAGTCCACGCAAAGCCAAATGGCTCCTGGATCTCTTTCCGGTGCTTCTTTCTCTGTCTTTTTTGTTTGTCGTCGCTGAAGATCGTTACCAGTCTAGAAGTCTACCCTTCAAATTCGTGATTCAAGCGGGACTCATCCCTAACATCAAACTTAGTGAGTACAATTCCCTTTCCCGGGGGTGGTGGGCGCACAATCGTGTCTCGCTATTGCATCTTCCGCAAGGCTACGGTTGTGCTGTCTCTCCTCGTGCCCCCTTGTCGTGGGCCCCTGGGCTTGTGGGCCCGTCTTCTGTGCTTTGAACGAAGGACGGGTCTAACCAAGAGCACGAAAATTCTTATATCATCCTAACTCTGAACTTGAATTTCATCTACTTTTTGATGTCTGCCGATTTTGATAATTTCGATAATGGCCTCTTACACTTCATATTATTCATTGACTATATGCCTGTCTGATTGCCTCTAAGCTTTGCCCATCTCCCATTGGTCACCTCCGTCCCGAATTCAATGCCTTTTCAAGAATCTATCTCGCACGGTTCTGGTGACGAAATGTACCCGCGACGGGTGTGCCCTTCGTCAGCTCCTCTGAAAGATGACAGACCCTCCTCATTTTCTGTTGGGAGATCCCAAATCCATTTTCAATCTGCCTGTCCTTGTTGCGGTTCTGGCTGTTCTCATTGTCAATAGGATCTGGACTACTGTGCATAAACTTCGGGTGTGTCGTCTTGCAATTCATTGCGTTATTCTCAACGAACTTGGGATAGTCAGTAAACCATATACCGGGTCCTCGTCCTCCTTTCAGCCCGCTCGGCCTTCCTGGAGTGTTGATTCCTACTTCGTGGTGGAACACTTCACAAGATGTACACTGGGTCCGGAGATTCAGCTGTGCGTGTTCAAGAACCTAATCTCGTTCCACCAGAAACCAATGGTTCTAAGTATACACCAATAACGAAACCGTCTCTATCGTACCGTTTCTAATTGGAAAACCTTTGATCTGGACCTCGAATCTCAACGTCGCTCGCCAAGTAGCCTCAGGAATCAGGACAGGGTTTTTCAAACCCACCTGGTCGGCAAGGGCATTACTGTAGGAAATTCCAACGATGATATGTTGTACGATCAATCTGATTGATAGGTAGCTTGTGGGGAATGAATTTGTTTGCCGCGGAAGGTGATGTTTGGCGCAAGCATCGTCGAGTCATGGGTCCTGCTTTCAACAATGAATTGTGTGTTCTTCTTCTGAACTATTCCATCTGTTTCTCTCATACTTCCCGCAGGTATCGTCTTGTATGGAGCCAGACTCTGAAAACATACCATGATCTGGTGACATCGGAGAAATGGGAGGAGAAAGGGACTGTAATAGTGCCTGTAATCCAAGAGATTACTTTCAAAGTGGAGTTCGCTCTGGAATTTGGATTGCCGATATGCTTATCGCTTTCTTAGCTTGCCCTGCTGGTCATTGGTAGCTGTGCTTTTGGCTTCTCATTCCAGTGGTATGTCTCTAGTTCAGGAAAACAACAGCTCTTACATCGCGGTCGACATTCTAGGGATGAACCACCACGGACCTCCGATGGAAGTTTATCTGTACAGGAAGCAATACGAACAGTTGCTGACACTTACATGCTGCGTGTCTTTGCCCCAAAATGGGTGTTGAAGCTTCCATTCAAAAAGTACGATCTCTTCGTTAAATCTGTCCGCGGCGGGTGGTCGTAAACTTTGATGTTATGTATAGGATTCAACACTCTAACGCTGCTTATGAAGCAATGGCTCTGTTCATGAAAGAACAGGTAATCGCTCGCAAGGACGAAATGCAGGACAATACAAGAAAGGACGCTTTTAGTTTACTTGTGAAGGCCAACGAGCAGGAAGAGTCAAAGCATAAACTCAGTGACGATGAATTGGTGGGTCTGTTCCCTATCACTAACTCATTTCTACGCCAACTCCATGGTAGATTGGGAACGTCTATATCATGCTCTTTGCCGGCCATGGTGCGTCCATTGGCAGTAAATAATGATCACTCGTTGCTTCAATATATTGACTAATAGAAACGACTGCTCATACTTTGGCTGCTACTCTCGGGTTCCTCGCCTTAAACCAGGACGTCCAAAACGAAATTTTTGAACAGATCAAAGAAGTTGTCGGTTATAATCGCGATCCTGTGAGTATTTCATCAGTCTGTGCATTCAAGCTCCAGCTCAGTATCATGATCATGTATCGGGTCAGGAATTCGAGGACTATCATAAGTTAAATAAGGTTCTTGCGGCTTTTTTTGAAGCTCTGAGGCTATTTCGTAAGTGATGTTCATTTGACACCGAATATTCTAAGCAATAATCGCTATTCCACCAGCTTCGGGCCATCTTATGATCCGCGAGGCTAGTGAAGACACGGTCCTTCAGATACCTAACCCTCGAGGTCAAGAAGGGACGACCCCGTTCATAATTCCCAAAGGCCAAGTGGTAAGACGATTCCTGATTCGTGCTTCTCTACCTCCCGTGAACAACATCCCCTCATCTCTAGGTTGTCGTTGACATGGTCGGAGTTCGTGAGTGTATCAAAATTTCACCTGTCCATGATAGTCACGATTTTGTGAGATTAGAATATAATCCTAGGTATTATGATGACCCCACTTCGTACAAACCTTCTCGGTGGCATGGTATCAGCAACGACTCCGAAGATTTCACCGCTTTCAGTGTTGGTACGTCAATTCTTCATCATTGAGCACCGTCGAGCTTAATATCAGTCTCAGGACCGCGAGCTTGTATAGGACGAAAATTCGCCACAACTGAAGCTGTTTGTTTCCTCTCAATGCTTTTACGTGATTGGAAAGTCATGCCAAAGCTCAATGTAGGCGAGAGTGAAGGGCAATGGAGAAATAGAGTTTTGGACGCGAACCTTGTCCTGACGCTTGGTGTCCGTGATGTTCCTTTGATATTCGTACCACGCAAGTAGAAATAGTCTGGTGCGCGACTCCAAATTACGGATACCGGTATTTGACTTATGCTTATATCGATTCCCAGACGGAAACCTCGTAGCGCAATTATAAATGTGTCTACCATCGTATAGAATCATCGAAGACATAGTGAGCTTATCCCAAACCTTCGTGTTTTACATTCCAGCATATGCCCCTTCTCTTCGACGAAGTGGATTACAAGCTCTTCGACGAAGTGGATTACAAGCTCTTCGACGAAGTGGATTACAAGCCCTTCGTCTGCCAGTCCCGTCCAATAAATCCGTGTCAATTTCCAATAGGGAGAATGATGCATGAGTTATAACGACAGCGAGCCAGCTTCACAAGTGATTGGGGCTTCATCAAACGGGCTCGAATAATATATGTGCCATTCAGAACAACCCGGTGGCATATCGCATAATCAGTCCTCCCCTTTTCCGTCTGTCCGTGCACATAGATTGAGCAAGAGATGGATAGCTTTCAATTCCCTGTGCATGGCGCCATTTTCCGTTCGCAAAAGCTCTTGATATGTTTTGAGTGAGTGCCGGAACTGACTCGATACCAAGACAACTTGAACAGGGTCGAGAAGGAGTCGCATATATTCATTTGGACTTGACCCTCAAGCGTAAGCTAGCTGCCGATAGAACTCATCACAGGATGTTCCAAAGTCTACCTCTGAAGTCTATCTATATACGGACATCTAGGTCTACATAGCTCCAGCAAGAGCCGCTCTACAACTTCTGTTTTTCGTCGGATTGGGCGGCTTCTGCTACCTCACCGCCTCCACCGAAGAATTTCCGCGCTTCTGAATTTCCACTTGCATCCAAGTTGAAGGGCTTGAGGATATATGCTTTAGCTAAGGGTCCGAGTCGGTATTCAGCAAATCGAGAGCTTACTACGATGTCTTCCAAATGGTCTGCCATGTTGACATGAGTTACTTGAACATGTAAAGGTGGAATTCCTTCTGCGAAATTGGTCGCGACCTCCTGAGAAAGAAAAATCCATAGATGTCATTGAAATATGAGAAGAATAAATGCACCTACTTTGAACGATACTGTTGCGCGAGTCCAAGCAGTATTGAGTAGACCTTTATACGACACGTCGCGCCGAGAGTCTGGATCCAGACGTAATAGGGCTGCAACGAGCTCACTAATGCATAGTCCATGACTGACCATCGCAATATGAGCAATCCCTTCCGAGCGAAGATGAGGGACTACACATTCCATAATCGCTTTCTCGGCTCTCGAAGCCAGATCATTGAGACTTTCGGCAGCTGGAAATTTCTCATCCCGGTGGTAAAGCACGGGATAAATGCCTTCAGCAAAAAGTTCGTCTAAACTTTTGTCTTCTGGAGGCGTGTATGTCCAAGGACTTCCTTCAGCAGCGCCAAAGTGCTGCTCACGAAGGTTCGGTGTCACGATGAACGAGGGGAAAGGTTCCTGCTGACGTCCGTGAATGGCTTGAGCGGTGGCGTTTGCCCGTAAAAGAGGGGAAGCATAAATGGTGTCGAATTTTGTAGTCGAAAAGAATTCGCCTGCTGCTGCGGCTTGCTGAGGTCCTTGAGTAACACTCTGTGGGTAGAGGGTTCCAGCAGGCCCCCGGAAGCTCCTGCGGAACCCCGCCCGCCCAAAGGGGTCCAAAGTACGCTACGTTTTGGGCCTAAAGTACGCTTATTCGGACAGGGATGATCACGTGGCTCAAAAAAATCGCAAAAAAAATCGCGAAAATGTAAATAAAATTCTGTCAGGTATTCTAGCACAAGGCAACGATGTAGAATGATCTATTTTCTTGCCGGGATTGTGATTTTGAGAGGCGGCAGTGCTGCTTTGATCTCTCTCCTCGAAAACACACACCATCTTTTTGCACCCCATTCATTCAGCTGCATCTTGTCAAGAGGACCGGTCAGTGCATCCACTCCAAGATGATAGAGCATGTGCTTGACAGGAGCATGAGTATGTAGGTGGAATTTTTTCCGGCTACTACCTAGGCAAGAAAAGTGCGGGACAGATACATCTTCTTCACCTGAGCTATTTTCTGACCCAGACTCTTCGTCCTTGTCCTGCAGTTAGTTGTTTGAAATTTGTTTCCTTACTAGAGATCGGGAACACTTACTGATGACACGAGAGGCAGGAATACACGCAAGGAAAGGTAAACCAAACTCCCGATATCGGTAGCTTGGTTTACCGACCCATATCGAGAACTTTGACCTTGTTTATAGATGTCCAATACTTGACCAATGTACATCCGTACATTGGTCCGCATTAGAACAAATGTATTTGGTACAAGAGGGTATAGGGCGGTGACATTCTTTGTTCCAAGATTAGGGAGCACTGTAAGATTGCGATTTAGTGGAATATGAATATGTTAACGTAGCTTCAAAATTCAACAAACTCACTGTCCGATGACCCAAGACTTTTATTAATCTTGGTAGTAGTCGCCAACCATCGCTCTTGGCGCCGCCTATTCTTATGCTGTTTCTGAAGCTCTATGTTTTGATCTTGTGCGATACGTACACGGTGTGATCCCTCTTTTGGTGACATTTTCTTTTCCACCGTACCATCCTCACGATCCATTGATACAACGTGTTTCAATGCAAACTTGTCACTGAGCTTGACAGAGCGCTCTGATTTGGTGGAGGTAGCAGATTGCCATGCTCTTCGAGCATCCAAACATGCAGCAACAGAAATCTTGGAGGTATCGGCATTGATAATCTTGCTGAAATCGATAGTCGGGACCATAGCTACCGGTGCCACAGGACTGATGACAGGGTAGGAAGAACGAGGGAGATTAATGTCCGTATCTCGCAGGCTGTTATAATCAATGATAGTCTCCAAATCATCGCACAGGGCAGAGTACCGTGCAGTATACTTGGCTGTGATCCCAGCAGTATAATTCATATGATCACTGTCATCGATATCCTCTTTGTCATTCAAGTGGCTCAGCCATTCATATTCTTCTTCGGAGGCATCATCTTCATCTGACTTCAACTCGTCATCACCAATTTCTATGTCGGAATCAGAGTCTTCGGCATTGGCTATTGTTTCTGGCCATACGCATGCTGAAAGATGAAGGAGAGGCTGTTTGGTAAATGAGGGAATTTTAGGAGCAGGGATGTAGAGAATATCGCGACACAGATGAACTGCCTCACTATAGGCAATGCGAACGAGCTTGTCGATTTGCGAACGGGTGATGATAACACATGCAATAGATTCGTGAGATGGTGCACGTAAGTCAGTAGACGGGTCAAAGATATAGCCCGATGCTGAATCCTTCAGACTTGTTCCAGGTGTTACAGAACCAGACTCCATGATACGCTGTCTAACCATGATGTGCTGTACAATTTTCAAGAATTCAGCATAACTGAAATCCGACAGAAGTTCCCGTCCGATACCAAAGAAGTGTTCGACAAACTCCGTGGTAATGTTGTGGATAGAGAATGGAGCACTAGGATAGTACTCTGAATACGCGATTATCAGCAGTACAAGTGTATCGCAGAGGCGATTGAAGATTCGGAGACTAGGAGCAGAAATGAAAGATCTTTTCGTGGAATATAGGTCGGGAAATTTCTTCGAAAGCTCTGAGATATGGTGATAAATGAAATTGAGCCAAAAGCGCGCACGGAATGCCGCAAGAATTCGATCTTCGATAAGCATCGCAGGGTTCATCCATGCCTCAAAGAGCGATCCTGATACAGCAGAACGTTAGCTGGAATAGATTAAGCTCAGACCCAAACTCATACCTAATACAAATAGATATACAAAGGGGCCTTCGAATCCCTGTCTGATTTTGCCAGCACTGTCCGACTTTGATGTGGTCTGCATAGCACAAAGGACGTTTGTATGGAAGATACGCCGAGCTGCACCATCATCCTGCTTGTCGACATTGTCAACGTCACGAAGGACTAGACCAGCCCCATCGAGCATGTAGATTTCAATAAGAGAACAGTTCACCAGGAATCCAATGCCCAAGCTCGCTGTATGAGTTCCGTGCTGAGGCTGATTACGCGCAGTCTTTCTGGCGTGAGGGGCATCTGTTACTGAAACAAGTGGTCCCGTTCTGAAAACAGGGGCACTCAGACGTATTCCATATGCTTGATTTTCGTAGACAAGTGATGGTCGTCCAGTGTTCTCTTCATCCATGAGACTTTGCGACGACAGTTCTGTAGCGGCCCCATCAGCTGCCAATGCAACCAGGGGCAGGTTGAGTTGCTCTGACATAGCAACTAGCCGCATATGCATCTGATGGATTTCTTCAGCGCTCTCCTTGCCTCCGGTTGGCAGAAGCGCAATGACGACAGCGGGACACCGAGGCAATGGTATCTGCTCTCGAGAAGGCAATGGTCAATCCTGGTATAGCACATAGATGGATAGAAATTCACCTTCATCATTATAGCGCGTACCTGTGTCGCAAAAGTTTTGTCTGATGCAATCTGTTTGACTATCTCCTCTATGTCCTCTGCTGTATCCACTTCAACCATCTCAAGTGGCATTGTGCTACCTAAAATGTGGTGACCGAATTGTACAGAGAAGCTCAAGCGCGCCTTCACCTTTGTACAGTCAGATGCAGCTATCACAGGACCGGTGTATTTAGTGGAATCATAATATCTCTTGAATCGAGCAACATTCTCGAAAATCAGATATGGGTTTTGCATAGCATCTGTGGATTTAGCTCGTAATGTCCTAGGAACAAAGTGTCAAAATGCGATGTTTATGTATGGAGTAAAACATACTGTAGGTGACGAGAGCTTGGTCCACCAAAGACCGAAGTGAACATTGTATACTGTCGATGTGAATTATGGCCATAGCTACGCATCATCATCATGAAGTTGATGACATTCTGCGAGTAGCGTATACCACAAATCAGCTTCCGATTATCTGAAGCCTCTCTTCCTATCCTGTCATCCAGTGCCTCACAAATATCCACCACACGCTGATGATTGTTGAGGTTTCCGGCACGCGCATGCTTCCATAATCGTAAGAAACAATCATGAGCGTCACCGGTCTTGAGCGACTCTGTGATATCGAACAAGATCTTATCACTCAGCAGGTCGTTGACATATCGGCGTTGTATCTGTTGCATTCGATCGGATGAAAGACTAGCATGTTTTTCCCGCAACAATACCTTCTTGAGTCTCTCATCTTCGGGAAGTTGTGCCTCATGATGTTTCTGTTAGAAGATAAGAGTGAGATTCACTAGATACACCCCAAATTGAGAAACAGCTACCTTACGAACAGCCCTCTTGAACGAATCATCATTAGCAACACCTCGACACTTATCACATACCGAGTCAGAATTGAATGTCTGCTGCTCGCACTGCGTAGATTTGACATATTGACCTGCAAGATCGACTTCCCATCGGGCATAACCAGAAAGTAGGGGCCTCATTTGAGCCCACTCCGACTCAGTCCACTTGCTGACATTGCTATCCAAAACTCCATCTGCAGGAACAGGAGCGCGATCAACAGTAGCGGTAGAATGTATATCATCAGACTTCAGCTTCGGGAAGTCTTTGTATGGGAACTGGCGTCGTGCAAGTAATCCAAACTGTAAAGGGGATATCCCTCCAAAGATACGCGTACGGGTAAGATGGATGTAATCATTATACTTGTTGCCTATTAAATGGACGCATAGCGATTTTATTTTTGGAATAGTCGGAGCGGAAAAGCCTGAATCCAGGAGTGGTGTGTCCGATTTCTTGAATAGTAGCTGGATCGAAGGCTCCTGTGAGCAGGTCAAAGTCAATCAACCATACAACTGGGAGAATGTTCAAGGATGGTAACTCACAGCAGCTACCTTCTTTGTCAGAATTTGTGGCCTATCTTGAACTTGCACAGACTTGGTGGTGTTAGTTGAATCGACGTCTTGTTTGCTGTCTCCAGAATGAGTCCGAAAGTATGATTTGATATTATTCTTGGATGGCTAAAGAATTCATGAGAGACGAAGGGGACATAGTCAGTTCCACGATTACAGACCACCACCACCACTGGCTCTTTCAGTTTGACCTGAACGCGGACTGTCTGTTTGAGCGTGATCCGGGGACACAAGTTTCGATGTTTAAGCCAGTTATTGGGTTCGTATGCCTTCCCTAGTTGAATACATGACCCACAAGCTGCGCACTTTACTTCCCGCTCATTCAAGACTGAAGAAATGTATTCATCACTCTCTAACCCCTTCTTCCGTTCACTTGCAGAGCGCCTAGGTGCACGGCTTACATATTTCCATATTTTCTTGCTCTTGCGCTTATGGGAATTAGAGTCGGAAGTGTCATAGTCATCACTAGTCTCATCCAGTCGAGGATGTTTCCTCATTGAAGTTGGAACTTGAAGGGTCTCTCTGGACGAAGCTGGAGATGGACATGAATTTCCTAAGCTGATATCAAGGGTACGTATGATGAATTACATAGAAGATCATATAGTATGATGCTGACATACATCTCGTCTTGCCGCTTAAGTTTATGGCTCCGAGTACCATGCATTCCCACCTGAGTCATTTCCTTTCCCTCACCTCCCTCACTGCCCGTTGTGCCTTCAACTTTGACTATTTCTATTTCTTCAATCCCCGTGCTGGTTTCGAATTCGAGGAAGTCAGAGTCACTGTCATCTAGTATGGTAGGTCGAATCAACCTATGGACAGCAAGTATTAACCGTAAGTCAAAATATGAGGGTGTTAAAGGAGGAGATGCACGGTATTTCCATCAACATTTGTATGCCCTCTCGGCGCATATTGTCCAACCCACTGTTTCCAACACTACCCAGCTCTAATCCTTGGCGCATAGCTGATAGAGCCATCAGAACAAATAATCCGCAAGACCACCCATCGTTCTGAAGCCCAAGATAGGCAGGAGTATAGATTTTTCGACTAAATGGGCAATTGTGTGCAGCCCAGTTCAATAGCGGCTCACGTATCTGGACAAAGATCCTGTCCACAATTCGAAGCAATGTCTGAGAAAGTCCTGTCAGTATTTCTATCATCTAAACTTGAAGTTATGCTCACTGGCTCTGCGTGAAAACTAGATCCTAGTTCAGGGATGCTGTCGAATATCCCAATCTCTTTGATTCCGAAGTCGACCCAAGTCAACACCCAATGGTTGGTTGCTTCGATACATAGCGGTATGACCCATTTAGTCCGTGCAAGAAGATAATCTCTTTGGGTATCTGTTGCTCCCGGTACCTGCTCCCCTTAATGTCATATTCATGGAAAATGATTTCAATGAACTCACTGCCTGCTGTATGTGCATGTTGAATGTTCCAGTAAGTCCATTTTCCGCTTTTCCCTGAACCAATGGACCAAGCCATGAAGAGAACACGCAAAATGCAGGAGATTCTCCTTGATTTTCTGAGTCTTCCTGTATTTTGGCAGCAATAGCATTCATAACGCTTGAATTTAGCTTTCTTCCGCCGTGGAGTAGGATCTCAAAGTCATTTCGACCGACATCACTATCCCTGATCTGTCTTGTGCCTGCGAGTGAGGCTTTTTTGATTATTTGAAGTTCGTCAGGTGAAAATATTGTTGTCATTGCCAATCAATGAACAGACGAGATGTAGGTTAATGATAAGAGCTAATGGTTCAAAAAAATTTACGTCTTCAACCAGGATTCTCCAGGATTCTCCAACCGAAGTACGCTATGACCGGACAAGGCCTCGGAAATTTGAGGCTAAAGTACGCTAACTTTGCCCAAATCCGGACAGGGAAAATGCCAAAATCGCCCCCAAAAGTACGCTAATTCGGGCGGGGTTCGCAGGAGCTTCCGGGGGCCTGTTCCAGCTAACATACCTTCCTGCCTGAATAAATGATTTACGAGGAGACCCACATTATTTAAGTTAGTAGAGTCAGACCATGGTCAGATAACGGAGAGTCTTTCCATCCAGCCCATATTGATTTCTACTGACAAGAGGTAAGTTGCATCAGCAAAATGGCAAAAGTATGGGGCGCATGGGGCGGCATGGCGGCATGGCTACCATGCACATTTTGGGCGCTTATTTGTTAATTTTCCATACACGACTTCTGTATGGATGTATGGGAGCATGGAAACATGGAAACATGGGGACAGTGACAAAGTAGTTCATCTTTTTTACTAAGTAGTGGTAGTTTCAATGGTAAATAAGTACTAGTAGTCAAGTTAATTGGCAGTCAAAATCAAACAAAAATTTTGTTGGAGTGATAATCTGCGAATTGGTTTACATATGTAAGTAGAAGGCCGAAAATATATCTAAGACAAAAAGGGAAAAAAATGCCGTGCGCATGTGATCTATACAGTTACAGGATTGATAATCTGATCCGAAAATCAATTAGTGTTGTGTGTTGTCTCAGTTTGCGCGCTTGTTAATAACTTCCCTTTATATCTGACCACCATTTTGCACACTCTCCATACCTCACCCAGTCAGCTCAACGGCCGATCGGTTTGTAGACCTGCTAGTTCCTGTCCTCGATGCTGACTGGGGATGGTCTCGAGAATGAGCACATAAAAGTCGACTCTGCTCTAATTCCTTGTTTGCTGCCCTTCACCTGCCAAAACCATTCATGGACATGCCCGCAGCACCCACGGACTTTCCCAACAGCAAACAGGTCCAAAATAGACTGGTTTGCCTCATTTTCCTCTCGCACCACTCACTGACGATCCTTGTAGCTATGCACACCACCCCATAGAGCTCCCTGTAGCAAACGAGTCCAGAAACGGACTCGTTTGCAGTCGTTCACCCACACGCTACACCCCAGCCACTCACCCGACGGAAAACAAATCCATTCACACATATGCTACACCATATGCTACCCTACGCCCGACCTACAAAACCAGTCCGCTTTGGACTCGTTTGCGGTCCCTCACCCTACGCCCAACCCACACGCGTTCACCCTATGCCGGACAGAAAACGAGTCGCGTTGGACTCGTTTTCTGTTGTTCACCCTACGCCCAACCCCCACGCTACGCCCTCACGCTACGCCTGACCAACAAAACGAGTCCGCTTTGGACTCGTTTGCGGTCGTTCATCTACGCCCAACCCCCACGCCGGACAGAAAACGAGTCCGCGTTGGACTCGTTTTCTGTTGTTCACCCTACGCCCAACCCCCACGCTACGCCCTCACGCTACGCCCGACCAACAAAACGAGTCCGCTTTGGACTCGTTTGCGGTCATTCATCTACGCCCAATACACATGCCGGACAGAAAACGAGTCCGCGTTGGACTCGTTTTCTGGCGTTCACCCTACACCCAACCCACATGCTACGCCCGACCGACAAAACGAGTCCGCTTTGGACTCGTTTGCGGTCGTTCACCCTACGCCCAACCCACACGCCGGACAGAAAACGAGTCCGCGTTGGACTCGTTTTCTGGCGTTCACCCTACGCCCAACCCACACGCTATGCCCGACCGACAAAACGAGTCCGCTTTGGACTCGTTTGCGGTCGTTCACCCTACGCCCAACCCACACGCCGGACAGAAAACGAGTCCGCGTTGGACTCGTTTTCTGGCGTTCACCCTACGCCCAACCCCCACGCTACGCCCTCACGCTACGCCCAACCCACACGCTATGCCCGACTGACAAAACGAGTCCGCTTTGGACTCGTTTGCGGTCGTTCATCTACGCCCAACCCCCACGCCAGACAGAAAACAAGTCCGCGTTGGACTCATTTTCTGGCGTTCACCCTATGCCTGACCCCCACGCTACACCCTCACCCTACGCCCAACCCACACGCTATGCCCGACTGACAAAACGAGTCCGCTTTGGACTCGTTTGTGGTCGTTCATCTACGCCCAACCCACATGCCGGACAGAAAACGAGTCCGCGTTGGACTCGTTTTCTGGCGTTCACCCTACACCCAACCCACACGCTACGCCCAACCCACACGCCGGACAGAAAACGAGTCCGCATTGGACTCGTTTTCTGGCAGGCGTTTGCCCACGTACTATGCCCCACCCACTTGCCCAACAGCAAACGAGTCCAACGCGGACTCGTTTGCAGCCATTCACCCACTCGCTACACCCCACCCACTCGCCCAACAGCATACCTGCGTGCTACACCCCACAGAAGCCTCGGATCCCTGCAGCTGCGCGCACCACCCCAAAGATGATCCCTGCCATAGCAAACAAGTCTTTCAGACTTTATTTCAGTAGTGTCTATAAATCAAATATATTTTGTCTGCTCTACACATTGCTGGCGTGTTTTTAAGAATCATCAAATCTAAGTGTGTACTATGGTGAGTATGGCAAATGAGGCATGGCAGGTATGGCAAATGAGGCATGGCATGCATGGCAAATGAGGCATGGCACGCATGGAAAAACCTACATGGCATGCATGGCATTTATGCACCCTCCAATTCTCCATACATGCATGGAGCGGGCATGGCGGGCATGGTGCCATGCCGCCATACTTTTCCCATTTTGCTGATGTGCTGCACCGAGCTACTCAGCCGGAATGCTCACCAAATTATCTTCAGACTCTCCGTGCCTTACCTGAATTGTAAAAAGCGTAGGTAGTATGTTCATGACAATAGAATATGAGCACTCACAAATGTAACTACGACAGTCATAGTCGAAGATACAAAGTTGGAAATTTCAGAATGACTCAAGCTGCAGAGGGCGGTTAAGCTCAGAAATTGATCGGTATCGGCAACTTTTCCGAGCATCCGGTGACGTCGACAATTTCGACTTGTCGTTTCTCTTGAAATCTCGAACTCTGTTATAACCACCATGTCAAGGCTCGAGCCATCTGTTCGTCTTCCTTCAGCATCCCAGTTACCCAATCCTAAGCATTCACGAAGGCCGAAGGGTCGAATATCGTCTCTTAATGTTCCACCCAATGCAGGTCCACCAATGGCGCGTCGAGTCTCCATTTCAGGCTTGTCCACGGCTGGAGCAAAATCACAGAGAACTTCAAAAACTTCACAGAAACTTGTCGTTCTTCCTTCTGCGCCACAAACAAAGCCAATACCTGGTGAAGAAGACGAGGACGTAATTGGCTATGAGACAGATGCAGGAATTCGTATGCGGGACTATAAGAGCCAGGCTGAAAGGATGAGCAAAGAGCAGAGAAAACGAGCAGGAATCAAGCGAATAACGGCTTACTGTATTGCGGAGTCGCTCAAGATGAAGCTTTTGGCTTCGTTCCTCAAGAGAGAACATAATGTTGGACCAAGAGTATTCGACGAAGCACTGTACGCTGTGAGAAATTACAAAGATTGATTGGTATGATCCATAATTACTGAAAGTCTCAATCTAGATGTACCATCTTCCACTGCTGCCGGGCTATGGCCCAAACTCAAACATTCGCTCCTCAGCTCCGGTGAAAACTAATGACGGAAAGTCTGTTCTTGCCCGACTTTCGGAAGCCGAAGAAATGGGATATCAGGGCTCCTACTTTCCACAAGAGACAGAATCATACCCGAACGAGGATGGCTATATGACATCGTCTTCCCCCCCAGAGACCCGGCAAGCCCTCAATGAAGAATCCCCGTTTAGCCCGACATCATACGTGTCTTCGTCGCCAGAAACCATTCGGCAAAAAAGAGAACCATCATCGTCCCGCATAGATATAGAGCGGGAGCGAGTTCCCCCACAAGAAAATGCTGAAGTGGTCTTCTTTGAATATGGTGTCGTCGTGTGCTTCGGATTAACCGAAGGAGAGGAGAAAAGTATCCTAGAAGACGTTGAGAATGCTGGGATTCTACGTAGGAAGATTAGCGAAGAACGTTGGGAAATCGAAGAGTGTCATTTCGCAGTATTGTGTTCTACTGAATTGTTCGATCCTCACTTGATGCTTATTCTTCTTAGCATGACCCTAACATTGCGTATCCTCGCATCTATAATGATTTCTTTAGTGAGCATTATATGATGCCTCATTGTCCGCATTTACTCATTAATCTGAAAGCACTCAAATCTCGATCTCATCTCCTGAAACTCTCTATTGCACATGCCCTCGCCCAATCAACCCTTCTCGCCCATTTCGAGTCGAATGCTCGACAGGTGCTCTCTTCTCCACAAACCCTTGCCATACCACAACAGCTGGCCGATAAAGGCGCACTACAGCTTAAACGTCGCGAAGCACTGAAACTCACTGGTCGTTTGTTCACCCTACGCCGAGACGTGAACCTTGTATCGAATGTACTTGACGTCCCGGAACTGTTTTGGAGTGAGGCGAGTTTGAAGGAATTGTACGTCGCGGTGAGGGAATATATGGAAATCAGCGGAAGGGTACAGGTACTGAATGAAAAGTTGGGTATGGCGAGCGATTTTGTAAGTGTCTTTGGCTTGGGCGATTTGATAGTAATGAATCGGAGCATAGCTAGAGGCAATTCATGATCATCTTAATAATTCTGCTATGGAACGTATAACGGTGCGTTAATCTTCTCATTATTATACTTGTGTTGATGATGAATCATTTGTTCGGTGGCTATTTCTAGTGGATCGTCATATGGTACTCATTTTTTCGTCCTTTGCGTGGATTATTGGACTGAAAATGCTCTACAGGTTGATTGTGGTCGCTATATTAGTGGAATTGGTGAGTTATCTCTATTGTGGAGATTCAAGGATCTAAATTTGTCTCTGCAATAGGGTGAGGTTGTTGCGCGTTTGGTCGTGCATGCAACCACTGTTGGAGGAAGTAAGGGATTCGTTGCATCTGCTGTCCAGAATGTATCCAGGGAGGACGCGTTGCGGGCTTTGGATAGGATGGCACTTCAATCTGTCTAAGCATTTATTTGTGCAACATCATGAAGGAAGTATGAAAATTCATCTAATACGAACTACAAAATTCAACACGTAAACGATGAAGAGGTGTCCATACAGAACGATTTTCATTCTTTCTGGGATATTCTAACCAGCAAAGGCAATTGAGTACCGCCTTCAGGCTCACTTTTGACCCTCGGTCGTTGTACGATCATAGTCTTTTTGATGATTTCCTCACTTGGAACAGCTAGCTCAAACTCGAACTCTCTGACGAGGACGAAGAGAAGAGCTTTCATTCTACAACGACGTTTGTTCAGACTGAGCAACACAGTTAAGCCAACCAGATACGCACTCAACCAAGGACAAACGATAGCCTATACAAGCTCTTGGGCCTCCCAAGAACGTCATCATATGACTCCAGACGCCAGGCACTGAAGTCGCTGCCTCGGGAACCTTCTCCCAACGTTCCGGTCTACCAAGGCGTCGTGTTAGAGAACACTGCAGGAGGAGAATTAAACTCACTTGAACTCCATGGCATCTTCACCCCACGTAGCTTTATCCCGGTTCAAGGCAAGAAGAGGAACCATCACGGTTTGTCCCTTAACGACGCTGTTCACAACATAGATTAGCTAGACTTCTTGCTGTCGAACGTAAGTACCTACGAAATGGAATGATGTTCGGTTCCTTTCTTATCTCTCACTGGTTGGGACAATGGAATTACATCATCTTGGCCAGCGACCCGTAAGACGTGTGGGACAGGTGCATATAACCGAAGTGATTCTTTCACAACTGCATCAAGATAGGGCAATGAGTTGAGCTGTTCCATGGTGGGGTTATCTGTTGCCATTGTGGATAATTCCTCTCGCAATTTCCGCTGGACATCCAGGTGTTGGACAAGCGCGAAGAGAGCCCATGTAGTTCCTACTAATAGTGAGTAACGGGTGACTCTTGGATACGTTTCAAACTGACCAGTGCTAAAGTCGAAGATCAAAGATCATCAGCAGCCTCTTCACAAAGGATTAAATTGAATTCTTGCCTGGTAGTTTCATGTCCTGCTACGAAGAAAGTCGGAATCTCTGAAAGGTTTTGTTATTTTGGGAGGGAAGACAAAGTGATGCGACTTACGAGCCAGAACGTCTTCGTCACTCATTCTGTGACTTGGCTCTCCGCTCATGTTCGATTTCACAAGCAAAGTCAACAGATCCTTCGACCTTAAGTTGCGGATATCGTCCCCAGAGCTTTTGATGGCCTCTTTACTCTCCTGGAGTAGCTCTTTGCCAATCTTGTTCATGGTTTCTTGTGCGCCGTCTAATCCCGGGATCTTTACAGGAGGCTATGGCAAGCAAATGATTAGAAACGGAGGTAGTCTAAAGGTAAAAATCATGGTACCAAAACCCGCAAGATGGGAAATAGGGTTTGCAAAACTGTCCATGGTTGAAACTTGGCTTTCTCCATGTCGAGATCACTGAAGATGGCCGCGAAAGCTTGAGCTAGTTTGTTGGATTCCCCATTTTCTTTTAAAGTATCAAACTCATAATTGAAGCCTTAGGAAAGGACACGCCATGAAGGAGCGGTAATTTATCGGCCGAAGACTCAGGCTCACCTGCACGTCCAATGACATCCAAAGTCATTTTGCTGATCCAGTCGAGGACATTGAGTTTCACCGTCCCACCAGCAGCAATAATTCGAGACGACCATAGATCCTTCAACTGGGTTGACGGTTAGCGTGAGAGTAAGACAAATCGGAGGGACTGATATCAAACCTCCATAGACTTGTCGATGAAGGTTTCAGTCAAATCGCGGACTTGAGCTGGACCAAAAGCAGGGTTCTGACATAAGGTCAGGATGTACCATCATTTGTCCGAATTGACAAGCATACCATGACTCTGCGCTGTAGTTTGTGATGATCTCCCTCCGCGACAAGAAGACCAGGGCCAACGATACGAGTGAAGTGGAATCGACTAGCGTCATGCTTTTGCCAGACGTAATGATGCATTAGAATATGATTTAAAGCTTTGTGATCTAGGGTGAACAGTATGTTTTTCTTGGAAAAAGTGAGCAACGTGTAAATGATTGTGACGAGAAAGGGGCGCGTACGTGAAATAAGGCCGGATATTTGTATGTTCGACCGTATTCTTTGACCCATTGTTCATGAGTGACGGCTTCGTCCTGACAACGTTGAATGAGGGGGAGTTCAGTATCTAGCAACCTATGTCGCGTACGTTTTCTGCGATTTTCTTCAAGCTTCCAAAAATCAAACTAGAACCTTGTGGTCCAGGAAGGTTTCGTATCGGCGAGAAGAATCGTGCTTTGATGAACAAAAAAGCAGAATGAATGGTCAGCGCCACTGCTACTGCGCCAATGAGTCCGGTGTAAGTATGCATGTTATATCAATGTTGAGAGAAAGAGGAAGAGAGAGATTTATAGTGAAAAGTCGTTCGGTCCATTCCTTGTCTTTATATACTAAGGAGAGTCCGACGGTGAGTGATGGCTCGTGCAAAATGAATTTCATTTCGAGTCCCAATGAACGAATTTTGATTGGCTGATTAACTACCATAATAAGAAGCAAGATACATCATTTGAATTTGAATTCGAGATTAATTTCAATAAATCTGCCCCGACGGTACATAGCTTGTAATTTGTAAATTCTCCAAGAGACAATCGTACGAAAGCGCGCACGAAAGCACACAGGCCAGCACCGCATGCAAACCCACACACGTTTCTAACCCACAATTGAGCACTTGAGGGACGATGATGTCTAACAATGTGTTGCCGCCGGTTGCTCTGGCTGCTCTTTTGAGACCAGGATTTTAGTTATGTCATATGATGAGCGCATATGTGTCTTTCGCGGTCACGTTATAGAGTGCCGGTCCGGCAGTCCGATCCGAATGGCTAACATGGACCTTTTGGGATGACCATCTCCTCCTCGGGTTCTTTCTTTTCTCCCCCGCGCTCTACGATTCAGAAAGTTGCTAATATAGGTATGTGTGATATGCTCAAAGATTTACAGATGCTTGATAACTCTTTCCTTTTAGTATTACGCAATTTCAGCACGGAGAATAAGGCCCTTGAAAAGGAAGGAGCGAAGTATTGAGGATTTGAACGAGAGCAGTTCCAGCTCCGGATTCCAGAACTCGCTTCACGCTTTTCACTGGACTTGGAAGCTATTGGCCCTGGATAATCTTTCGGGAGTACAAGCACACCCGTTTTCACGATCTTTTAGAAGCTGAGTATTGAATGTTTGAAGCTCAACTTTCGTTCCTTTGACAAGCCTTTCGGCCGTGATCACTCTTTCCATCCCTCGGCACTCTTTACCTGATTTGTGCTTTTCGCTCTACGATCGAAGTTCTTGAAGAACAATCTACGGTCCCTCCTTCACGTATCAACTTTCTCGGTTACTCTTTTCCCGTCTATTTTTCCCCGTTTATAAAGTCCCATCTCTTTTTCCTGTGCTTTCATTCCCTCTTCCTCTGGTATGAGTCCCTCGAACCGACCACAACTTTTCGTCCCAATTTTCGCTGGTCAAGGCTCCACGTCATCTACACTTTCTTCGTACATCAATTCAACTGTCCGAAGGTCTCAGCGTGGGCTATGTTCGACGTTTCTCACAGTTTGTCACGAAGCATTCCTAGATGAGATATCCAGCCTTTCAGCTCTAGAACTTGCTCAAGCTGGCGTCGATCCAAACGATTTCAGGTCCCCGGAGACGCTTCTGACCATGTGGTTGTCGCGTTTTCCCCATAATGCGGTGATGTCGAGTTCGGCACTCATACTGATGCAGCTTCTTCAATATCTTGCTTTTGTCGAAGACTTTGGCGCTGAGAACAGATCCCTCAGGCCATTTGCAGACTTATTATGTGGGCAATCAACGTCCTCAGTCGGAGTTCTTGGATTCTCCTCTGGGATTATCTCGGCTTGCGCTGTTGCTTCGTCAGACTCTGCTAAGTCCTTTCTCTCGTGGGCCTTGGAGGCTTACCGATTAGCCTTTTGGATCGGTATAAGATGCCAGTTATACCGTTTCGGTACCTCTGATGCAGACACGATCCTTCCTTGGAGCGTGGTCTTCCTCGGAATATCTGCAGAAGTGCTGCAAGAAGCAATCTCAAACTTTAGAAGTGTAGGCTCAGTTTCTCGATATCTCTTACGTATGCTTATGTGGCTTTCATTGTTTGAAGCAGATGAGCAGTTTAGGGGGCGAGGATCCTTCACCAATTTACATAACTGCGGTTATGGATGGCTACTGTGTGACGGTCTCAGGCTCTCCTCCCATCCTTGCCGAATTTACGGAAAATATCGGTCGCACTTTTCCCTCTGTCGTCGCACATCAAACTACTGTCGATGCTCCGTATCATTCGCCGATTCATTTGACAACGGTTCGCGACCAAATTCTTTCAGACGTCGTAGATCGGAACATTCGTTTTCCGGAGCTGAACAATCTGCGTGCTCCTGTGCGTTCGACTTCAAACGCAGTATTATTGGACTCGTCCGTCCCATTAGACTGCTCACTAGTTCGATTAGTCGTTGATATGCTGATTATCGAGCCCGTCCGCTGGGACCTTGTCACAAGACAAGTCTCTCAGTCCCTACCTGCAACAGAGGTGTTACTTCTTAATTTCGGTCCGGGCTTTGGTGTAGCTCGAACCTTAGAAAAATCCTGCCGTTCAACCTGCGTGCAGTTGCGCGACCTTTGCTCAGACACGCAAGATCAACATGTGGAGAAACCGAAGCAAGATCCAATTGCTATCGTTGGTATGGCTGTGAACATGCCTGGTTCGCCTAACGTTTCCGAGCTTTGGGAGGTCCTTCAGAACGGGCTCAACAATCTTACAGAGGTGTGTCGCCTTGATTAATCTTGAGCTATCCCTTAACTATAGCTCTCGGTCGTCATAGATTCCTGAGCATCGCTTTAGCATTCGGAACCATGAGGGTGCCAAAAACTCTAATCGTCGAATGAAAGCACGCACAGGGAACTTTATTCGAGGGGCAGACGAATTTGACAATCGGTTTTTCAAGATCAGTCCCCGGGAAGCCAAAAGCATGGATCCACAGCAGAGGATTTTACTCCACACCGCCTACGAAGCACTAGAAGACTCTGGATATGTTCCGGGGACGACGCCATCCTCTCAACCTGACACGTTCGGATGTTACATTGGTGCCGCTACCCATGATTATGTGCAAAATCTTCGTGGTGACATTGACGTATACTATAGTACAGGTGAGCATTAGTATCCCGTAGTACACACACACATGCAGGCCCTATAGAAGCTGATGTATGCTCCGTAGGAACCCTTTGCTCGTATTTGAGCGGTCGCATATCTTACGCGATGGGCTGGAGTGGACCCTCAATGGTGGTCGACACCGCATGCTCCTCATCCCTCGCGGCTGTCTATCAAGGCACCCGTGCTCTAATGAATGGAGATTGTAAATCGGCACTAGTGGGTGGTGTCAACGTCATAACAAGTCCCGATGTAAGTGTTGAACCGCGCTCGTGAAAGGAGAAAAGCCGTTGATCTGTTGCCAGATGTTTCTCGGATTGGATCGCGGTCATTTCCTCAGTCCTACTGGTCAATGCAAAGCCTTTGATGCCGCTGCAGATGGGTACTCCAGAGGAGAAGGCTGTGGCGTATTTGTACTCAAACGGCTCTCTGATGCTCTCATCGAGAACGATAATATCTATGGCGTTATTCGGGGAATTGAGGTCAATCAGAGTGGTTTGGCCCATTCCATCACGCATCCTCATGCGCCAACGCAGGTGGCTCTTTTTGAACGGGTACTTCGGAATGCTGCCATCCATCCTTCTCGAGTCAATGTTGTCGAGGCTCACGGGACAGGCACTCAAGCGGGAGACGTCAACGAGCTAGCTAGCATCCGTCGTGTTTTTGCTGCGGGTCGTACTCCACAGAACCCGCTTCACGTTACAAGCGTAAAGGGGAACATAGGTCATCTCGAGGCGGCTTCAGGAGCCGCAAGTTTAGCCAAATTACTTCTAATGCTCAAACATCGCACCATTCCTCCTCAAATCTCGTTCGACAAGCTCAATCCCTTAATAGAACCCTTGGAGAATGACAGTACTGTAATCCTTCGTCGAGCGGCTGTCTGGAAGCCTTCACACGCCGGCTCTTGCAGATTAGCATTTCTCAATAACTTCGGAGCCTCAGGTTCAAATGCGGCGCTAGTATTAGAGGAGCATATTCATAGTTCCTCCCAAGCGTTCGGTCACCCTCTTGTCTTTATTCTGTCTGCCAAAGATGAGCATGCTTTGGAAAAGCTTCGTTCAAAGTACATTTCATGGCTTCAAAGTCAGGAAAGTGAAGTCGTTCCTCTGGTTGATATAGCGTACTCCATGACCGCTCGCCGACAGCTATATTCATATCGCTTGACTGTGGTTGCATCAGAACGTATGCAACTAATAGAGAATCTACGCAAGACCGCTATCGTGGCTTCTTCTACTCAACCCACCCGAAGAGTTGTATTCGTATTTTCAGGGCAATCTTCGCAGTATTCCGGAATGGGAAAAACGCTCTATACCACATCACCGCTCTTCAAGCATCATGTCGACGAATGCCACGCTATCCTCGTTTCCCTCGGTTTTCCTGGCGTTCTTCCTATTATCTTAGACAACGAATGCGTGCTCTCATATTCCGAGAAGATCGAGGCATACCAAGCTGCCATATTTTCTCTAGAATACGCACTTGGCAAGCTGTGGATGTTTTGGGGACTCATTCCGACAGCCTTGATTGGACACAGGTGTGTTTGTGTATTCATGCATTATCTTGTTTCTAATCAACTACTCTCAGTCTTGGTGAATACACAGCCTTAGTGTTCGCAGGCGTATTGAGCTTAAGAGGTGCTCTGACCTTGGTTGCTCACCGTGTTCAATTGATGTTACAGAAATGCGAGCTCAATTCAACTGGTATGCTAGCGATCAATCTTCACCCGGGCTTAGTCAAACATTTATTGGGAACGTCTGATAACAACGATCACATTACGGTTTCATGTTATAATGGTCCTAATGATTGCGTCGTCTCTGGTCCTATAGACGCGCTCGAAAAATTCAAAGACTTTCTCGATGCTACAAAGAGGTGCAGGAGCAAGATGCTCGCCGTTCCATACGGGTACCACAGTGCTGTTATGGCATCCTTATCGACCGAACTCACTTCGATCGCTCAAAGCATCGAAATCCGAGCGCCTAACCTCCCAATCGCTTCCAATGTAGACGGAATAGTAGTATTGCCTGGAGACGACAGCTTTTTCAATCCGGAATATTTTGCTAGACATTGCTCTCAACCTGTGCAATACGACGATGGTGTTCGTGCACTTCATGACGCATGCAATCTTTTTGGCGACGTCTGGCTGGAGATTGGTCCTCACCCTACGTGTTTGCCCATGCTCAAAACCCACAGCTCATTCTCATCGAATGCAATACTTACCCCGTCTCTCAAGCGGGATCAAGACCCATGGTTGACACTTGGTTCTACTCTATGCCTCCTTGCAGCCGCCGACGTATCGTTGCAATGGCGTAACACTTTTTCCCACCTTCCTCATACACGATGTATCTCTCTGCCGTCATATCCATTCGCAACGTCCAAATACTGGGTTCCTTACGAAGAAGATTCCTCCCTAATCTTTAACCCTCGTCAACCAAGTCTCACTTCTGAATACACTCTTTTGTACAGATGGGAGCAATATCCATCTTTGAAAAATGGATATGTAGCAATATTTGAGACCCCCATTTCGCATCTATCGGACCTGATTCTTGGACATCGAGTTGGCGGCTTGGCTCTATGCCCTGCCTCCGTTTTCATCGAACTTGTCTTGTCCTCCGTGGAGCTTTCGGTTCGGCATAGAGATGAATCCGCAAATGAAAGCCTTGTCCAAATTATTTCCTCGCATTTTGTCAAAGGTCTGGTATATAAGGAGGATGTTCCCCGCACAGTCGTCACCAAAATCTCCCTAGAAGAGGGCCGTGGTTGTTTTTCGATTAGTTCTCGAGTCGAACCGTCGAAGGAATTGGTTCTACATGTGCGAGGTGACTACCTGCTTAAACCTATCTCGGAATTCGCTACGGAGCTCTGCCAAATACTTCCCTCTCTCACTGGAAGCATAACTAGTCTGAAGGATCCTTCTGCCAGAGCAGAGGTTTTTCTCTCACGCACCACATACGAGGTGGTGTTTCCCAGTGTTGTTCATTATGCGAAGGAATATCATACCATGCAATCACTGTTGGTCAGCCCTACTGATTTCCAGGGATGCGCTTCCATCCGTCTTCCATCCGGCCACCATCCAGGCTCGTTCACCGCCCACCCTGTATTCCTCGATACATTGCTTCAAGTCCCAGGCTTTATCGCCAATTTGCAAGGCAAAAGACAGTCATTTGAGCAGACAAAGGCAAGTCTAGGTATCAATGCCGGGGATGTCTTTATCTGCTCTGAGATTGCGTCGTTCTCTGTCTTTACCACTTCTCTGGACAACAACGCGACATACTCAGTATATTGCAGAGGCGTTTGGTCGGACAATCGAGCATTGTCTTTCGATGTATCTGCCGTGAAAGACGGTGATTCGCCTCAGGTTGTTGCTTCCCTAAAAGGCGTCGTATTCCGACAAATGGGATTAGAAACCCTTCGGAAAGCGCTTTTAGTGGCCGCCATAACAGGTCAAATTCAAGCATCGCCGCCCTTGCCTGCTTTAAATAATTCCCCTATGCAATCCCGAGCTCGTTCCCATAGCTCTCCTCCGAATTTCGTTAACGTAGTTGGCGAGCTACATTCACGAATATTTGACGCCATCGCCGAAACCTGTGGTGTGACGCGAGAACAAATCACCGCCGATACCGCTCTTGATGCTCTCGGCATTGATTCCTTAATGCTGATAGAGTTATCCGCCAAACTCCAGTTTCTCCCATCGAAGATTGATTTAGAATTGCAATCTCTGTATTCTTGTAGGACAGTTGCAGATATCATTCGAAAGTCTTCTGCAGTCTTAGGTCTGGGAAATGCTCGACCTCTGACCATTGTCTCGCCCAGTACCACATGTGCTGAGAGTGAGCCTTCCTCACCTAGTACTCTGGTGGCCGACGACGGGTTGCTTGACTGCACGTCGCCGCGTGCAGATGATTCCTTCGACATCAAGAATATCATCAGTACCGCGCTCAGTACGATGGATGCTTTCGAGGACGACACCGACCTTGAAACCCTTGGGCTCGACTCCTTGGCCTCACTAGAGGTTCTACATGCATTGCAAACCCAATTCGGTCGTCAACTTCCAAACGACTTTCTTCGCAGACACCGTACTGTAGCTGCAATTCAAGCACAGTTCCGCCCCTTAACGTCCGAAACGCACCGTCGATCGTTCATTCTGCAATCCCCGCCGAAGGAAGCCGTTCGAGCGCGCCTCATTGGCACTCTTCGACTCGGGACAAATCCGGTGCGCGTGCAAGCCCACAATCAAGCCAATACGCCGATATTTTTCATACATGACGGAAGCGGCCTGGTCAACTACTATGATAAAGTTGATTCCTTGCATCGTGATGTTTGGGCGATTTATAATCCCAAGTTCCTTCTTGCTCTGCCTTGGGGTAGTGTGAATGACATGGCGGCAGCGTATGCTGATCACATCGCTGCGTTAGCTACTGGAACGATCTTGTTGGGTGGTCAGTTTCTTCATTCTGTTAGATGATATTCGTCGATGACGTTCATTTTTATAGGCTGGTCTTTCGGTGGCGTCGTAGCGTATGAAGTTGCACTTCAGCTCGCTAAACGCGGTATCAACACAAGAGGAATCGTTCTCATCGATGCACCTAACCCGATCGGACACGTTCCATTATCCGATGCTCTGATCAAGACTATAGCCAGATATGACCGTAAAACTGGCCCAGTCGAAATAGGAAAACTCGTTCAAAAACAGTTTGCTATGAATTCTCAATTACTTTCTGCTTATGATCCGCACGGAACAGGAGGCGTCTGCCCTCCCCTTGTATTTTTACGCTCTGAATCTGGTTACGCTGTCGAGGGTGTCACGGATATTCCCTCGTGGCTCGCGGATCGTTCTGATACTACCAACATTGTCGCAGGTTGGAAGGAATTGTCAAGCTCGGTTGAAGTTTGGGATATTCCAGGTCATCATTTTCAAGCTTTTGATAATGCCAATGTGCGTCGCTATTCCCGCTCTTTTCATATCATAAGCCGTGTTCAACGATCTCTCTAGATTGCCTCTGTGTCTGCGAAACTCTTGCAAGCATGTGAACATCTAGAGGCTCTTTGATGAATAAAAAAAAAAAAATTCCTTAGTACTGGTATAGCTGTAGCATTAGAAACGGATTTTGTAGCGTGCATTTTATTTAATACTCTTGCAGGGCGTTCAAACGTTCCATGCATTGGATGAGCTCCATGGTATTCAGATTGTTTCATGTATGTACTTCAACCTGTAATTATCTTTAGAAAAAGCCATAAAATTTTGTGTAATCCCATTGCTTAGTTTCCTTTGCGCGAATGATTCTTAACGAAATAAAGTTGCACTTGAAACCTAGAATCTTGCAGTAGAGGGACGTTGCTCATGATCTGATTTATACACAAAGTCATTCATGATCAGAGGTTTGAACGTACACGAAGAGTATGTATCACGGAAAAAACAATCAACTAATAAGATGCTCGTATGACGATGAAGTACTTAGGGTTGAACGTTGAAACTCAGCGCCTTCGTCTCGGAAACAATGGGTTCAATGCGATGCCAGGAGAGCTGAGCTCGTAAGAAGGTGAATACTTATCGTTGAGTATCTTAGAGTGCGGAATGAGCGGCCCTTACTCAGTGAGACTAAAAGCTCGCCATCGACAAACTTAACGCCATCGACAAACTCTGCCCAGTCAGACAAAAGCTCGTCCAAATAACTTGAAGTTTCCTAGACTCTCCAAATATTGATTACGCCTCCTTTTCGGTCTTTTCGGCTTACTCGGGGTCGTCGGTCGTTTGTATATCGTGATCGCCCCGGTAACTAAACCAATGTCTGCGATTATTTACCGGATTTTGAAACAGCCCCTTTTTCAAAAAGTATAATAAATCTGCGTGTAAACTCATTCTAAACTAAACTCATCCACGAACTCATCCAACTTGCTTGCATCTTATAACTCATTATGGCTTCTACTTCAACCTCTGTCATGGCACGTAGCGAGAGCAAACCATACCAGCTATCCCTCAAGGGCACCGGTGACGAGTATCAAACACTCTATTGCTCTCTCTGTGACGTTTACCTGTACTCTAAAAATCTACTTCGTCAACATATGGAAGCTTCTTCTTGTCACCCACGATGCAACTCGTGCCACAAAAGTTTTCTCAATCTCAACTCATTGAGACGTGTACGTGCAGTTTCTCCATGATTACATTCATTCGTTAAATGCTGTTACCCGCAGCATTATCTTTTGTCTAATCGCCACAACTATTGCGCTACCTGCGACAAATCCTTTGCCACCCCCCTCGCACTCAAAATTCATTTCGAGTACGCTACATTCCACCGTGACGCGCGTAATGAGGACGAGGATGCGCTCTATGTTGAGCAACGTCGGCATAAAGGTTGGGAAAACAGGGTCGCTGCCGACATCGAGCGTCGACAAAATGTCGAAGATGATGTTGTCGTTCCGGAACGCGATGCTCTTTCACGAATAGAAGTGACGAAGAAGATTTTGCAGCTGAAGCAGCGAATGAGCGATCGTCAACATCTGTCTCCCAAGATATTGAAGCAGACTTGTGCTATCTGTCTGTGTGTCCCGAAGAAAATGTGCGTCACTCGATGTGGGCATATGTTTTGTTCAAGGTGAGATTCCTCGCCATGTTTTCCGCTTGCGATTGTTGTCTAACTGCCAGACCAGTTGTATCCATCAAACATTCGAGCAAGGGCAGGGCTGTCCAACCTGTCGCAAACTCGGAGTCGCCTCTCAGCTCCGAAAAGTCGATCTATGCAATCATTAACTATTCTGTGTTTTCCAACGTTGCTTATATTGTTAAACATCATATACGAACTCTTTCGGCTGTCGATATATCTAGCTATTGAATAAAATTATTGTTTTGTTTTTTGTGAGCAGGTTTTTTGTGAGCAGACATCAATAGAAGACATCCCAATTCGATGATAGGAGTTGACATGAGCATGCGGGAGTCGTTGTTTTGCACATTTCTTGAATCTTTATCACTTACGCCAACTATTCGTCTCTTTGCTACTAGACACTGATCTGTCGACCATTTTAGTTATTTATTGTTTATGTTCACCGTATCTACGCACTTTGTGTTGTAAGATGATATCAAGAGGTCTCCTGATGATCATCTTTTCAACAGAAATCTCTCGTCTCACGCTTCAGATGTGGACCCGCCTAAATACCTCAGGGACTTGGGCACCCCCCGACGGTTATTTCGATTAACCATAGAACGGGGGTCGGCAAGGGTGTTGACTTGAAAACAAGAATTCAACATTTGACTTGTTCTTCTCCTTCAAGTTCTCACTGCTGGTCAGAGAGTCCGAGTCTTGCAAAAAAGCCATGCAAAAAGTCTATCGTGTTTTCATCCTCATCCTTGCTCTCGCCATGACTACGCAAGCGGCTCCTCTCGATGGAAGAGGCCATGCCACACTCGATGGAAGAGGCCGTGCACTCGATCAACATGAGCACTGCTCTTCACGCGCTCCGAATAGCAACACCTTGGGGTCTCGTCAACCATCGCACATGCCTCTTGTATGTGGGCCTTCCCTTCCCTGTTTGGATATTGACTCAAAGGGCTCTGATTCACCATTCATATTACTAGGTAATCTCTACAACTTCAGTGCTCGTTTCAAGAACTTGGGGAGTCACATTCAAATCACTCCTTGATGTAAGTTTCAAGGCTTACTGCTACTAGTACACGCTGGCTTATTATCATCTAGAATGGGGCAATCAAGCCGTTCGATGCTGTACTCGTCGACAGTGATAAGAAAGTGTTCGGTGAGTGTGCTTAATTATCAACGGGTCACTATCTAGCTCTGGACTCGGGGGCGACAGATCCAGAGATAAACGACATCAAGTTTGGCGAGGAAATAACAGAAGGGGTCAACAATCATGGGATATGGGAGGTCGTTAGTTATAGAGGGCAACCTAGAGATGATTTAATCGCCAAGTTCTTCCGGGAGGCAAAATCAGAAGAATACGGTGAAGTCAAGGCCCTGAAGATGATGAATCTCCTAGTTGAATCTGGTAAGACCATGGATCCACAGCCTTTGAGAAAGTCATCGCTGCTCCCTGTCATCATCATGAAGAAGAAGGAAGGCATAACCTGTCGTCAATTTATCGAGAATTCTTATTCGAAGGATTCTTCTCATTCTCAGGCTCAAGGGTCAGTCTTAAAATGATATCTCAACATGGCCACTTCTTGCTGACTGAATCCAAATCCAGTCCCCTTCTTGATTGGAAGCAGACGAAGAAAATGATGTGCAAGCAAGCAGCAAAGGATGCAGTCAAATTTTTGGTTTTTCATGAGTTACTTCGCTCTTCATTCAATGCGTGGTCCAGTCGATGGGGGACTTGCTAACCCGATTGATTTGCAGTGACAACAGTGATCAGAATGGTCTTGTCACCATTGTTAAAGGATCTGTGAAAGTGGAACTCGTTGACTATGGTGATGCATACATGGTGATCGACAAGAGTATACCTGAGGAGACGATTGTATGTACTGGATGCTATCTTTTTGCCATCGATTTACTGATATTTGTTGTCAGTACAAAGCATGTATAGGGGAGTAGAGACTTCGTTGAAGGACAAGAGGCCAAGTACTGCTACTTCAGTATCAGGCCCCGCCTAAGTACCTCAGGGACCAGCATACCATTGGTCACCCCCCGACGGTGATTTCAATCAACAATAGAATAGGTCGGCAAAGGTGTAGACAGGTGGTACATACTTATAAACAGGAACTTGACACGTCAATTTGACTTGTTCTTCTTCTCCTTCTCACTGCTGGTCAGAGAGTCTTGTAAAAAAAGCCATGCAAAAAGTTAATCGTATCCTTATCCTCATCCTTGCCCTCGCCATGACTACTACGCAAGCGGCTCCTCTCGATGGAAGAGGCCGTGCACTCGATCAACATGAGCACTCTTCACGCGCTCCGAATAGCGATAGCTTGGGGTCTCGTCAACCATTGCACATGCCTCTTGTATGTGGGCCGTTTGGATATCTACTCAAAGGGCTCTGATTCACCATTCATATTACTAGGTAATCTCTACAACTTCACTGCTTGTTTCAAGAACTTGGGGAGTCACACTCAAATCACTCCTTGATGTAGGTTTCAAGGCTTACTGCTACACGCTGGCTTATCATCGATTCATCATCTGCCTAGAATGGGGAAATCAAGCCGTTTGAGGATGTACTCGTCAACAATGATAAGAAAGTGTTTGGTGAGTGCGCTAAATCATCAAGGGTTATCTAGCTCTGGACTCGGGCGACAGATCCAGAGATAAACGACATCAAGTTTGGGAAGGAAATAACAGGAGGGTACCACAATTATGGGATATGGGAGGTCGTTAGCTATAGAGGGCAACCTAGAGATGATTTAATCGCCAAGTTCTTCCAGAAGGCAAATCCAAAAGACTACGGTGAAGTCAAAGCCCTGAGGATGATGAACCTCCTAGTTGAATCTGGCCAGACTAAGGATCCACATCCCTTGGGAAGGTCATTGCTGCTCCCTGTCATTATCATGAAGAAGAAGGAAGGCATAACTTGTCGTCAATACATCAAGAATTATTCTAAGGAGAAGGGTCCTTCTCGAGGGTCAGTCTTAAATGATATGGCGTTCAATATGGCACTTCTCGCTGACTGAACTTGTGAACTTGAATCCAGTCCCCTTCTTGATATGGGCCAGGCCTGGAGAATAATGTGCAAGCAAGCAGCAAAGGATGCAGTCAATTTTTTGGTTTTTCATGAGTTACTTCGCTCTGCGGCTCTATAATGTGTGGTCCGGTCGACGGGCTTGCTAACCGATTGCTTTACAGTGATAATAATAGTGGCAATGGTCTTGTCACCATTGTCGAAGGATCTGTGAAAGTGGAACTTGTTGACTATGGTGATGCATACATGGTGATTGACAAGAGTATATCTGAGGAGACGATTGTATGTACTGGATGCTATCTTTTTGCCATCGATTTACTGATATTTGTTGTCAGTACAAAGCATGTATAGGGGAGTAGAGACTTCGTTGAAGGACAAGAGGCCGAGTACTGCTACTTCAGTATCAGGCCCCGCCTAAGTACCTCAGGGACCAGCATACCATTGGTCACCCCCCGACGGTGATTTCAATCAACAATAGAATAGGTCGGCAAAGGTGTAGACAGGTAGTAGTACATATAAACAGGAACTTGACACGTCAATTTGACTTGTTCTTCTTCTCCTTCTCACTGCTGGTCAGAGAGTCTTGTGAAAAAAGCCATGCAAAAAGTTAATCGTATCCTTATCCTCATCCTTGCCCTCGCCATGACTACTACGCAAGCGGCTCCTCTCGATGGAAGAGGCCGTGCACTCGATCAACATGAGCACTCTTCACGCGCTCCGAATAGCAATAGCTTGGGGTCTCGTCAACCATCGCACATGCCTCTTGTATGTGGGCCGTTTGGATATCTACTCAAAGGGCTCTGATTCACCATTCATATCAGGAAATCTCTACGACTTCATTGCTCGTTTCAAGAGCTCCAGGAGTCACATTAACATCACTCCTTGATGACATGATGTAGGGCTCAAGGCTTACTGCTACACGCTGGCTTATCATCATCTACCTAGAATGGGGCAATCAAGCCGTTTGAGGATGTACTCGTCGACAGTGATAAGAAAGTGTTCGGTGAGTGCGCTAAATCATCAAGGGTTATCTAGCTCTGGACTCGGGCGACAGATCCAGAGATAAACGACATCAAGTTTGGGAAGGAAATAACAGGACTCGGGAGAAACAATGATGGGATATGGGAGGTCATTGAATTTAGAGGGCAACCTAGAAATGATTTAATCGCCAAGTTCTTCCTGGAGGCAGAATCAAGTGACTATGGTGAAGCCAAGGCCCTGAAGATGATGAATCTCCTAGTCGAGTCTGGTAAGACCATGGATCCACATCCCGAGAGAGAGTCATCGCTGCTCCCTGTCATTATCCTGAAGAAGAAGGAAGGCATAACTTGTCGTCAATACATCAAGAATCGTGCTAGGGAACGGGGTCCTTTAAGTTCTCGAGGGTCAGTCTTAAATGATATAGCCACTTCTTGGTGACTGAATTTAAATCTAGTCCCCTTCTTCAATGGAACCAGAAGAAGAAATCGATCTGCAAGCAAGTAGCAGAGGATGCACTCAAATTTTTGGTTTTTCATGAGTTAGTACTTTGCTCTTTATTTAATGTTGTGATCCAGTCGTCGGGGGGCCCTTGCTAACCGATTGATTTATAGTGATAACAATGTTGACAATGTTCTTGTCACCGTTGACGGAGAATCTCTGAAAGTGGAACTTGTTGGCTATGGTGGTGCGTACATGGTGATTGACAAGAGTATATCTGAGGAGACAATTGTATGTACTGGATGCTATCTTTTTGCCATCGATTTACTGACGTTTGTTGTCAGTACAAAGCATGTATAGGGGAGTAGAGACTTTGTTCATGCCTACAAATACAATCTTTATATGGGAGATGGACTATTTATCCGAATATTGCCTTGACGATACGCAACACGAGCAAGTAATAAAACTACAAATACTTCACTGTCATCTACTCCACGGTTGCAAATGCTGAACCAATCGTTCTCCAACAATTTTTTTTTGGTATTTTCAATGATCATGCCCCCGCAGGGCTTTACTCATTTCTCATTGTCATAAACGATTACAAACAACCTCCTCCTCCAACCCTACAAATACTTCTTTATCCATTCCACACTCGCCTTAAACGCGCCTTCCTTGCCCGCCTTGACCTTCGAATCACTGATATCCCCTCTAACCGCAAACCCATGGCTACATCCCTCCCAATGTTCTCTCTTATACCCCGGAGCGAACTTTCCTTCGCCGAAAAGCTCATCGGCTTTGATCTGAGCTTCCAACGGGAATTTCGGGTCGACGGAACAGCTGTTGATGAGGAGCGGAGCGGTGGCTTTCGTGGCGTAGGTCTGTTGGTATCGGCATTAATAAGGATGCAGACCTATGGATTTAATGAGAAAAGATGATACGTACTTGAAGATCAGCGTTGACGTTGACCAACGAAGGGTGTGCGATAGCTACGACTTTAGGAATCCCTTCGAAAGCGAGGTCGAATGCGAAACGGGCTGTGAATGAGAATATATATATCAATTCGAACGAGATGAAAGATGAGTAAGTATAACTCACCCCCGAAACAGTATCCCACAACCGCGAAAACCGTCACGCCGTCATTCTTCAATCCTTCGATGACCTTGTCGATTGGAGGACGGGCGCTGTCTGAACCGTGGGCTTTTAACCAAGCCATGAGATCCCAGGTGCTCTAGATATAGATATGCGTTCAAAAGCAAAAGCAAAAGGTGAATAAGATAAGAATAAGATGAAAAAGTAACAAATACTAGATGCACTTACACCGGGTTTCAAAGCATCGACAGGAGCTGCGTCGCCATGGAATATATCAGGGATTATAGTCTATAAAACGGAACCCGAGAAGAAAGTGAGGTTTGAGAAGATGAAAGTGAGGTTCTTTATTTTACCTTGATTCCGTTTGCTGCGTAATCATCGGCGAGGAGCTGTGGTGAGTGTTGAGATATAACATCGAAAATGAGCGAGTGAGTGAATGAGTGAATGAATACTGACTCGGTTGTTAACGAGTTGAGGACCGAATATGTCGGTGATGTAGAGGAGGACCTTGTCTTTTGGGTAATCTTGAGATGGAGTAGCGATGTAAGATTTGACGCCGTTTATTTCTTGCCAGTTGCCTGTGTGATGAGTGTGAGGATTGACAGAATGAAGAGGGAGAGGAAACATACCTGTAGGCTCTCCTGAGTGAGTGACACCTAGACGACGTAGATAATAAGATGAGAGAGAGGGACATAGACGCGATGAGGGAGCACGAACCTTTAACGCAATGCTCGCACAAGCTCATGATAGATTATTAAAATTGTTGGGAGATGAAAGTGGAAGTGGATGAGGAGACTGCGATGAGAGATGGGAGAATTTATACCTCAATCGATCACGGATAACAACCGAACGAACCGATGGCTCTCTCTCTCATAGTACGCGACATTTTTGCGATCAAACATCCGATCAAAATTATCAGTCCGTTTTTGGTCCGTACGTGAGGCGGATCAATTTATGACTAAGGCGGATCAATTTAAGATTGATGCGTCGTGGTAATCCAGCTTTGATTGAAAAGCCATGACAGATGAGAGAGTGTGGCTGTTAAATAGTTCATAGTTGGTGAAGCTATTCAACAATTTCTGTATTTTGCATTTGCGCGCCCTAGGAAGCTGTATCGATTATATCCATTTTTGTTCTAGACCCTGGACAAGCAAGCCAGCAAGCAAACAAACAAACGGATAAGCAAACAGAGACAAACATCTTCCTTACTTCCTTACTTCTGTTCCCATCCTCTTATCCATAATTCCGTTCCTCATTCCAAGTTCTCTTATCCTCCTCCTCCTTCAACTCCATTTTCATTTCCTCATTCCTCGTAATTCTCGTTCATCTCCGAAACCCGAGGCTTGGAATGCTTCCACCACAAATGTCCTCAGATTCAGATTCAGCTTTGATCAAGGGAACCGAGGGATCTTCTACTTTGGATTTGACTTCTACGCTTTCGCCCTTATCTTCTTCGCCTTCGCCTTCGCCTTTATCTTCTTCTTCTTCTTCTTCTCGAATCATGAACAAGCCTTCAATGCCTTCAATGCCTTTAATATCATCTACTTCTACTTCGCCTCCGACCACAGGGAATGCACAGGCAAATCCTAGTTATCCTGGTTATCCTCCACCTATTATAGACCTAGATAACGACCACGCAAGTCGTTTTCAAGGTCAGGTTGAATCACGAGTAGGAGCACCAGTACGAAGGGACTCGCTCGACCCACTCGAATCGCCTCCTCCGGTATCGTTATTACCTTCTTCACCATCTTCATCATATCCATATCCATACGCGCCCCCGAGTCGACCATCTTCTGCTGCTGCGTTTCTCACTCCTTCCGAGGTTGGGGTTAATCTCAATCCGAATTATGGACCTGTTCGTCCGGTATTGTCCGGGCAGTTGGAGTCTGGTTCCTTGCGAGGACAACACGGACGTGTACGGGGGTTGGATTTGGGAGTAGGAGTAGGAAGTGGAGCGGGTAGAACGATGATGAACATGGTTCGTGTTCCGTCTGAAGAAACTAGAGTGCTTGCGCGTGCTCAGCAACAGCAACGACGGAGTTTACATGCACCGCACTCGACTCGACCGTTGGTTGTGCTCTATCGATTGGACACTGACACTGATATCGAAGCCTTGGCTCCGCCGAGTCTTCCGTTTAGGAATGGGAATGGGAATGGTAGAGGGAGAGGTGGTGGTAGTAGAAGCTCGATGTTCACACCTGCGATGGATAGGATGTCAGGTTCAGGTTCAAGCTCGATGAGGAGTATGTCCTCCAGACACTCTATTATGTCTGGAGATTCTAGACTTCCCCTTATCACTGCTTCTACTGAATATGAATATGAATATGATGTACATCCACATCTACATCTACATCCACATCAGCAATTGGTAGCATATGCTTCGGAGATGGATGCGTTGATTGAAGGGGACGAGGATGATGGGGAGGATGATGATTGGTTGCATGATCCTCGGGTGTCGTTTTATGCAGGGCAGGGGAAAGGAGAAGGAGAGAGGAAGAAGAGAAAGACGGGGTACGTGGAAGATGGGATGTCATATAGAGGAATAGGAAATTATTTCATGATTTGGTTGATATTACTCGGACTCGTCGCGTTGTTTGTGTTTTATCCTGTGTTGGGGTTGGATAAGTAATAGTTGATTGTGTTGTATTTGTATTGTGTTATGTATTGTTTGTGTATTTCGCAACTCAATCCCCTTTTGTACCTTGATGGACGTTGAGCGCGGGGAATATGGCGCCTACGACGACGAGCACGACGACGAGCACAAGGTTAATGGTGGTACAGAACACGAGGCCCTTCTATCAATTCATAAAAACATCGACGACAACGACTCTCAGCTCCCAAGATTGTCATTCATCCAACCTAGGTTTACCATCTGGCATTTGGTGGTAGCGTTCGTGGTTGGGATAGGTGCATCTCTGGGTGGGCAGTATGCTTTATCCAAGTTTGTTTGTGCTACCACCGCCAACATCGCCAACGCCAACCTAGCCAACCCAAACGCAGGAAGCACCCAAATCCACAACTTCCCTCCACCCTCACCAACCAACATCTTTCCCTCCCTGTTCCCTACCAACGTCGGTTATGCCGGTGGTACACCCACAGGTGCGGAGCCTGCGCTCGTGGCTACGGCTCCTTCGTACCCGATGCGTACTAGTACGCCAGAGTTGGTCAAGGGTAAAGCCAAGGTTGGCGTTTCGGATTCGGATTCGGATTTATTCAAATTATGGGGTAATCTCTCTCCGTGGTATAGTAATAAACGGGGAACGTTTGGGTTGGATTCCGGAGCGGAGACACCGGAGGGGTGTACGGTTGATGGGTTGCATTTGTTGCATAGACATGGAGCGAGGTATCCTACTGCTTGGGGTTTGTTTGTTATACTTAATGTACATTATACGATATTTCCCTAACTTCCTTTTCTTTTCTTTCCTTTCCTTTCCTCTAGCATCATACGGAGGACCAGCAGATTTCGCCAAGCGATTACACGAATCCGCTTCAACATGGAACGCTCAAGGAGAATTGGAGTTTTTGAATGAGTGGAGGTACAAGTTGGGTGAAGAAGTGCTTACGCCGTTTGGGAGACAACAGTTGTTTGATCTTGGGGTTTCGATGAGGCTCAAGTATGGGTTTTTGTTGGAAAGGTTCACGGAGAAGGAGAGGGTTCCGGTGTTTAGGACTGAATCTCAGTAAGTCATATACGTTTCTCCATTATTCTTCTCTTGTTAGTTGTTGGATTGATTTATTGTGTGTAGAGACCGGATGTTGAACTCTGCGATAAACTTCGCCATAGGGTTCTTCGGATACCCACATTATGATAAATACCAACAGAGTATAACCATCGAAGCAGATGGGTTTAATAACACTCTCGCTCCGTATGATACCTGCCACAATGCACGGTATCGACCGATCTCGGATAGAGGGACGTGGTATGTTGAGAGATGGGCGGAGAGGTATTTGAATGAAACGAGGGAGAGGATACAGGGGATGTTGGAAGGGTATGAGGTGAGTGTGGAGGATGTGTATACTATGCAACAGATGTGTGCTTATGAGGTACGATTTCTACCAAAGTATCACTGATACTGATACTGATACTGATAATCCTCATCCCTCCATATCCACATCCAACAGACCGTATCCCTCGGCTTCTCTAAATTCTGCACCCTCTTCACCCAAACAGAATGGGAAGGATTCGATTATTCTCTCGATTTATACTTTTGGTATAATTCTGCGTTTGGTTCTCCCGTCGCACGAGTCCAAGGTGCGGGGTGGATTCGAGAGCTTATTGCTAGACTCGAACACAAGGTGCTTGGACGTACACCAAACGAACAAGGGTTTTCTGTGAATTATACATTGGATAGCGATCCAAGGACGTTTCCGGTTAATGAGAGTTTGTATGTTGATGCTACGCATGAGGTTGTTGTTTTGAATAGTGGGTTTTATATTCTATTGAAAGATAATTCGATTGATTGATTAATTATTGGTTATATAGTACTCACTGGACTTAACTTGTCAACACTTGCAGCTAACGGACCGCTTCCATACGACCATATTCCTGAAAATCAGACTTTTAAAGTGTCACAGTTGGCTCCTTTTGCAACTAATGTTCAATTTCAAAGTACGTCTCCTCACTCTTTTTTTCAAAAATTAATTATCCTAATCCTTCACCTAGTCCTCGACTGCCCTTCCCTCTCTTCATCCCAAACACAAACACAAACAGAAACACAAAACATTCGCATCCTCATCAACGATGCACCCGTTCCTCTCACAGGTATCACCGACTGTCCTCCCAGCTCCCACGGGCTCTGTCCTCTACGGACTTTTGTGGAGGCCCAGAAGGCAGGGTTGGAAAGGGTGAGTTGGGAGTGGGGGTGTGAGGGAGATTATGCGGATGTTGTTGGGGTTGGGAGGGATTGGGAGAGTGTTACGGGGGATCCACCGCCGCAGCCGAGAAGGTGAGGGCGAGGAGGAAGGGGAAGTAATATATTGATAGATATGGATATGTTTAATAATCTACCGCTCAATGTTACTATTGATACCATTTTCCCCATTTGAGAGCCATTCAACTTCGTACCACCTCTATGTGGGATTGCTAAGGATATTTTCATGTTCAAAGTATCTGATATCATTATAGACAGTCCTTGTAAATAGTCCTTACGGTGATAATATATGTTCTTCACTACACATCAGGGCTCATATAACTTGACCAACAACGGCAACTGACTCCCTCCTCCTCTTCCCATCTCACTCTTCAACATTGGTCGTTGAACCACACCAGATCTAGATACGATATCTTCCACAGGAACTGCGAGCTCGAATTCGAAGCTTCTTAGGAGGATGAACAGGAGGGATTTCATCCTGTGGAGGTGGAGTGATGGGAGGGGGGGAATGGCGAGTGAGGAAGGAAGTCCAAAAACAAAAGACGGAAAACAAAAAATAACAACTCACTCGACTAAAGAAAACCGATAACCAATACATGCTCTTCCACCTCCGAGAAAAGTCAGCATGTTACCCCATACACCTGGGATTGAGGATACAGCGCTTGGTATGGCATCCCATCGCTCAGGTCTAAGGAATAAGAGTAAGAAATTCACAATCAACCAATCACCCGAAAACTCAACTTGAATTCCATAGAATCTTCTCCCCATAGAGATTTATCCCTGTTCAAAGCAAGGATAGGTATGAAGATTGTTTGTCCTTTCTGAACCCTGTCAACCAGTTGACCATTGACCATATACAAATATAAATATATAACTCAACTTACCAGATCCTATCCCTCTTCACCCCTTTCTTATCCACAAACCCCTCTCCCAGTGGTATCACATCATCCTCCATCGCTACCCTCATCGAAACAGGAACAGGCGCATGTACCCTCAATGTCTCGCGAACCACTTGATCAAGATACACCAATGAGTTGAGTTGGTCCATACTAGGATTATCAGTAACCATCGTGTACAGTTCTTCTCGCAATTTGTGTTGGACAGAAGGGTTTTTGGAGAGTGCGAAGAGCGCCCAGGCGGTTGCTTTGGAGAGATAAAGGGGAATTGATGTTGATGTTGATTAGACTTTTTTTTTTTGTTATGTAAAGGGTTTTTTGAGTGTTTACCTGTACTGTTGTAGACAGAAAAAAAAAAGTTCAATCAATTAATCCATTGAAAGAATCACAATGAGATTAATCCTTTACCTAGTCGTTTCATGACCCGCAACCAAAAACGTCGGAACCTCTATCCATCATCCATTCATTCCATAATCAGATAACATTCCAACAAAAAACAAAGAGTTCTACTCACGTGCCAAAACATCTTCATCACTCATCCTCTGTCCTTGTTCTCCTCCATTCATATTGGATTTTACAAGAAGCGATAATAGATCCCTTTGACTCGAGTTCCAATTCCCCGTCTTTGCTTTTCCTTCCCCTTTCTCTTTTCCACCAATACCAGTACCTTGTAGAATTTCTTTACTCTCTCTCAGGAGCTTTCTCCCGATCCGAGCCATCGTCTCCTTCGCTTTTTTGAATTCCGGAGGGTCCTGCGAGGGCTGAAGGTGCGAGGTTGTATTTTTAATTTTTAATTTTTAATTTTTTTACGTCAATTCAGGCAGTGAGTGAACCATTATTAACATATCTCCATCTCCATGGAACGAAACACAAACTCACCAGAATCCGCAGGAAAGGTACCATAGATTGTGCAATCCCCCAAATCCTTATCCTTTCCTCATCCCCATCCCCAAAGATAACCGAAAACGCATTACTTAGTTCATCAGAGCCCCCGTTTTCCTTTAATGCGTTGAATTTGTAGTTGAAACCTCCATCGTTCGCCATTAAATGTAGTAAAGTTACGGGGGAATTCGGAACTGTTTCAACTCACCTGCGAGACCAATAACGTCCAATGTCATTTTGCTCAACGAGGAAAGAACATTGATTTGGGCTACTCCGTCTTGAGTATTAGCGATTCGAGTCGTCCATACGTCTCTCAACTAAGAGATGGTTAAAGATCAAACATAGGATCCAAACCACAAATACAAATATCCCTCGCACCTCGACTGATTTATCTACGAATATCTCGGTTAGCTCTCGAATCTGAGAGGGACCAAAGGCTGGGTTCTGGTTCGAGGATAATCATCAATCCTCTCCTTGTTCTGACCAAAAAAAAAAGAATTTACCATAATCTTCCGCTGTAAATCATGTGTATCTCCTTCAGTTACTAACACGCCTTTGCCGAGAATCCGGCCTAGATGATATCGTGCCACTTCTCGTTTTTGGTAGAGTTTGTGGTTCATGAGAATATAATTCAATGCTTTGGTGTCCATGGTAAATAACCGCTCGTGCTGGAGATAAGGTATGAAGGGGGGAGGCTCATCAGGGATTATGATTATCACATAACGTGTGTCAAAACATACGCCCAAAAGCACTTGATACTTCATAGTGCGACCATACTCTTCGACCCATTTTTCATGCAGTACAGTAGCGTCCTGATAAACACACACGCCAACCATCAGAAATTAAAATTAACAAAACGAAATCAATCAACGTACACCCTTATTAATCTCTTTCAGATTACCCCAGAACCAATGTTTACTAGGCGGTCCTGGGAGGTCCTTTATCCGCGAGGTTATCCGAGACTGGATCATACTGAGGAGAAGATAGAGGGTATATATACCCAAGGGAGCAGCAATGGAGAATATCAGTTGAATAAGGGTATGCATTTCGTTTCGATGTGGATGTAGGAGACGGAGAATGAGTGATGAGAAGAGAGCATTTAAAGTCGATTACCTGTGAACAGGTAATCAATAGCAGCGGCAATGAACATTGAATACCAATACCCGTCCCGCTGCCGGAAAGAAGGAAGGAAGGAAGGAAGGAAGGAAGGAAAGTTGCTGGGACTTCCAACGGATTATCCGAAGATTTCAATGAAGACTTCTGCAAATAGTGTGAATAATCAGATTTTTTCTAGCAGTGATTTAACTGTGTGAGTGTGTGTGCAATTACTGGCATGGTCCTCAAGAGCAAGGAGAATTATATTATCGTATCTATAATCCAATTCAAAAAATCATCGAAAGGCTTACGGCTCATTTGTCGGAGGAAGGAGAACTTACTATATGTTGTAGACAAACCCCTTCAAGAATCTCGGCAGCTGATTTCTACTGACACCAAATCTATCCGCTTTACCGTTCGTGTCTCAAGACAGGTCGTTCACTCACTTGCGCGTGTCGCTTGACATAACTATTAACGATATGGAGATGCTTTGTGTATCACATGATGACGGGATCGCGACGAGTGGGGGGGTCCCACACCAAGAAAAAGAAAGAGACGGTTCGATTTATGGTGATGATCCTTGTTCACCGCAGCACAGAAAACGGTCCACTGGCTGCCTCATTCCAGACACGAAAGATGACGATATACTAAGTTTTGTCTGGAGCTTACCCCTTTGCAACCGTGTTACACCCGTCAAAAGTCAGTCAAAAGCGCTAGTCAAAGCATCAGTATTCATTGACGGGTAGGACGTGAACTCTGATCGAAATTTCAAAATTTCAGGAACCTTTACCTGGAAATAAGCAGTGGTCGGGTGATGCCGCCATGCCATACCTCTCGGTCAATTTCGTACACAGCGTAATACTATTACACTGTGTACGAAATTGATAATATCGTGCGTGCGCACCAATAAATGGAATTTATGAGAAACGACCAGTGCGGATGGCCTCAATAACAGACAACACTTCAAAGCAAATCCAGGAGAGTACTAGGGCCAAGTGTGAGTGTAAGTATGTATATCCTAATTTCAGGCTGAATCAGTTTGAATTTGGGACCGCTGATTAGAGCACTCTCTGCGTACACTGCCGTTGGAGTTGAATAAGCCAGCCAGGACATGGTTAATAAGCCGAGCTCTGGGGTAACTGGAAATCATGCAGATTGTGGTCGTTGCACCTTGAGTTCATGGCTTCTTGATCACGTTTAAAAAAGTCAGGCGACAGCTGCAGATGAGCAAAATGGACGACATAAGAAAGACATTGAACGAGATTAAGAAGACATGGAACGATTGACTACGCAACTCGAAACTACCTGTAACAAGCTGTATTTCGCTATGCACATGCTTGCGTCCCTCTGCAGCAAGGAATACCCTTCAAAAGCTAAGCATACCATGAGCCATCATCACTACCACAAAAAGTCACTGCCACATTTTTGCGCGAAATAAAAGTCTTAAAATAGTAAAATGAATAAATTTTTGGTACGAAAGCGATACAACTCACCAATAATAGTTGAAGCGTAACTTTCCGCATTACGAATTGGGTTCAAAGGTGGACGACCTTGACGTGGTTGACTTTGCTCCCATTGAGCGAGTAAGTACGTGAAATTTGATTTCAGCTTAGAAGCTGCCTTCCGAGGGTTCGTACCATCAGTATAGTCCCTCACGGGAAATCCCAAACGTAAACCATGTAACATAAGATGAGTCATCTCATGTACATAAACATGAGAGGGGTGATGACTTGACCGCAAGTACTCTGGATGACACCAACCATTTGGCGACTTGTCAAAGGGTTTCGAGGAGTAAGGAACCTTGAGTATTCATATCAATATCTTTGAGTCATCTTTGGGAAAACGCAACTACTACCTTGGAAAATACACTGTAGAGCATGGTTGGACAAAAATAGATAATGTTGACATTTGTCGGTGTTATTGCCCACTCCCTGGACCAAAGTAAATGATGCATATGTACACTGCCAGCACAACATACGCTTACCCCTCTGTTTGGCAAGGTGAACCTGTTTTGTATTCAGCGCATGCCAGGTTATATTTCCCCTCGTCGCCTGGCAGGCCTGCGCGGCTGTTGAATGACTGGATCATGGTTTTGAATTTTGGGAAGTCTTCTCGGAAAAAGTAGCGTTCAAATCTGCCCATGAAACGAAATGGAAATGTCAACAAACAGCAGTAGCCGGAGAATAAAAACGCAACACACGCAGGGTTATCGGATGTTATACGGTCGGCTTCATAGGTCATGTTGTATGCATCCGTGATCCAGTTGTTGATCATTTCCGTTTTTTCTGCGTTACAGTTCTTGTAAGGGGTTTTGACCCAGTGCGAAGGTAGGAACACTGGAGTTGATGTTTTATCTTTTGTCTTTGTCGTCTTGCTGGTCGCTGATGAGCCCGATGGCTGAGGTTGTCCTTTTTTCCCTTTCAGTCCCTTAGGCAGGGCATAAGCCAATGCACCAAAGAGCTCCAGTACCAACAGAATGGCGAAAACCACGCGCATCATGTAGACAGTGAGCGAAAGTTTTAATGGCGAGAGCTGGTGTAAGGTCAAGACGTAGGATTGAAAACAAGGAGAAGAGGGCAAGACAGATATGTACTAGAACAATTTCAAGAGAAATCGCAATCGGGCCTGCCGAAAAATGAAGAAGAGGAAGACAAGGGGTGTAGAAGGTAGCATTCGCTCACGGCTGAGCCTTTTATCGTATTCCGACGCTTACACGATAGATAAATGATAATGAAAGATGTGGATGGTTCTGATGTGACGGTAACGGTTGCCATTGGCGTGGTCGCTAAAAAGCATGGCAAGATTTGACAGTCGCCGACAGAGGCGGTAAAAACATCTTGTATACTATGAGCTGAAGCCACTAACAAAAATTTGAGGGGCTTCAAGTTTTGGCGAAGTGTAGTGTCAGGGCAACTTGAACTTCGCCAAGTCCTGTGGGGGTGAAAGGGCGTAACAAAGTCTCTCTTACTGTCGTCAACCGTTCACGCGTGTGTGATGTGTTGCAGTGCATGGACGCCAATCCTCCCTAAATGAATGAGGAGGAGGGGAGGACCGGAACAATGGAACGGGAGGAACAGGAGGATACATGTAACTTTCCTTGACTGATTGCAAGCACAAATGCCGCAAAATCGCCCTGTGTCTATTCGTGATCCCAGCAACGAAAGTCGCTCATACAGAAAGGCGTATCATGATGGACACGATATAGGTCCAAAATTTTGACTTGTGGCCAATTTCTGGGTATCAATGCTGAGACAAGGAGATTCGAGAACCTGGGAGGTCCGAAAGGGGCCCCCCTTAACCAGATAGTCAGATCCGGTTGTAAGAGCACCGCTACCCCCGAACCAGTTCTTCATACCCCCGACTCAGGTTGAAAAAGCTATATATTGAGTCACGTCAGTAGCACTGTCCCACTCAACTTGATTTCGCATCTGCACACGTACCCACTTTTGCATTAACACAACTGATCAACTACTCATTCTACGCAATGGCCACCCCCGGTTATGCATACTGTGTGTTGCACGACATGTATTTTGCCGACCACGAAGATCGCAATCGCCATGTGCAGACTTCGGACGACCACCCACAATGTCATATATGCGACCGTCGGTTCAAAGACCACAACGCCCTTCGCAATGTGAGATCCGCTCGATTAGTCACAAATCATTCTTGAAACTCACATGCTGTAGCATTGGATCGTCGCCAAATACCATTATTACTGCAAAGCTTGCGACAAGCATTTCAATTCCGCTGCGGGGTTAGAATTTCACATAGACGAAATTCATGTCGGCGGTGATGACTCCGACGACGAGGATTACGACCACGAATTTGAGCACTACGATGGCTGGGAAGACGACCAAGGGGCTGATCGTTATCCGGACGGTGTTCCTTCAGAAGCTCAAGCTCATAAATTAGGAGTCGAAGACGACAACTCATGGGAGGGTTTAGACGACTTGGATTTTGAAGACGAGGAAGACCTCGTAGATCCTCCGGAACTGTGGAATGATGATGAGTGTAACGATTCCGACGAGGAGGTAGACGAAGATGATGAAGAACACCTCACCCACCAATTCAAATGCCCCATGTGCGAGAAGAATGAATCTGCTGCGATTTGTACGACTCGTTGCGGGCACATGTTTTGTGCGCCGTGTATCACTGGGGCGTATAAGTACACAGAAGCTTGTCCTATATGTGATGAAAGTGGTGAAGTTAGCCAGCTTCGGAGGATTTATGTATCTGAGCAATAATTGCTTCTTTGCCTTATCCATAATATACCTTCGGGAATTGGATTTCCAATGGTCTCATTGTTTTCGCCTTCGATGTTTGTGTCAAGACAAGACCCCCATTCTCTTTCTACAATTGCAATGAGAAATCTATTGCAAAGAGGAGGAGTTTGTCACATTGTATGTAATGTTAAAACAGCGCCAGGGTCATGCTGGGCTAGACTGTTCTAGCCTCGCTAGCCTGTCTGATAGTTCAACGAAGAGTAAACGCGTTCGTTGAATAACAGCCTGGTGGCAAGGAACTGTGGGACCCTCATGCTCGGAATTTTGAAAGTCCGCTCAGTGTGCCGGTCAGAGCCGGCTATCATGTAAAGATAAGATTAGGACATATATATGATTTATATCAGTTTTTTTGGGAATATTGCAAACAATGAGGTCCGAAACCACCAGCATGAGCGACAGTGATTCCGAACACTCTGATATCCATATCAATGTCCCCGAAAGTACTCAGTCTACAATTGATGCCCATCATACACCTCATCCGGTCATGTATCCAGGACCCGTGCCAGGATACTATTGGTACCCTCATGCCTCACCCTCGACACCTATCATTGGTGCTCCTAATCATCCACCATCAACGCCAATCATTGGTACTCCTGCTCAACCATCATTGATTCCAATCCTCGGTACTCATGTTCAATCACCATCAACGCCAATACAACTATCATCTAAGCCAGTATCTCGGTCTAATCGAGTTACGTCAATTGGCTTTGGCCCCAATAGTACTGAGCCAACTGATCCTACCATGAGGAAGTTGGAAAGGATTCTCAACGTGATTCAGGATGAGGATTGGTCATTCGGAAAATTTCTGTATCACTTCTTCCGCACTAAGGATGAGGATGGAGTGGAGATCAAAGGTCGAACAAAAAAACATGCTGGAATGTTGAGTATCTTCATGCACGGAAGTACGAAATACCATACTGCATGTATTCTCAAAGAATGGATTCGAAATCCGATCGGCATTCCAGATTCCAGTCATGATGAATATAGCGACATGTTCTCAGTAACAAAACCCTTTGAGAACATCCACCACGCACGACCTGCTCTCACTTCTTTTGCGGCACAGCTGGTCAAGGAGCATTTGCTCCTCACTGCGAAATCAATTGTATCTCCCAATGGTGGTTTGCATAGAGAACAAGCAGACCAGAATGAGGAGGTACCAATCCTTGAGGGTGATGTTGTAGCAGTGTCTGAGAAATCAACATTGGAGAAAACTCAGTCTGTTATCGAGAAGAAGCTCTCACTTATGTGGCACTACTGCCTGGCAGTAGCAACTCCGAACCGAAAGAACCGGCTCAGTCGAGCAAAGAACCCCCCCGAAGATGGTCGTGCATTAACAAGTAATCATCGCCATCCAGAGATTGTGAGCTCAAGTCCCTTACAAATACTTAAGTACACATCTTAATAGACAAAGCAGGTGTCAACTTACGCTCTTTCATCATTGCTCTTTTCACGCAATCAAAACGCAAACCTTCTTCCGTCCGAAAAAGCAATGCTTCTATTTGCATGCCAAACCAATCTATACCTATTTGCTCATGAGTCCCGTATCGGAGCATCAACCAACTATACAACAGTCCTCAGAATGCTTGACATGCATGCTGAAGCTAATGCTGCCGCAGTTAAAGAAATCGCTCATAGCAAAACAAGAGCAGGCATACTTCGATTTGACAATATGCAAAAACAGATCAACGTACGCCATCAGCGACTTGGCCACACTTCTCAGATGCTCATTGGCTGCGCAGCCACCTACTGTGAAGGAGAAGAGCTTGAAGAAGGTGCACTTGATCTTGATGACAAGAAGAGATGCTTGAAACAGAACTTACGAGCAAGCTTGTCATTCGACCAACTCTGGAGCCTCATTGACCATGACTTTTTCATAAAAGTTCTACCACTACAGTGGCTAGGCACCTTGTTCGGCTTTCTGGATGATCTTCCAGAAATTCGTCAGTATGGCAATGAATTGCGACAACTCTATGACAAGATCGGCACTAAGCAGAAAGTCTCACCACGCACAACCAAAGTGTATCCACTGAAATCCAATGCCTACAATGAAACGGTCACAGCGGAACTCCTAAAGGCAATTCAAGATTTCCTTGCCCAACTCGGGATGTCTTCAGATCATTTCGTTCGACACCTCATATTAGCTGGTGGCGATGGTCTTAGTTACGAACGAATGGTCCAGCTGAAGAACTATCTCCAATTTCTGGAGAACGACTTTGATCGCCTAGAAATGCTCGAACCATTCCTAGAGACCTGGCATACCATCTGGACAAACCTGAGTCGCATCTATGAGGCTCACTGGGTGGGCCTTACTAGTGCTGATCCATCTACCCTTGGTTTTGGAGGCAATACCTTGAAGCGCAAAGAACCTGCAAATGTCAGTAAAGTCGACTATTATCGTTATATAGATCTTCTTGAATGTCAAGTTGAAGCACGGATGCTAGATATCTGGAGGTGAGTTCAAGAACTACAATTGCAAACACAACTAAATACTCACCGCTACACAGGAATGAACTTGGATGCGAAGAACTACATCAGCACATGGAAGGCTTATCAAAGTCAAAGCAATTACCTTCTCTCGAAGAGCTCTATCAACGTGCAATTGATTTGCACCGAAGATTTGGCTCGGTAACTGCATACTGGGATCTCATGAAGACAGGGGAGGGCTACAAGACAGGAAGTCAGTGGAAGCCGCCCAAGGTTGACACAAGTTCTACAAACCTTGGTGTACCGATATCATCTAGAAAAAAGCAGGCAGTATCACTGGTGTTAGACGGATCGTTTGATGGTGACGAAACACTTGCTCGATCTATGCGATTAATATATGATGGTGCAATCTCACAGCTGGCAACTAGTGACATCCGTCGAGGTGATGTAGGATGTGTCTGGGAATGCTTGAAGGTATGTCTTGCATCCTATACATGAAGCCGTTATCAGACAGATATCACTATTAGATGATGACCTTCTCATTTGCTGGATCATCACATACGAAATATACTGGTTACTTACTCGAAATGATCTGCAACTTTGAGCTCGAATCACCTACGAAGCTCAAGAACTTCTTTCTCAACAATTGGCTGGTCAGTTCAAATGGACATACATATGAGGCAGGCGACTTATTCCAGGAGCAGCTGCAAGATGAACTATATGAGCATATCAATCATGACCAGAGCTTCGACAGTCTGCATGTTCGAGAACGCCTTGCACCAAATGTATATCATTTCAAGCAGACAAAAAAGGCTCACCACACATATTTAGGACTTGCGTCCCGATCAGGCAACCATACTTCACCTTCTCGCATGGCGGACATACGGAAACTCATGGCTCACTATCAGCGGGAAGAGCTTCACCTATTTCGACAAGGCCGTCAGTATCAAGAGGCGGAAAAAGATCGAGTTGATGATTACAAACGAGGGGTAATCAGTTTGGAGGATGGAAGGCTTGCGAAATGGATCCAAGAGACGTGTCACATAAGAAATCTATATGGAGATCATGTGCATGTCAATCAGGAGATGGAGCATACCGAGCTGCAGATACATACCTTTGACAAGCCAGTCGAGGGTGTGGATGATAACGCACTATATTGCAATGAGATTGCTTTTGTTCTAGATAGTTCCGAACACTGCACTGGGCAAAGAGAAGATGAGGAACACCTGGAAGATGAAGTCGAACCATTGCAATGTGAAGACAAAGAGGATATCGAGCTGATATTAGAAAATGTGAATTAACAGAGATTTGTATATTCAACAAATATTATGTATGTTATTTTCGAGGAACAGTGTTCTCCTTCGCAGGACTGTCATTCTAGAGGACCCAAGTTATCAGTACAAATACACGGTAGGTGTCACAACACATACATGATTTCTGTCATTGAGCTTACGCCATTTGTGAGACGAAGTAGTACCAGCATTAGATGATCTCCGCTTTCCCTGTGGCTTCAACAGCGGTGGAATCCGAATAACAAGCTTTGGCTTGACTGAGAAGTCCATAGCTTGAGAGGACAATGTAGATGTAGACATCATAGAAGCGGAATTGTTTCGACCAAGAATTGTCGGTGGCTTTGAAGTTGAAGCCAACGAGGAGAAAAAGTTGTCGTACAATTGTGATGCCTGCGAAGATGATCTGCAAGTCATGTCATATTAGAATATGAAGGTAAATGATATGCTGATTTGGACGTACTGGTCATTTTCTGGGTCCAAAGCAATAGCCATGCGGTCAAATTTCTTTCGTAATTCCAAAATCTTGTTCAATAATGATTGCTCGTGCCCACGCAAAAAGGTGTTCACATGCGGCGCCAGATCATCGACAGTTCTGATCTTCGCAAATGAATCGAGGATGCCACCAATTCGTTTGTCTGTAAGCAATGCGGCAGAGGGGAGCGCTCGAATGGATGGCGAATCGCGCTGTTGGTGCCATGTGTTCTCGCGAAAATTCTGTAGAGATTTCAATCCATAATCTCGCATTCCATCACTAAGCCTGGTCGCCATGGGACCACGGCTGTGCCGGATATGAGACTGACGAGGTAATGAGGGCAGTGGTGCTTCCGGAATGCAGCGACTACAGTGACAGCTGTTGGTTTCGGTGGTGGGAAGAGAGGAACAGCTCTCACATCCACATGGAGGTTCTTCGGCAGGATTATCGAACAGGTCATCCAATTGAGCATTGATACACTCTGCAAATAGAAGCCGCGCCATCTGAATAGTCATCTTCCCATGTTGTTGATTTTGCCTAGCATCTGCTTCATTCTTCCCGTGTTGTATGATGGTCTTCGCGTGTTTCATTGTGGACTCGGAAAAGTAACAAATACAACGAGGGCCCGGAGTCGAGAACGGCAGTTTGCGTCCTGCACGACCACCCTTCTGAAGAATATCATCAGGCGATTGAGGTTCTATCACGATCACATCATCGACATTGGGAAAGTCATTCCCAACCTTGAGAGCATCGGTTGATATGAGGACCTGACAGTTGAGATCATTCACAAACAAATCGCGAGATCTCTGATTATACTGGTGAGTGTACAAGGAGCAATATAAGCGGAACCGCTTCCGACGAAATGGTGAATTGTTCGATGCATCATTCCGCCACAAGTAGACGAAGAGCCGGAAAGCAAGTGATATGGTGGAACAGTAAATCATTATCTTCCGATGGCCATCCAAAATCCAGTTGAGATCTGGGAAGCTCCATCCCTGTGTACTTTGCCTGAGAGTACGGAAGATGAGTTGGAGTTCTGGGCGTCGATTCGAACGTCGCATGAAAGTGAATGAACCCGACTTCAAGCCGAGCATGCGGGTGACCTCTTGAGTATCTGTACCTGCGGAAAGAGTCGCTGTTACACCAGTGAGTGTTGTCCATCGAGGGAGGCGCATAAGCATATTGCCTATGTCACGGAAACAGAGCCGAAATCCGAGGACACCCCAGGTAAGTATTAAGTGAATTTCATCCACATTCAAAGCGATTATACGGGAATAGAATAGGCGATTAGAAAGAGCTGTGTTGAAAGGTTTGGATGATAGTTGTTCCGGGGAAAGGAGGAGGCAACGAAGCTGTGGGTCCATGGCTTGCGCCCATAGATCAGTCCGTTTGTTCCGCGCAGCTCGAATTGTATCTTCGTTGATAGCGAGTGAAGGGATCCCGAGGGAGTTGAATTGATCAGCCTACACAGATATCCTCAGAGTGCGAGTAATGACATCTCATTAACAACATACCATGTCTTCTTCCAAGCCCTTCGTTGGATACACGATGATACACAGAGGATCTTCGGGGATGGTCCGGTTCAACGTTTTCTTCAGACAGTGATCCTCAGATACTTTCTCCAACTCTTGTAAGAGAATCATATACCCAGTGAAATATGTTGTCTTCCCTCCACCAGTCCTCACTACAGAGATGACATGAAAGCCTTCTAAAGCTTTGCAGATTCCCTCCAAAACATAATCATGGATATCATGGGGTAAACGAGGGCGAATTAAGGTGCGGATTGAATTGAGTTTATTGCTCAAAGAAAGACAAGAAGGAGAGCCAGTGTTCGGGCTGTCTCCATTCATATATAGTATAAGGAACGGTGTTAAACGAAGGTGATGAAAGAAATCAACAACGCGAGCACATTTGGCATTCCACGTGAGGATATGCATCACTCATGCTCGGAATCTTTTCGGCATCAGGTCGGAGTTTGAAAAATCCGAGCATGGGGGTGCCTCAGTTCCTTGCCACCAGGCTAAGACTGTTCTTCTATCTTCAGATGACTCACGTGCGCGTGTTGTCTGTAAGTCGTAAGTTGCTATTCGTTGACGTATGCCTGTGGCATAGAGTTTGAATCCAGTACCGAAGCGATGTCGCGTCGACCAGATAGGTTGGTTGGAGCTTGGAGCGGAGCCCGATGTACATGGAAATTCGAAGAAGCGCCTAGGGTTGAGCGACTCGGAGAACCCTCCTACGTCTCTCTATGCCCTCTGCAAGAAGCTGGTCACATTGGAACTGAAAGATTCTTCACAAATGAATCGACTACTTCCGCGAGTAATCGTACGCTACGCGCAGCATGATGGACTGAGGAAGCAAGCAATTTGAGTGGCACACATGTCTGTCCATGTTTGGCAACAAGGGGGTCTTGATTATAAAGAATGGGGTGTCGACGTCTTTAGTAGGCATCAAAGGAAATCAGCAGCCATGCAAGTCACTTTCTTCACCCTTACTAGTGCCATCATCACAGCCATCTCCTTCATCAACAGCATCAATGCTGCAGCAGTACGTTCAAATTCTTTTGTTTCGTCATGAGTACATAGCTCAATTGATAAAAAAAACATGTTTTTCCAGGTCGAACTGAGAGACAGTGAAATCGTCAGTCAAATCAAAACTTCCAGTAATGAAGGCAGTTACTAACGTTTCGAAACCAAATTTACAGGTTACCCAAGAGAGAATCCTCGAATGGATATCGACTACGGACGCCAACCTCACCTTTATCGGTGACCCAATTACCAAACGAAACATTGAAAACACTATGGTCGTGTACTGCAGCGTCAGGACCGTAAATGTATGCGGAGGCGCTTGCACTGTATACAATGGCGGTGCCACTTGCCTCAATGCACCAAACACCAACTGCCTCTCGGCCACGAGCAATGTGGGATTCTGCAACCATGCTGGATGCGGTGGGAGTTGCAACCAGCTCTCGACTTGTGGAGTGCATTTGGATGGAGGATTTTGTTATACTCCTGGCACAAAGTCCATTAATGTTGGCCCTTGAGTCTGAGCTCAAGCAACAATTGGAGGTTGGGTTACTAGTCATTAGATTCTCGTTAAGTAACCATAACCCAGACTCGGAAAGAAAATTCAGTCAACCAAACTTTGAGAGCCTGAAATCCGAGAGCTTATCCGAGTTGGGATTCAGCTAGCACTCCATACCCGCCTCTGGTAGTTTGGTTATGGTCAGGTAATAACAAGCTTTTGAGGCTTTTCGACAGAATGTTGGGATGGGAGCAAAAAAATGATAAAAAATGTGCTTGCGCGCTAAAACACATTTGAAAAAGTCCCTCAGGCTCGAGCTACTTAAGGCTACTTTCTGCCTTTTTTCTGGTGTCTCGCCAAGATCCTTTATTTACATTTGCTCTATCACCAGAGTCAGATGTTGATAGGGGGCTTGCAAATGTGCAAATGTTTCCAGCTAGCTCACTTTGCCCTTTAGAACTTGCCTCTGTTCTTGTTCGAGTAACACACAACATCTGGCAGAATGACACACTCTGACTGACAAATTCACAAGAGGAGAAGTTGAGATTGAGGCCTTCGAGGCAGGTAAATTAATTATTACGGTAGTCACGATTCGTCTTTTCTGACATAGAAGCTTCAAGTTCAGTTCCATTTCAAAAGACAACTGTTGGTGAATGTCCAACATCTCAGTTTTTACACCATAAGACTTTGATAACTCATAAGAGAGCAAAAGACCATTCATTAAAAGCCAGCCACCACTGACCGCACAAGGGGAAAGGGGTACATTCAATGCAATATTCAACTCTTTGAATGAGAAGTTTCATGATCATCACAGTGGTGATTCAAGTCAGTGAATGAAGATAGATATATAGTTTTGCATTCTGTTCAATTCTTAGTTCTGATATTTCTCCTGGCGGGAGGTCTTAGAAGGGATCAACATATGTTCATCAACCACATTTTGCCCACTTGAGAGATGAAAGATGACTATGATGGGCAAGATTGACAGTTGAGATATGTATGTACTAGAAAGAGCAAATAAAGTTTATGAGTGCCACTTGACCACGAAAAGACTGGATTTAGTTCTACTAGATGGAGCAGTAGCTGCTTTCATAATTTACTTGTTGTATACTTCTGTGAGTCCCTTGGCCTTGAAAGTGGTTGCCATTACTGGAAGAGAGGCCAACACAGGAGATACTACTACTACTAAGAATCAATGGACCAAAATCATGTGTGTGTGCCTTACACCAAGACTCAGGTGCTGTCGCAGATTGAGCGCGACTGGAAAGCAGGCAGCCTGACTCGCCTGGGAAAGCTCCATAACTTGGAGGTGAAAGGCCATGAGAGAATGATCCATGAAGCAATCGGCCGATTCGGAGTATCAAAGCAAGATCAGAGAGCTCCGTGCCACACTCCTGGTTGAACTTGGCAATTGTTACGAACTGACTCTTTTTCAATTTCTTTTTGTCTATCTTATTTACTTTTATCTTTTCCTTTTCTTTTATTTACATACATGTGACAACCTTGACATTCTCGCAATGTCAACGCATTTCTCTCATGCCTGTCAGACTGTTGACAGACTGTCATTCCCGCGCTGTCAACACAACTCTCTCATGTCTGTCAGACTATTGACAGATTGACAGTGTGAGAATTCTCTCATGTCTGTCAACCTTTGACAGATCGTTGTATAGCCTCATAGTTATGACGTGAGATAGTTCCCATGGGTTCATTTCAGAATATGTATATAAGATAGGGCATTTCTTAGAGTAGTCTCTATCTCTGATCTCGTCTATTCTCCTCTGTAGCTAGACAAGTATCTGAGGGCATACTCCTCCCGCATTATCCATTATCCTTTGATCTATTCTCTCTGTGTGACGCCTGGATTAGTATAAAAGCTATCGAGTCACTGACAGAAGATCAGAGATCCTTATCGACCCACCCGTCACGACCCAAATCTTCGACATTTGGTTGGATACCGGACGTCGCTACGTTGCAAACTTATTCTTTTCATACCATCACTAACAAGCCTATACCTCCTTCGTCTTTCCCCATTGTCCACCTCCTTTTCCATAGCTCGTCTGTGTTAAGGCCAGCATTGACCTAGACACTTTGTTAGTACATACCTACATTGAGACACTGTGGTACGGCTCAACCCGTGCTGAGAGGAAAACACTCTCTCTAGTGTGCCTGACTCCTACCAAGGAGTGTAAATCAGGGCTAGTAACAGGATATCGAGTTTCTTCTTCGGAAGATTCAATAGTAGGCGTTGGAGCATAAAGTGTTTTTGTCTCTGACCCGAAAGGCAACGTTGCGCGAGGAGCGAACGTAGACAGCCTTCTGGATTAACACATAAATCGACACGAGCCTCTACCTCTAAGCACCTGCCCCTCCTATCCTGGCGTTCTCATCAAGACCTCAGGATTTTTCACTTCCATACCCATCTCCCTCTCCCTCTCCCGCATCGCCGGATTCAACCATCCATTTAGGATCACCTACTCCTACTCCTTCATTCGCTACTGAACTCGGCTCAGAAATGTCTGACCCATCCAACCAATCCATGCATGCCAACACCTCCGCTACTACCGCCGCTACCATCACCTCCACCTCCAACACCTCATTCTCCCGAAAAACTATCGTTAAAGAACCTGACGTATTTACAGGAGATACCTCCAAGTTCCGAGCATGGCTCCGAACACTCCTTGCGTACATCCATGACCTGCGAAGGACACAGCAGGTCAATAACGATAACGAATCCATCAATGTAGCAATGTCCTACATTCGAGGAGGCAGAGCTGATGACTGGGCGGAAGTATACACCAGTGATCACCAGGATGAAGTCGCTGGTGATTGGAACGTAGACTTCGCAGAATTCCTAGAAGAACTAAAGAGCAGTTTTTCTAACGTCTCCCAGAAGAAGGAGGCAATGGATAAGCTGAATCGCATTCAGCAAGGTCGTATGAAAGCCGACGACTTTTTCAAGGAGTTTGAACTCCTGTTGAAGGAAGCGGGGTACGACAAGAGAAGCGAATATGTTCTTCAGTTGGCTGAAAGAGCAGTCAACCTCAACATCATGAGCGATCTAGTCCGAACGAGGACAGAGGAGTTTGGCAGCTACGACGAGTTAAAGAAACTCGTCACAGCCAATGATCTAATCCGCCACCGCTACGATGAACAGAAACGCGGACACAACAACATGAGCTGGGGTAACAGCATACAAGGACAAAGTCGTGGTCAAGGATCCACGCAACAAGCCTATGGCAGGCAAGAGCAGAAGAGATGGGAAGGACCTCGAGTGGTAGGATCTACCCCCATAATAGCAAGACGCGATGGGTCCGGGACGACCTTTGGAGGTTCGGGACGACCCATGGACCTGGATCGAGCAAGGGTAAATGGCCTTTGTTTCAACTGTGGTGAAAAAGGCCACATTAGTAGGAACTGCCCAAAGAAGAACAGAGCCGCGGTCCGTAGCGTAGAACTTATGAACTATGATAGCGAGAGAACGGATAACGTTAGTGAAGAAACTAACGTAAATAGTGTAGATGTAGTACCAGGGTTACCAGCTGGTATGGACATGAATTCGTTCACCGCGTGGGTGAACAGTATGGGTTTTATAAGAGCTCCCCAGTAGGCATATGTAGGTCTGGCGGAGCGTTCTAATTTAAATACTTCGGACATAGTAGATAGTGGACTGGATTTCACTATTAAGTATGATAATGTAGAAAAACACGCATCTACATTTAATAAACCAACCGAAGTACAAAAACCTATACGATACATACCCAACATGGCAGAATGGACTGCTCAAAGGCTGAAAGAAGAAGATCTCACAAAAGCCGTCATACTTTTAAGGATATGGATGCCTTCCTCGCAAGTAAGAGAAGCTTCGGAGGAAACCGTCATGGAAATACGTGTATTAAACTGGAAAACCGCAGTCGAAGCCGTTAAAAGTCTTGCGACAAAGAAAAGCTACGTCCGTGGAACACATGGAAAAAGCTTAAAACTCCCAGTCATTGTCGAAACATTAGAGGACAACCGACAAATAGTTACACAAGGACTAGTCGACAGTGGAGCTACAGGTTCATGCATTGATGCAAACTTTGTTGAACGACATAGGATTCTGACCAAAGACCTACCTATTCGAGTACCTGTCTACAATGCTGATGGAACACTCAATGAGAACGGCTCCATAACCAAATATGCTGAAGTCCGCGTAACCATCGGAGATCATTCAGAACGGATTCAATTTGGCGTTGTTAACCTTGGCGAACAACATATCTTCTTAGGATTGGATTGGTTACGACATCATAATCCAAGTATCGACTGGATTAAATCAGAAGTTACTTTTGACCGATGTCTGACTCGGTGCGGATATAATCCTCACTTTTGGACGCCTGAAGATATTCAAACAAGAGCAGTACTTGAAGACGGCGAGAGACTTTTCGTGTTTGATTGGGATCGATATGTGCAAGAACAGGTAGATTCCAGGAAATGGACAGAGAAGAAGGCGGAAGAAGAAACACGAAAACACTTCGACACTTCCACTCCGTATATAAACAAATACCCGGATGTTTTCAGTCAAAAGGAATTTGATCAATTACCACAACGACGCCCTTGGGATCATGCAATCGAGTTAACACCTGGTTCTAAACCACTCGATTGTAAGATATATCCTTTGAACCCGAAGGAACAAGAAGCATTGGATGCATTCCTTGAAGAAAACATTCGAACCAGACGAATTCGACCCTCGACATCCCCGATGGCCTCACCATTCTTCTTCATCAAAAAGAAAGATGGTACCCTTAGACCAATACAAGACTATCGCAAACTGAATGAAATGACAATTAAAAATCGATATCCACTCCCTCTCATTCAGGAGCTTATTGATCAATTGAAGGGTGCTAAGATATTCACAAAGATGGACATTCGATGGGGATTCAACAATATACGGATTAAAGAAGGTGATGAGTGGAAAGCTGCATTCAGGACCAATCGAGGATTATTTGAACCAACCGTTATGTTCTTTGGACTAACCAATTCCCCGGCGACATTCCAAGGATTCATGAATCATATCCTTCGAGATTTGATAAATGAAGGACACGTCATAGTCTACATGGATGATATACTCGTATTTACAAATGACTTGAAAAGTCATCGCATAATTGTAAATCGAGTCCTCGACATTCTGCGAGAACACAAACTTTTCCTCAAGCCTGAGAAGTGTTCTTTTGAGAAAAAATCCATCGAATACCTTGGAATAATCATTGAGAACGGAATGATTTGAATGGATCCAAAGAAAGTCAAAGCTGTACAAGAATGGTTAACCCCATTGAAGAAACACGATGTCCAACAGTTCCTTGGCTTCTGTAACTTCTTCAGGCAATTCATTCGAGGATTTAGCAAAGTTGCCAAGCCATTGACAAAACTTACTGGAAATGCAGTCTGGGAATGGACAGCGACCCAACAGTATGCATTCGACGAACTCAAGCATCGAATCTGTGAAGAAGTAGTCCTCCTCATTCCCCGAAATCATGGAAAGTTTAGACTTGAAGCTGATTCATCTGACTTTGCAAATGGTGGTTGTCTCTCTCAATTTGTCGATGGAAAATGGTGGCCTGTAGCATTCCGATCTTGTTCACTCAATGAAGTTGAAAGAAACTACGAGATTTATGATAAGGAATTAATGGCGATTATGGACTCACTCGATGATTGGCGTCAATATCTTCTTGGAGCCGAAGAACAGATTGAAATCTTTACAGACCACGCAAACCTACAGTATTTCAAGAAACCCCAAAAGCTAAATCGACGACAAGCTCAATGGGTTCTTGAACTTGCGGAATATAATTTTAATCTAGTCCATCGACCAGGAAAGACAATGACAAAAGTTGACATCCTGTCAAGGATGACAGGTCTTCAGACGGGGGAAAAGGACAACGAGAACATTGTCCTTCTAAAGCCAGAATTTTTCATTCGCGCCCTCAACATCTCCTCACCAGAAGATGTATTCCTGTCGGAAATCCAAAAGAATCGAAACCACGTTGATTGACTTGTGAAGGATAACCTCGATGCCAAAAACCCTGAGTGGAAAGAAACTGAAGGGATTATTGAGTGGAAAGGACGAATCTATGTACCAAAGAACAGAGTACTTAGGTCCAAAATCCTTACTAAGTACCACGATTCACCACTTGCAGGACATCCTGGACAGTACAGAACAGCAGAACTCGTCACTCGTGATTACTGGTGGCCAGGAATTACTCGAGATGCTGGAAAGTATGTGGAAGGTTGCGAGAAGTGTCAAGCGACAAAGTCTCATCGCACTCGACCCATTGGACATCTTCATCCTCACACCGTTCCAACTGAACCTTGGCAAGTAATTGGTACTGACATGATTGGAGAACTTCCTGAATCTGGAGGTTACAATGTGATTGCAATCTTCATCGACCACTTCACAAAGAGACTGAGACTTGTACCAACCCATACCACAGTCACTTCAGAAGGAATGGCGAAGATTTATCGAGATTCCATCTTCTCCACCCATGGACTTCCACGCAAGATAGTTCATGATCGAGGACCACAGTATCACTCGAGGTTCATGAAAGAACTCTATCGACTTCTAGGCATTGAAGCGAACTTCACCACAGCGTACCATCCACAGACAAATGGTCAATCGGAACGAACAAACCAAGAGATTGAACAATATCTCCGTTTGTTCATTAATTACCAACAAAATAATTGGCACGAATGGTTACCCTTAGCAGAGTTCAACTACAATGACAAAGTTCATTCAGCGACAAAAGTTTCTCCCTTCTATGCAGATACAGGAAGACACCCGTATAAAGGCACGGCAACTCAAATGACTTCGGACAACCCCTCAGTACAAGCTTTCGTAGATGGAATGAAGAAGATACGAAAGGAAGTAGGATCAGCTTTAGAGAAAGCAAAGGTAGAGATGAAGAGGCAGTATGACGAAAAGAGGAAGAAGGGTATAGAATACAAGGTTGGTGACAAGGTGTGGCTAGAAGGAACCAACCTGTCGGTAGATCGCCCAATGAAGAAATTAGGTGACAAGAGGTATGGACCGTTTATGATCCAGCAGAAGATAGGTGCCAGTTCCTATAAACTGGAAATCCCACGTACATGGAAACATGTACACAATGTTTTCAACGAAGTTCTTCTCACTCCGTATAAAGAGCCTAGCTTTCCTACACAACCCCAAAACACACGCCCGCCTCCTGTTGTTGTAGGAGGAGAAGAAGAATTTGAAGCAGAAGAAATCCTTGACTCGAAGAAAGTAGGAAGAGGAATCAAATATAAAGTCCAATGGAAGGGATATGGTTCACATGAGCAGACATGGGAACCACGGTCAAATCTTACAAATGTTGACCAATTGCTCAAGGAATTCCATGAAAAGAATCCGACTAAACCAAAACCCGCAATATTTCGTCGAATTGAAATCCCTATTTCTTTATTCCCTACAGAATTGTTTCGACCCCTTCCTCTTTCCGACACAGAACCCAATCTCGCTTCACTACCCTCCGAAAACTTTCTTTTACAACAAGCACATCGTGGAACTCGTGCCCTAAGGAGAGGGTGATGTTACGAACTGACTCTTTTTCAATTTCTTTTTGTCTATCTTATTTACTTTTATCTTTTCCTTTTCTTTTATTTACATATGTATGACGTGAGATAGTTCCCATGGGTTCATTTCAGAATATGTATATAAGATAGGGCATTTCTTAGAGTAGTCTCTATCTCTGATATCGTCTATTCTCCTCTGTAGCTAGACAAGTATCTGAGGGCATACTCCTCCCGCATTATCCATTATCCTTTGATCTATTCTCTCTGTGTGACGCCTGGATTAGTATAAAAGCTATCGAGTCGCTGACAGCAATATGATTATAATTCATAGCCAGTTGAACAGAACACCAAAGAAAAAAGATAAGAATGTCAACAAATTATATTTGCATGGATAGCATCATGAACATAGGGGCTCCTAGTATGCATGTAACCGTCCGTTAGGATGGTTATGGGAATGGAGCTTAAGGCTGCAGATAGCTTAGAGCTTAAGTGACTTAATTCACGCAAAGTGAACACGACGAGTCTATATATTAGCTTGATATGTACTGTTTATGCGTAAAGTGAAAGTCTACCCTCTATCTAGGGTGTATATACATATATATACACTATGAACTATACAGTTCATCGTGGGACTATTTGCACTATCTAATCTAATAGATAAGATACTACTTAGGGGTTATACTGGGCCGTTACACCCTCCCCCACTAGACTGAGTCCAGCAGTCTAAAGCCCTAACCCGGCGTGAATCGTTGACTCACTCCTGAGGCTGGGTGTATCCAGCCATATCCATACCGTCGTCCTCACCATAATTGATGACGGGATCCCCGGTAGCGTTGAATTGTGTATCATCCCAATCAATGATACGTGGTGCCATCTCCATGGCATGATCTTCAGTCGATGATGGTGCTACTGACTGTGTAGCTATGGCACCAGCGACAGGGAGCACAGTGCTTTGAGCGGCTAGCTGTTGTGCGAAAGGCCTCACATAAGTGAGTACCACGCTATAGTCAGCGAAACGTCCAGCATTGTCAATATTACTGGACTGTGAACCGTCTGGAAACACGTAGTTTTCCACATCCACGGTGGTACGTGGCACTCCTTGAAATATGTGATGTGCCAAAACGTCGATAACGACGTGTACGAATTGTCGTTGGATGACTATCCAAGAGCCCGCTATTGTTGGGGCTACGCCGTGTAGCCACCATAACAGATATAGAGTGATATCTTGTAATTGGGACTTTGTATATCCCCGTATCGCCAGTTTGTGCGCGACTTGCCTCACAGTAGGAGGGGAGGCATGACTATAGTCTGGCAGTGGACCAGGCTGGAAGTTGGGATGGGGCAGTAGTCCCATTGATTGAAGTATCCCATCGTATCGAGTGGGATTCAGCGCTAGTTCACACAATATTAGGTGTACTATGAGGTTGGACTCGTTGTCCGACAGTACATTATCGCCCTCGTTATTGGGTAACAGGCGGTATACGGCCACCATTCCGCGAATACTACGGGTATTGGTGACCGGTGTATCTTGGTTGGATTCAACCAGCATACCGTTCAGGCGTTCCGAGGCGGGACTACCGAGTATGGACTCCGCCCATTTCACGATGGGATCGTTTTCACGACACCCATGCCATACTCGACTTGCGAGTACAGTGGAAGATCGCGCTACACGCGTTCCCCTAGCCACCGTTGGAACTGCCGAGTTATTCCCGGTATCTATAGTCGCATTGTTAGGAGCGACGTTGGATGGTCCTGCCTCATTTGGCATAATATCACCCATGGTGAATCCTTTGGCCTCCTTCTGTGAGGCCCTAGGTTCGAACAAATGGGGCAGCGGGCGTCCCTGCCGGTTCATTTCGGTGGCAAACCACCTAGGTACCGCGATGAATTTGTCTATCTGTTATGATCATGCACGGGTCGTAGGGATAAGTTGGATCGCGGACTATATGTCCGCGGGGTAAAAGACCGAACACCAAGATAAATCCCGGTGAGGGTTAGGTGGACCTACGGAGAGGTAGTCGGACGTTGACGCTACTATTAATAGCGTCCCCGACACGCCGCTGTCCGAAAGCGAGGTTGAGGGTAATTCCGATCGCGGGAGAAACTCACGCGATCGTACTTAGGATGAGGTTGAGATTTAACTCTATTTGAAATACACTGTATGAGTGCGCTATCAAAGTCGATATTTAAACTAAGGACCAACTATTCTACTCTCGTAGCTTTATACTGTAATCGCTACCTAAGGGTCGCTAAGCGATAGTATCCTAGAATAGTATGGTCGAACATGTGGAAGATAAAAGGGGAAAGTATAAAGGAAATGATATAAAAGGATATATAAGAAGTCGGCTAAGTGTGAGGGATATAAACGCGAAGTGTAGAAGGATCGCGGAGGTAAGCTCCGCGACGGAAGAAAATGATGAAGTCGAAATACCGAAAACAATCGTCGGGACCGCGGGAGTTTGACTTGGCATGGTCGTAACAGTGCCCCCCCATTAGGATCGAGCCCTCGAGATCTTGAGTAGTGATATGACTAAAAATAGGTGTGAATGATTAGAAGTAACGGGCATCAACGTTAAAAAATGTGATGTGAAAAGTGCCAGGCACGCGAAGATAGGTGATAGAAGCTTGGTGAAAATTGTAAGTTGAGCCGGCCCTTAAGTCGCGATGGATATAAAAGTAAGGCCGTTTCGAAAATTTTGATAAGTCCCCTTCTCACTACGATCATGTCCACCCCTCCCAACGCCAATGAAACGCTCCAACAACGACGCGAACGACTATTGCGAGCTCAAGCTGCAAGACAACGAGCGCTCGAGGAAGAGGTTGCAAGGCAGGAGGCCGAGTTCGCGGCGGAAATGGAGAGAGTAGAAGAGGAGGAAAAGAAATTGGAAGAACAGAGGATCGCGGAAGAGCAAAGAAGGAAAGAAGAGGAGCGGATCGCCGAGGAGAGACGATTAGCAGAAGAACGAAGGATGGAGGAAGAAGAACGTCGGAAAGAAGAGGAGAAAGTAGCTGAAGAAAAGAGGATAGCTGAGGAAGAAAGGAAACGGCAAGTGCAACAGAGATACAAAGAACGGCGATTATCGGAAGCAAGGAAAAAGGAGGAAGAAGCTCGGAACGCAGAAAACGCCGCTGCCGATGCCGAAGAAGAACAAGCGCAAACCATCGCGTTTGCAAGGCTGGTAGAGGAGAACAAGAAAGAGAAAGAAAGGGCCGCAGAGGATTTAAAGAAGCGACGAGAAACGATCCCGGCGCCACGTCGTGTCAATGTTGAAATTCCGGTCCCGACACCCAGCCCGCGGCGAAAGACTTTCAAGTCTCAAGCCATAATTTCGGATGAATCGGATAATGAGGTGGTAGAGCAGCCGCGGGAGGTGGTTCCAAGAGGAACAAAACGAAAGAGAACGATCAAAATGATCGCGAAGGTGAGTAATATGTTCTTCGATGTTTTTCCTCTTGAAATCCTATTTGATTAGAGTGGTCCGGACGTGGAATCCGACGATAATGAAGCTCCCCATCCCCCTGATATCTCCGAACCGCGCTCCGCGTGTTCCCGCTGTGTAATCATTGGTCGACCCTCCGACTGTCGTCCGCAATCGACGCGACGGCCCACACAGGCATGTGAGGTCTGTCACCTGCAAAAACAACGATGTAGCTGGTCCGGTGACAATGCCGCCCGTCGATCGCGGGGTAAACGGGTCAAGTTGAATGAGGAGGTTTATGAGGGACCCGCCGCGAGAGCAGGAGAACGGAGATTCGAAGGACCGGGGATCGCGGAGCAATTGGCCGCGATTGTCGGTCAAAACAAGGACTTGATCGCTATCGCCAGACGCTCATTGGACGTTCAAGAAAGAATTATGTACCTATTGGCAAGAAGGGAAAAAAGGGAGTTAAAGGTACTTGGAGAAAATGTAGGGAGAAGTGAAGATGAAGATGAGGATGAAGATGAAGATGGAGAAGGTGAGGAGGATGAAGAGGAAAAGGAGAAGAACGACGAAAAGAGGAAAAGCGAGATTCGTGAAGGAAAAAAGCGCACGGAGTAAACTCCGCGACAGACTACTTTAAATACTCTACTCGATTACTCTATCTTTTTGTAGTTTTGTTTTTTTTTTTTTTTTTCGTTGTTGTTTTGGTTGTTGTGAATATCGATGTGTTTTGGTTTTTTGTTTGTTGTTGAGTTTCATAAGTAAGGAAAATGACGGGAATGAGGATCGCGGGGAGTTTCGGAAAAGCGGAGGAATTTAGTATATAAGTCATGGATCGTCGCGACGATAATCGCCGCGGGGAAGAATGAATGTTGAGGAAATCATGATTAATAAGTAAATGAGGTGAGAGATGTGATAGAAATGAGGAGGAATCGATGTATACGTAAGGGAAATAAGTAGGGATCATAATGGACCAGGTTTGTGAGGGTAACGAAGGTGGAAAGCCGGGACAAGTTCGTCCGCGTGAATTTCGTTCGCGGCGACCCAGGAGAATTCTTCGTCCGTACCTTCGTATCCTGCCCAACGAATGTAATATCGTAGTGGGCATTTCTTGTATCGTCGATCCAATTTCGAGTCCAATACTTCCGCGATGTTATATTCTTCCTCGCCGTCAACCTCAACAGGAGGCGGCGGAGGTTGAATACGATCGGGAATGGTGTTTGGTGTGTATGGCTCTAGTTGGGATACATGGAAGACGGGGTGGATACGATTAAGGTAGGACGGAAGTTGGAGTTTGTAGGAAAGAGTACCGACTTGCTCGAGTATGGTGAAAGGTCCGAGGTACTTTTCGGCGAATTTGTCGGTGGGTCGCGTTGTCCGGATGTGCTTTGCCAGCACATAAACCTGTGAATTAATAGGGAATTCGGGGTGAGTAATTCGTTTTCTGTCCGCTTGCTCTTTGTATCGAGCTTGCGCGTTAGTAATTTCGTCTCGGAGGAAAGAATGAAGCTCATCAAGATTTACCGCGAAGTCCATTGCTCGGTCGGAGCGAATGTCAATTTCGGGTCTTACCGTGATGTTTGGGTGATAGCCTTTGTTCGCGAAGAACGGAGTTAAACCAGTCGATGCATTAGGAGCGTTGTTGTACGCGAACTCCGCGATCGGTAGGAGTTTCGCCCAATCATCCTGTTGGTATGCACAGTAAATCCGGATGTACTGTTCCAGAGTTTGGTTGACTCGTTCGGTTTGTCCATCGGCTTCTGGGTGATATCCTGAGGTGAAGTGAAGTTTCATAGAAAGAGCTTCGCCGAGAGCGCGGAAAAAAGCAGACACGAACTCCGAGCCGCGATCAGAAGTGACGTGGTTCGGAACTCCGTGCTTGGAGAAAACGTGATGGACGAATAACTCCGCTAGTCCTTCGGAGGTGATTTTGTCGTTCGTCGGGATGAAAATACCTTGTTTAGAGGCACGATCGACGACGACGAGAATTGCTGTATGTCCGTCGGAAGAGGGAAGTTGTTCGATGAAGTCCATCGATATTGAATCCCATGGTCGGGCGGGAACCGGAAGAGGTTTGAGGAGACCGTAAGGTCGGTGTCGACGGGGTTTGTTTCGTCCGCAAACTGTACAAGAGCTGACATAGTCGCGAACGAATTCCCGAATCTTCGGCCAGGTGTAAAGGCGTCGGATTGATTCGAGGGTCCGGTTCTGTCCAAAATGACCTGAAAGGGGGTGATCGTGAAAGTATTGTAAAATTTTAAGGCGAAGGTTAGAATGGTTAGGAACATAGATGCGATTGTCAAGTTTTAGCAGTCCATCATCACCTACTGTCCAACGAGTATTTGAATCGTCTTTTGCTAGGGCTAAGCCCGCGATCGCTTCCGGATCCTGTTCTATAGAATCGCGGATGGTGGAATGGAGTGATTGTAAGTCCATTACGATCGCAGCGCGAAGCGCGGGGCCTTCTAGAAAAGTTGCTCGAAGTGAGGTAGTTAGTTGTTCATTGGTAAAGATAGGTCTGAAATTCTGCGGGTTAACTTGCGTGTAACCGGTATCCCCCTCTTTAGGATAGACGTCCCAGCGTCTAGTGAGGGCATCGGGTTTTGCACCCAACTTACCCGGACGGAAACGGATCACCATATTGAACTGGTGGAGAAATTCTGACCAGCGGACTTGCCGCCGCGTGAGGATTTTGGTGGTCGAGAAGTATTCGAGATTCTTGTGGTCAGTAACCACATCAATCGCGTCGCCTGATCCCTCGAGGTAGTGACGCCAAGCTTTGAAAGCCTCGAAAATAGCGAGGAGCTCTTTGTCATGAGTGTCGTAGTTAAGCTCTGTAGCTTGGAAGGTTCGGGATAGAAAAGCGATTGGATGAATCTCTCCGTCCGGTAGGAGGATCGAGAGGATCGCGGCTAGCGCGTAGTCCGACGCGTCGGTTTCGACGATAAGGGGTAGGTTTGGTTGCCAGTGTGCGAGGATGGGAGCATGAACGAAGCTGTCCTTGAGTTTGTCGAAAGCTTCTTGGCACTCTGTGGACCATAACCATGATACGTCCTTTCGCGTGAGCCGCGTCATCGGAAGTACGATTTCGCTATAATTATAAATAAAACGTCGATAAAAGTTAGCAAAACCTAAGAAGGATTGAACGTCTTTGACTTTTCGGGGTACCGGCCAGTCAACGATAGCTTGTACTTTGTCTTTTGACATCGTTAAGCCCTCCGGAGAAAGAATATAACCAAGATACTCGACCGTGTCTACACCCCATTCGCATTTGGCGAGGTTCGCGAACAAGCGATGTTTCCGGAGTCGACGGAGAACCTCGCGGACATGTTCGCGATGCGATTTCTCGTCGTCCGAGTAAATGAGTATATCGTCGATATAGACGATAACATTAACATCTAAAAGGTCAGCGAAAATATGATTGACGAAACGCTGAAAGGCCGCGGGAGCGTTAGTAAGACCAAATGGCATAACCTTCCATTCGTAGGAACCCCAACGGGTCCTGAAGGTGGTTTTCCATTCGTCGCCTTCCGCGATTCGAACTAGATGATATGCGTGAGTGAGATCGAGTTTGGTATAAAACTTAGCTTTCTTTGGAGCGTCCAAGAGATCAGAAATAAGGGGTAAAGGGTAGCGGTCTTTCTTGGTGATCTTGTTAAGACCGCGGAAGTCTACACAGAGACGGAGTTTACCATCCTTCTTCGGAACAAAAAGTACCGGAGCCCCGTGAGGAGAGGTGGATGGTTGGATAGCACCTGTTTCGAGGTGCTTGTCGATAAACTCGCGAAGGGCTTCAAGTTCCTTTGCAGAAAGGGGGTAAAGGCGACCGATCGGGGGTTCGGCACCAGGCTCCAAATCAATCTTGAGGTCGTAAGGGCGGTGCTCTGGCAGCACTTCGGAATCCACTTCGTCGAATACGTCGGCAAATTCCGCGTACTCCGGCGGTAAGCTGGAAGTATCGGTATTCGTCTCCGCGGAGTCGGGTGAGGTTGAAGCAGCTCGCGCTGAAACTTCAGAATGAATCGCTCGTAGTAAAATAGGTTCGCATTTAGCGGCCTTACATGCGCGATTGAAAAGGACCGCGTTTACTAGAGCGATGTCGACTTCGGGATTTTCGAGCTTGGAAGTGGCCAATTGAGCGACCGAGGGATAGGTGTAGATGGGTTCAAAGAGGAATTTGTCCGATAATGGATGAGGTGAGGGGCGAGAGCGCGATCGAGAGGAAGGGCGCGAAGTCTTCTTCGATCGATTGGGGTGAGGCTGATCCGGCGCAGGATCAGTTAACTCCGGAGATATCTCTCGCGGAGTTGAGGACGTCGGGGTGAGGGACTCAACTTGCTTAGTGGAATGGAAAGTGATGTTTCGAGATACCCAGTCAATCAACGGATTGTAGCGGGTTAAGAAACTGTAACCTAATACAGCTTTGCAAGAGGAGTCGAGTGAGGTGACATAAAATGTCAGTAGTAGCAGCTCGCCAGAGGGAAATCGAACGTTGAGAGTGGTAGTCTCGACGATCGGCTTAGGGGACAATGAACCATCGAAAAGTCGGAGATTGATTGGAGGAATGGGTGAAGTGGGTAAACTATTTGCTTTTACAAAAAGCGAGTCAATAAAACAGTCAGTAGAACCAGAATCAAGTAAAGAGGTAAAAGATAGCGTCGCGGCGGAGGAATCGGAAGAAACGCCGCGAGCCGGTAAATCTAAAGTTAGCGATAATAAGAAAGATTGTTCATTATATGAAAGAGTGGACGCGTTGAGTTTTACTTCCCGCGTGGTACGATCTGAATCAACGCAACTCCCGTGTCGTACCGGGGTACAGGAGCTGCTGATCAGTTTTCCGAGTCCACGGAAGTCGTCTCTACGCTCTCCTGCGTCTCTGCAGCTCGGCCTCGAGTCTCACGAGCCTTCTTCCGCTCGCAATCTTCAAATCTATGCTTCCCGCCACAGAAACCACAAAGTCCTAGTTTCTTCCGACGCTCCGCCTCGCTCGGGAGGAGTTTGCCGTCCGATCCTAGGTTAGCAGCAATCGACGATCGCGTCGATGCTGAACTCGTCGAGGACGAGTGATTGCCTCCGCTAGGCTTACCTTGTTTTCCCGATCCTTTAGTCGAGAAGGCCGCGGAGGAGGGTGATGGAGAAGAACTTGGCGAGTTCTTCGAGGATGTAGTCGGCGCCTTCGAGAATGAAGTCGCGACCGTCGAACGGGCGTTTTCGCGTTTCCGTTCTTCTTCCCGTCTCCAGTATCGGTTGTCCACGCGAAGGACTTCTTTCCGATAGTCCGCGAGATTAGCGGGCTCTGGAAGACGGGCCATTTCGTCTTTTATACGGCTTGCCAAGCCGTGTTGATAGGCCCACTTAAGGGCTTGAGAGTCCCAGTTTGTAGACGCCGCGAGGGTATTGAAACGGATGTTGTAAGTCCGTACGTTGTCGGATTCCTTCATCCTTAACGTCCCGAGTTTGTCCTCGGCCTCTCCCTGAGCATCGTACATACCGAAATTGTCCTGTAATTCCTTCACCAGCGACGCGAAGGAGGACGTCCAGGCGGGCATCTCCGCGAGATCCGGATCCAGAATATCTGGTTCGAACCACTCCTTTGCGGCGCCACCTAAGTAAGATAACGTATAGTTGATCTTCCTTTGATCAGTAAAATACGTTGGGCGGTCAATAAAGACCAAAGATAAAGAAACGAGGAAACCTTTCAGTTTCCGCGGGTTAGAACCGTCGAAAACCTCCGGGTCCTTAACTTTTGACCTTGCGGTCTCTGTCGGTCCACGATTTTGATTCGCGGACAGTTCGACAATAGCACCTCCGAGATGGTCGAGGGTGCCTCTAAAGGTGGTAAACAGCTCCATGATGCGCTGTTCCGCAATGTCGGTGCGGTTGCTACCTGGTCCTCCTGGAGGACTCCTAGAACGGCTAGGACCGCGAGAGCTAGGGGGTGATCCCGGTCCACCAGGACCTCCTGGTCCTCCGGGTGGTCCTTCGGGATCAGATCCCTCAGGGTCCGGGTCTTCCGGGTGGTCTGGTAAGTCAGGACTTACCTCCTCGATTGGCTCCGCGATCTCAGGTTCCTCCGGAACCTCAGCGGGGACAAGGGATGACGACCGATCCCGTGAAGGACCGGCTTGAGTTGATAATTGCTGACGCATTCTGTCAGCGAGGGTTAGTGTTGTCGGAGATAGGGGGATGGCCGTCTCCAACGTTGGTATCGCCGTGCGATTGCTACGCGGCGTTTGTACCCTGATGGGAACTCCATCAGCGGTGTAAAGAATTTGATACTCAAATTCTGATTGGTCGGGTGAACCAAGGGCGTGAAGATTTGATACCCGTACCGTTGCAGGTTGGCTCGGGGCTGGACCGAAAGCGTTGGTTCGCCTACGGGGAAGTCCCGTTCCAGAGATCGACTCGGCGAACGGCGCGAAAGCCGTCGCATTGGTAGCGAAAGGATTTGCCACTACTGGCTCCTCCTGAACGTTGTCCGAGTCCGCGGTATTGGTACGAGCACGTCTGCTCCTGGTATTGACCATTTTGGGTAGAGAAGATTAATGGAGGAAAAGGAAGTGAAGAGTGATGGAATACGATGTGCCGGGTTTCAGTTTAAATATACTGTTATGATCATGCACGGGTCGTAGGGATAAGTTGGATCGCGGACTATATGTCCGCGGGGTAAAAGACCGAACACCAAGATAAATCCCGGTGAGGGTTAGGTGGACCTACGGAGAGGTAGTCGGACGTTGACGCTACTATTAATAGCGTCCCCGACACGCCGCTGTCCGAAAGCGAGGTTGAGGGTAATTCCGATCGCGGGAGAAACTCACGTGATCGTACTTAGGATGAGGTTGAGATTTAACTCTATTTGAAATACACTGTATGAGTGCGCTATCAAAGTCGATATTTAAACTAAGGACCAACTATTCTACTCTCGTAGCTTTATACTGTAATCGCTACCTAAGGGTCGCTAAGCGATAGTATCCTAGAATAGTATGGTCGAACATGTGGAAGATAAAAGGGGAAAGTATAAAGGAAATGATATAAAAGGATATATAAGAAGTCGGCTAAGTGTGAGGGATATAAACGCGAAGTGTAGAAGGATCGCGGAGGTAAGCTCCGCGACGGAAGAAAATGATGAAGTCGAAATACCGAAAACAATCGTCGGGACCGCGGGAGTTTGACTTGGCATGGTCGTAACACTATCACCGTGTCCTGCATCGCTGTGCGAGCAGCGCGAGGCACTTGACGAGCCTGCTTGTGCATGGCAATCATACCGTGCACTGTCTTCCACATGGGGCGCAAAGGCCTAGTATTGTCAGACTCGTTAAGAGCCTTGATTATTGTCTCTACTTCTTCAGCAGAGACCGGGGCTTGGAAGGGCAACCTAGTGGCCGTTCCACGGAGGGCATCGTACTCTTTGTTCTTACTGCCCTTAGTTCGTTTAGGGGGGGGAGAGCGACCCTCCTCCCGAGCGCGTTGAGCGGATAACGCGTCCATTCTATGCCTACTCTCCCGATTGATCTTATTCTGCATTTCTCGTTGCTTTCCCTTCAATCGGTTGGGATGTGCTTCTGGTTCAGAATCATCATCCTCCATATCAGTGAGGTAGTGCTCCATCTGATATGCTTTGTAGGAGTACGTAGGCTCCTCTGAATTATCGTGCAAGTCATCGTAAGACACCAATGCACGTGGGTCGGAGGGTTGTCCAGTAGCCTCCCGCTTCCTCTTTTCTCCCATGCTGGGAGCAATACGTGTCGTGGAAGACACTAGTGGCTCAGCGGGGGCTTCCTCGAAGCGCCCTCGAGCCGGTTCTGTTCTCACAGATCTTTTCTCTTCGACGTTACGTGGAGTGTTGATTTCTCCTTCCGTAGAATTCAGTCGTTGAGATAACGGGACGGAAGACCCACTTGCCACTCTCTGTTTGACAGAGGCAATTCGACTTTGTAGGGGTACCATCGGTACCTCCCTACCTTTACCCTTGTCCAGTGATTTGGGTTGGGGTGCTTCAGCTCGTGCTTCAGCATTGTACCGATCTCCATGATCACGGAGATCGTAATACTGGTCTTTCCAGTATAGGCGTCGTTCGTTTGCCTCCTGACAATCACGAATGATTTCGTCAAGTTGTGCCGCGTCTGATTCGTGGCGGGTGCGAAGTTCGTTACGCTCGAGCTCGAGCGCAGTGATCCTATCGTTTAATGTCTGCCTCTCGGTCTCGTGAGACCTTAAGGTTGACGCTATCTGCTCCTGTAAGGAGTTTACTACCAACTCATGGCCCTGAGTATTGGTAGAGGAAGTCGTTGCTCCCTTAATGAGGTCATCTCGTTCTGAAATGACCTCGTTGAAGTCGCTCGCCGTGATTAGGTGAGCGACATACCCCATGCACATGGAGCAGTTGTTGGAGTGGGTGATCAAGTTCCCGACGGTAATCCTCAACGGGGTAGTTGGGACTGACGATGACATTCCTGGTGCTGTCATCATAGGCGTAGGGTACCCAAAATTAGCAAACGGAGTCGCCGTTTGCATTTGTTGCTGAAATGGGTAGCTTGTACCCGGAGCCACGTAGTTGCTCGGCCCATGGAATGGTGGGCCAAAATTCGGTGCCAGCCCGAATTGGGAGTTATTGTTGGGGAAGAATCCTGCCTGAGTTCCTCCCCCAGTTGGTCCCGCAAAACCAGGACCAGCTATCACTGGGAACCCCGGGGCTCCAGTGCTTGGTGTTGCTCCCATTGGAGCGTTTTGGTTGTTGGCTGTGGACGGATGGGATCCATCCCCAAACGGTCCTGGAAATCCAGGACCAGATACGTTATTAAAAGCTGGCGTCCCAGCTGTAGGATTGGCTCCAATCAGAGCGTTTTGGGGGTTCGATGAATCGGTGAATTCGCCGAACTGTATATGACGCGATCCCAAAAGATCGTTAGCGTTAACGTTATCGTTCTGTGACATGTAGCTGAACTTGGTTGAAACAGAAGAAAAAACTTAGTTCCAAAAACGCGTTGACTATCCCTGTTCCCACGAAGTTTTTTTGTAACTCCGGCCGGGCCGACAACGCGATCACGGGATAGACCAGTGGTCATACCAAATTACTTATGCGGTAGTAATTTCCAGTTGGTAACGTCCTTCAGCGCCAAATACCTGTCGAGCGCCTGTAGTGTCTTACAGGTGCTATAGGGTTCGACGGTAATGTCGCCCAAATTCCACAATACGTGGAAGAATAGTTTCTGACCCTGCCACTGGTGGCCAACAATGTCATCCACCAGCCACTCGACCTCGACTGGTTCTCCAAAGTCGTAGGGCTCCGCCTTGGCGCGATCAGGGAACATGACATCGTCGTTGGCGATGTGGGGGCGCAGTAATGACACATGGAATCGATTATGGATTCCCCGTTTGCTGAGCTCGGTGGGTAGCCCCAATCGGTATACCGATTTGCCCTCAATCACGTCCGTGACTGGGTAAGGCCCAACGAACTTGGGCATCAGTTTTCTCGCTCTACCTTTGGGTAGATTGAGATTAGACGTTGACAGATATACCAGATCGTTGACTTCGATAACTGGTTCATTACGTCGACGTTGATTCGACCAATGGGTCTGAAAAACTCGAGAGCCGATTATACTGTCATGCGCCTCAGCTAAGTGTTGTAGTGCTTGTTCCGCAAAATGTCGAACACCAGGGGCTACCGATATTTCAGCCGGTAGTTCACGAATCATGGACGGCATATACCCTCCATCTAACTCGAACGGAGCGAATCCAGACGATTCGTTGATGCTTGCATTGAGTGCAAACTCAGTCATGGGGATCCGCTGTAGCCAATCCCTCTGATCTGGCTTCACCCAGGATCGTAGAATCTGGGTTACGGAACGGTTAGCCCGTTCTGTCACGCCATCGGTTTGCGGGTGGTAAGCGGTAGACATCAATAGTTTTGCTCCCAGTAAACGATGTACTTCCCGCCACCATCGCGAGATGAACTTTGAATCTCTGTCGGAGACTATGGACTTAGGTAGTCCATGTAAACGAACCACTTCCTTGAGGAATAGTTCGGCCAGCGTTACTGCTGTGGTTGTTGTGTTGATAGCTATGAGATGAGTTCTCAATGTCAATCGACATATCACTACCCAAAGGTAGTTATACCCACTGACTTCCGGGAATGGTCCCACGAAGTCCATTCCAATGGATTCCCAAGGTCGTGTGGGTACAGGTAAACTGTGAAGTTTACCGGCTGGTCGCAAATTTGACCTTTTGGATACTTGACATGTGGTACACGATTTACAAAATGATTCCGTGTCCGCAAGTATGCGGGGCCACCAATACCATCTTCTGACATAGTCAGAAGTACGCTGTTCCCCAAAGTGGCCTACAACTTCGTGAGCCTGTTCGAGTATTAATCCTCGAATCGTCTTTCCCGACGCTCCTTTCCCGGCGGGAATGCATACCACCTCCTCCCCAATCCTATTGGACGCGTATACTATTCCGTCAATCACTTTGAATCCCGTGTGATCGTCGGGGTGGTCTATGATCTTCTGGAGCATCGCGTCACTTTTGGACAATACTCGAATATCCGATTCGAATTGCGATTGTACCAGTTGACTAGGTCTAGGTGCTTCACCTCTCAGTCGAGATTCGAGTACCATTGGGTTGGGCTCCCCTTCGCCAACCCTGGGGTCCTCACGGGAAATTTCAGCATTGTTGTTGAGTTGCAGTGCCTCAACATCCCGAGATTCCTCAGTTTGTCGTAATGCAGCCAACCGGTTGCTTTTGATTTCGTCCACTCTCTGGGTCGGGAGATCATCCATTTCCCTATCCAGTTGTACGTCTGCATTGACGTACTCGTGGTCCTGGTGAATCTCGCCGGGGAGATCTGATTCATAGTATCGCGACAGTGCGTCTGCGATTTTATTGGTAGAACCTTTGATATATCGTATATCAAAATCATAACGCGATAAGTACTCCATCCATCGCGTCTGTCTGCTACTCAAGTGGCGTTGCGTCTTGAAGAAAGTCAACGCCTCGTGGTCGGTCACTATGTGGATGCGATATCCCAGTAGTTTGTCCGACCATTTTAGCAGTGCTTCTAGTATAGCTAAGGTTTCTTGCTCGAATACTCTGTAGTTCATCTGCGCGGCAGTGAACTTCTTGGACATAAATCCTGCTGGCCGACATTCCTGCCAGGTAGGTCCTTGTCCATAGTAGGCACCTATACCGCATATTGAAGCGTCACAAATGACCCAAATAGGTACCCCAGTACGAGGGTCTATTGGCTTCAAGACGGGTATTTTGTCCGATGTAGCCATTCGTTTTATGTGCTGAAAACACGTTTCATGAAACGGTAGCCATATGAACGGAACATTGTTCCTGCACATCAACGATAAAGGGCTGGTGTATATAGCGACCATTGGCATGAAACTGGCCAGGTATTGCACTAGGCCCAAGAACTTCTGGACATCATTGAAGTTCCGTGGCGTTCTCCATTCTCGGATTTTCGCCATTTTGTCCATATCTGCATGAACTCCACGGTCATCAATTTGATGTCCTAGACAGTCCAGTAATGCAGCATACAATTCGCACTTGTCTGCTTTTAAGTAGAACTTCTGCTGGCGCAGTCGTTCGAACACTTGGCCTAAGTGTTTCTCGTGATCCTCGATGGTATCACTAAATATGAATATGTCGTCTAAGTAGACGTGTACGCACCGACCTATTAGGTCTTGGAAGGTGCGGGTCATGATGCGTTGAAAAGTGGCGGGAGCATTACAATCCCCCTGCATCATTACTTGGCTTACATACGTGCCAAAGATAGTTGCAAACGCGGTCTTAGGTATGTCTGATACCTCATTGCGTATTTGTTCATACGCATCCGACATATCGATTTTTGATCGGTATTTGTGTCGAGCCACGTCTGTTCGAATGTGGTCTTGGTCGGGGAATGGGGTGACATCCTTGACCGTGTTATCATTCCTCTGTCGATAGTCGACAATGGTACGAAGTTTACCATTCTTTTTGGGAATACACAGCATAGGTGCTGCTTGTGGGGTGGTGGCATGTATCCACCACTGAGCTCGAGTATATCTCTCGAGTTTCTCGGATAAGTCTATCTTCAGACTATCTGGGCATCTAGGCATGTAATAGCTATACCTCTTATTTTCATCTATAATTGGTATTCTATGATTGATTTCCCTAAGGGGAGGCAATGTCTCGGGCACTCCCTGTAGCATATCTTTATTACGCTCGATCCATCCCGCTCGAAGTTGGGGGATGTTCTCCTCCGTGTATTTTGGAGGGTTATCAGTCAGGGTTTTCATAACCTCCTGATTGGATTCTAATTCGATATCCTCGAATGGAATATAAGTCAATTCGGCTTCTCTAGCCCTAAATCGTCGTTGTCGTCTGGATAGTCTTCCAGAATGACTTTTCCGTCGTAGTCCTTTACGATTTGTTGAGGTCGATATTTGACCTCGGTTGCGGTGACTATGTATGATACATAATCTATCCGTTGTATTCAATTTCTGAATTTTTTCCTCCGTTACTTCATATTCCTCTTCTGAAGAAGAAGTAACATCGTCTTGTGTCGTAAGTACATCTGGGGTATTTGGTACACCCTCCCCCACTTGATACGACCCAAGGGAAGTATCAAAACGTCGGGAGAATTCCTGGACATACTCCACACAGTCATCTAGGAATTCGGGACGGATATCGACCCCATCGTCTGGCTCAACCAGTCGGATTACCACAGGAGAGTCGTGTGGTAGTGCCCGTTTGATACGCGCTAATTCCTCTCTTATATCAGAGGGGTCTATTATGTCCTCGATCATATTAGAATCCGGGGAGTGTTCCACTCGTTCGGCCCTCTCCTTTTGGTCTCTGAGGGCTCGGAGTCACATAGGCGGCTCTCCTGGTGATGTGTTGTCTTTCCTCTTCACCATTTCATTGCGTTCAGAGTGCCTCATAGCCACTCTTCGCTGAAATTCAGCTGCGTCTTCAGCAGATGTCATGGCACTGATTTTGTGCCCATCGACATTAATTATGTCGTTCTTGAAGTCAAGAACAACCTTGTGCTTCCTCATCCAGTACGTTCCTATTACAGCGTCGTACCTATCAAGGTTCACAATGTCCCAGTATGTGGGATAATTGGTAGCGCCAATTGTTACTTCAGCGTACGTGCCATAGTTGAACTTAGCACGACTACCCACGGTCCCTAATTGAAGACTGTGTTGGTGTTTCAATTCATACACCTTATGTTTAGCCACTTGGGTGAACATCGGAGTGAGAGCCTCCAGAGAACTCCCCGAGTCAAACATCACCAACGCCGTGTTACCTCCTATATTCAATAGGCAGGACATCATTCGACGTTCGTCAGGACCACCCCTGATTGGATGGTCAATTTTTGTTGACGATCGTCGTAGGTTGATGTCAGTCGTCGCAGCTGGGCGTACTTGGTGACTACTGATTGCCTGTAGTCGACCTGTAGTGTTGTCATCGTAGACTACCACTGGAGTAACTTCACCGTCCTCCACAATATCCAAGTCTTCTTGGATCACTTTGTGTCTGTCTATGGACACAACTCGGGCACCATCGTACCTAATACCTAATTGTTGGCAATGTGTTCGATCCATAGGATCGTACATGCCAGACATACGCTGGCTGAATTCCATCTGGGTATCATCGTCCTCCGGTTGATACATGGCTCCCAGATAGTCTTCGTACTGTTCTAGTACATACTCCCCGTCTGAATCAGGGACCAGCTCAGTACTGTTATCAATTGGCGTACTATCAGCCGCAACTTCGCAAACCTGAGTATCCTCAGATTCGTTATGCTCAATAGCATCCTCATCAGATGCTTCCAACCCTATAGCGAATAAACGTTCTTTACCGTAACGTTCGCATGTAGGGTCATTGTGGAAGTGACCCACTTGTCCACATCCCCAACATAATTTGGGGGTATTTTTGCGTTCTTTAATTCGAACGTTATCGCCCTTAGTCCCCACCTTAGGGGCCTCGTTGGGCGTTGACATGGCCGCATGCCGTGACGGGTATCCTCCTTGGACCCCCTTAGGTTTCGCCCACATCATCGTCGGACGATTGGTCTGTGGTGATACCTTAATCAGTCGAAACCTTTGAAGGTTCGACTTGGTCAAGTCTACCGGTTTATCAATCGTATTAGTCCGGTTGGTGGCATTCTGGCCATGTAACAATTTAGTGTTTGCTGCCATGGTATCAGACTCCTCCTTTCGTCGAATGCAATTGACTATTGCTTTCACGGATGCTACCTCAGGTATAACATGCTCCTCCCTGAGGTAATTGATGAGAGGTAGTGGTAACCCTTCAATTAATCGAATACGGAATGCATCCCGACTAGGCGAATGCAATAATCGTAACGCGAAACGGTTGAGTTTCGCGAAATACTCTCGTACTCCCTGTTTGGCATCGTATTTTGTATTCCGCCAACATGTTTCAGCGTAAGAGTAAACTTCACTTTGTGTGAATCGTTTGAAGAGTCCTATCAACACTTCTTCAGTGCGCCAATAATTGCGTGCACGGTGAGGGCCAGTGACGTGGTCGTGATACCACTGTTTGGCGTTACCCTCTAACATGCCCTCGAGGCATAGTACTTGCGTATTGTTTCCTTTAGGTCCAGTGACTCGGTTCACTACCATCCAATTGAGAACGGAATTGACCCAGGTTTCGAACGTGTCGATATTCCCTTCTCCAGACCAGGTCTCTGGTTGTTTTATCTTCACATTCTTTATACCTTCCAGTGCAGGAAGAACGACGTCGAGTTGTCGTCGTATCCCAGTAATGAGGTGGGATTGTAGGCGACGATTATATTCATCGTGGCCTTTATTGGCTAGTGCGTCTAATAGAGCACGGGCCTGTTGCGCTTTATGTTTGCGCTTTTTATCCTTGCGTTTACGAGAAGAGGATGAATAATTAATTCCCCTGTCTTCCGTGTATTGGTTGTCGGAGTCGCTAGATTCTGATTCTAGCCACGGTGTACGACTCCTCCGTCCTTCGTTAGGGGGACGATATCCATCGAATGAATCATTCGATGAATCACTGCTACTACTATCACTAGGATAGTGATCCCCCGTAGCTACTATTGTTCCTTGGGTTGTACGGGGAATGGGAACGTTACTGTTTCCATATTCCTGTTGTGTGGAATGTGGTCGTATCTCTTCCAGATCCTGTTGTGTGGAATGTGGTCGTATCTCTTCCAGACCTACCGGTGTCCCTCGATGATGGGGATTCCCCTCGGAATCAAACTCAATTCCTTGTTCGTGCCATACGCTCGAACGTTGTCCATCTCTCATGGAGTGGGCTCTCATCATTTGGCCGACTACTCTGTCGGCCCATTCCAATTTATCCCCGATGTTGCGGGTACTACCTGGGATATTGACGAATCTGGGATCATTCAACATTTCGTCAAACGTCTTCCCATTTGGGTAGACATGTCGAGTGCTTGGTTTGGCACTTGTGTTAATGTTAAACCCTTCATTATCGACGGTGGGTACTCCTGGGTCGTTCTCTTCGGTGACCTCCACATCATTTTCAACGGTCTCCTCTATGGTGATCTCCTTTCGTTCACCATGATTATTAGAGGTGTTTTGCACCTCTACTGGCTCATCTGAGTTAGGGTTGTCTTCGACCCATTCTCGAATAGCCTGAAATCTCTTATTGAGATAGTCGATCTGTTGAGATCGTACTTCTTTAAGAGAACGGTCCAGGATCTCTTGAGCCTCATGTTCTTGGGACTCAATCAAGCGAATCAACGCTTGTGTACGCCTATCAGGCGTTTGGATCGTTTTTTTAATGGTCAATTGTAGGGGAAGTGAAATCCCTCCTTCGCGAGGAGAGTTACCTTCTTCATCGTGATTGTTGCGCACAACGGTTGGTCCAGTACCCAATACTGTAGCTTTTTCCAGCTTACGGGCGGCATAATTAGCCAACGGGGAACTACGAACAGTAATTCCATTCGAACTCAGAGAGGACTCATTCTCTACAAATGGGTTCTCTCGAATTTGACCTGGTTCCGTAGGGGAACGAGGTCTTAATGGTGGTTGGGTTACAACCACTTTTTCGTAGTCCGCTGGTCTGCTGACTTCGTTATCCCGGGTGGATTGTTCCGATATGCTCATCGTGCTCGGTGATAGTTGATCGCCCGAGTCGATGTTACTGGTTGTACCCAGTCTTGGGTCCTGATCAACCTTTTGGGGTTCAATCACAGATCCCATTTTCTTTTTAATGTTCTTCGGCGGCATTGCTGAATAGAACAATTGAATGTTGAGTTTTGATTTGCTCAATGTTCAAAAAACTGTAACCGTCCGTTAGGATGGTTATGGGAATGGAGCTTAAGGCTGCAGATAGCTTAGAGCTTAAGTGACTTAATTCACGCAAAGTGAACATGACGAGTCTATATATTAACTCGATATGTACCGTTTATGCGTAAAGTGAAAGTCTACCCTCTATCTAGGGTGTATATACATATATATACACGATGAACTATACAGTTCATCGTGGGACTATTTGCACTATCTAATCTAATAGATAAGATACTACTTAGGGGTTATACTGGGCCGTTACAATGCACCAAATCTACCAGCAACAGGACATACTATTAGATTCAACCAATGTTCAGTAGTTAGTTCAAGGCTCTTACCTGCTCGAATACTTTGACTCAAGTCGTTGACACAGCATCGACTTGAATTAGGCCTCTTTCACTTTCACTTTCATGAAGAGCCCCAGAGGATGAATGAACTAGTAAAATTCTAGACCCTTAATGCCAAGCTCACCGGTTTAGCACCTTCTATGAGCTCTGATGAATTTTCAATTATAACTGACATAACCTTCTATTCTGGTTATGCAGCTGGGCTGCCTTACTTATGGAATCCACAGTGGCGACGCTGTTCAAGTCACTGTCAACGGTATAATCTCTGAAAACCGACATTAAATGCTCAAGAGTCTGTAGCAAACTCACTTTCAAGCCTGATGTACATGGAAATCTGGAGAAGCTCAAGCTTGAGCGATGGCCTCTGCAAGAAGTCAGTCACTTGATAGTAGATTCTTAGAAAAATGGACCTTGACATAGGCAGCCAAGCACTGTAACCACACATGTGCAATCTTGAATTATCAACAGAAAGGAGAAGTCTTGAAGACCTATAAAGAGTGACTTGTCTCAACAAGTAGTATTCAGGGAAACTGTTACAAATAGACTCTTTTCTTTCTTTTTATTTTCCTTTTAATACTTTAGACGCTCACTCACTCTTTAGGTATGCTAAGCGCTGTAAGCGCTTACACGAGCGTTTGTATTATTCTTTTATCTTTTCCTTTTTTTTTATTTATGAACATGCAGCAGCCTTGCTGTTCCCATGCTGTCATCAACTGTTGATGTGACTCTCTCGTGTCTGTCAAGGTATTGACAGATCTAGGCCGTCTACATACATTCTTTTATATTACCTCATTGTTTCATCATTGTATATGGACAGCTTTACTTATGGATACGAGCGACTCTTATTGAATAGCCTCATGACAGCGACTCATGATGATTCCCATGGATTCATCTTAGGATATATATATAAAGTAGAATATCTTGTCGAATAGTCTCTATCTCTGATCTCGTCTATTCTCCTTGGTAGTTAGACAAGTATCTGAGGACTCACTCCTCCTACACTATTCATCATCTTTTATCTGTTTCTTTCTGTGTGACGCCTGGCTTAGTATTGAGCTATTGAGTCACTGACAGAAACCTACAGCACCACTATGCATTTCAATTTCCTCATGCTTACATCTGCCATTTTCACAGCTATCTCCTTTGTGGAAAGAGCGAAGGCTGGAACGGGACACATTCCTTTCGTCATTGGTGACATATATTCAATTCGTATCAGATTCAACTGAGGGATGGTGAAATCGTCAGTCAAATTATGGCCAATAGGTAGATACTAACTGACTGCCGAAACAAACCTTACAGGCCACCAAGGAAACAATCCTCAAATGGATATCGACTACGGATGGCAACCTCACCTTTATCGGTGATCCAATCACGAAACGAAACATTGAAAGCACCATGGTCATGTACTGCAGCATCAGGACCGTGGATGTTTGCGGAGGCCCTTGCACTGTATACAATGGCGGTGCCACTTGCCTCAATGCTCCGAACACCAACTGCCTTTCGGCTACAAACAATGCCGGTTTGATGACGTAGTCGGCAAACCATAGTCTTCGAACTGCACATGTGATGCGGTGTTATCGTTCTCTTCCAACACCGCATCACCAACGCCTAAGACTCACTCTTAGGACAGCTCAATATTTTGTTTTATCCTATTACCTTTAATTTTAAACCAGACACCATCCTTAGAACCCAATAGCATCAAATTTCATATCTTCATCAGGCAGAATGGCTAACAGACTCGAATTTGACCCAGCCCTAATGCCATGCCCGGATTTCACCGAAGAGTTCTACGCCGCCTTCCGCAACTCCCTCATCATCGACCCTAACCACGCCGGGATCACCAACGATCAGGAAGCAGCCAAACACCTCAAAGAGCAATGGGAGGTGGTGAATACCCGACTACGCGGACAATACCAAGCCCAAGTGCTAGGCAACCAGGAAGAAGCCAACCAGAGAAGAGAAGAGGCAGAAGAAGTGCAAAAGCAGAAGGAGACAGAAGACAGAGAAAGGATATTAGAACGGGCGAGAGAGGTAGAGAAGAAACGCATCCCGGTTTACAGCTTCGTGGCAGGGCAAGGAGCCCATCGCAAGCCACTCAGAATACACCCGTACGCAGAGAAACTGATGTCGGCACGCAAGTACGTACCCTTGTGGTACTTCCTCCCTGACGCGGCTTTAGAGGCCGAGGAACGAGCTAGGGAAGTGTTGGATACAAACCACTACCAAATCACCAATGAAGGCGGCAATTTTTCCAGCTCGGCACTGGTTCTCGTGGGCACTCATTCCATCCGGGCCTCTCCCAATGCCATACCAGATACAAAACTCACATGGAGCCAGGTAATACTCACTAGAGGCACATACTTAAAGGCGCTCTCCTTAGGCGCTTGGCCCAACGGTCATATCAAGATGTTTGCTGAATTCTTCGCATGCATGGACACCAGCGAAGAACTCAACGCCAAAGGCGGCGTCCAAGCGCTTGTGTTATATCAAGCAGAGATGCGCATGGACTGGTTCAAGGCAAATGAGCGACAGAAACCATACGACCTGGCTGTCACAAATGGGGAAGTGTTAGAAGATTGTTGGAAGGTCGTTTGGAGGGAGGAATTTGAGAAGACCCTCAAAGGTACGCACACCAATTGACCTGGAAAACATGACCAATATACTAACCACTTGTCCCGGAACACTACTCACTCACTCAACCTGCATTGCATGACCCGACACCCGCACCGCTACTATATGTCCACTGTCACCTACCAATGCATCACTATCGCACATACTGACCTTGCCATGTCACGCATTGCTACCGCACATACTACCCTTGCTACACTTCGCATTGTTGTCGCACGTAATACCCTCTGCATTGCCGACACTCTTCATCTTTTCATATGCATTGTTACCTTTCTTGTCATGGTTCCCAACGATCCTCCCTTACAATCTCCAATGTTGTCATTAACGCAATTGGAATGTGTAATTAACTTGTATTTGCACAATCCCTCCTTGTCACGTCTATCGCCTCGCGTCAATCGGTGTCCCTCCTCCTCCACCATCCCTAGACATGTGCACTGAAGCAAGGCCATCACAACCTTACTCCCGGAACAACCTCGTCATTGGGAGCAGTCGCGGCAAGGGAGTGAGGCATAACCCATACCCGGCTGCAGGCCAGAGAAGGGCGAGTGGCGTTGCGAAGGTAGAAGAGGACCCCGAGAGCTTTGATCGATCCTTTCGAGAGAGCAATCAGCCCTCGCTCCCGCGATGCCACAGATGTCTGGGCAGAGACAGACATGACGTCAGGACTTGCTCGCGCACGACGATCCACAACGGAAAGAAAAAGGTCCTCTGCCACTGGAACAAAGGTGGATACCTCGAAATCTCCCAAGGAATCCATGCGGGATTGGAGCTCTGTGCGGAGTGGCAGCGTCCCAACGGGTGCACCAGCCACACACATCCAGAGAAGCATAGATGCTCAGGATGTGCCAGCACCTTGCACGGAGCTCAGAACTGCCCTGGAGGAATTGAGAGTCCACGCCCAGTCCACGCTCAACGCTGAGACGTGGAAGGCAGCATTGTCAGACCTCGGTTTAACGAGGAAATACCCCACTTTAGTAAATTCCATTCGTTTTGGCTTTCATATAGGTATCCCCAGTATTAAACACTCCTTCACCCCACCTAACAATTGAACGACCCTGCTTCCAATGCCGCCTTTGTACAAATCATGGAGAACGAGCTCCGCCTCGAACAATGGCTCGGCCCTCTCTCGCGTCAGGAGATCGAGCGCAAAATAGGTCCTTTTCAGACATCTCCCATCTCTATGCTCCCCAAGACAGGCAAACCAGGAAAGTTCAGACTGCTTCAGAATCTACATATCATACCCTTACAAACCACTAATCATCTCAGATCACATCCCTACTCCCATATCATCAGTTAATTCCCATATTGATTCCACTCTCTACCCATGTTACTGGGGCACGTTTGCGAACACATGCAGGCTGATCTGGACGCTACCCCCAGGATCGCAAGGAGCGGTAAGGGACATCTCGGAGGCATACAGGATGCTACCAATCCACCCGTCCCAGTTGCCAGGGGCAGTGATCCGCACAAACGCCAAAGATGAATTCTGCATTGACACTCGAGTCATGTTTGGACTGTCATCCTCAGGCGGCACCTTTGGACACCTCGCGGATGCTGGCATGGAGATATGCAGGGGCCGTGGGATAGGACCGTTGACCAAGTGGGTTGACGACCACCTGTGGTTCAGGATTCAAAGAAAGGACCTCAAACAGTACAACGAAGTCAGGGCAGAGTTAGGCTGCAGAGTGAAACAAGCAGGAGGGCTACATCATTCCAGAGGCAGGTTGTACCACCTTGGCAACACCCTACCCAACGGGCGACAAGAAGAGTTTGATGACGACTTTACCTTCCCAATCTGGGACTTTTCCGATCTTTCACCGCGATCGCCGGAGGACGCTGCTTTCACTTATAGCTTTCACGACATTGATCGAATCACCCTACCACTTGGTTACAGATGGGTTTCAGACAAAGACATACCATTCGGAGCAGAACCACTCTACTTCAGCTTTCTGTGGAATTTAGACTCTAGGAGGGTAGCAGTACCGGTTAGCAAGAGGGAGAAATATCTTGAGGAGTTTCGCAAATGGTCAGAATCACAAACTCACGGCTCAGAGCAAGTAGGGAAGCTATACGGGAAGCTTCTTCACATCAGTCTGATTCTCCCCATTGGAAGGGCCTACTTAGTTGAATTGGAGAAGTTCGAAGCAGAGCTCAGCCACAAAGCTCCGCTCACAAAGCACCACGCGCCTCGAGGATGGCACGAGGACATGACTTGGTGGATTAAAAGGCTGTCCACTCCCATCTCTTCCCCCATTCCTGGACCAGCAGACCTAATCGATGTCGGAGCATTCTCAGATGCTAGTAGCGGCTATGGCATCGGTCTATGCATCCGCGGCTACTGGAGGGCATACAGACTCCTCCCAGGTTGGAGAGGCCCTCACAATGAAAGAGACATTGGCTGGGCAGAAGCCATCGGCTACCTCCTCCTCATCATCATCGTGGTGGGCAGAGCTACAAGACACAAGCATTACAAGTTCTGGGGAGACAACGACGGAGTCATCAAAGGCTGGTGGTCAGGCAGGAGCAGAAACAGAGCTACGAACAATATATTCAAAAGCATACATGAAATCACTACACGTTTCGAGTTCCACGCACACACCCGCTACATCCCCAGCGCCGAAAATCCAGCAGATCGTTTCTCGCGAGGACACGTGGGTCCCGAACGTCACCTCCTCCCACGAATCTCAATCCCGATTGATCTCCAACCCCTCATTGTTGACTACGGCCACCCACTCTCACCCGCAGAGCTCATTGAGCGAAATCATCATGCAACTCCTGACGCCACATCCCGAACCCCAAGAGAAAGCAGAAAAGAATTTAGGCAGTGGCAGCTTGAAGAGGAAGCAAGATTGTTATCCGTCTTTCAGCACGCCTGGTAGTGTTATATATATTACTCTAGCAATACCCGCATAATAATATATCCGTCGATAGTCCTAGCTACTGTACCATACCAACACCGCCCCCCCAATCCCAATCTTTCACCTTCCCTTTTACGACCAAGCTGCCCAGCACGAAACCGGCTAACGCTGTGGAAACCCGCAAACGAACGGGTGCTACGAGACAGCGCAGGTCACAAATTAGCACTACCCAGAGAATTTGGTGATAGGATCGAAAATGTACTAGCAGCAGCATTTGCAGAAAGCACTCTAGAAACATACGCAGCAGGCCTGCTAGCATTCCACGTGTTCTGTGATTCTCGCGGCATAGAAGAAAGCCAATGTGCCCCATGTAGTGTAGATTTACTGCAATCTTGGATCGCAACTATGGCAGGGAATTATGCGGGAGCATCTATCAAGAATTATCTACATGGAGTACGAGCATGGCACATCATGCACGGTATCGAGTGGAACATCGACAAGCCAACCCTGGATACCATCATTCGGGGAGCCAAGCGACTACAGCCCGACAAATCAAAGCGTAAGAAACGACAACCCTTCACAGTTGAATATGTACATTTCAAAGATTCTTGATGACTTTGACCCCCAAAATCAGCTAGATGCAGCCTGCGGGGGCTGTCTCACCACCAGCTTCTATTGCGTCGCCAGAGTTGGCAAGCTCACAGTATCAACCCTCAAAGATTTCACACCTGACAAATTTGTAACCCCCACACAGATCCGAACTGCTACAGACCGCAACGGTTTCCAAACCATGATTATACACATCCCCCGCACCAAGAGCAGTCCAACAGAGGGCGAAGACATATACTTCTCCCAACAGTTAGGTCAAACTAACCCCAACCAGTGGCTGCAGAACCACCTTGACATAAACAAGCCAGAGCCAACAGAACACTTATTTGCTTATGGACAGACTCTTGGACAACGTCAAGGACGCAGGGCTCTAACAAAGTCCGCCTTCATCCAACGGATACACAAAGCAGCGCGCAACCAAAACTTGCCGCTCCTCCAAGGACATGGAATTCGGATTGGGGCAACACTCGAGTATCTACTCAGGGGAGTCCCTTTCGATGCTATCCGAGTCATCGGAAGATGGCAGAGTGACACCTTCCTGCTATACTTGCGCAAACATGCTGAAATCATGGCGCCATATTTGCAGCCAGAATTACATCAAGCTTTTATTCAATACATGATGCCACCAGTCCGTTGTAAGTGCCCTCCTACCTATTGGGGATCCGCGGTCGCTGGATGCGTCGCGCACTCCTTCCTATTGGGTATCGCAGCTGACCGCGTTCTCAGAGAGACACTCAGTTGGGACCCGAGGGCATACTGCCCTCCTACCCAATCACACTGTAACATTGTCACGAAAAGATACATATGTAGACAACGTGTACACTATCCAATTGTAGCACCTCTCATCCAGCCAGTATCTCTGGCTATCGCCCTCATGCATCACTCAAGTTCAAAGATGTGGGATTTTGCGATCATTCTGGGTGCGGTGGGAGTTGCAACCAGCTCTCGTCTTGTGGAGTGCATTTAGATGACGGATTCTGCTACACTCCTGGTACAAATTCTATTAACGTTGGCGCGTTTTGAGCGACCAGATGGTGGGATGGTCGATGTAATGGGCCTGTAGACTGCCTGTACATCTTTAGCCTGCTCTAGGTTTTAGTGCCTCGAAAACACAGTTGTAACAGATCATGGTGTAGTGATACGTACGTAGTTATGCGCGGGTGTTTCTGTTGAAGTCAAAGATTTAAGGTTCTATATTCTATCATGAGCACAACTCGAAGTAGCGAACTTTCTTCAAGCACACGGGATTTAGAAAAAAATCCGTCGAGCGTATTCTTAATCTAATACTTGATATTTTTGAACATGTATCATAGCTTTCAAAATTGTAGACAAAATATCATTCTTCTATTATATTGAAACAAGCACTGAAATGTACAGTTTCGACTTAGATATTGAGCTGCATGAAATACCACCCTAAATGTCATCTATTCTATCAGTCAAAAGACCAGTGGAAGAGTATACTTTATGAAGATGTTTCAACTCGCGTGAAAAGCTATATATACGTCCAGTGGAAAGTAAAGCTGGAATGAGGACTATTAGAAAGGTGGAAATTATTGTAAAAATACCAAGTTTATACCAACTTTTTGAGGATAACGAAAGTGCAGGTGAAAATTCCAGTTTCCGATGAGTGGAAATAACGCAGCTGCGTCTGCTCAGTGACGCAGCTACAATTTAGCGTCAGCGCCATTGGCGGGCAAGCTATCTACGTAACCATGCGTTCATAATTTTAGATCGTTGCGGACCACCGAACGGACTCTGTAAGTAACATAAATCTGGCGAATTCTTTTATGACTAACTATAATACGATCAAGAATACACCAACTAGGCGGTGACAGGAAGAAATGGATACTGATATCACTGTCTCGACAGACTAACCAATACAGACCGTCCATGAGAGTAGTCATACCGAGCAGCGGGTGCAACAATATCATCCAATCCAATAATATCCTCTGCTGCTCTGAGCGTCGTGGAATATGTCTTGGCACTAAAGTGGGGGAATCGTAGAAAGGGATCGTAGAGAGCCTTCGACAAGGGATTATGTCTCCGTACATGAAGATGAACACCAGTGTTTTGGCCATCGCAGCTGTAGAGGTTTTCAATAGACTGGATCTGACCGGCGACTGGAGGTTCGGAGGGCGACGGTCTATAGATAATAGTGGAGTTTCCTGGATGAGTCTTGAATGGGGAAAGGTTACCCCCATCATGTGCTACATATGCACGATGAGTGCCCTTACGCTCCACAAACTCATTCCGTGAGTCAGGTCTGCTAACTGGAACAAAACATTTGTCAAAAAGATCTTTAAGGACACGAATGGCATTGGGACAGTCGGGGCGATGAAGCCAGCGACGTATATTTGCTGTGCGGGCCATAGTCTTCACGATGGTAGCTTCCATCTCACCTGAAAGAAATTAAGATATTGAGTCGCGGATGAAATAAATCAAGCTTGGAGAGACGTACCACCAGTGTGGTCATTTGTATTAATCTTTTGCAACACTCCGATTAAACGTTCGAATGGAAAGCACCACCATGACACCACAGGTCCAAACAGCAGTAGAAAATCATAGATATGAGCCGCTGCATGTATGTTTGGTCGGGGAGTGCCTCCTCTGATATGGGGGAAGAGTGTTTGTAGATCTTTTGTCCAAATTTTCATATACTGTCGATAGGCCAGAGCTCGATTTTCAGTTGTGACATAACGGCAGGCGATAGCCGTAGCTTGGAATAGGGCCATGGTGTGATCAAGAGCCTTGAGTAGATATCCAGCCTCTGATTCATCAGCAAGGGGAGCAATGCCATCGTTATCACCCCAAAGGATGACAAGAGCAACCGGGAGGTGAAGAACGCTGAGCCATTGCCATTCGTTAGCCTTTATAGATCCTGCCTTTGCTTCTCCGAAGTTCTTTGGTACAGAGGGGATATGTGCTGGTTTTACAATCTCTCGAATAATTTTCTGGATGAACGCTAGAGTTTCTGCTGTGCCTGTAGGAATAATGTAGGCCTCTGAACTATGAGGTTGTTGCAGTCGCTGAGGACAATGCTAAGCACATAGTTCATATAGAGACAAGGCACTCACCCAGTTTAGCAGCAAAGCAATAAGGTGATGCTTCGTTGTTGCGGGTTGCCCATGAGGAAAACTTAACTGATCCTTGTCCTTCCGCTTTGACTTTGCTTTTGATCGGGCAATATAGAGCGAGGTAACACTCTGATCAATGTTGACCAGTTCCTTCGGAAGCTCCAAGCTACACACAACGAAATTGAGAGCGCCCTTGTTGCTCTGATTATTGAGCCGCGTCCACATCTTTTCCAAAGACAGAGATTTCCCTCCTGAGAGGGATATACAAACAGTTTTCTGGATTTTGATGACCGCAGCTATATGCTTTTCTTGTAGCAAAGAGTTGGGTCCGGCCGCGTCTGGGGAGTAGGGTATCCAAGGCCAGTCAAACGCAACTTTGAGACCATCGGAGCTGAGCTTGGAGGTTGAGGAATCTAGACGAAGGACATGACGACAATGGTAATGGACAAGGCCTTCAAGGATGCAGTGCATAGCGTCAATGACAAGCATTTTCGTTGGATCCCAGTACTCAAGAAGCCAGAACGATGACCATCATACGCCATACGTGTCAAAAATCTGTTTCCGTTCCGCCAATGTCGTCGCATTCTTGTAGGCCCATGCCCACTTGCGAAGCTCGTTAACATCCCTGCATGTCCAATGGTTGTAATCTGTACTGAATATCTGATCTTTTCCGTATATGTCACACACACTGCATATGAAAGCTGACATAGGACCCTGAAGGCCAGCCACTTTACGAGCTGCAGGAAGATCGTTCAAGGAGATCAAAATACAAGCTTCGACCCTAGCACCGGTGCTGGAATCAGCAGTACGTGAGACTTTGAGACCTGGCCTCCAAGTCAGAACGAACTGCTCAATGACTGGCCGGATATAATGGTCTAATTCGTCATACGAGGGCTCGTTGGGACCGGGAATGATAGTCATGTACATGAATTCGGGTCGATATCGAATGGACGGATCAAGCGCAAGGTTAGCGCAAGAAATTACGCCAATTGAGTCATGAGCTCCACGGTGGGTGATGCGATTCGGGTTAAAGAAGTCCACATGCATCGAAAATGCGAGACGAATCTTGTCGCCTTGATCAACGAAGAGTGTTCCATTGGGCCCTCTGAAATTCTTGATAAACTTCGCCTCAAATACATTACGAGTACCTGAGTCGATATTCCCAGACTGGATAGCATGGAAGGCCAAGTCTGTCGCCTCTTTCGACTGTTCTACAAAGGTAGCATCGGCGAGGCAGCGCGCTAGATAATCGGAAAGACTGGAGACAAGATAGGGCTTTGTAGGCTGAACAGTACCGTCACGTCGAGTCTTCAGCAGATTCACGCCACATTCAGATATGCCATTCTCGCCAACGACTTTGTTGAGACAAGTATCCGGAAAGTCGTAGAACGTCTTCTTTCCCTTCAATGGCTGAGCTTTGTTGGTGAAGCTACAAGAAGGGCAGGTCGCATAAAAGTCAAAGTGGCCATCGACGTCAAGTTTTTTCAATGCATCTGGCAGATTTTTGGGCATATCAGAGATTATAGCATTTTGCGAGGGTGAAAACGGTGTATCGAGATCGCTGGCATGATGGTCACCGGTAGACATGCCAAGGTATGCACACAGAATTGCGGACTGTACGATGAAATTAGACTGGTCGATGGACAGTCCAATAATCAGGTGGCAGATAACCGCAAGAAGGATTAGAACCTGATTGAGGGGATCCAGTTGGACAAAAGCTGTAGCAAATAAATTATCTAAGAGCTGTGAGTATAGAGAGATTGCTAAGAAGTTATAGATTGGATTCACCTGCATCAACTTCGATAGGACTTTCTGGGATGAGAGGTGCGTACAATGCGCAGACTTGGGCATTCAGTGCCCTCATTCGCTCTCGAAGACCATCCCGCTTCACCTTTGCCGTGTCTTCCTTCGAAGACAAAGAAGCACGTTTAGCTTTGTCATTCCTGTATCTCATGCGCTCCTCATAACCTTCGATAGTGACAAGCCCATCGTTGAGCCATTTCGTAACCTTGTCCAGCTTTTGGCATTGCAGCTCTGCTGAAAGAGCTATGAAATGGCCACTAAAGAGCTCGGCGTGATAAGCCTCAAATTCAGTCCATAGACGGTCTAGAACACAGGCTTCAGTCCTCTCTAGCTTTCCAGCAGAAAGGGAAGCAGGAGAAGGGGGAGAGGAATTAGAAGAGGAGAGAATGGATTTACTGGTGAAACGTCGACCGCCAGCTTGGCGATTAGGGGGAATGGATGGTGTTTTGGGAGTAGTCGGTGTTTTCACAACAGCTGCGATGCTCTGCATAACAGTGGTCAAATCCAATGACCGAAGTGAGGAAGGGAGGATGGCTCCTGAGTCTTCATAACACTCAGCCGCAGAGGAGAAGAGCTTGTGATGGTGAGATTGATTGTTGGGAGTGTCAGTCAAGACAGCGGCAGTGAGGAGTGTCTCGAGCATTTCCATAGATGGTGAAGCATCCAGTGGGGCAACCTCATTGATTAGGAAAGATCCCGGCATGGTATTGTCGTCCAGTGGTTCATGGGCAAGTTTGGGTGATTCTAAGTGCAGCTTGGCCATCTGCTTGGTGACCCTCGACATTGGAGACATCGGAGACATAGGCTGGGGAAACATTGAGCGGGAGGTGATAGTTACTCACAATGGGAGTACTTGCCTCTGCATGGCCTCGCGGAGTATCGAGGGATTCTGAAGGCGTCTATAGCAAAATTCAGCGTCAATTTCTCGAACTGATTAATAAAATCGTACATCGACAGGAGTTTGTTGAGGGCTTTGGCCATAGGGTAGGAGATTCCACATAGAGGAGAACATTGAGAGTAAGTTGAAGAGAAGGTGTGAGACGACGCGTCGATATTAAAATGCAAAAAAACAAAGACACATGAATTGACAATAACGATTGCCATATTTGGCTTCCTTGGCATCGTATAAGGCGCGTTTTGTGTAGTTTAAGGTCATTGCGGACCCTCACAGTGGTCATTTGTTCAGAATCGGGCATCAGTCCATAAGTCCATATACAAGGCAATTGTATTATTGTACTACGATTACTATGTACAATGCGAAAACTACTACTACACTAATATTTTAGGATCGTGCGTGTAAAGAATACAAAAAAGCATGTCTACGTAGAAGGAAGCGTACTATTATACAGATGCGGACGTCTAATCTCAACTGGGTTATGCGAAAAATCCAATCTGGTGAATTCTAACAGCGAAATAGACTGCTTTCGCTCCTCTGCAGTCTCCTTCACATATTCGAGATCGCCTGGATGAAGATCAAGAAATTCGTCAACTGTCTCTTCCTTTGGACCCGAGCGTTCTACTGTCTGCACAATGAGCCAATGTTTCTCCTCGGTCTTCTCCATATCATAGAAGTGGTGGATTCTGCGAACCAGCTTCCCGATGTGCTCAGGATGATTTCTGGCAACAACCATAAGACCTTTTTCTCTGGAAGGGTTTGGTCGGTTGTGGAAAGACTCTATTAATTTGTAAGGCACGTCTACGATTTTGGTAGGCGACCGGCGATATACGACCTGGATCCCATCGGCCCCAGACACAGTCTTGACTATTATGCCGTCCTTTTTTTTGGAAGTATCAAGCTCTCCGCTGCTGATATCAACTTTGATTTGTATTCCAACCAACTTTGGATGCAGGATCCAGTGGTCGTCAAGAGGAAGGGCAGGTGCAGAGGGAGGTGTGGGTGTAGGCGAGCGAAATGGGGCAGGGTCCGGAGATGCTGCAGTCCATATTGCTGGCAATTGGAGGTCGTGCCAGGGTGTGCGTGACGATTGCTCTGAAGTCGGACAATTGGGAGACCGTGATCCGCAAAAAATGACTTCTCGCTCAAAGTCATTGGGCAACGGCGCTTTCGAGCCTTTGAGTGCGTCTGCATCGACATTGGAAGGCGTATCAAGATCCTTCTGAGGGACGTATTCCGGCCAGTAGAACGACTGTTTGGCAGTTGGCATGAACACTTCACATAGACGATACTGGGTCCTGTTACTCATCAATACTGAGAAAGAAAGCAGAGATATTGGAACTCACTTGTGAAATCTGATCGCATCGTAGTCCACTTCTACCACTTTGGTGGAGGCAATGGCAGTGAAAACATGACGCTCTATATTCAGTTTGAGGCCACTTAACTTGCTCTTGAGGGATGGCTTGACCTGGTAGCGATTGACATCCTTGACAGTGCCATTCTGTCCTTTGTATTGGCCCTTGACAATGTCAACATGTAGACCCAGCCAAGGAACCGGCCCAGTTCGCATTGCTTCCAAGGAAGGGCTGACGGCAAACTCTTTGAGCTGATTTCCCTCGAGCGGGCGATATACATTTAATGGAAGGCCAGTACTATTGATTGAAGTGAGCAAGTCCGCAAGGGATTCTTCTTTCCACTCACATTTGTTCCTTTACTGCTGAAGAATCGATTTCGATCGAGCACTTGTAGCTCATGACCCACAACGAAAGACGAAGAGCTCCCCGAAAATCGATCCAAGCGTTCTTCACAATGGCAGAATGCCCTGCAAAGCGACCTGACAATATGGTAACTCGGATTTCTTTCCATGGGAACTTAACATTGAATTGTTGTTGATGTCTTTTGAGCGGTTGATGATCCAACAATAACTGGCCAGAACTGTAAAACAATAAGCGAAAGAAAGGAAGTTGCGAAGGCGGGACTCACAACAGCTCCCTAACTGCATGATAACCAACAGTGCGCTCGTGGCCATTGTTCAGATGCACAGTGATAGCTAGATTTCTTGCAGAGGTCACCTTGACGTCTTTTACAACACCAGATGAACCCGCAAAGACTCCCGACAGCAATTTGACTTGAACGTTTAACCAAGGAATCTCCGACGTGAAAAAATCTGGCATCGAGATTGTGACTGAGTTGGCATGAATTTGGATATGCTGAAGGAAGATCAGTACGGGCCAACTTGATTGCCTTCCCAGAACGCACCAAACTATTGGTATCGAAAATTATTCCTAGAAGCGCGTCGGTTTTGGCGACCACGAACCCCTTCTTTCCAGAGTGAACTCCAGCCAAAACTTCGACATATTGACCCAACATTATGTCCTTCATGATAGATGTGACGCTGACCATGTGAGTCCCTTCGTCCTTGAAATCGACTAGAGGGGGTGAGGGTGCATTGACGGGGTCAAAAGAAGAAGCCATCGTTCCATATTTCCCGGTCTCGGTGGATAGCACTGGTTCCCCAATATTGAATCGCCATAGTGAAGAAGTTGGCATCGACTCTATCTCTATATCGGCTCCTCGTTTTTTGGCCTCTAGAAAAAGGCTAGCAACTGAGCTGGGAACTTCGCGGGCAGGGGAGAGAGTGTTTGCATTGTACGTTTTGACTAGGAGACCGTAATCAAAGCGCCAAGATCTGTACGAGAACACATGCTGCCTTTTGTGTGGTACAAGTTCTTCCTGGACGCATTGATTAGGATCGAATAATTGAGCAGAAGGTCGAAGGCGGCGCTTTCGCTTAGAGGAAAGGGATGGCAGTGTGCCTTTGTCGGAATAGTAGTCCAGACGCGGTACTACCATCACCTTGACTCCTGTCGTTGAGTCTTCTTCGCGAAAATCTTCGACTACGAGACCAATGTCGCCTCGGTATAGACCGTGTTTGATTGAAACCCACTGACCAGGAGCAAAGACCTGCTTGAAGTCGTTTATGGTTAAGCAGCGCTTGAGATCCACATCGGGAACGATTCCCAATGTATGTAGTCTGAGGTCGGTATATTCGCGGAGTACTTCTCGAAGAGAGCTGATACCTGACTTGGTGAACTTCGCCTCCAGGTAAATATAGCCCACGTCGCGAGGGTTGTAGAAAGCGGAACGTAGTTCGTCTGACAAAGTTTCATGCCTCATTATCAATTCATACAAAATGAAATACTCTTGCCCGGGCTTGAAAAATGATTGAGTCTATATGCTTAGCTTAATCAAAACAGACGTACAGTGCATTTGACTCGCCAAAGCAACCAATCCGTTTCCTTCAGCCAAAGCTGACCAAATGGTGGTGTATCCTCCTCGTCTGTTTGAGATACTGGATGATTCGCACCGCGTTTAATGTATTGATCTTCAATGCGTTCCACCAGAAGATTGATGCTGTCCGTTCTTTCCGGTAAAGCAATTATTTTGGTTGAGTCCGATGTATTTTCAGGAGCGTCGTTAATAAACGCTGCTAGTGGAAACGAGATTTGGTGGCGCATTAGACAAAATAACGTGAAATGAAAGAAAACATACCATTTCTATGCCGTACCTCGCCCGAGTCCTCGATAGAGTCCTCATCGCTGCTATCCAGTTGGGCCTCTAAATCAATGAACTGTCGACCATCATGAGTGGGTCCTTTGTCGTGCACCAGGTGTTCATTATACCTGGTTCTTCATCATCGTTCTACCTTCATTAGCTTTCTCAAATATTGATTCACAGTCAATTTCTCACTCTATCCGTCTGCAATTGCTATGTTTTGTATGTTTATCTCAAAAATACTATCTGCAGCTACTGAACAGGTGGGAGTTGAAGATGAAGCGTCGAGAAATTGTTCACGTGCTCGACGCTTGCGTTTTGACGCCGCCGGCACTTGGATTCTGACACGCAAAAGGAAAATCTATTAGATAAGATATTAGATAAGTCTTATCTAATAGATTTTCCTTTTGCGTGTCAGAATCCAAGTGCCGGCGGCGTCAAAACGCAAGCGTCGAGCACGTGAACAATTTCTCGACGCTTCATCTTCAACTCCCACCTGTAAGTGTACAGTATCGCATTCTGTTATAATTAGTAGATGAACCATAGTCTAAGAAATAGAAAAATTAGCATGAAATCAATGACTTTGTTAACTAGGCGTAAACGGAGGTTAGAACTCGACGGCTGACAGCGGCGAAGGACCCTCCAAGAAAGTACAATAGTACACCAGGTATGTCGCCTTAATGGTAGATATTGCTCTATCGTGCTCATAATTATTGTCTGGCAGTAGCTCAGCACTGGACTTTCTGAAATCGCATACTCATATCACTCTATCGCGCTCATAATTATTGTCTGCCAGTAGCTCAGCACGGAATCTTCCAAAATCGGCGTCATAAACAGTATGCCGTGTTAATGTACATATTGCTCTATGGTGCTCATGATTATCGTCTGGCAGTAGCTCAGCACCGGAATCTTCTAAAATTGGCGTCACAAACAGTACTCGCAAGACTGGAATCGAAACATACCAATATATTTTCGAATATCAATATGCAAGATAGGGCTATCAGCAACAACCACCGACCCTCCTCATTCCTTGTTGCGTTCCTGCCGACAGGCGCTGCAACTACCTTCTCCCATATTTGAATCTCGGTCTTACCGATATTTTCGCCCGAACGACCCACAATAATCAAAGGGACACCGTCCAGTTCAACAGTCTAAATCATCTCATATTATCAATCTTCATGCACTACGGCTATACAAGCTAAAACGCACCGAAATTGACTGCACCCAGTCTTTCACACCAATGTGAATGGTGTCAATAATATCACCAGTTCGACGATCGAATGCATAAACGTTCCCATGGTCGCTCCCAACAATGATTGTGCTGGTGCCATCTTGAAAAGCTACATTGCGCGATCGCCGCTCTCGATGAGGCACCTCGAAGGTCTTCACCCTTTCTGTACCGGCGAGCTTCATCAACGCGACACCCTCAGAGACGTCGTCGAGGATAATGGCATCATCTCTGGTGTTTAGGACCGCGTGCCCTCTGTTCTAGTCGTAAGTCTATCATACGCTCGTCAAAATCTCATACTTACATTATCATGCCAGTCGTTTTCGACTTCAAAATTTTTCCCTCGTCACTGAGTATGTATCTATTTGAGGCGAGTCAAATCCTTGAACGTTTGACTGATCAGATTTATTCACATTACCCCGTCTTCTCTACCGAAAGACCATAGCTCGGGGCCTCGTACACCAACTTGTCCGAAAGCCACCGCTTGTGGCCAATGTTTAGCGATGGCGACCGACTTGATTAGCCTGGGGATCATGCCTACATCAATTACGAAACGATGAATGGCCTCCGCCCGATGGACAACGGCCAGCTGTCCTGAGTTGGTGTCATATGCCATAGCGGAAATCTCTGAGCCGTTGACTCCCCCTACAAGTCGATCGCAGTAAATTTCAGTAAACTAGAGCAGGTATGTTTCAGACAATAACTATCGTTAATGTGCAACAGAGGACTGACCCCATCTCCGTTATTGTTTTTTTTCCAGATGCAGATATACCCATGTTCTGTACCATAGGCAAGACCCTCTTCCTCATCGTTTGGCCTCGTAAGCCAGACTATTGCTGTTGTGATACCTCTGTCCGATGCTCCTACGGGACCGGGTATCGCTTTTGCGCTTGGTAAGTGCCAGACTTTTGTCCCGGCTTCCCCTTGGTGACGTTCACTAATCTGAACATTTAGACAAAGAGGTTACTTACCTCCGGAAGCTACGAAAGTTCCCAAAGGATGAGCAGAGACACATGCGACAGCACCGCGTTGGCCCTTCAAAAACCCACGCAGGATGTATCTGCGGTGTTTGCTGGAGACAGAGACAGAGTTGCTACGAAGAAAGTTCATGTTTCAGGTGAGGATGTATGCCTTTTCTCCTTTTGCATCCCTTTTTATAACTAAATTACAGATATCCCAGTTTCATTATAGGTCTTTTTGTCTTTTTATTTGTATATCCGACAGCATGGGACAACTCGTTCTTATTGTATTTCGGGGGCTGCAACAATAACGATTCCTAACGAGGTATGTCCATATTGGGTATATATTGTTCAGGTGACTAACAACAGACCCAAGTTCATATAATTTCTACGTTCGGGCCTATCTCGCACTTGTGTCTCCCATATCATGAACCCAGCCCCAACCACTCACTCTACCTCTATCTCTACCTTTACCACCTCGAGGATTGCTGCGCGACCTCGGGTGATTCCGCTTTATGCTACTTCCATCCCTCGCCGGGCTAAGCGTCCTCTCTTTATACACAACAACCTTCCTTCCAAACCATACATCCGCGCCAGGGTGCAAGAAATTCTGGAAATTACGCCCAGTGCTTCAGCAAGATCAGAGTCTCCTTTGACGTCCGAGGGAGAATCTGCCGATGGAGAAGATGAAGCATTTAATTCCGCTCATCCACAGCCGCGTCCAATCCTCATTCCCCGACCCCTAAGCGTGAAAGATGTCAAAACTGCTCCATGGTGTGAACCTCTTGTAACCAATTACCGTGTACGTTGCCTCTCATAAAATCAATAACTTCGGAATCCTTACGCTTTTCAGTTCATCGCTAGACAAGCAGTTGACCTCTATTTTGACGTCAAGAAGACATTTCCTGAACAAGCTGCACCTATGCTAGCTAAAGCTAGAGAGCACGTCAGTTTATCCATTCTCACTGATGCTTCGATAGCTGATCTCAAAGACCATAGGTCGAATCAGCCATCCCACAATTCAGTGCACACCAGAGGCACTGGGGCGCAGACCTCCTTCTTAAGGATCAGTTCAAGTCCAAGAAGGACACTTTAGCTGCCAAGACGAGAAGAGAAAAGGAGAAGAGGGAACAGGAGGAGGAGGAGAGCACAAAGGCGAAGGAAAAGAGAAAATCCAAGTAAAAATAATCCCGAGTCAACATAGTACTAGTGCTTACACTGAGAAATACAATCGGGATGAAGCCCTGAGTGCAGTATTTACGAGCGATTTACATGGCGCCGATGACAACACAAAGAAAAACGTAAGTGTCAGCTAATTGTCTTATAATACCTCTGCTGACCTGCGCGCCCCATAGAGAAGCTGATCTGGTGATGCTAGCTAGCCCTAACTGGGAAATTTTCTCTATTGTGATTTTACATTCAAGATTTTAGATAAAACAAACACTTTGCAAGCGACCTCCCTCTCACCGAAACCCAATTCTTACTTGCAGCTGGCTGCATAACGCTCCTTTGACGAATTTACCATGCCACGAACCCGGAAGTCCCTCTGCAACGTAAGTTCCATGGTCGTGTTCGATGTCTATTGTATCTCACTTCAATGGTAGGCATCGGTGACGTTCAACGTCAACGCCTTCAGAATCTGTACATTGAACGGTCTGCGGTGTATCACTGTGCCCACCACTTCTTCGAGCCCGCCCCGCTATCATCATACAGATCGTTTACCCATGGTTGAGCATGCTTTCGAGGCATGGCCTCGTATTCAACCGTGGATACATGACATTGATGTCATCTATCGTCGGACTCGTTATAAAGTATTTTTCCAACGCCATAAACGAATTCCCATCAACCCCATGCTCGGTATTCATGGTGAGCTCCTCATCATGCGTGTGGGAATCAAGAACAGTCAGAACGTCGTGCATACCCGTTCAGGAGATAAAAAACGAGTTCACGATCTCGCTAAACGGTAAGCAACTGTATCTTTCTCCTATCATTATTGCTGAAACTCTCTCAAGTGTCGCACCTCACATAGCGTGTTTTCAGATACAGGGGCGGGGCCTTAAGCCATTAATTCAGCTGTAGGATAATTGATAATTGCTAATTCCACTCATCGTGGACAATGCTTCATAATGATCATAAAATCTATCAAAATGTGTCAGTTTTGCAACCCAGATGGGTCTGACGCATCTATCTCTCAAAAGACAATACGACGCGCCGCAATGCAAAATCATGCTACAAATTAAGTCTCCATTTCAGACTACATTCCCGAAGGAATAAGTGTCCGGTGAGTATTCTATTCAAATGAATTAGCGTGATACTCATTAATTGTCTACAGAAACGCCTAACGCATCAAAAGACAATCAGACGTACGTTAATCATGCCATGAATACAGTTCCACATGCTCATTCGTTCACGTACCTGCAGAACAATTATCTGAGTATCAATTTTCTAAATGGTACGGTGAGTACTCCCTTCGAATATACCAAATCTAGAGCACTAATTGTCTTTTGAAATATCTTGGCACGGCAGACTGGCCAGAAGTTTTAAGCAGGACCATTGGAAATTTTCCTCCATATCGTCCTCAAGGCCTGGTGCCCCATCTCACTCTCCTTGTTCCTGCATACACGCTCCTTCACAAAACAAATTCTACTTGAACCTCAGCGATGACTTCTTTCTTGAACAACCTACTGCGCCCAACTGGAACATCCACAGAACCATCGACGTCTTATACACCCTACCTACGTAAACGACCTGGGGATTTTGAGGATGCAGCAGGCCATGCTCCCAGATCCTATGACAAACCCGACAAAGCGCGAGCAGTGGCCGGTCCCCACCGAGAAGAGTTTGATAGGGTACGTGTAAATAGCCACGGTCTGCCTTAACTTATAATCTTGTAGCAAAAGAAGGCCAATAGAGAAGCCATCGCGACAAACAAGATGCTCATGGAGGAGATAGAAAGGCTCAAATGCCTCGGTCAAGATGCGATTGACGAGCTCACTCGAAGGCAGAATGAAGCCATCCAGAAAGAGGCGCAGCGACAAGCTCAAGTTAGTTGCATTCATCTCTATTCCATGATTTAACTTGTACTCATCCCATTCTATCAGGAGCAAGCCAACGCCGATCAAGCTCGAGTGAGTTCCATTCCTTCCATTCCTCCCGTCCGTGGTCTTGTCTCAATTGTCTTTTTCCAGATTGCTCAAGAGAAGGCCCAGGCTGAAGCTGTGAGTACCACTATCTATGATCAGGTTTTCGCTGACAAACGACAAACTTTGTTCAGGACAAGGCCGAGGCAGAAATGGTATGCTTCTGATTTCTAAATGTGTCGCTGCCATCTATCTAATGGAGAGCTGAAGCGGAAGGCGCAGCAAGAAGCCTTGGATCAACAAAAAAGTTGGTTTGAGCAGCAACTCGAGGAAATGGTACATCATTCAATATCTGGTTTTAACTTATCTAAACGTGATCATAGAAACGCCAGCGCGACCAGGTTCAGAAAGAAAAGGTATATTTTAGCCATCTAGCGAAACCGTATATAAGGGCTAATCTTTGTCTAGGAGGAACGCGATGCTGAGATCTTTAACTTGCGCAACAGACAGTCTTTGTCTGGGCAGAGTCCTCTCAAAGGGGGTCCATCCTCACAAGCTTCATTCCGGGATGCTACTCAGAACCATCCGCACGAAGATGTCAACATGGCCGAAGGTTCCTCGTCCTCACAAGCCTCTCCTCAGACTGCCATTCCAAATGCTCCCGATCTTGCTACCCTTGTTAGAGACTCAGTCGCTGCGGCAGTTGCTGCAGCATTTGCAGCCCAGTCTCCCCCCGCGACACCTCAATCATCTCCGGCTATGCCTCGTAGTCGCCAGCGAAGGAGTCAAATTCCCAAACCAGGTAGCTCGGCTCACAGACGCGAAATCAAAAAAACTGCTCTCAACCAGCTTTCTAAAGATGATGAAAAACTGTGGAGGGTAAGTCAAACCCTCTGTTTGGTAGCTCTAGTTGATTTTGACACACGGACCTAGGACTTTTTGCGATCGTGCTTCCGTCAAATAACTCAGCAAACAAATATCACAGACTTCCGTTCATATTCCCCAATCGACGACGCTGTTGCTGAGGCATTCGAGACGGGCGAGGGACCGGGTCCCACTGATCTGACTCGATATCGCCTTCACTTTGGCAATGGCTATCACAAATCACGGTGGAACAAAGTCATCATTGCCAACATGTTAACGTTCACTGCTGATAGGAAAGGAATGTACAGGATAGAAGGCGATATCGACAATGAAACTTTGAAGGCATTCTTCTCGGACTTTATCAAAGAAGCCCAGACATCTTGGGCACGTTACAGTCGCCGCATCAACAAGGATGATAACCTCGAGAGCAGTCAGGAGGCCAAAGAGCGAGCCGATCAGTACTCTGAGCTTCACAAGGAAAGCTGTCGAATCAACGGTCGAAAACATGCGGTAAGCATTCAAACCTGTTGCACCTACACAACTGACGTCTTGCTCATCACCTAGAAACTTGCTCGCCGAAAGCTAGGCGTGAGTCTACTGGAGAGCACACTACCGCCATCGGCCAGCCCAATTGATCTCACTAAGCTACATCAAACTCAACAAGTTCTCGATAGCCTTGGACATGAAGGGATGTCATCCGAAGAGTCCGACAACGAAGGAGGTTTTAGAGTCACAATTCCCCACTACCGACGACGAATTGTGTCCCAGATGATGAGTGATCTTGATAGGGACTCCAAAACAGTCCTTGAATATCATGACCGTAGTCTTCGCAAGAACAACAGGCCGCGTCCAAAATTTCTACGCTGTAGGACTGAACAAAAGAGCTACCGAACGGTAAAGAAGGGACTCCCTGCCTCTCTTTATCATCGTCGTTTCATCTCGCAGCTCTCTGATCCTGTCAGAGAGGGGCTTGAGATTCCGCCAATGGATCTACCTAACTTTGACCAGTGGGCTTTGACCATGCAGGCAATCTCCGACTCAGAGAGCGATGGAGATATTGAGCAGATGCGAACAGGGAATTGAACTGAGCCTCCATAAGTTTCAGTTGCTGTTCGCACTACACATTACATCTCAAACGTTGTCTCATTCCTTGTAATTCTTATTTGTTGCCTAGTTGTAAATGGAAGAGCTGTCTTTCTCTCTCACCAGTGGTTTTCCAGTGGTCCGCAACGACCTTAAACTATGAGCTTCCGTGCTTGAGGTTTCTGATCATCCTTTCTAGACAATCCTCCCAACCAATCTACACCAAGCATTCGTATACATTGTAAGTTGTTCTCTCTTTGTCTATTTCTGTTTCGCTCACTTGCCCCAGGCGGTCAGAGGAGAAGACAGATGCTGCTGAGCACTGATGCTGATTTCCGCTTCCGCCAATGGCGCTGATGCTGAAACGCAGCTGCGTCACTGAGCAGACGCAGCTGCGTTATTTCCACTCATCGGAAACTGGAATTTTCACCTGCACTTTCGTTATCCTCAAAAAGTTGGTATAAACTTGATATTTTTACAATAATTTCCACCTTTCTAATAGTCCTCATTCCAGCTTTACTTTCCACTGGACGTATATATAGCTTTTCACGCGAGTTGAAACATCTTCATAAAGTATACTCTTCCACTGGTCTTTTGACTGATAGAATAGATGACATTTAGGGTGGTATTTCATGCAGCTCAATATCTAAGTCGAAACTGTACATTTCAGTGCTTGTTTCAATATAATAGAAGAATGATATTTTGTCTACAATTTTGAAAGCTATGATACATGTTCAAAAATATCAAGTATTAGATTAAGAATACGCTCGACGGATTTTTTTCTAAATCCCGTGTGAAGCTGCAGTTAGTGTCGAATCCGATGGCACAATACCCATCAGCAAAGCCACGTGAGACCTTTCCCGATTAGAATTGTTGTAAACTTTGAATCTTTCTTTCGACCAACACTCAAGACAGCATGGCTGTATGTTATCTGAACTCTCTATTTTGACCCATTACTCATACAGCTTAACCGCTTGCTTCTGGTAGTCTGGATACGGCTGGGGCGGAGGTAAACTTGAAGCTGCCTGTACTTGCGGGTTATATTAATGCAAGACTGGCTTTCAGGACGCTCCCGGTGCTTTGCGTATTGGCAGGAATTTCAAAAGGTTGATTACTCCCATGTGAAGCAATCATTGATCTTTCTGACTCTGACTCCAGTGCTACGCCAAAGCAGATTTCCCGACCGAATGTCGTCCCCAAGGTGATGACTATTTAGAATGTTTACACCATACGAAGGAGGTGTGTTGTGTCTGTCCTTCTGTTCTTGGATATCGAATTCATGGATGTATATTCTCCACGCACTCCTATCTTCGTCTCGTTGTTGTCATTTCGGCTCTCCATAGGCTGCCCGTGCAAAAGCCATCCAGGATGAATTCATCCGTCAAGCTGAAGCGAAGGCCAAGGAAGGCCAGAAGACTGCGGATATTCTGTCGGATGGTGTGATAGTGGGAGTAGGCTTGATTCAACGAGGACAAGATCAGTCAAAATGAATGTCATTCTCTCCGGATAGGACACCTCGCCCCGTGCAATCGACATGCGTCACGCCCTAGATTTGTGAAAGAATATCTCTACTTGCTGTCAGAATTAACTCGAAAAGACGGCCTTCATTTCACTCCATTAGCACGCTTTCTCATTATGGGATATTGTACAGAAGTATTGTAAGTTCCTTGTGCAACACCACAAATGCCCTTCAATCAATGAGGTACTTGCGCTTGAAGAACGAACGCAGGTGCATAATCTGCCACGCGCCCAGACCAGCAAGGGATAAGATGGTGAGCCAGGCAAAATTCTGCACACGGTTGTTGGTGGAAGCTGGGGAAAAAGTAGGTTAAAATATCATTCCGAAGAGAGAAGAAATTCAGAACGTACTGTTAGTATCCGTGAAACGTAGTTCTCGCTTCTTGAGATACGCCATCTCATCAACAATTTCTTTCACTATGCCTTCAAGCTTCCGCATTTCTGTCTCTAAGCCTGACAGTGATTCTTGATTTGCAATTGCACTGTGAAGAAATAAGTTTTGAACGTCGACGGAAAAGTTAAGGAATACACATACTTGTAGTCCACAGCATCAGCACCGATGTCGACGTCAAGGTCAATAATACGTGCTGCCTTGGAAGCTTTTTCAATCGAATAATCTAGCAGTAAGCTCAACTTATTAATGAGATAAAAGTGGAGAATAAAAATTACACACTGCTATCCAGTGTGTTCTTGAAACAAACACCAACTTCGCCCTCTGCATGAGACGTGACAGCGAGACGTGTCTCCCCGTTTATAGCCCTTTTACTCAAATATACATTCTTTTGAGGACTCGAGTCCACAATCTCTATATCCACCTGCTGTCCTTCACCAGGTCCGACATTCGCAGTAACGATAATAAGAGCATTATTGTGTATGGGATTCCATATACATTTTGACTGAGGGTACCGGTAAGCTTGGAGTTGAAACTTGATTGCAGATGCGGGCCCTGGTAGCAGAGCAAGACATGTAAAGAGAATGACTGCGAACAGGCTCGTAAACGCTCGTCCAGACATGGTCACTGCTGAAGGAAAGACCCAGGTGTTGCTGATGAAGCTTATGTAATTGAAGCGCGCATTTGGAATCAGGAACTCAAGCGCTCAGCGTTGCGCCTCTGGGCTGTTAGCTCGTAAAGCTCGGAAAAATACTGGGATATTCTGAATAATATGAAGCAATCGGATGATGATGAATTCAACTACTTTAGTGTATGTATAATGTGTCATTACCAATGACAAGGACATTAACTAAAAATGGGGACGTGTATATCACTTGTGGTAGAGTCATATCTCAGAGGACTTGTGGCCGAAGGTATCCTTTCTCTATATATCCTCGACTTCACTCTAACTCGTTTGACCCAGTCTTGTTTTTTTTTCTACCTCACTTCCAGTAAGACCACCAATGATTGTGACGTTTAGAGACGAACGACGAGTTCAAATATTTAGTGGAACAGGATCTACTGCAGAACTTATCTTACCATGGTTGTATGTACACTGTACATAGGTATACCATGGGTAACTGAAGATTCTGACATACTACCAGACCTCATGAACTTGTATGATTAGCTTCGATCGATTAGTCTTTTTAACAAGGTGTTTTATTTGTATTTACTCCGTCCGTCATCAAATCATAACCATTCTCCTCCATTCAAGAGGGGACACATTGAGAGTAGTCTTTCACCAATCACGTTAGACTTTGGAATAACAGTAGTGCTTAGAAACAAGGTTACTCACAAGCGTTGGTAACAACACAAGAGAATCCAGCCACGCAAGCAGCAGGGCCAGTCCAGCCGATACCTACGTCGCAACCAAAATCAGTCATTGAGCTGATCACTGAAAAATCGACAACTGACCTCCACATTGTCCGTAAGCACCAGATGCCGCGGTAGAGGTGCTAGTAGGGGCAGACGTTGTCGGAGTAGTCGTGGTAGGAGCGACGGTGGTGGGTGTCGTAGTGGGAGCAGTCGTGCCGCTATTTCCACTACTGCTCGAAGGCACGCCTCCTGGGATCGAAGTGGGAACTACGGTTGGGACTGTGGATGGCTGAAGGGCGGTGTTCCATGTCGCTGTGGTAGGCCAGGGGGTAGCGGCGACGGTTGGGGAGGTGGTACCATATGGAGAAGGTCCGGGAACTTTGCGCAGCATTGTCAATAACAAAACCTCAAAACGAAGATGTAAAAAAAAACTTACTTTCGTAGGAGTCTAGTTGTTGGTAGATATTAATGAGGATACCTAGGATCCGCAATAAGATCTCTTGAGATACAATACTGTGTACAGGGAAAGCATACCCGGGTCTGTAGCACTGTAAGCTCCAGGGATACTGACACCAGCAGGGCTAGCGGTCCCTGTGCCACCAATCTAATAGGACGTAACGAGAAAAATGAACGACGATTCGATCTGAAGCTCAAAAATTAACAAACATTGATTTGGTAGCAGGACATGTAGAATCTGTGGGAGCATGCCGTTGTCAGTTCACATTTGAGATTGAGCCTCTGGAAGTACTGACTGTGCGCCTCCGACAGATGATGCTACATGAAGAGCTGACCAGATATGATCATTCATCTTCTGGCATATACAGCAAATGCACCTTCAATCACTTACCAATAACCTCCGCACGGAGGAGATAGTTTCCAGGCTTCACATCAGGAGGGATGGTAAACGTATAGTGTCCACAGTTATCCTGCGAGCTCAAGAAATCAGTCATACCCTCAAAAATGCGTAAGATCTACTCACATTGAGGACCTCTGAGATTACATGGTATTAGAAATAAACACGATCGAATCATTACGAGGTATCCCCAACTTACCAGTACCCCAGTAGTCGGGATTATCGGATGGGAGTCCAATCTCTGAGATCTTGAACCAAGAAGCACTTGAACCATCAGCGGTTGTCGCATCTTCGACCGATGCGAGGTAAATCTATACAGGAACAATACCAGCGATTCTAGCTTCAGCAATTAGACATTCCAAAAAAACAATCGAGCCATTCACATTGATAGGCCCATAATGATCTCCCCCAATTGCCTGGTCGGCGCACGAACGATCACCTGGTTGCTGGTGCATCTCAACAGTGACTTGGTCCCCGGCTTGAGAGCACGATTTCAGTCTTTGTGAAGAATATGATGAATTTTTTACACACGCATGACCGGACATACACCGGAAGATGGTGTGGGGGTAACATTGCAAGTCAAATCCTAGAAAATGCAATAATCGGTTGGAGGCTTACAGTTGTTGAATGCGATTTGAATACTTACATCCGACGTTACATCAGTGACTAATTATCGAGCGGACAATCAGAATCATCAGAATCGACATTGCAGCAGGAAGGATGCGCAAGCACTCTTACCAGGATTGTTACTGAGAGGAAGACGCACGCAAGAACTACCAGCGTCGACTCCGTTGATCCAAAGATCCTGAAAGGTAGCGTGGGCTGAGGCCGAAGCAATGAAACACGCCGCTGCAACGAGCGAGTAGTACATGATCGTTGTTCAAATTTTATAAAGAAGGTAGTGAACGCGATGTGCACTAGTTTCTACTCAACAGAAGTTGAGTTTTATAGGTGCGTTTTTCGGTGCTTCTCGCCTCTGGTGTACTATGTTAACGGACCGTGTAAAACCTTCCTAGTCAAAGACCCTGACATTTATCCGTATTTTCATCGAATAGACAAGAGTTTATGCACTCGAATGACAGAATGCCTTCGGTAGCGGAGAAACTGAACAACATCGATAACTACCTCGATTCATACAGCTTTGATCTTGGCACTGAGGCAAAATCACAGGACGTGACGTCTGGATATGTTCAGCAACAGAAATGCTTACTCGGAAAAAGAAAGTGGGGCACGAGGTGTCTCGTCCTTGGAAACGCCGGACAAGAACCAGCCGCGATTGTCCCGATGAATACTTCAAACTTACACCAATACAGCGATGAAAGTAGGTAATTCTGGGGCAATTTTTTTTGCATGAAATGAAGCATTTAGGGCGAGGAGATTTCGAAAAGACACATCAATAAGACGTACAAGGAAGAAAGTAAATAGAAAACTATACCGATAGAATGTATACAGTATGGCAACGAGGACCGCAAAAACACCAATGAAAGCAATTTTATCGAAGGTCCGAAGTAACGGTGTAATGATTAAAGGGACCTAATAATAGAAAGAAAAGTTTTTCTGAAATTGACGAACATGAACATATAGTCGAAGGAAAAAGTACTCAGCCTTGGGAGTTTGCTATCAACCGGCGGTACTACCTTTCCTAGTACGGACAACTTTATTGCGCAACGCACGCTCCTTGAGCTCGTTCTCCCTTTGTGCTAGATCAGCTTGAGACGGCTTAGGTTTCAAGTCCTATTCCTCGTTGAATAATCATTGTCGGCGAGTAATTGAATGAAAGACATAAGAAAGACACACCTCATCACTGTTTGGCTTGGCTCTTCTTCTCTCAGCATCTGCCTGTCCTTTGATCTTCAATTCTTCAACATCTTCCTTACGATCAACATCCATCCTCTCAGGAGGAGAACCACGACGAGGGGTACGGCTTCCACCTCGACTAGGACTACGGGTGTATCTGCGAACATTTCTATCGTCGCGACGAGGACTCTTACGATCAGAAGAGGACCTGGAAGGACTTGCTCTGCGTCTCGGAGGAGTGACACTGCGTCTGCGCTTTTTGTGACTACGAACTGGAGACCTTGACCTGCTCGGCGAACGAGAAGGAGAAGGTCCTCTGGATACTCGACGTCTGCGAGCAGGAGGACTACGGCTGTCTCTATATCGCTTACTACGCGCAGGAGGAGTCATGGACGGAGATTGGTTTCGCCGACGAGGAACAGACGACCGAGAGATAGAGCGGGAAGGTGAACGTCGCTTCAAAGAACGTCGGGGAGGTGTATGAGATCGCGAGCGGGATGGAGACCTTCGACGCGGGGGTGGAGAGCGGTATCTTCGAGGTGGAGGGGAGCGTGAGCCAGATGAAGACGGTGGCGTAGGAGATCTTCGTCGAGCAGGAGGAGAGGGAGATCTCCGACGAGGCGGCGGAGATCGGGAGTAACGACGTCGAGGACTTCCACGACCACCCCATCCATTATCTCGACGCCCGCCACGGTTATCATCAAATCCTCTCCCACGACCACGACCACGACCACGGCCTCTTCCTCTACCGCCACGTCCGCCGCGGTCTTCGTCTCGGACTTCATCTAGTCTGGCCCTACGGTCTCTTTCATCGATGGCGCGTGAATCTCGTTCCCGAGCCCGTCGAAGTTCCTCTTTCTTTTCTTCAACAAACGTCCGAGGCACACCGGTCATATCCGATTGGGCTTCAAGCAGCAATTTCCAGAGTGCAGACATGAACGCAGGGGTATCTTTTGTGAGAAATCCTGTGAGATTTATTTGCATTTTTTTCGGGTCAGGAGTCTATGAAATAACGAACAGAGAATGTCATGATGCAATGTCAGAGAAGTGATAGCTTAAGTACTCACAGGTTCCTGCTTATCTTCTAAGAGTCCCATAGCGTATTCGACTACGACTTCGTCCTCAAAGCCAACGAGTTCTACGACTTTCTTCGCAATCCATGGCCTAATAACGGTCAGATTGACTTTACGCATATCAACCTAGGCATATTGATGTCAACGAGATCCTATACAGAGCCCAGTTTACCCACCTTTTTGTCGAACTCCGAAGGAAACTTCATAGATTTGAGAAGCTTGAGCTCCTTGTCGGAAAAACGCCTATCCTGGTCGGCTGAAGTACCTTTGAAGAATCCTGAGAAAGGTAAGCAGAAAGAAATTGTGTGAGCACAGCAGCAAAGGGATACCATAATCATGCGCCTGGTCTCACCAGCGTCGGCCATGATGAATTGTAATGCTCGAGCCTCTTGTCGCTGTCTCCAACGTTCTGCTTGTAGGTGATGGCTGAAGGTGAGAAAGAAGTTTTCGGCCGGCACGATGAGCCGAATCTGAATTTTATGTCTGTCGCGTATCAGCGGGCTTAACTACATACAGACTTGTACTTATATTAATCATAGAATAGACCTTTGTACGGACACAACACGAGACCTCTCACGGTTAATCAATGTGGCTCTTTCTCTAGTCTTCCGTTCATGGACATGACTCCCAGCACTATCACAGATATCGAGGTAGGGCTCACTGCTCACTATATGGGCTTGCCGCTTGGCACCTTATTCTGATTGCACTCCTAAAGATATTCCGCGTTCCCCCGCGTTGGCTTTTCGTTCAAGTCAAAACATCTGATAACATCTTCGGCTGGGGTGAAAGTACACTGGAAGGCCACACTGAAGCTATTGAAGGCGCTTTCAGTGATCTACGTGAACGATTTATTGGAGCTATAGCCGATAACATCCAAGATATATGGCAAACCGCCTATATGGGGAGATTCTATCGTGGAGGCCCGGTTCTCATGGTATGAAACTACTACCAACGTGTACTGGAAACACTCAAGGACGTATTATACTTGTAGAGCGCACTTTCCGGACTCGATATCGCACTATGGGACATCAAGGGTAAGAAGTTGGGAGTTCCAGTCTGGCAGCTTTTGGGAGGCAAGGTCCGTGACCGCATCAAAGTATATGGCTGGATCGGAGGAGATCATCCTAGCGCGGTGGTCAGCGCCGCAGAAGCGCGTAAGGCGCAGGGATTCACAGCAGTGAAAATGAATGGAACTGGTAAGTATTATATTGAAACAGTTCCGGGAGAAAGTTGTTTTGAAAGCAGTAACTGCGTTGTCTCCTGCCCCCAACCCAAGTGTTCCCGATCCTGATCACTGATCGCAGTCAGCAGATGCGATATCTTGGGTTGATTCCCCCGCATTACTTGAAGCTACCGTTGAACGCGTCAAGCAAGTTAGGTTTGTCCTAGAGTTCCCGCAACTGTTGATCAACCTTGAACAATGTGCTCTCGGACAACGTACACTCTAGATCTACCGGACTCGATGTTGGAGTTGATTTTCACGGTAGACTACACAAGGGAATGGCAAAACAACTTGCGAAGCTTCTGGAGCCTTTGCGTCCGATGTTCATCGAGGGTTAGTTTTGGATCAGAAGAAAATATAAATTTGGGCATGTATTGAATTTGGCAGCTAAACAGAACCACTTCTTCCAACCCAACCAGAAGAAATCGCCGACTTATCAAATGCAGTATCAATCCCCATCGCACTCGGTGAACGTCTGTATTCGCGTTGGGATTTTAGGCCTTACTTGGAACGGCGAGCGATTGATATTGCACAACCTGATGTGAGTTTTAGTCGAAAGCCTTTCCTTCAAGAACCACGTTTACCTTTGCCAATCCAGGTATCCCACTGCGGCGGGATCAGCGAGCTACATCGAATTGCTAGCTACGCAGAAACCTACGACGTGGCTCTTGCGCCACATTGTCCCTTAGGCCCCATTGCGCTGGCAGCGTGTATGCAGGTGGCGATCTCCGCTCCAAATTGCAAGTCGCAGAACATTCATTCTGCTGACTCTGTTTCTTACTGATCAACCGATCAATTCTCTAGTTGTAATCCAAGAAATGAGTTGGAAGGTTGGTTATTGGCTTCGTGGTGGAATTTACTTTCGGATGACGGCTCTTCATCTGACCGATGTTTACAGATGCACTACAACGTTGCTGCAGGAGAGGCGCTAGGTATCGAAGCAGACCTTCACAGCTACATGGCCAATCCGGAAGTGTTTACCGTCAAGGATGGATATGTTGCTGCTCTGCAAGGTATGTTCAGAACTCTGTTAATCTGCTGCGGAGAGTTGGCGTTGTTGCCACTTCATCCCTGTCATCGAGGATCGATGCTAGTGCTGGTATACTGATTGATTCTAAACTGGCTTTCACCCACGTAGGACCCGGAATCGGAGTTGAGATTGACGAAGGTCGTGTGCGCAAAGCGAGTGAGCTTTATATGAAGCATACGCCATGGAAAAATCCGCTGTGGCGAGGGGAGGATGGAAGTTTGAAGGAGTGGTGAGTTCGACTGGGAGGCTTCATGTACTTGTCAACAGTGGTTGTATCTATCAATCTATATACATATAAATATGGTTTGCGGAGAGAATCTAGCTGTCTCTGAGAAATTACTTGCTCCTGCTCATCACTCAAGAGTCAGAGAATTGCGAGAGGTTTGTGAGGTGGGCGGCAATTAGTAGAGCATTGCTGACATAATCCCGCCCGGTGCTCTAGACCAAGGTACATAGGGGATCCGTTCCTCATTCAATCAGAGATCCTTCTCTTCTTTTCCTCCCCCACTTGTTCAGTTTCTGAATACACGAATAAATTACGAATCGTACGAAATTGAAGCCATGGCTTCAAGTTCCACTTCATTTCCTTCCTCCACTAGCAGCACGCTGACTACCACAACTTCTGCCTCTACTACAACTTCCTCATCCTCTTCAGACAATGGCGGTATTCCTTCCAAGGGTGCTAACTATTTCTTTGGGTTTCTCATCACATTTATCGTGCTCTTGTCCTTCTTTATCTGCTGTGGTTTTGGTACAAGGAGAAACTTGGCGCGAAGAAGAGCCTTATTAGCTTGGGGACAGGGGGATTCTGATTCTGTTATTGGCCGCGATGGTCAACTAAATGAATCAGACATACCTACGCTGTTTGAACCGCGGTTTTTGAAGGGCGATAGTGATCCTTATTGGCTTTCAGTACAGGTACGCGCCACATTTCTCTCGGTATATGTGTTTCTTCATGCTAGGTAAATCCCCAAGTTCGTTCAACTCACACTGTATCTTTGTTTCTCATAGCCGTTAACCGTTAAGAAGGTAGCAGTCTCATCTTCATCAAACAATCATGTACAACCACCGTTACCTCCTCCGCCCTCACCAATCCGCCGACCTTCGCAAAACCCTCATGCCTTACATGGCTTATCTCTTCCTACATGGATACCTGCTCCCTCTTTCAATAGTCCAAGCTCCAATGACGAAAAGAAAAACGGGAAAGGCATCTCGACGTCGACAAACCTGAACGACGATGCCACTGTCTTGCAGGTCGCTGTAGTGATAACGATGCCTTGTCGACCGACAGCAAACGGAGAGCGAGAAGGTGGTACTCAGTATAATCTGGAGATTGGAGTTACCTGCGAAGTTCTGAACTCATCGACAAATGCACCAGGTGCCTCAGAGGGACAATATATGAATGCAATCGTTTGGTGAACTTTCGCTAGCTCTCGTGTGTGTATTCCAATATTGTACTACTATGCTGTATACCTATTCTTAAACGGTCTAAATGTGTAGAATAATCGTTGTACAGTTAAGATTTACTTTTCGGGTTGATGATGATCTTTGCCTGTTGGTCCGGGGATGGCACCGCAGATAAACCCTTACGACCTGGTTCCTATATTCCTGTTCGAAGCACCGGCAGTCACTCGCTTGTCCTCTGGACAGAATTGTGAATTCCATACAACAAACACATTATTCTCCAACAATTACAACGATTACATTTCAACCAGACATCTTGTTATCCATGTCGGCCTCGTCCCTCAGGTCGTGTCTTCGCAGGTAACGGCCGAGCCATAGACTTCTTCCCCTTCCCCGTATTGACATCCATTGAAGCTGGAACCTTCTGCTCAGCCGGGCTCCCACCGCAATCATCGCTCCTAACAATCAGACCTCGTATTTTATTCCCTACCCCTTCCGCACTACTTCCTACCCATAGAGCACCATTCATTACACCCCAAATGATACCTCGAATACCCCTTCCAACCACCTTTCCAATCTTAACCACATACTGCATCCACATTCCCATTCCAACGAACACACCCAAGAGCCAGAGACCTGCAGGAGGCGCGGCTTCGGATGCGACAATGAGGAGAAACACTCCAATAAAGATGATGGAAAGGACCATGCAAATCGCAGGGATTCGGGAGGAGAGAGCAAAGTAGCCCCAGGAATGGGATGTGGAAGAGGAATACGATGGTGTGGCGGTAGCAGTGGTAGTAGATTGTTCGGGTAGAGACGATGGTGAGGAGGCCGCGGGAGGGAAATCAGAAGACGAAGAGGATAAGGGAGGTCGTGCTCGGTTCTATATAGTGACAATTCATTTCAGCCAGGCTCTCAAAATTCCATGTAGAAATACTCACAACGAAGGTTCCGACATCATTCCAGGCATAATTCATCAAGAGATACGCATCGCACAACAAACCTAATGCGGTCGATATAGTACTAAGACTCACGACCTCTCTTGCGAAAGAATATATTGGGAACAAAGATGAAGGCGACATTATGTTGCCAGCGTCTGCGCCAGAAGCAATATCAGAAAATGAAGGCGAAGAGGAGGAGGAGGGGGATATTGCAAAAATTGCAGCGTCAATCCTGTGCAGGCGGGGTATGATGAGTACACAAAACTCCAGCTCGCTCAAAAGTCAATGTACTTACGCAGCCAAACCAACCAGCAACCCACCAACATAGGTCCACTCAACCTGTAACCGCTGATAAATTTTGTCATACCTCCCGGCTCTCAACAAAGGATGAATTCCTTCCGTTCCAGAACTAGACATCCCAGGGCTGGATACTCCAGGACTCTGACTCAAGCCAAGCTCCATTGAGGAATTCTCCAGCTGACTTTCCTCGTATTCCGCGATTCTCAGCTCTCGATAAACTGTGAAAAGGCATAACACACGCTCCCACCATTCCAATTCCCATTCTCCAGTATCTTCCTCGTTGATCGGACTTGTATTCATTTCCGTTTCATCCAAGTCCATTGCTGTTTCCACAGCTACATTGGGTTGATGTTTCCGATTGTTCTCCAAAGTATCCCGATAGCTGGGCAATATGCCTGGGTTGGGTTGGGCCATACCCAGAGGGCTTAGAATCGGAGCGACATGGTCTCTCCAAAGAGACCAGCCCAAGCTCGAAGCTGGATCGGGAGAGCCACTGTCAGTGTCTTCGTCTTCGTCCAACCGAGTATCGAATTCCTCTGATGCACCTTCGGAGGCGGACTCTGATATCCACTTCTCCTCCTCCTCAATTTCGTCTTCGGAGTCGCAAGCATAGCCTTTATAAGTATGTCGACGAACACGGCGGCGACGTTTTCGAATACCAGATTCAGTAGAAATTTCGGGTTTCAAAGCTGTAACGGTAGTGGATGTATCGTCCTCATCATCATTGAGAGTTTTAGAAGAGTCTAAGCTCAGAACGAGCGATTCTGTTTCTTCGTCTTCGCTCTCTGAAAATCCGTCCCCTTCTTCGCATGAAGAAAGACCAAGATCTATTGTTGATTTGGAGGGCCCTCCGGCAAGCGTGAATGGTGTACCTTTAGGCGGAGTAAGTCTGATCTGTAGCCTGGGGGATCCCTTATCAGAATGAATGCTGACTGTACTATCTCTCCGCAAGCGCTTCATGTGTCTTGCACGAGGTCCGGATCCGGGGGGCGTAAGGCTTATAAAGATCCCCCGCTCTAAGATTCAAAACGCATATGTGAGTGATGCGAATATTGGTTGTGGGCACAACGGTAGACCTACTTGAGCTGTACTCCTGATTTTTCGCGAGCCTGACCAATTCGCCCATCTCGTACACACAAGATCCTAAAATGGTCTTGTTGAGCCTTCGAGCTTTCTTCTTGGCAGCTTGCGGGAAGTGCACGACTTCGAATAGAAGTTTGGTGTCGGAACGGGGATTTTCGCTACGGATTGAAGTGAGATAGGCCAAGTTGATGTATTGACTCAAATAACGCACATATCCAGACCAGTCTTGGAATTCGGGTTCTGTCCGTCGCATCCTAATGTCGTCTCGTGAAAAACGCAATGATTATGTCCAAGGTGAGGATCAATGGAGAGTGTAATTAGCGGCCTCCAGCCCGCTGAGTTACCACCTCGACGATGAAGGAGGTTGTGCAGATTTTGGCTGCGAAGAACTAGAAGCGAAGAAAATGAACGTCGCGACTTCAAGGTGAATATAAGATACCCACTGGAGATGCGCCAAGACCTGTTGGGATGTTCGGATTAAATTCAAGAGTGAAAGAATTGCAAAGAGACGTACACAGAGTCATCAATTTCTCGGTTCATGAAGACTTGCTATGAAGATCATGAGCTATTCCCGATAAATATTTCAAGTTGAAGACTGAGGCCGCAGTCGAAGGCAGTGGCTGCTAAAAAGATGAGGGCGAGTATTAAGTAAGTACAAGGTCGTGAGATTGTCGTGAATGCTGTAGCAAGAAGTTAAATTGTCATGAATGCTGTATGTACTTAGCAAGAAAATGATTGACAGGTATAAATGAATGTGTTTACGGCATTTGGCCGGAGTTTCGGAGTTTTCGGCGCAGCCCTGCGCAGCCACAACTAAAATAAGCGCCCTTCACTTTGTGACCTTGTAACTGTAAATGCTTCCAGAGACACTATTATGCCTTGTTAACGCTGCTCTTATTCAAGCGGCCACCGCTTCTCTCTCAATAAATACAATTACTCGCCTCAACTTCCAAGATCTTCCCTCTCCTCCAACTTTTTCCCTGCCAGTTGCACAGAATTTGACGATTACAGTTGCCTTCTGCTCCTCAGAAACTATTTCAACGCGTTTCTTTCTGACCAATGTTACTTCAGTGGATGATCCTGGGCCAGATGGAGATGCAGATACCTATGAGATCACAGTCAACCAAGGGCTGGGCACCTTTTCAGCTAGTTTCCTGGACGGGGGAGTCTTGGCAATAGATGGAGCATCTTCAGACGATTTCTCTTTTGAAATCGGTGCTTCAGATAGCGGTGAGTAATCTAGTCAAACTACTGGAAAATAAACCAACATCTTCCCCACAGGGTCAATGCACCAAGTACTGGCTACTTTTCCGTTACTAGGCGACACAACATCCAACCAAGCATTGCTCTTTTCACCTTCATTCGACCCTCCCGTATTCTCAGATCCTTCCTATCCAAATTACACACTTCCTGGCCCGTCATTATCGCCTTCTTCACCACCAGATTCATACCCAAATTTCACTCTCATAATATCGCCTACATCGTCGCAGACTCTAACCAGTTTACCACAAACTGCGTGCATGATAGCCTCACAAACGTCGTCGGGGAATATTGCCAATGAAAGTCTATGGTTAAGAGACGAGGAAGGGTGGAGAACTCAATGGATCCTGGCCGGTCTTTCGCCACAAACCAATTACACTGCCTATGTCACACAGGATAGTATGAAACTCAGTGGTCCTTTGTACTTCGTGACCAAGTCCGGTAAGCAGTCGATTTTCTCTTTCATATTTCTACTCATCCAATAGAACTTGCAATAGCTGTGTTTGCATGTCCCTTGGCTGCTTTCCTTCCCTACTGCCCTGGTGTAACATACGCCATCCCACTTCCTTCTCCAGACAACTCTGATTTATCCATATACGACTCCACCAACCTTCCATCAAGCATTTCCGACACCCTCGTCGCGTACTTCACCAATTTTACCACAACGCTTACCACACAAGCCTGCGGAAGAGATTATTATTCACCGCTACAAACTTGCGCAGACTGTCAGCGGGCGTACTTTAGATGGCTTTGTTCTGTGAGTTTCCCCAGATGTGGCGAGCAAAGCCCTTCAACGACCACAACTACGACTGCTTCTTCCATACAAACGTCTTCAAGCACCGGTATACCCACAGCTACCTCTGCCCTCCAACCACAAACGACATCATCTACACCTCGAAATTCCGCCTTTTCGTCGATGAACATGCCATATTCCGTACTGTTGCCGTGTATAGAGACTTGTCAAGCAGCTGATAGGGCATGTCCTAACTTTTTAGGGTTTGCGTGTCCTTTGGCGAGGTTCAACGCGAATCAAAGCTATGGGGTGGGGTATATCGATGGTGCCGAACCGGATCAGCAGGGCTTGGGTGTACCTGGAGAGGCGCAAGATCAGTGGGGAAATATCTGGTGTAATTTTGTGTAGGGTGGCAATGGGACTCTGATCAAAGCGCATCGACTGTAACCATATCTAATGGATAATATCATTATTTGCCTTTGCCGTAAATCACGAGAGTTGTGTCGCGTTCATTCTGAATATCCTGATTACATCACTGAGACGTACTCTAAATGCTATTTCCATGCTATGTTCATTATATACTATCCGGTATGTACGCGTACGCTCCGCAGACATGACCTGTGCATGACCAGATTCGACTATCTCCACACCTCATCCTCATCTTCCCCGTGCTGTCCATGATGGTCATGACCATTGTGACCCAGATTAAACGCGTTCCTTAATCTTGTAGTCTCTCTGAACGCCTGCGCTTGGTCCTGTAACTCCGCACATGCTGGGTTCGCGGCAATGATGTCGTAGCCCTCGCCTAAGTGCGCTTGAAGGTCCCTCACTCTAGATTCAGACGTGGGATGGGTTCTCAAGAACTCTGGTGCTCCAAAGCCTCCGCGTGAAGCTTGGGATTCGAGTTGAGCGAGACGAGCGAACATTCTATGTGGATCAATTAAATTGATTAGGTTGGGCAAATATTGAACTGTATGCGTACGCTGGTGAAGCTCCGGGGTCATAACAAGCCTTCGACATGAGTCGTAGCCCGATTAGGTCTGCTTCGCTCTCCTGTAGTCTTGAATTTGGCAGTTCCAACAGCAATGTATTCAGTGTCGCACTGAACCCAAAACTCACTCCGAAGATGCTGAGAAAGAGGCCTAAGGCGGTAGCAATGGTTTGGGAAGAGAGTCGTTCAGCAGTATGGCGTGCGACGACATGGCTGATTTCTAGAATGAGATCGAATTATTTCAAGTTCAAGTTGTTTGATAGAATAGAGACAAAGATACCATGCGACAAAACGGCAGCCAAACCTTGCTCATCCTTGCAGACAGGTAGTATCCCAGTAAAAACGATTATCGTTCCAGGCGTTGCAGCGGCATTGGCAAACTTGCGATCATCAACAACAACAACAGCCCATTCTTTATTAGCTGACGCAATAGCTGAGGGTGGAGAATTTGTCGAAGAGGAAGCAGACCATACATCATCGGCGCCAAAATCATTTCCGAACAATTGCTTGTGCGGTTCAATGTAACCTTTGACAGTGCCCAAATGCGATGCGCTGAGTACGTTGTGTACAATCCGTTTCACGTGCATTGTTACTGGGTGGTCTTGTGGTAGGATTTGTCCTTTGTATTGAGCCAACGTTTCCTGAAGCACCATTTTCCCGATTTCCGCCTCGGTTTCTGGAGAGACAGCAATAAATCGCCAACGACCTGTTTCTGGTACTTGTTCTAAACTAACCGATGTATATTGAGAAGGCAAAGTCAGTAGAGTAAGCACGCAAATAGTTTCTTCAAAAAGACAAACCAAGAGACATAATAGATTACACCCACACCAGCAAGTCCTGCGCCAACTTTGACCGGCCATGTACGATCCTCGAGGAAACCCTTTCCATTCCTTCTTCCACCGCCAGAGTTTGAGTTGGGATTTGACGGTGGAGAAAACCGGACATATCGTGGAGGAGGAGAAGATCGTCGGATGGTGGAGGAATGAAAGTGACAGGAAAGACTTGGCGGATGTCTAAGCCGCTGTGACAGTGATTGATAAGATTCCCGACCGCATACATGCCTAAACATTTGGTCAACGAAGAGGGAGAGACTGTCGAGACTAGGATGATAACTTAAATAAGGAGGTCGTGTGAAAGTTCCGACGCGTTGCCGCCATGGTACGCGTCCTTTTGGCTTCTCCTCTGTGAACACTCGAAAGTCGAACACTTGGCAGTGACGGATACATGGTACTTTGTGCTCACAATTGCAAACCGCCATAATGGCCTTCGTCTCTATCACCTCAAAGAAATATACACACGCCGCGGGTACAATCTAATAACTCCCTAGTGAAGACGGCATATCTTGGAAAAACATACACAGGCGTATACGGAGAAGCCGTAATTGCGGACATGGAGCCTGATGATTAAGGAGGTCGTTGTTACCAGTGAACTTTCCTCTCACAAGTCCTGCACATGTTCTTGCTTGTCCTTCTGAACCAAGCAGCCTGTGACACTTCCCCGTCAATGGTCCAAATATAACAAGAGACTTTCCCTAAGGTTTGTTCTCCTGACTATTGTCTTCGCCACTCGAGATTCAAATCTCTGTCAAAGATTTTACGTTCAAGAATCCGCCTATTCAAAGAACGCGTTACCAGAAACAAAGGAAATACCCATATCTAGTAAGCCTAAGCTAGCCTTGGCACGTTTGCAATATAGTATGAGCACTCGTTGTATTCCTGTTTTCTCTTCGGAAACATTTCCAAACCCTCATCTACATAATCCGATCTCTCTCTCTCTCTTATCCATCCATCCATCCATCTTTTCGTTCATTTATCTATGTATCTGCTCTTCCATTCTTCTTGTCTGTCTCATTTGCGATGATATCGCTACCCTTCATGTCACAGTCCTTGCGTGGAGCACCATGGGGTTCAAAAGATTAATAGTGTTTGCGCTCACTGTCATTCATTATCATTCCAGTTGCCAGGGCTCAGATTAAACATGAACCACTAGGACGCAACGTGTCCGTCTCGCAGTAGTATTTAACGCATACGCGCAAAGGATTTCAAAATCTTCAGTGGTTATCCCAATCACTTTTCTTTGCTTTAACGTACCCAAACTCTTTCAGGCTCTTCTAAAATGTGTCGGTGGATCGTATACGTCGGCGAGTACGTGTGCTCATCCATTGTCGTTGGACCGTGGCTTATCGAGCTCCTGCAGGCAGGCTCTTATGCTCGAAGATTTACTGATTCGACCAGATCATTCCGTATGTTGTTTATCTCTGGAATATCCGTCCTTAACGATCGAGCTTGACATCCGGTGCAGATTGTCAAACAGTACGTTGCTTCTCCTCTCTAATTCATGACCAAGGTTGATATTGGGCCGTTTTCAGAGTCAATAACCGCTTCCTGCCTGGGTTATACTACGGGCTGGAAGAAGACGACAAAGATGAATTGGAAATACGTGAGTTGTCCCTACTTCCCCATCCTCCTGTGTTATATCATACTAACGGGATCGACGCAGAGGCTACGTGGATCAATGTTCATGGTTTCGGAGTTGGTTGGTACACCGACACACTCTCAGAATTTGATCCCTCTGTCAAGGGCATGCAGCCCGCCCAGTTCAGAACTATTGCGCCGATCTCTACCGATCTTGCTTTTGGCCAGCTTTGCGCGCATACCGCATCCAAATGCACTCTCGCTCACATCAGAGATGCCAGTTTCCCTCCCGTCGTTGAAGTAAACAACCACCCGTTTATTTTCGGTCAATATGCTTTCATGCATAACGGCCTTGTCGCTGACTTTGCTCCAATCGTATGCATCCTGTCCTTAATATTTTCGCTGTAGCACTGAAAAATCCTTTGTCCAGCGATTCGACGTGATGAGAAGAATCTATCAACTACAAGACACAGTGCAAACTCTATTCTTGGCGTCGTCCGTTCCCAACTCCAACTACGTGTTCAACATTCGAGGAAACACTGACACCGAGCATCTTGCGACTCTCTACTTTGCTCACCTCGACGTCATTAAAGCTGGTATCTTGTCCGAAACTGGAATGCATCCTCGAAACGCCCCTGGTCTCATTCCCTTTGACATCGATTCGACGGATGCTCTCTTACTTGCCCTTGTGAACACTATTGCTGATATCCACAAGATTCAACGCCGACACAAGCTTGGCCCCTTCACCCCTGGCAAGGACCGTGTTGGAAATAAATTTAACCTCTGTATCAGTTCGTCTTCGCTTTTTTTATAGGCTGGAGCATTATAGCTAATCATTTTGTAAATAGCTGACGGCGGAAACCAAATGCTTGTTTCCCGTTGGAGAGATGCGAAAGAAGGATATCCTCCCAGTCTTTACCTTTCACTCACCGCTGGAGAGAAGCTGAACAGAAAATACAACCCTGTTCTGCCTGATCCCAAAACTTCGGAGGACATCAACAACACAGACGTCCGGATTGATTCCGTCAGAGAGCTGGTCGAGAGATATCAGCATCTCCCTCCTACCAAACAAGGTTCGTCGCTTAATTTCATCGATGTTGTGCGATTTCATTTCATATGTTGATCCTCTTAGGACGCCATGTCATCGTTGGCTCTGAACCTTGCAGTCAGTACGGGTCCCTAGAGATGATACTCACTGCTAACTGACTATCTTCCAGCTGAGTATGTCGCAGACTGGGGCCTTTTCGATCAGAACCAGTGTGTGATAGTCGACAAGAACCAAAAGTTGAAGATCATCAACTTGGCGAAATTCTTCCAGAAGGGCCGTGAGCACGAATTCAAGAGGTATCACTTTAACGACGTGTTCGACACAATCTCCAAAACCAACAGTGAGAGGAATTCTCCTGCAGTGGATATTGGAGTTCCCGCGCACGGCATCGAATTGCCACAGGACAAATCCAATGCTTTCGAGATTGAGTTGGATTTGAAGGGGTAGACTTGATAGTCTGGTTGGAACCGTTACGGATGCTTGTATGACTGGCATCGGCGTTTGAAATGTGTACGATTATTGCAGGTGACAAGCACGTTTTTGTTGGTCCATGAGGCCTCGAAATTTGATGCTTGGAGTAAGTACAATGTACTAGTAGCACAAAATAAATACTTTTTCTTCAGTTAATTTCTTGTGAAGAGCAAAATCCTGTCCAGAATCAATCACTCTGACTGGTACTAAGTGACAATCTTGAATGTTTGTGTACAATTCAATGTACGAACCTTGAGGTCACCGCTGGATATCGAACAAATACCATACTCATATAAGCACAAAGCCAAGTGGAATATGGTAGCGTTTGGGTGTCATTGTGGTTCATTTCAATTGTAACCCGACCTTGTAAGCATCAGACTTGGACACACGCAAAGCGGGAACATGCGCCAGAGCTCCAATGCTCAGTACAAGAGCATTTTTGTTGGTGCTGGAGATTTGCCTTGTTGAAGTGATTGATAGCTTTCTCAAATTCGTGAATCAGAATCGTGCTCGCGACCCTTTTCTGCAAGCTTGAAGATATTCAACTCTATGGCGCACTGATTTTGGTCACAAAGACCCCTCAATTGGCGACAAAGCTAATAGTGACATAGTGTCCTGAGAGTGATGAAATGAAAATGATCATACATATAAGAACCGTGCATTGTGCCGCATCAATGAGCTGATTAGCTTTGATAGGAGATCTTGGTGTTCAAGTTTCGTTTATCAATTCCCTAACTATGTTTGACGTCTGAATTGCCTATGTCCTCTATTTATTGCTGAAAATCGGGAGGAGAATAACCATCAACTAATGCTAAGGTTCGTTCTATTTCCGGTAAAGTTTTAGCCAGGTTGTAAGGGGCAGAATTGCGACATGAAAGCAAGAAGTAACGTGGCAGCCAAGTTTCCTAGGATACTGATATGGTTCGAGCTCGTTCCGGAACCGGGGACGCTAAGGCGAGAGAGTTTGCACTGTGTCTTTCAAGTGAGGTATGTACTCTCCTCAACAGAAAGAATCAATCAAGTTCGGACTTGGTAATTGAGGATGTGAAGGAACAAGGCTGCGATTCGTCCGAAGCTTTTGACACTCACCGCTGTGCATGAAGGCATACTTGCCAAAGATAAACGGATGTCTGTTTACATCAATGGCAGGAGGAAAGCTAACATATATGATATGGGCCCGAGTTTGAATGCCAGAGTTGTGCGAATGCGCAAGCCTGCAAAAATCAGCGCGATGGTCCTGAACTGGAAGGGCTATATGCTTTTGACGAGAGAGAGACTTTGTGATTGAGTCTCCTCGTATGCTCTCAACTTGGGAAAGCTGCGCAATGAATAACAATTTGTGACCGAGAAATCTCTAGTAATGTTGGGAATGTGCGGTTCACTATATTGGCACGGCGATAATACACTTGTGTTCAGGACGTAGAGGGCATAAAATATGTAATGCAGACATGAAATGGGTGATGCAAAAGATTTACAACGTGATGTCCAAGTTCAAGGTGTCACTGACAGAAACGACCTAACGCCGTTTTTGCAAGACCACGATAAGAATAAACAACATAAACCAACACCGGAGAAAGATCTGTCATCTCAACGAGGCCTTCGAACTTTTGTGCTGCAACTCCACGGAAGTACCAGGAACAGTAGCTGTAACAGTGGCGTCGCTTGCACTGGTTCTAGCCGTCCGAATACTGACGAGAACCTCTTTACAGTATTTGAGCTTGTCAACAAGTTTCTGATTGAACTTGACGGTGTCCTGGTTGACAGCTGACGACGAGGACGGAGCACGCAAAGCGTTCCGCATGATATCTGAAAGGAGCCAACGAGTGAGAACACTGTTCTTATCTATGTGGGTCACAACGAGGCCGGAGGAAGAGAGAATGATTTTGGAATGGTCATAGAAGTTGAACTGAAAAAAGAACGATGAGATGAGTGTTGCGCGCCACATACTGTAGATAGAACCTACCTGGAGAACGTCGTGACTCAATTTAAAGACGATGACCTGCTTCATCCGAAGATAATTCTGAACCCAAACCATTCCCTTTGTTTTTCCGGTGTCCTCGTAAGTATAGTCATATTCGCCGTAAAGGCGGTCCATAATATATCGCTCGAAGTGCTTCAATAGGTACACTTTTGCTTGTAATTCTTCGGGGTACTCCTCTACAGTGAAGGATTTCCTAACGAAGGCGGTTCCATTCCGCCGCGACGAAATCACATCAAAGTGGCTGCAAATTTACTTGTCAGAAGAATGATTCCAGCAAAAAACGGAGTAGACGTACTGCTTATCCGCACTCAAGACCATGCTGGAGCTATCATTGAAGTGGACTCCTACACTTCCATCAGTGAGTGCATAACCCATTCCATATTTGTTGCAATAGTCCACCCAAGAGACAATGAATACATTCTCTTCAGGCAAGGGAATACGTGAATCTTCACGCGGGTCTCGAAACACTCTACCCGCCGCCTTAGATTCGAATGCAAGGGTAAGCACATGAGCCGCCGCATCGAACCCTGTCAAAGAGGCTTTCGGTTCTGATATGGGAACAGATGGAACTATACACGAAAGACGAACTGTTAGCCAAAGACATCGAGAATGCATCATATTGCCGCATCTGACCTGCAGGACGATTCTCCTTGACACTAGGTCTCTTGATTTCCTTTCTTTCCGGTTGAGGATGTTCATGGCGATCTAAAGCACCGGCTTCATATCTTTCCTCCTCTCTCACCGGTGCCATTTGCGCGACGATTCTGGCCTTCTGAGCTTCTAGCTCTTTGGTTTGATTCTTCCTCTTCCTTCCCAGTTCATCGTTTCTATCGTCCTCTTCTGCGATATGCCCCAGCTCACGAGCTCCCGTGTGTCCTGGAGCAGTACGTAAGGGTTCAGTGCCTGAACTTTGTCTTAAAGGAGAAGGATTAGGTGGGTTTGAAGAGGCAGTTTGTAATTTCCTGAACAACGGAGACTCCTTTGTAACACCAGTCCCTGGAGCACCTGTGCTTCTTAATAGAGGGCGCTTAGCTGAACTGAGGAGCGCAGAGATAGGGGAACCTGGTTGAACGGCCTTTTGGAACTCTTTCTCTTGCTGAGCTATAGCGGAAGTAACATTTCTGGTAGAAGCATCAGAGGTAGTATTGAGTATAGGCAAATCCACAGAAGCATAGGGCACGGCAATGCTGGTGATTTGGTCCTTGTCCAATAGTGCGGCCCGTCGTACGCGACGCAAATTCGCTTCGCTAGCGCTGCGAGTAAGAGATCGAAAGTCTGGCGCACGGTCATGAGCAGAAGTAGGGATGTAAGGTGGAAATGTGCCTTTGGTGAAGAAATCGTCGTCAACCACGTCTAAGAGGGCGGGTCGCTCCTGCGGATTTGGAGCGAGAATGTGTTGAATAAGTTGCTGAACTTGCGGAGAGATGGGGCGCTCAGGTGGGAATTCGTAATCGTTGTCGCGTATACGTCTAATAAGCGAAAGATGATCAGTGGCCAGTTCTTCTCCGAAACACCGCTGAGGAACTTACTTATAGATAGCTTTCACATCTTTTGTTTGGAAAGGTGGTCGACCAATGACCAGGGTGTAAAGAATAACACCTATCGACCAGGTGTCGACCTCAAAGCTATGACCATTCGCAGTATCGAAAAGGACTTCTGGAGCGATGTAATTAGGCGTCCCGCAAATGGTCTTCTTACGTTCTCCTGGATTTTCGATCAAGGCAGCAAGTCCAAAGTCACCGACTTTGATGTTCATCTTCCCGTCCAAGAATATGTTTCCTAATTTGAGGTCGCGGTGAATGACCTGATGCGTGTGCATGTAATGACAAGCCCCGATGATTTGCACCAAGAAAAAGCGAGTCTCGGCTTCCGTGAAGCGTCTACGGCGACGAAGCATGTCCATGAGAGAACCGCTTGGACATAGTTCAAGGATCATATAGACGTTGTTGTCGCCTTCAAAACATTCTTGGAATGCAACGATATTGGGATGAGTGAGCGATCCATGAATCCTGATCTCAGCATATAGCTGTAGACAAGCAATAAGCCAAAAGTGGTACTTATAACACAGAATCATTGGACAAACCTTAGTCTTCGTCTTTTTGGTCGTCAGCGAAGACTCTGTAACCACCTTGCAAGCAACCCTGGTCCCTCTCGTGTCTTCGACTTCATATACGCGAGCAAAGCCACCCTGAGTAGAGAGAATAAGCTGGGGTTTGAGCCTGAGCATCACAATCATACCTCTCCCAAGAACCCAACTCGTTGAAATTGAAAGTGACCACGTTTATCCCTAATGATGCTCGGCGGTGAGGGTGGGGTCGCCTTGGTATTTTGTCGCTGAAGAGGTGGTGATGAAGGTTGTTTAGGCTTTGCCTGAGCTTTCTGAGGTGTTGTCGCTGTTGTGGCTGGCAACTGCTGGTTGGCAGCGTTTGCAAGAGGCAAACGTCTAGCTGGGGCTCCAGAGGGCTTGTATGTTTGTATCGGATAGATTTGTGCAGACATAACGGACTTAGATCAATTGAAGGCCTAACGCCTTAATTTTGCTGGGCGAAGATGGAAGAGGTCTGGAAGAGGCGACCCCGAATTCCAACTTCACAATGATCCACGTGGTAACCGTGAGGCAAATAGTCATGTGATCGCGCAAGCCCTTTTCTTTCAAAACTCAGGGTGAAATCATTGAATCTTCAATCAAACCTTTGACTCTCGACAAACCCGTGGAGCGGCTGGATTTTAAGCCTCTACTGCTTGGCTGTTACAAGAAATTTGTAATTGGCCATAGCAAAACGTACGAGTCATGTAATTAGCAGAATAAAGGATTCTAGATTATTTCATTTTCTCACAAACTATTGCACGAATGGTTGGGTCACAAATAACATCTTTGTTTTTTTAAGTTGATATGAAAACATCTACAGCCAAGCCACTGAGCAATCTTTGTTATGAAGCTTCGGATTGAGCAGCGACTTTAAGGGTCTATGTAGACAGCAAAGGAAGATTCACGAAGGAAAGACGAACGCCTGATTATCCTTCCGAACGTTTTTCAACGACACCTGTATTCGCTTTTTTTATCATCTCTTCCACATCAGACTCTCAAACTGACTTCGAATACTTGAATGATGGTAAGGGTCTGTATCGATCAATTCCCTCTATTCTCTTTATTTTATTCAACGATTTGGAATCGCGGCAGGCCGAGCAAGGACCTCCGAATCAGATTCCTGGTCAAAGACTCCATCAACGGTGCCATTCAAAAGGATATGGGTTCCAAAAAAGATCTACAATGGAGTTTCTACACTTGTTGATTTAAAGTGAGGAAAAAAGGAGGGACACAGAGAAGTACGTTGGGCTCGCATCCAGATTGGTCTTGCATTCAAATATTCTACTATGGACTAATTCAGATCCGCACACTGTGGTGAAATTTTTACCGCTTCTTGAGCAATTTAGAGCATTCGTTGACACCGACTCTGCGAATGAATTGTTTTGCTCTTGCAGCATGAGCTAGGTGAGAATCCGAAGTGATAGACGAGAGTACGAGTCAGGATACGACGAAAGATGTAGTCGGGGCGGGAGTACCTCGTAAATCTAAATTTTCTCCGCGGTCGGAATGGATCATATCCAGATATAAGACACGCAAGAGCGCGTTTATTTGTGTCGACCTCTTTTGGACGAGCGCATCTGACATCCTTACTGGTTTTGCCTGACCTAGCAGTTTTTTGTGTCGAAGAAGTGAGTGCCTATCCTTGCCTTTTACGACGATCTCTTGAATCTTTGAGATAGCAAAAACATGTGTCGTTGATGGAACATTGTCTCATTGTAAAACTGAATGAACACTGGCACCTATGCACCTAATCTAGAATATAGGTTTCGAGGTGCTTTTCTCACCTCGACTTCGTAAAGGAGGCACATTTCTAGATTTGCAACCATTAAGATGCAATCAGATGGTTGTCTGAGTGACTAGCCAATATGAGCAATGCAACTTTGCCCATTTCCGAGTCAGAACGATGCTCTATCATTCAGTGTTAGCTTTTGTATACTGCCTGAGCGCACGATCAACGATCTCAGTCATAGCAATGACTGCCTCCTCTTCTTGCGTTCTCCCAATGAGCTGCAAACCGACAGGGCACCCATCGAACAAACCCGAATCGTCTACAAAGTGATCTCAGTCACCACCATAATGTGTCTATCAGGATAGGAAGAAGAACGTACAAAGGTTGTAGATCGCTTCATCTTCATGGTTGTAGAATTTATGTGGTGGATGTCTATGATCCAAGTTGGTATCTACAAAGGTGACTGGGAAAACTGATGTAGCATAATCCATCGCGTTGCAGAGGGTAGTGTAGAACGAATCCGTGTTCAGTCCGTGAGGTACAGCTGCATAAGCAACGGCAGGAGAAATGATTGCGTCGATTGGGCGACCAGTACCAGTCCTGCTAGCCGATGCCTCCCAGTGATCAAGATGGGACTTCCGCAGCTCTCTTTTCTCCTTATGGAGGTTCCACAACTACAGGTTATGTGAATGAGTTGAGGTGATAGTAGATTATGATAGTTGTACCAACTTCATATGTGGTCCGATGGTAAGGCGGTCCCACTAGTCTCTTGACATACGGCTCATCGAGTGTGGTCTCGTGAGCACCTTCATCAGGTAACATGGTCATTATAAGTGGCTCTCCAGACAAAGCACATGAAACTCGATAATCTTCACCGCCATCAGCGACGAATATTGTCTCCTAAGCATACATATTTCAGTTCGAAGCAATGCTTCCCAATGATCGATTTAACGCACGGAGTTCCTGTAGATTTCAAGATGGCGATGTGGCTCCCAATCTAGCACTACAGATTGTTGCATTTTTGAATGATAATGTTATAGAACAAACGAGGCGACATGCCTATATGTCCAGCAGCCTCTAGTGCACGTTTTGTAATTGACATGGCTCGAAGAAGAGGCGGGTGAGGTCTGACCACACCTGTTCGTTATGTAGAACATAATTTTGGAAAAACATTGAGGAACTGCGTACCGTTATCCCACATGATACCGAAACACAATTTCTTCCCTCCTCCGTGATACACAAGTTCGTATTCTTTATCTGACCATTCCTTTCTGATGGCAAGTGGATCTTTCAGCCATGGCTTCGCATCGATAAGCGTTTTGGTAAACAATTTCACCCCCGATATTGAATTGGCCATAGGGCCTAAAACTGAAGATATGGACTCTTGTCCTTCAAGAGCATTGACCGCACCGCAGTAAGGAAGCCGCTCGTATGAAGGCCGGAGAGTATATAACCCACAAAATGCACTTGGGATACGGAGTGATCTGTTGAATATACATAAGGGTAATATGCTAGAATAAGGGTCCGCAACATACCCTCCAATATCAGTGCCAACACCCAGAGGACTTCCCTTCATGGCCAAAAGAGCGCCTGATTGCATGGAAATACATTTTTTGGAAAGTTTGTTAGTTGAGAAACGACTGTACCTTCTCCTCCGGACGACCCACCGGGGGTTAAATACCTATTGTAGGGGTTGACAGTACGCCCAAACACATGATTGTATGTTTCTCCCCACTGTCAGTAAGATGTCAACCAGAAGTAAAATGAGCGAATACAAATAACAAACCATCAAAGTCTGCGGAACATTGGTGCGCACAAAAGGCACTGCTCCACATTCGTAGAGGATTTCGACAAGGACACAGTCTGAATCAGCGTATTGACCTATCCATCCAGCATATCCTGAAATATCGAACAAATTCAGGCTGACATCGTCGAGACAGGAAAGATAGGAAATACCCATGATAGTCTCTAGACCCTTCATTGTGAACTGATCTAGGATCTCGATAAGCATTGATAAGGCCAGTAACAACCGATGTACCCTTGAGAGAGATAGGTAGACCATGGAGAGGACCGGAAACTCTGCCTGTGGCTTTGAGTACATCGTCCAACTCCTTCGCGCGGTTCAAAGCCCTCTCGACATAGATTTCGGTCAAGCAATTTGTCTTATGGTTGAGTCAGACTAAGCGATAACCGCAAACGGTGGTCAAGGCACTAACCAGTTGTTGAGCTATAATAGCACGCTTGTAGAATGCCGTAGTAACTTCCACCGAAGACCACTCAGCAGAAGCAAGCTTTTGCAAGATGACATCGACATCAACCGTTTCAGTAATTTCCAGTTCACGAACGGACAACAACCCGCAGTCTCTAGGAACTTGCATAACATTCATTTGATTCGCTGGAAAAGCCTCAATCAACCACTCATGTGGGATTGAGTTCAATTGCGCTTGCTTTCTTTGTGCACACCGAGTTTTCCAATCAGTCATGGTAAGGAAGCAAGAAATGTAAGCGCCGAGAGAACTGGCGGCAATCTGAATTGGTTTATTTATGATGTTTTACAGACAACGATTGGCTTTCATAGCGCCTTACGACTAGGATGGATTATTCACCGTTACATTCACCCCTCCTTTGAATATACCGTCGATGGCTATTCTGAGCTGAGGAGCAACCGTTATATCAGGTGTCATCGACCATAGAGCAATAGCGATGGTGCTATGGTAGCGTATTAACGATCTACACACAACAAAAAGAAGGCAGCCTACTTTTCTCCGTGGTAATTTAAGATACCTTCATGTACCGGAAACTTCCACTGAGGTCTGTAGTGGGTTACAGTGAGTTAAAAAGCGCATTTGGGAATGTCAATTTACCCGAGGTTAGCTACTCGCTTACCCATCATCCACCCATTCACGAACATGTACACCTTCGATCAGGTCAGTATAAGGTGATTTACTCAAACCCGTAGACGAACCCGATATGGCTGTCCCAGTGGCTCCAAAAATGTAAATGACATGGGTATGTCATAGCCCTGGGGCATACTCAGATTGAATTTTGCGACGAAAAAGCCTATCCCAGTCTCTGAAGAGGGTATTCCAGCAGATAAATTTCGCGATATCCATGATGATGTGTCGAAACCTGGCAGATGCCACCCTTGTCGCTCTCCGAAAAGCCCTCCTTCATTGAGCACCCCGCGGACTTTGTCCGTATAACTGACGCATAATTGGATTGGTTCAAAGCACTGTTCAGAAACAAAACAAAGGACTCACTTGGTGTAACCACCACGTTTTCCTTGGACCTTCCATTCCGTAAAGTTACCAGTGTTGATTTGGAATCCACGAACACCTCTAGGACTCTTTGCGTCATCGTTTATGGCTTTTTACTTCTTGTGAGCAATAGCACAACCTGCAGGTGAAATAACATACGTTTCGCTTCGTTGATACCCATGTTATCCTTTGAACCAATTGAGTACAGATATGTAGTATCTAAACAGTCAATTCACCTGCACAATTGTGATAACATTATCTTGACCAATCAACAGAGCGCTGGAAGCAAGATCGAACTTTTCGTCAGTTTCTTCGATTACATTTGCATTGTTCGTTGAGCTAATGTGAATGTTAGATAACGAACACTTGAACAACATAGTACCAATGACTTACTTTCCAAAGGAAGTGTTCAGAAATTGGTCGTTTAGCCAGACACTGGCTGCAAATGCTGGAAAATAGGCATGAACAACATCATAATCTAGTTAGAAACTGGCGGCACACCTGCACCGCCATTGATCGAAAGATTGACACTCTTCTCTGACCCAGTTGCATTGAAGTGACCTCGCCAAATAACCACGTTCTCACAGCTAAAGCAAAGGGAATGAGATTCATATAGGACTATAAACATACCGACTCACAAACCGTAGTCACAACCGTATAAAATTCTTCCATCTCCATAATACATCGGAAATGGAATATTGGTTGTGGTATGGTTTGCTACGACCCAGTCTGAATCATCGAAATCAGCCTGAATTTCTGGAAGGCTGTTGTTGAACTTCCACCCGATTTCTTCGAGATCTGGGACCTGTATGAATACCTGGGTGCTGCTGATTTTTCCTGTCCGTATCTTCGATCTTGAATTTGTCTCCAGAGAAACACTCTCCCCGTTCCAGGTCAACGATTGGACACTACTTGGAGCGATGAGTGTGAGCGACGTTCCCTGCAACCCATTGGTAGCATTCAAATCTCCTCTGAGGGCTAGTTCAGTGCCGCTAACCGCAGCAGATCTAACCAGATAGGGTCCTCCTACTAGAACGGTTTCATTCGTCCCAATGGACCAATAGTTGACGAAAGGATCCGATGAATGTTCGGAGGCAACGGTTGGTGCCCAGAAAGTGGAAACAGTGTCTCTATCCGCAAAAAGTATCAATTGAGTGTCCGACTCGTACAAAGGTACAAATCCCTTGAAGCCGGATTTCACAGTTATGACCGTTATAGAAGGAAGAACGTTTGAGGAAACTTGAATCTGAGCGTGGGTTTGGATCGGGAAAGTAGCGCTTCCTGTTATGTTGAGAGCTACTTCGTGTTCCTGGTCAGTGTCTCCGTAGAGGAAAAGAGTGTCTGTCCCCTCAATGGAACCAGAGAAGAAGATTGATGCAGTTGAGTACAGAGTTCGGGACTTTGCTCCGAAAGCATAATCAGTAGTGATGACCTTGGATTCTCGTCCATCAAGACTGATAGATGAGGCCACAAGAGGAATAGTCAACCTCTGATTTGCAGCAGTGGTGATATTAAGCTTGAACGAAGACAGTGCCCTGGCTACAGGTTAATATCAATAATTTCAACGGAGAAAGCTGCAAGGCTCACAGAGACGTTGAATCATTTTGGCGGACGATCCAGAAACCCGCACCAACGTCGAAGTTCTTCAAGAAAGTTACAAAAGCAGGAGAGCTCGAAGGGATGGATGGAACAATCGCGCCTTCCGTGAGGTTGCTCGAGGTCGTTCCTATCCAATCGGTCTTGTAAAATTCCGGTGAGCTACGCAGAAACATCCCCTGAAGTTTCAGTTCGGTGTATTTTTCAGTGAGCGTCCTAGCTTCGGTAATCTACATAAAATGTTGAAAACTTGGCGATATCGAATTTCTGAAGCACAAACCGCTGCACCATAATCATAAGAAGTGTAGACCTTCATTCATCAAGCAATGAATACACATTTTGGGGTTCGTTCAAACCGTCACTTACCCCGCTGTAAAAAAACAAAGCCGTCGCGGCCCGGGGTTGAGGTCAGAATTCATTCTCTGGTAAGCTTATGAGGCGCACGTACGGATAAGGAAGTGCTCCCCATGATGTTCCTCCAAACAGCATGTAGTAGTTGACGAGTTTAGCATTGCTTGCCCAAGTATGCAAATAGAAAACGGACTCGAAGTCCGCATCAGTCACCGCTCGCCAGTCTTCGTAGCCTATTATGGTATCCATGTGTCAATCTAACCAGCGCATGCCCTTCCATTGAACCGTCACTAATAGACCATACCTGTAGAATCGGGGCCCCAACCGTCGAATGCTCCACTCTGGAATTCTATGTTGCGGCCCCAGTTCAGCCACTTTGAACATTATACAACTCAAAGGTAGATTTCGCACCTGGACTGTACCACGGCTGCGAAGGGTTTGCTTCTTCATGGTACGTATGGTAGCCCATCTCAATGGGGTTCCAGATTGTGAGATTGGACGGATCAAGCCCTTGTGGGTATGCATCCATACTAAACGACATGATCGGATACGTTGCTGTCATCGCCAGCTTATAATTCGACGCACCCATACAAGTCTACTGCTCCCTGTCAACGAGCATTGCGTGATGCATAATTTGGGAGAGACAGTGATGAAGCAGCGTACCGTCCCATTGATGAATCCATCAAGCATTCCAGGATCATTATGAGTCAACGGAACGTTGATACCGTAACTAGGATCCCGATACAAAGCCTCAATTTCAGCGAAATATGGACCTCCCTCTTCCTGGTCGTACTCGTTATCTACCGTGGGTGTTTTTGAATAATTGAAGTTGATCTAACGTATTCCACACGTACCTATTTGGATCGCAATCACAGGACCTCCATTCGAAATCTGGCTCTGATTCGTTTGCACAATGATGGCTTGAATGTACGGTGTCCACGCGGCATTCCAGTCAGCTGCGGTAGTTCTGAGCTCGCTTTTGACTTGCGAGGTAACCCAGTGAGGGAGACCTCCTGCTGTTGTTTCACCATTGATATACTATACATAATGTGCTCAATTTGAGAGTGTAAGGGGTAGAAGAAACATACAGGGCCTGGTAGATGATCAGTACGGATAGTAGACGAACAATGGCAGACGAGCTTCAAGTACCTGGACGGAGCACAATCCAGAGCCCAGCTAGCCTTGCTGCTTCATAAAGTGCGCTTAGGGACCTAAATCCGTCGAAGTCCAACACTCCCGGAGACGGGTTGACCAATCCCATATGAACATAAACGCTGATAGCATTGAATCCTGCCGCTTTCATCTTGTCTAGGATATCAGGCCAGAGTGAAGGAACAGGAAGCCTGAACGTATGGAACTCGCCAGAACTACACGAGACATGAATTTGAGTCAAGATTAATGTGCGTTGAAGAACTCACTGAAGGAATACTCGTTGACCTTTGAGGATAAGAGTATAGTTGTCGAACTGAAGATCAGCACTAAAAGTTTTTAGTGAAGATTGGCTCAGGGTTTCTGGCAAAACTAAGGAGAATATCCACGCCCAAAGTGGAAGGATAATTGGGGAGTAGAACTTCATGTTGAAAAGGTCGTTTAAAGCAGACCAACAACGAAAGCGCCATGGTATTAGTATCTTGGTCTTCTGTAACGTGATATGTTCTCGTGCTTGCGACGAAGAAGATCATTGGAGAGTGAGGAGTTGCAGAAGATATTGCGCGCTTCGAAGTTCCTTGATGTTTTACAACAGGCGGTCCGGATCGCTTTCTTCTTATTCACGTCGAGCTTACAAGTGGGAAATCCCCAGCTTATAGGATAAGAGTATTCAATCATTGATATTCAAGTATAGCGGAGTGTGGATGTTCTCCAAAGTGGAGGAAAAGGTAAGCAATTATTCATCCCGAAGATCGTTTTGATTGTTACGTTGAGGCCTTGAGCATAGCCAGACTGATGAGAGATCATTACCTAACGTTGGCGGGAAGCCCGTGGATGAAATTCAATCTGACTTTTGCTTTGTCGCATTCACTCGGACCGCCTGTTGAATTTTCACTAGTAAGGTAGGCGACATCCACTTTCATCAAACGTGACATCACGTGATATGTCACGGGTCACGCGGCCAAAATTTTGTTCGACGAAAATTCAAGTATATTTGGCTGGAATATTGGCTAAAAAAAGGTCCTGTATTTTATGTAGACTAAGTACTTACTTCGAAGGATGGTTAGAATTAAATTGCGATAAGATAGATTAGCTGGGTCCTATGCAATATATAATTTATGGTGTGTATCAAGTTGTTTAGGGTATATATTCAAGGGGTTTTGGCTGGGGCTTGGCCCCGCGCGGGTGGGAAATGAATTTCATTCCAGCACACGTTTCGCGGATAGCCAATGCCGGAACGTCACGGTGACGATTTTAATCTGGGTGGGTTGGTGGGAAAAGATAAATGGCTCGATTTCTTTATCATTTGCAGGCGGCGGTGAGGGCAGGCAGCAAGATGGATAAGCGCCTCATGGTGCCTTGCTAGCTCTCTCACGCCTACTATCTTATCCATGAGTCAGGTCACGTTTTGGTCACGTTCTGGTCCGTGCGCGTGGCCAAAATTTCAAGCCCAATTTTTGAACTTCGCTCCATTCAAGTCTAAAATGCTCATTAGCTTGTTTCAGACATTTTTGGCTTATGGTCTAAAACTAGTCGTACAGTCCATAGATTTAAAAACTGAGACCATCAACCTGTTAGCATAAGGCCTTAGGACATATCTACGGTTTTATTTATGTTTAAAATATTTTTGTCGCCGTTTGTTAAGGCCGTGCAACCGGAGAGGATACGATCGAGGTTCCGGAGGCTTCGGACGAAGTTCCGAGTGTGGGAACGGTGGCTGTGACACAAGGAGGTACTCGAAAGGGCTACACGGTCCTCGGAAGTGTGATGGGACTTCAGCGAAGCTTTCGGCAACGCTCCCTACACGTTATCTGGGTGTCCCTGCGAAGTGCGAAGAAGAAAGAAGTTCCGGAACGTCGGACAGAACCGATCGATCGATCCGGACGTGACTAAGCGTAATATAGAAGGAGGATAGAAGGTAACTTTTATTTCAAGCTGGGGAAACGATACTAAACAGTGTACTTAAGTAGTAAATCGTCTAATTGTTAAATAAAGAACAATAAGCAATATAAAGGTTTACCCGAGGTGAAATATAAGACAATAAGGGCGTGGGAATCTCGGACAAATACCTTTCGAAGCTGTCCGAAGCTATCGAGAATAGAATTGAAGATACAGAGCTGATAATGAATGCGAAAGCTCCGGAAATGCGAATAGGTCATTCGGTTATCGATCCGGAATGATTCGATTGTTGATTCGGAAGTATTCGATTATTGATCCGGAGGCATTCGACGATCGATCCGACCGGAAGACTGACCGGAAAGGTCTGGCCTAAGTATCAGAATGAATCGACTATCGATTCGATCGGAAGGTTGGTCGATTGGTCTGGCACAGGCGTAACACCGTTCCTTGTTGTTGTCACTTTGCATCACATGACACTCGATGAAAATGGATGTCGCCTACCTTACTAAACCAATTACGACATCATCGCATGCATGAGGTGAGGAGTTCGAATCAACGGTAGGGAGACTGTCATTTCATACAGGTTTACAAATAACGTGCCATAGCCGTGAAAATAGACCACCCAACTGCTGCCTTCAGCTGCGGAGATCCTATTTGTCTATAGATTGCTTTGGCTCTCTCACAAAACTCATCACTAACATACCGCATAGCCTCTTCCCGTGAAACTGGAATCTCTTTACGCAGTGCATCAACCACAAACTTGTCGATGACAATTCCACATTGTTCAGCTTGGGCTGAAACAGACTTTGGGAGAGCGAATGCATTACTAGGAGTTGTTCCTGATGCGTTGGGCTTCTCTGCTTGGTAGCGTATGCGATGGTTGTTCCAGTATGCAGTAAAGATGTCAAGCTCCTTCTGAATAATTTGAGGCCACAGCCAATTGAAGAGGTCGCTAAAGTTAAATGGAAAATATTGGAAAGTGTTACAAAGAGTCTAGATCTACTCACACATGTGGTTGGCTGCCAGGATAAAAAATACCATCTTTGTACCCTTGACGGAGCTCCTCTTTGAGATTAAACCCCATGGTATTGGTGAACCAGTGCCATAGACCTTCAATAGGTGTGTTGTGAACACTTTTGAGATGAACAGCGGCAGGATATTTATCTGAATTAATATCGGGAGCATATGCCTCGCTGATGGCATGATTCATCATAGATAATGATGGAAAGTGGTAGAAAGGACTCACCGAAGGCCTGTCTGATTCACAAAGACATATCGAGTCTCAGAGCCTTTATCCATGATTTGTCCTATTGGTATAACTGTAGCGAGTATCAATCTATTGCGTACAGATGAGCATGAGAGCATATACCTCCATGTTTTTCAACACAATCAAGGTGAACATGACCAATTGTTGTTGCTAACCGATTATTTGGGACAACCACCAGATGAAGAATCAAAGAGCTCCACTGATCCTTGATGCCTTTTAGAGCCCAGATGTTGAATAAGTCCAGCAAAATGAAAAAGAACTGGGAATATAGCTCACGAACCATATATAGGTATGCCCACTCCACCCATTTCAGAAAATGCTTGTGGTGCGATCTTGTCATGCCCATCAGCATGCCATTGGTAATTTGGCCCCAGAGCCACCAAAGCACTGCGTCTGATTTGGCCCCGAGCACCAGGAAATTGCTGAGCTAGACTGTCAGGTGCATGCTGTGCGAGTACACGGCGCACAAAATCCCTGTAAATAATGTAATTTCAGAGTCCATATCAATGCAAGGCTCAAGTATGCACATACCTAGGTAAGGCTATCCCATCGTTCCCAAGGAGTGTCAGAATTGTTCCCACACCATTTCTCTGAGCTGTATCATTTGCGACTTTCTCAAGCACAGCTTGAGTAGCAACATCGGTAGGTAGAGGTTTCCTTGGGCTTGGAACGCTAAATTTACTGTTGAGTGCAGTAAGCTTTGTCTTTCTAAATGTCATAGAAGAATTCATTGATTGTCAGCTACATATTCTCGAGTTGATGGACTTACCCAATCTTGAGTGAAAATTTTTGTTCAAGGCATTGCAGACGCTGTGATATTGGAAGACATTCTTTTGCATACTGATGCAGTTCAGCTGACAAGAGTTTGTCTGGGGGATCTAGCAGGAGTGATAAGCAAGGAGGATGGAACAAAATTGAGAACATGGGCTACAATCTTTGGGGCCCCACTGATTACTGCCAGAAGGATTGTTGCTCATTTGTGGAAAAGAAGTGTATGCTCCTAAGATTGAACGACAATACTCAGAGCTTTATATATACCAGAAATGCTGTATCTATTTGCAATACAGCCTACAAGAAAAACGTACAAAGAAATTCCATCAGCATGCATTTGAGAATTTATGTCCACCGTTCCGCCCTAGAAGCAAATTCAAGGCAAATTATCTTCAAGAATGACCCCATGTGTTTGTAAGGCTGTACCAAAAGCTTTCAACTTGGCCGTTATGGATGGATCAATGCATCGTGGAATAAACATGAGTGGGTTGTGCATTGTGCATCACTAACAGAAGCTCAGCAACGTTACCTAAAAGCTGCTGCGGAGCTTCATTTCTCAAAGCCCTTTGCTGTCTTGGTATTGTTTGACTGACGTAGGATCTCCGTCAAGGCTGGAGGACCACTTAAAGAAGGCTACCATACCATTTAAGTATTGACCATTGCAGTGTAATTGAACGTCTAGGGGTTGAGAATCAATGACCAGCGGATGAACTAGCTGAGAATAGATAATTTTTGCCAAGAAATACACCATAGGTACCAACGTACAAAGCTCTGTTAGACTCTTCCACAAGATACATGCCACGTTCAACAAATCATTCATCTTCCTCTTCTTCAATCTGTCCGTTTATGATGTCAAACCCTAGCCCAACACACATGTACGAACACTTGTGTTGTGTAGCAAACATTTGAATGCCTTCAGGTCCAAAATCACCTACCCCGCTGTCTCTGAGAATACATAAGGAATGAAATTGAGCTGCAAGCAGATGAAAAGGAGGTATATACTACTCACTGCTCCGATGTGTGGTGCATTATATCAAATAAAACAACTGTATCGATACCACCAATGTTCACCAAGGAACCTGTAACACAATTAGGCGAGTAGACTGTGATAAATTTGCATTTCTGACCTTGGATATCAGCTAAGACGAGCTTTTGATTATCACTTGAGTAGACATAGTGGGCAAATGCGCTCAGAGTAATGCCAATCTGGTCATCACGAGGAGGATGAAAGAGTGTACTACTATACTTTTCGACTGACTTTGTTCGGCGTGGTTCCACTAGCCACACTGCAGAGTCAGTTGCGCTTGCGCCCAGTCCAGAAGCTTTTGATGTCCTGAAGTTTGTTTCGCAAAAAAGCGAGGCAGCGCTGACTGTAATATCTAGAGTATAGCGTCAGTGTATGTAGCCAGGATCACTGCAGCATGAAAGCATACTTTGAGATATATCAACATTCTTCACTGAAGCAAGGTCTTTGAATTGCTGAAGAAGCCATGCTGTACTCTTGAGGCGGGTGATTTCTGAGATCAGCGCCAACTTATTCTCAGCAGCAGTGACCTCTCCAACACCATTCCCACAGTTGAAGAACCTTTTCGCAACTAAAAGATCATCTTTGATAGTGAGCTGCAGTGCCGACCCAGTGTCAGAAAGGGGATAATAGAAGAAAAAGCCAACAGCACCTTGTAGACATGTTTTGTTCTCCCCGAGCTGAAAATGCTGTCACCAATGGTTCCAATACGCTCCGCAGTGTCATTGTCTTCACCAGGCCAAGAAACATCGACAACACCTGTCCCAGAGTCACAAATTACTCGGGCTTGGACTAGGGTGACCTCTGATGTGGTGATGTGCTCCACTGACGCAACGCGGGGTGTACGGACAAAGTGTGATGTTAGACCTAAGCAAGTGAGAAAATTAAGAAATAATGAGCATTTCAGTACAAACCTTTGGTGCGCGCAACTACACTATGTTCGGCAAAGATAGAATGAGTCCCTTGGCACTTCCGCACAGGCATAATCGTAGTCTTGAGGCTTGGCATTGACATGCGCTCCTTACGAGCAGTGAACTGAAAGTATTTGTTATAAGTACAGATATCGACAAAGGAAATTGGTGGCGTACAGCAGTCTTATCAATATATAGCTCAAGAGCAACAGTGAGGGGAGGAACCACATCCTTCTTTGCTTTCTCGCCCTTAGCTTTGGTTTCGGTAAGCTCATAAAAAAATCCTTCCGATCCCGAGGTATGGGCTTTGATAAAATCATGCACAGAGAGGCCAGCTGTATTTGGCATGAGAACCTTGTTACCACTCCACCGAACATCAACTTCGGCACTGAAGGTGAAATATTAGCAGTAGATAGCAACCGCTCATAAGGAAAACACACATAAGGAGTCCCATCCCCTCTTTCTTCGCCCAATTGATATTGACCGTGGCCAGTGCATCATCTCGAACTTCTAGAAAGATTCATGTTCATTTCATATTGAAGGATGGTGTCAGCGACTCAGTAGCTCACTGCTAAGCCAGGCGTCACAGAGTCAAGATAAACGAAGTGAATAAGAGTTGAATGGTCTTTGATTCTTGTCTAGCTACAGAGGAGAATAGACGAGAACAGAGATAAAGACTACTCGACGGAATATACTGTCTTATATACATATTCTAAGATGAATCCATGGGAGTCATCATGAGTCGCTGCCCCGAGGCTATACAATAAGAGTCACTCGTATCCATAAGTAAGGCTGTCCGTATACAACGATGAAACAATGAGGTAATATAAAAGAATGTATGTAGACGGCCTAGATCTGTCAATACTTTGACAGACACGAGAGAGTCGCGTCGACAATTGATGACAGCGTGGAAACACGCTTTATAAATAAAGGAAAAGATAAAAGAATAATACAAACGCTCATGTAAGCGCCTACAGCGCTAATATTCCTAAAGAGTGAGTGAGCGTCTAAAGTACTAAGAAAAATAGAAAAAGAGTCTGTTCGTAACATCACCCTCTCCTTAGGGCACGAGTTCCACGAAGTGCTTGTCGTAAAAGAAAAGTTTTGGAGGGTAGTGAAGCGGAATTGGGTTCTGTGTCGGCTGGAGGAAGAGGTCGAAACAATTCTGTAGGGAATAAGGAGATTGGAATTTCAATTCGACGGAATATTGCGGGTTTTGGTTTCGTCGGATTCTTTTCATGGAATTCCTTGAGTAGTTGGTCTACATTTGTGAGATTTGATTGTGGTTCCCAGGTTTGTTCGTGTGATCCGTACCCTTTCCATTGGACTTTATACTTGATTCCTCGTCCTACTTTCTTCGAATCAAGTATTTCTTCCGCTTCGAATTCTTCTTCTCCTCCTACAACAACAGGAGGCGGGCGTGTGTTTCGGGGTTGTGTAGGAAAACTGGGTTCTTTATACGGAGTAAGAAGAACTTCGTTGAAAACATTGTGTACATGTTTCCATGTACGTGGGATTTCCAGTTTATAGGAACTGGCGCCTATCTTCTGTTGGACGGTAAACGGTCTGTATCTCTTGTCGCCTAATTTCTTCATCGGGCGATCTACTGAAAGGTTGGTTCCTTCTAACCAAACCTTGTCACCGACCTTGTATTCTATCCCTTTCTTCCTCTTTCCGTCATACTGCCTCTTCATCTCTACCTTTGCTTTTTCCAAAGCTGATCCTACTTCCTTTCGTATCTTCTTCATCCCATCTACGAAAGCTTGTACTGAGGGGTTGTCCGAAGTCATTTGAGTTGCCGTGCCTTTATATGGGTGTCTTCCTGTATCTGCGTAGAAGGGAGAAACTTTCGTCGCTGAGTGGACCTTGTCATTGTAGTTGAACTCCGCTAGGGGTAACCATTCGTGCCAATTATTCTGCTGATAATTAATAAACAAACGGAGATATTGTTCGATTTCCTGGTTTGTTCGTTCCGATTGACCGTTTGTCTGTGGATGGTACGCTGTAGTAAAGTTCGCTTCAATGCCTAATAGTCGATAAAGTTCCTTCATAAACCTCGAGTGATACTGTGGGCCTCGATCATGAACTATTTTATGTGGAAGTCCATGGGTGGAGAAGATGGAATCCCGATAAATCTTTGCCATTCCTTCCGAAGTGACTGTGGTATGAGTTGGTACGAGTCTCAGTCTCTTCGTGAAGTGGTCAATGAAGATTGCGATCGCATTGTATCCACCAGATTCAGGGAGTTCTCCAATCATATCAGTGCCGATTACTTGCCAAGGTTCAGTTGGAACGGTGTGAGGATGAAGATGTCCGACAGGTCGAGTTCGATGAGATTTTGTTGCTTGACACTTCTCACAACCTTCTACGTACTTCCCAGCATCTCGAGTGATTCCTGGCCACCAATAATCACGAGTGACAAGTTCCGCTGTTTTGTACTGTCCAGGATGTCCTGCGAGCGGTGAATCGTGGTACTTAGTAAGGATTTTGGATCTCAATACTCTGTTTTTTGGTACATAGATTCGTCCTTTCCATTCAACAATCCCTTCAGTTTCTTTCCACTCTGGGTTTTTGGCATCGAGGTTGTTCTTTACAAGTCGGTCAACATGGTTTCGGTTCTTTTGGATTTCCGACAGGAACACATCTTCTGGCGAGGAGATATTAAGGGCTTGGATGAAAAGTTCTGGCTTTAGAAGGACGATGTTCTCATTGTCCTTTTCTCCCGTCTCAAGACCTGTCATCCTTGACAGTATATCGACGTTAGTCATTGTTTTTCCCGGTCGGTGAACTAGATTGAAATTATACTCCGCAAGTTCAAGAACCCATCGAGCTTGTCGTCGATTTAATTTCTGGGGTTTCTTGAAATACTGTAGGTTTGCGTGGTCGGTAAAGATTTCAATCTGTTCTTCGGCTCCAAGAAGATATTGACGCCAATCATCGAGCGAGTCCATAATCGCCATTAATTCCTTGTCGTAGATTTCGTAGTTCCTCTCAACTTCATTGAGTGAACGAGAACGGAATGCTACAGGCCACCATTTTCCATCAACAAATTGAGAGAGACAGCCACCATTTGCGAAGTCGGATGAATCAGCTTCAAGCCTAAACTTTCCATGATTTCGGGGAATAAGAAGGACTACTTCTTCACAGATTCGACGTTTGAGTTCGTCGAATGCGAATTGTTGGATTGCTGTCCATTCCCAGGCTGCGTTTCCGGTTAGTTTGGTTAAGGCTTTGGCGACCTTGCTAAATCCTCGAATGAACCGTCGAAAGAAGTTACAGAAGCCAAGGAACTGCTGGAGATCATGTTTCTTCATTGGGGTTAACCATTCTTTCACCGCTTTGACTTTCTTTGGATCCATTCGAATCGTTCCGTTCTCAATGATTATTCCAAGGTATTCGATGGATGTTTTCTCGAAAGAACACTTCTCAGGTTTGAGGAAAAGTTTGTGTTCTCGCAGAATGTCGAGGACTCGGTTTACAATTATGTGATGACTTTTCAAGTCATTTGTAAATACGAGTATATCATCCATGTAGACTATGACGTGTCCTTCATTTATCAAATCTTGAAGGATATGATTCATGAATCCTTGGAATGTCGCCGGGGAATTGGTCAGTCCAAAGAACATAACGGTTGGTTCGAATAATCCTCGATTGGTCCTGAATGCAGCTTTCCACTCATCACCTTCTTTTATCCGTATGTTGTTGAATCCCCATCGAATGTCCATCTTTGTGAATATTTTGGCGCCTTTCAACTTATCAATAAGCTCCTGAATGAGAGGAAGTGGATATCGATTTTTAATCGTCATCTCATTCAGTTTGCGATAATCTTGTATTGGTCTAAGAGTACCGTCTTTCTTCTTAATGAAGAAGAATGGTGAGGCCATTGGGGATGTCGAGGGTCGAATTCGTCCAGTTCGAATGTTTTCTTCAAGGAATACATCTAACGCTTCTTGTTCTTTCGGATTTAAGGGATAGATCTTGCAATCGAGTGGTTTAGAACCAGGTGTTAGTTCAATTGCATGATCCCAAGGGCGTCGTTGTGGTAACTGATCAAATTCCTTTTGACTGAAAACATCGGGATATTTTTCTACATACGGAGTAGAAGTGTCAAAGTGTTTTCGTGTTTCTTCATCGGCTTTCTTCTTCGTCCATTTCCTGGAATCTACCTGTTCTTGTACATATCGATCCCAATCAAATATGAAAAGCCTCGTGCCGTCTTTGAGTGCTGCTCGCGTTTGTATATCTTCTGGCGTCCAGAAATGAGGATCGTAGCCACACCGAGTTGGACATCGGTCAAAAGTAACTTCTGATTTAATCCAGTCGATACTTGGATTATGATGTCGCAACCAGTCTAATCCTAAGAAGATATGTTGTTCGCCAAGGTTAACAACGCCGAATTGAATCCGTTCTGAATGATCTCCAATGGTTACACGGACTTCAGCATATTTGGTTATAGAGCCGTTCTCATTGAGTGTTCCATCAGCGTTGTAGACAGGTACTCGAATAGGTAGGTCTTTGGTCGGAATCCTATGTCGTTCAACAAAGTTTGCGTCAATGCATGAACCTGTAGCTCCGCTGTCGACTAGTCCTTGTGTAACTATCTGCCGGTTGTCCTCTAATGTTTCGACAATAACTGGGAGCTTCAAGCTTTTTCCATGTGTTCCACGGACATAGCTTTTCTTTGTCGCAAGACTCTTAACGGCTTCGACTGCGGTTTTCCAGTTTAATGCGCGTATTTCCATGACGGTTTCCTCCGAAGCTTCTCTTATTCGCGAGGAAGGCATCCATATCCTTAAAAGTATGACGGCTTTTGTGAGATCTTCTTCTTTCAGCCTTTGGGCAGTCCATTCTGCCGTGTTGGGTATATATCGTATAGGTTTTTTAAGTACTTCGGGTTTTTTATGGGTAAATGCAGAAGCGTGTTTTTCTACATTACCATATTTTATAGCGAAATCCAGTCCGCTGTCTACTATATTCGAAGTATTTATTTTAACAGGCTCCTCCAGACCTATATCTACTGGGGAGCTCTTACAAAACCCATACTGTTCACCCACGCGGTGAACGAATTCATGTCCATGCCAGCTGGTAGTCCTGGCGCTACATCTACACTATTTACGCTAGCTTCTTCGCTAACGTTGTCTGTTCTCTCGTTACTATAGTTCATGAGTTCTACACTACGGACCGCAGCTTTGCCCTTCTTCGGGCAGTTCCTACTAATGTGGCCTTTCTCGCCACAATCGAAACAAAGGCCATTGACCCTTGCTCGATCTAAGTCCATGGGTCGTCCTGAACCTCCAAAGGTCGTACCGGACCCATCGCGTCTTGCTATCATAGGGGGAGGTCCCGCCGCTCGCGCGCCTTCCCATTTCTTCGGCTCTTGCCTACCGTAGGCTTGTTGCGTGGATCCTTGTCCACGGCTTTGTCCTTGTGAGCTGTTACCCCAGCTCATATTGTTGTATCCGCGCCTTTGCTCATCGTAGCGGCGGCGGATCAAGTCGTTTCCTGTGACGAGTTTCTTTAACTCGTCGTAACTGTCAAACTCCTCTGTCCTCGTTTGGACTAGGTCGCTCATGATGTTGGGGTTGACTGCTCTTTCAGCCAACTGGAGGACGTACTCGCTCCTCTTGTCGTAACCCGCTTCCTTCAGCAGGAGTTCGAACTCCTTGAAGAAGTCGTCGGCTTTCGTACGACCTTGCTGAATACGGTTCAGCTTGTCCATCGCCTCCTTCTTCTGGGAGACATTAGAGAAACTGCTCTTCAGTTCCTCTAGGAATCCGGCGAAGTCTACATTCCAGTCGCCCGCGACTTCGTCTTGGTGATCACTGGTATATACCTCTGCCCAGTCATCAGCTCTTCCTCCACGGATGTAAGACATTGCCACGTTGATGGCTTCATTGTCATTGTCGACCTGTCGTGTTCTTCGCAGGTCATGAATATAGGCAAGGAGAGTTCTAAGCCACGCTCGGAATTTGGAAACGTCTCCTGTAAATACATCGGGTTCTTTCACGATGGTTTTTCGGGAGGTAGAGGTGTTGGTGGTGGAAGTATTGGTAGCGGCGGTAGTAGCGGAGGCGTTGGCATGCATAGAGGTGTTGGTAGGGTCAGACATTTCTGAGCCAAGTTCGGTAGCGAATGAAGGAGTAGGAGTAGGTGATCCTAAATGGACGGTTGAATCCGAGGATGCGGGAGAGGGAGAGCGAGGTGGGTATGGGAGTGAGAAATCCTGAGGTCTTGACGAGAACGCCAGGATAGGAGGGAGAGGTGCTTAGGGGTAGAGGCTCGTGTCGAGTTATGTGTTAATCCAGAAGGCTGTCTATGTTCGCTCCTCGCGCAACGTTGCCTTTCGGGTCAGAGACAAAAACACTTTACGTTCCAACGCCTACTATCGAATCTTCCTAAGAAGAAACTCGATATTCTGTTACTAGCCCTGATTTACACTCCTTGGTAGGAGTCAGGCACACTAGAGAGAGTATTTTCCTCTCAGCACGGGTTGAGCCGTACTACAGTGTCTCGATGTAGGTATGTACAAATAAAGTGTCTAGGTCAATGCTGGCCTTAACACAGACGAGCTATGGAAAAGGAGGTGGACAATGGGGGAAACGAAGGAGGTATAGACTTCGTTAGTGATGAAATGAAAAGAGTAAATTTATAACGCAGCGGTGTCCAGTGCCCAACCAAATGTCGAGAACCAGTAGGATGTGACGGGTGGTTCATTTAGGATCTCTGTTCTTCTGTCAGCGACTCAGTAGCTCACTGCTAAGCCAGGCGTCACAGAGTCAAGATAAACGAAGTGAATAAGAGTTGAATGGTCTTTGATTCTTGTCTAGCTACAGAGGAGAATAGACGAGAACAGAGATAAAGACTACTCGACGGAATATACTGTCTTATATACATATTCTAAGATGAATCCATGGGAGTCATCATGAGTCGCTGCCCCGAGGCTATACAATAAGAGTCGCTCGTATCCATAAGTAAGGCTGTCCGTATACAACGATGAAACAATGAGGTAATATAAAAGAATGTATGTAGACGGCCTAGATCTGTCAATACTTTGACAGACACGAGAGAGTCGCGTCGACAATTGATGACAGCGTGGAAACACGCTTTATAAATAAAGGAAAAGATAAAAGAATAATACAAACGCTCATGTAAGCGCCTACAGCGCTAATATTCCTAAAGAGTGAGTGAGCGTCTAAAGTACTAAGAAAAATAGAAAAAGAGTCTGTTCGTAACAGATGGAATAAAAAATTGATTTAAGAACATACCCGACAAATAGTCCAATCTCTCCCAAGCCTTGCCCCAGGTTCCTGCAGAAAAATCTATCACATCCTTGGAATGCCCAGTCTTGATTCGGCAACTGAAGGTTATTAGGACTTGATCTTTATCTGCAGCGGAGCTTGTAGAATTTGCCCTCGCCACATCAAGTGCAGCAGTCGTATGCAAAGAATTCGGATCCTTATGGCTGCCTAGGCGACTTCCGACAGCAAGAAGATGAGCTTTTCGGGCCTGTTCTTTAGCCACATCTGCACGCTGCTCCAAAGTAACTTGTTCATCTATAAAACGTTAGGAATCAACACTGATAACAAGTAAAAACAAGTGACAAAACTCACCTGAGGATGGTTCGGAATTCTTCTTGCAAGTTGCACAAATGCCACCTGGAAAATTTTTCCAAGCAAGACCACACTCGGCACACTGGAGATATGCCTATGGGAAGAAAACAAATCAGCGGGAAGAATGGAATATTTCATACTGGTGATTTACCTTGAATGCATTGTACTCGGCAGACCCCTCCTGCAAAGTGGACAATTTTTGACATTTTGTACAAAGCCCTTGCGAAGCTTTCTTTTCAAACAGCTGGCCACAACCATCTCCATCATCAGTTGAGCATAGCTTGTTTACAGACATTATCGGCTGGGTTGTAGTTGGAGAGAAAGATTAGAGGCAGCTGGGAAAATTGGAGAATTTGAGAGCAACGGACGTTGGAGACGCCACAAGCAATCCACGTAGTGAAATATTAAAGAAAAAAATTATTGCTTAAGTCTTTATAATACAGCTTCATGTAAGGGTTCGCTACGCTCACCCTTACCCCCGCCTCGTCTCCTGCTCCTGTCTGTGCTCCTGTCTTACGTATCGTCATTCTGCTCCACTTCCTTGACTTGATTACTCACTATATCTCACATTCATGTTCATAGACTGACTCACTTATCTCTCCTGACTCTCGATCCCTCGCGTATATATATACTTGTATATTCTCTTAGCTTGTCTCCATCGAATCAACACCAGTTATTCCGCTCTTCGCCTCGCTCTCCCTCTAAGCCCAACGGACCGAGCCATAACAGTTTGATTCGATCACTAACTTCTTCGGTCGACGAACTCGTTCCCAGTCCTAGCCCTAGTCATCGTTATGTCCGTCACCGACAACATGGACGTCCCTCCCGAAGACATCCCCACCAACCAAGCTAACCCAGCGGCCCCGACGACTGACCCTAACGCTCCCGTCACCGTTGGAATGCTCGCTAACGAATTTTTTAGTTTCCACAACCTCATCAGTGGACTCATCAATCGCATCGACAACCTCTCCGCGGCTGCGAATCAGCCCCCTGTCAATGTCCAACCTCCTATCCCTTCGACGACCGCCGTTACCAATCGCGGTACGCCCAAGTTCAAGGAGCCTTCGATTTTCACGGGTAAGGCTACCCAAGTCGTCGGTTTCCTCCAAGAGATCCGTGATACTCTCCACCTCCTCCGAGGAACCTATACAACAGACAAAGATAAGTGTTTGTATATGGCAACTTACTTTGGAGAAGGTACCCCAAAGGAATGGTACAAGGGTATCAACATCAAGGACGAGAACTTACCTGAGGCCAACAAACACATCAATGACTTCGAAAAGTTCAAGCGCACCTTTTCGTCTCACTTCGGAGACTCCAACGTTGTCCAAACCGCTCACAACAAGCTTGAAGACTTGTACCAATCTGGCTCCGTTGCCATGTATTCTGCCAGATTCCTAGAGTGGGTCCCTCATCTAGATCTTTCCGAGGCCTCCAAGATCCATTACTTCTATCGAAATTTGAAATCCGAGCTCAAGGATATCCTCTCGGGACGTACTGATGCTCCAACCGCGACGTTACTTGAATATATCGATTGGGTTATTGTTATCGACAATCGTCGTCATCAGCGCCATATCGAGAAGAAACGCGAAGATGAACGAAGAAACTCACCTAAGAAGAATAACAACCACGCACAGAAAAACCAAGACCAAAGCTATAATTATCTTCCCTACACGACAACTTCAACCCTTTCCGCCGGCGAACCAATGGAAATTGACGCTATCAAGACCATTCCTCCCACTCGTGTTAGCCAACCTCGCGGACCACTTACTCAAGAGGAGAAGGACCGTCGCCGAGCCAACGGACTCTGCATGTATTGTGGAGGACCTAACCATATCGCCGAGAACTGCCCTAACAGGAGAAAACCCATGAACAGCAATCCCAAAAGCAACGCCGTCTCGGGAAAAGCTTAACCGAGTGTTCTTCAGTCCCTCAGCATTCGGTTAACAAAGGGACACCTACCAAAAGTCAAAACAAGCCGAATGCCAACTACGTCCGTGACACGAACGGAAAGTACACTCTAGAGCCCCTTACTCCCCCTGTATTTATCTGTGTGCTAAACTCATTATCTCAGTTCCTCGTCTCCACTTGCTTGCATCTTCCAAATGGTCGAAGTATATCCACATTCGCCTTGGTTGACTGCGGCGCCTCCATATCCGGCATCTCTGAAAAATTCTCTCTCAGACACAAACTCCAGCGAAAATCTAGAAATTCTCCTACCTCTGTTACAGCAGCAGATGGACGACCACTCGCCACTGGACTGATCACCCAGGACGTAGTTACCTGTTTATCCATCTCCTCCCACACCGAACACATATCACTCGCCGTACTCGCTGTTGACTTCCCTATAATCCTAGGCCTTGACTGGCTACGCCGTCACAACCCGAGCATTGATTGGATCGACATGACGTTGACTTTCAACTGCTGTGGCAATTCCGAACTCAAAGTATCCACCACGAACCCCAGTTCTGGTGATACTAAGAACTCTGCTCAACACACAACGGGCCTTAGTCCGAGATGTGCCCCCTTTGCCCCTAGCCCTTCAATTCCCATGACCACAGCCTCCATCGGACTCTCGACCTCGACTTCTTGGTTCTCATCCAAAATTCGGGGAAAAAACTCGACTACAAGTCCTAAACCAAACATCAAGGTCATTAGTGAGAAGAAATTTGCAAAGATCTTAAGGAACCCAAACGAAACGGTATCTTTACTTCGCTTCTATGACACTCACTCGGATGCCTTCATCAATTCAGTCTCCACTGAAACCCCTCCTCCCGAACCCCCTCCCAACCCATCTAAAGATCCAGACCCGCGTTCGTCCATCCCAGAGAAGTACCATGAATATCTAGAAACCGTGTTCAACCCAAAAGAATTCGAAAAACTCCCAGAACATCGACCATTTGATATTGACATTGAACTCGAAGACGAATCTTCCCCACCATTCAGTCGAATGTATCGACTGTCTGAAACTGAACGCGACGCCGTCGCTGAGTATGTCCACAGCAACCTCAAAAGAGGTCACATCCGTCGTTCAACTTCATCCGCTGGAGCTCCTGTCCTATTCACCAAAAAGAAGACAGGTGAAATACGTCTCTGTGTAGACTTCCGAGGACTTAATAGCATCACCAAGAAAAACCGATTCCCACTACCACTTGTCGATGACCTCCTTGACCGCGTTCGAGACTGCAAACACTTCACCGTTCTTGATCTCAAGAGTGCCTACAGCCACCTCAGAATCCGTGAGGGCGATGAATGGAAAACAGCGTTTCGTACTCACCTAGGTCTCTTCGAACACCTCATTGTTCCCTACGGCCTCACCAATGCCCCCGCCGCCTGGCAAGCTTTCATTCAAGACGTACTTCGTGACCTCCTCGATGTGGTTTGCGTCGTTTACCTTGATGATATCTTGATATTCTCTAGAACCCAAGCTGAGCACGATAAGCACGTCAAGTTAGTCCTCGATCGACTTCGCGATGCTCACCTTTGTGCAAGTCCAAAGAAATGCGAGTTTGATAAATCCGAAGTCGAATACCTAGGCTACATCGTCGGTGCTGAAGGAATCAAGATGAACCCTGAAAAACTCAAAACTATCACTGAATGGCCAGAGCCCAAACGACTGAAAGACTTACAGGGCTTTTTGGGCTTCACCAACTTCTACCGTCGTTTCATCGACAAATACTCCCGCATTGTAAATTCACTCACACGCCTCTCCAAAAAGAACACTCCATTTATCTGGTCCAATGAATGCAAAACCGCCTTCCATAGACTGAAAGAAAAATTCCTTAGCGCACCAGTTTTACAACACTTCAACCCACACTCACCATCCACTATTGCCTCAGATGGCTCTGACTTTGCTATTTCTTGCACTGTCCTACAGCCCGATGAACAAGATCAGTTACACCCCGTTGCGTTCTTTTCTAGGAAACTCTCACCCGCTGAAATCAACTACGATGTTCATGACAAAGAACTACTCGCAATCGTTGAAGGCTTCCGTGAAAACCGCCACTGGCTCATTGGGAGTCCCTTTCCCATATCTGTCATCACTGACCACCAAAATTTGTCCTACTTCATGAAACCGCAGTTACTGAACCGCCGCCAAGCACGTTGGGCCATGTTCCTATCCGAGTTTGACTTCAAACTCCAATGGTCTCCGGGAAAAAACAATGTTGCTGACGCTGCCTCCAGACGTCCGGATTATGAACCTAAAGAAGGAGATGAACATCTTGAAGCTCAACGACAAACAATACTCACAGAGAAACATATCGAATTACTATCCTCCTCATCCTCCTTCCAACAACTTCCTGCCAAACCTCCATCCTCAGAATCCCTAGCGGCCATAACCACCCTCACAGTTGACAACTCACTTCTCCTCCAACGCTTCAAGGACGCCTGGAAAAACGACAACCATTGGCACGAAGAAATCATTAAGAATAACCCCGACTTTACCTTATCCAATGACCTCGTATTCCATCGCAGCAAAATATACGTCCCGGACTCCCTTCGACGCGAAATTCTACACTCAAGACATGACAGCGTGGTAGGTGGGCACCCAGGACGAAGAAGAACCGAGAGAAATGTTGCAAAGGATTATTCTTGGCCTGGACTATCTAGATATGTCCGAGACTACGTCGAAGCTTGCGACATATGCCCCAGGATCAAAGATTCAAGACATAAGCCGTATGGCTTGCTTCAACCTCTCGAAATTCCACAACGACCGTGGCAGTCGATTTCTATGGACTTTATAGTCAAATTACCTAATTCCCGCGGGTTCGACTCAATTTGGGTTGTTTGTGACCGCCTAACCCGGGCAGCTCACTTTATCCCTTGTAACGAATCAATCACATCCCCAGAATTGGCATGGCTTTTTCTCGACAGGATTTTCCGTCTCCATGGGCTCCCTACCCACATTATCTCTGACCGTGGCCCTGTCTTCATTTCCAACTTCTGGAAATCCCTCACCTCACTCTTGGACATACAGATGCGAACTTCTACTGCTTATCACCCTCAAACAGACGGACTCACGGAACGGACCAATCAAACCTTGGAAACCTACATACGGGCTTTCATTTCTTACCAACAAGATGATTGGGTAGACTATCTACCTCTCGCCGAGTTTGCTTTCAATAACCTCGAAAACACTTCCACAAAACAAACACCCTTCTTTGCCAACCTCGGTTTTCATCCCACTTTTGAACCTAAACTCACTGAAAATTCCACTATCCCTGCAGCTGAAGAATTTGTGGAACGTCTACAGACTATCCACGACGAACTTCGAGCTGAACTCGAATTTGCACAACAACGCCAAGCCTATCATTACAACCAGAAACATTCACCCGCGCCAATCCTTGTCCCTGACCAACTCGTCTGGCTCCTGCGTCGAAACATCAAAACAACACGTCCATCCATCAAACTGGACCACCGAAAACTCGGCCCTTTTAGAATCATCAAACGAGTCAAGGACTCGGATTCATATGTTCTTGATCTACCGACCTATCTCAAACGTCTCCACCCTGTTTTCCATTCCTCGCTCCTCGAGCCTTACAAGGACCCTTCACTATTCCACGCACATGCTGCTCCCATCCCTATGGAGCTTTCTCCAAACTTACTCCCTACCATAGACAAAATCGTCGACTCACGCAAAATCGGTCAACGATATGACTACCTAATTCATTGGAAGGATCAATCCGACTCAGAGGATTCCTGGGTCCCCTTATCCGATCTCCCCGACTCCACAAACGAAATAATTGATAGATTCCATCGCCGTCATCCTCGGTCAAAACGACCTCCTTCATCCGTCTTTTCTTCATCACGGCAACTCATCTTCACACCACAATCCGACAACGTTGATATTGACTCCGCGGATTTGCCTCGACCAGTACCACCAATTTCCAATCGACGCTCACCGTCTCCCTTGCCATTCAATCCAAACCTTCGCAGCACTTACGAACCACCGCTACAGACCACAACTCGTTCCGGTCGCGTTGCCAAACCACCAACTCGTCTCAACCTATAGACTTTCGAACTCACACCTAGAAGAGGGGATAATGTAAGGGTTCGCTACGCTCACCCTTACCCCCGCCTCGTCTCCTGCTCCTGTCTGTGCTCCTGTCTTACGTATCGTCATTCTGCTCCACTTCCTTGACTTGATTACTCACTATATCTCACATTCATGTTCATAGACTGACTCACTTATCTCTCCTGACTCTCGATCCCTCGCGTATATATATACTTGTATATTCTCTTAGCTTGTCTCCATCGAATCAACACCAGTTATTCCGCTCTTCGCCTCGCTCTCCCTCTAAGCCCAACGGACCGAGCCATAACACTTCAATGATTGTAGAAGAATGTATAGAATTAGCTACGTGAAGAATAGAAAAATAGTACACACAGGCCTTGCTCATCGTCCTTGAGGTACTTGCTGGCTATGTAAAACAGCTGTGTCAGTCACACGTAATAGAAGAAAGACAAAACTACATATCTCAAGATAAACCAGCATTAAGCAGAGAGCAATGCTAGCATAGTAGAGGAGCCCAGTCTGACCAGATATATTACGCGTCTCGATGAGAGACATGTCAGCTTGGTAGTTGCACAAAACCCTGGCCTATGGAGGGGCTTGGGTTTTGCTCAACGTCCGAGCTATGAACACGTCTCGATGGGTACAGGTAGTAATCATAGCAAGAGCAAAGATTTGGCTTTGTTTGTTTTACGGGTGTGGCAAAAAGAATTGAACTTTATTCAACAGGCGGTTCGAGTGAATGCGACAAAGCAAAAGTCAGATTGAATTTCATCCACGGTCTTCCCGCCAACGTTATTACCTGTAACGGAACGCGTTACATTTCGTCACGTGTGCAGCCGTTATTTCTTATCTCATCTGCTTAATTAATATTAAGTAATCGTTATGATTCATGAATGAGCTTCCCAAAATCATTATTGAACATAAGGTAATGCAATGCTACCCATTTTGTCTTATTCAACCCAAGATAAGCAAGGGTAGAAGGTCTCGTCGTACTCGGAATACGGGGTCAGAAGAGGAGTTCCCGGTGGTGAAAGCGACAAAGAACTATCCGAAGCGTGTAAGTATACGGAGAGGAAAGCCTCGACGATCCCGAGGAGGATTACACTGTACACAGTGGCATGCAGTCTGTCTCTCGGTGGGTTCCGAGCTGGAATTTTCAGACGCGCTCAAAGGGAGTCGAGAGTACACATCAATATCAATCGTTTGTGAAGGCACGTTCGTCCGAGAAATGACACCACTGGCACGAAGGGAGTCGAAGCCGACCAAGCTTGGAGTCGTCGTGTTCCAGGGAAAGGCGCTGTAGATAGCCAATGAGTATGGGTTCATTGACTCGAGCTGAGTACTATTGTCAGGCTCAGGAATGAAATAATCAGTGCGCCTTTTGTCTGCTTCGAGATCGTCATCGGGCGTAAGGTAATGCCAGATGCTCGAAATGTAATGGGGAGTGGTTTTGTAATAATCCGTATCACCGGCACCTTTGGCGTCATCGAGGCGGGGAGCGTCAATGGAGTCCGGTTGCAAACCGCAAGTGTCAGGAGCAAATACGGGGTCGTCAACCTCTCCATGGGTAATTATGAGCGATGGGTCGGACTTCGAGGAAACAAGAGGCTCGGAGGTTGAGGTGATTCCAGGACGCGCGATAGGGCCAAATGGGTTCGTATAATGCGACCGGGAGCCAAAGGGTCCAAATGGAGGGGGAACGTCCAGATAAGGCTCAAGCTCTGTGGTGAAAGTGAGTTGGGGAGACATGACAAAAGTGGTGAAGGATGTTAAAGTTCGACTCAGTTCAAAACTCGGGGAAAGCACCAAGAGCTACTTCAAAAGAAGTCGGCCTTTTATAGGTCTTCGTCGTCATTCTTTAACACTGTTATATGTATGTACTTGATGGGATTTCCAAACGTGGATTTGCGAACAATGAGCTTTGGCCCTGTGTTACTCGCGGCTAGCCACATCCCATACTTCAACAAAGAAAGGTCTGCTCGATCTGTCAATCACGACGCGACTGGATGATACACTGATTTCCTTCACCCCGATGAGTAAGCTAGATAGAATATCGAAAGATTTGAAATTTTTCACAACCATTCCAATGTCTTTTTCGCCAACAATGCATTATTCATTCAGAGATACGGTAAGTATACTACATAATAGGTCTAGATCTTATGCTCTAGTGGTTTTTCGACATGTGCCATACTGAAATCGAAAGATCCTGGAAGGTGCTTGTTGGATATCCCCTCCTTCGTGAAAGGATTTGGAGCTATATACTGCATCAGGAACATTAAGATGTATCTGAGTCGAGAAAAATAAATCATGTTAGTTTTGATTTCGAATTTCAGAGAATGTGCATAACCCACTATAATGAGTTCCAAAGTATTTTTCAATTTATTCAGATACTTCTTAGAATTGTTCACAGTTCTGCGCGCCATCAGAGACCTGCAAACCGCGTTTCGAGTACAGAAACGGGAAGTGAAAGAGAAGATTTCTTGCAGAATTCTGTTGGGACAAAACATGACTTTATGATTTTTTTTCAGGAGAAAAGAACTGACGAGCAAAGCGTCTGCCAATCACTGTCAAGCTGGGATTCCAATTTTCCGTCCAAAACTTCATCACATATTTTTAACACGGTATACACCAATGTGCACACATTTTCGCAAAAGACTAAAAACAAGTGTTCCCTGTGTAGAGTTGCCTGAAATAATGATAAGTGGGCTGTTAAATATGACTGTGCCGAATGGGGGAATGAGGAGAAGACTATAGATAGGTAAGTGGAAGAAAGTACTCTTCATTTCGAAAGGGATACATGGTCGGACTTACACGGCTAATTTCCAAATTATTCAGCGCCAGTATTGCCGCTTTGTTTTGGTAAGGCGAATGCCTGGTGTCGACACTCATATCATTCAGGTTAGAGATAACATGCCGGTCTTGAACATCTTTCCAGCTCTCCATTGAAACCTGCAGATCAATTTCTTTGACCGCTGACCGAGGCACATTGAAATAAGCAAGACAGATATCACCTTTTTCAGAGCGAGCGATACAGGGTCTTGGAATGTTATCATGTCACATACCATCTTCTGATAATATGAGATAATTTGAGAGACGACGTATGAACTCTGAGGTGCTTGGCACCTCCATCTCGTCCTAAAATATTCTGTGTTTGGAAACATTAATTGCTTGTAGTTGTCAAAGTACCTCCTTCATGACCGCCGATAAATCCTCATCGTGTGTCATGGCGATCTCAACTTGTGGAAACTAACAGATAACATGGACTGGAAGACCGATGTTGAGAATTTAACGGCTTACCTGACGTAATATCCAATCGTTAATATCATCCGATGGATGATACACCTAAATTGTTGAGTGGACTGGATATATAGCATAGGTAACCAAATACCTGAGCTCTGAAAGGATGGGGGTCACGATCTGAGAGGTCCCCATCGACGAGGTCAGAGGATGTTCCACTTCCAAGATATCCTAGCATACGGCCCCATGAGCTAGAACTACGAACATTGTTTTGTCTCTGAAAAATGTCATCGACATCCGGATTCAATTCAGGAAAGTAAGTCTCTTTGACAGAGGTCTTAGTACGAATAACAGGTCGTTGGCGAATGGCTATCTTGTATCCTCGAGTAAAAACACAACCTGAACGATTGCCAAGCTTATCAGATCCACTCTGGACTTCAGTATAATCTCTTCTGGAAAAGCGGTATTTTGGCGGGTCTCTGGCAGTGGGCACAAAATGCATCAAAACAGAGCCAACGGGGGCATCAAGAAAACATGCTACACCCCATGCACGCGTCTTGTCGCAACCAGTGACTAGGTAGAGATTCTTTGCTCCACGGCTTTCAGGGGAACTGTTTGCGAAGTGGAACCATTTCCTTACCCAGATTCGCGCATGATCACGAAATTCGTCCAGGCTTTTATGATCGGTCGATGTGGCACCTTCAGGTAAAATAAGCAAAGCACCTGTAGATGCTCGCGGAGCAAACAACATTCCCGCTCCGAATTCGTCAGGTACTCCCCTGTGACGGAATCAGGAATCACCCACTACTGTCAATTGTCTCTTATCTTGTTACAAAACTTACGGGATCTTAACCTGACTCTGGGGAAACCTCACCTGAATATCAGCACAACGACTAGAAATATGAGAGCCTGGCAGGTTTATATCCTGCAACTGAGTCATACGCCCTTGATCGACGTTCAATGGCTCAAAGCCCTCGGGGAGTCCTGCACTATTCGCCGGATCATCGTGGGGTAGACATGTATTAAATAGGTAGTCGAAGCCACCTGTAGTAGTGAGAATTCCGACGTCCCCAATTCTGATTCCTTGCTTTTTGAACTCTTCTGGGATGGGTTGGCTGGGCGCGGGAATCCACAATGGATAGCCTCTTCTCCTCAGCAGAAGAAGTCGTGAATACAATTCGCCCTCATTAGGAAACTGATTTCTTTTTGACCGGTTGGTGTCGCGACGTAGGCGGAAGCGACGATGGGAAGTGATCAAAGCACAGCACAAGCACAAACCTGAGTGTGAGTAACGCTCAACACACAAAGGCAAAAAGGAAAAGTGATCTCAGCGACAGTGATAGCACGAAGGGCCAATCACAAGGGTCAAATAAGGCAAGCTAGTTCCCAAAGACCAAGTCAATATTGAGTGTAAACGAAGATACAAACACGAACCTAGTTCCCAAAGACCAAGAGGTCGAGATAGGGAACTGGTAGCTGTCTACTGTACTATATATACTAGTCTGAAACAATAGGAACCGAGGTGAAGGGACAAGGGTAAAAGAACAAGGAACAAAGAACAAGAGCGCGAGAGTGGAATAGTGAAGAACGAATGAGAAGCAAGAAAAGAACAATAAACTAATGACAGCGCGAGAGTGAGTGGTCAGATGAACGATGAGTAATGAACACGGTCATGTGGTTACTAGAGCATGTGAAAATGAAAGAAAGAAAATGATGTAAGTACTTGGTTGTCACGACATTACCCCCCTTCTACAGTCGATGTCCCAGCGACCAGCTCCGTAAGGTTTTCATAGGCTTGCCAGGGCAGCGAATTAAAGATGGCCGCCGAGATCTTCCGTGGCGCATTGGGGTGTGTCCGATAAAAGTCTGCAATTTCTTCGTCACTTGATCCCTTCACATTCTCCTCATTTTCCCAACTGTCCTGTCCCTCATCATAACCCTTCCATCGTACCAAAAATTGTAGTTTCTTCCATCGCCCATAAAACCTACTGTCCAAAATTTTGTCCACCTCGTAGAACTCTTCCCCCTCGACGATCTCTGGATCTGGTGGTGGTGGCCTAACTCCATTAACCTCGTTCCCTTTCCATGGTGATAGTCGATTAACATGGATGTTGTCGTGGATCTTCATCCAAGTTGGTAGGTTAAGGCGATATGTCAGAGGTCCGGTCTTTTCTGCTACTTCAAATGGCCCAAGTCGCCGACTCCCAAGTTTTTGATTTTTCTGTCGAATCTTTAGGTTTTGTAGCGATAGCCATACCGGTTGTCCAACTGTGAATGTCTGAACCTCCCTTGTGTCGTCTCCCTTAATACGCTCCTTACTCATCCTAAGAGCTGCCTCCGCATCCTCTCGGGCGTGCTGTAGCAACGTCAACCGCTGATCAATTGTTGGGTACTTGTTCCAAACTTGGATTGGAATCGTAAACTCGGGGGTGTATCCATAGAGGGTTTCGAATGGAGAATGATCGTGAGCAGAGTGAATTCGAGAGTTGATAACAAACTCAGCGGTAGGTAGTAGTTGATCCCAATCATCTTGTCGTCGGCTGATATACATGCGAATGTATCGTTCGATCTCCTGGTTTGCTCGTTCCGTCTGACCGTTGGTTTCAGGATGGTATGCTGTTGTGAGTGCTGATTCTACTCCGAGTCGTTTCAAGAGTTGCCGCATTACATCTGCCGCGAATTGGGGGCCTCTGTCAGAAATGAACCGTCGAGGAAGACCATGAAGTCGGAATATTTCGCGGTAGAAGAAGTCGGCTACGCCATCGGCAGTGATTTCTGTTGTGGTTGGGAAGCAGTGGATCATCTTGGTATAATGGTCAACGAAGGTTATTACAGCATTATGGCCGTCCTGGGTCATAGGGAGCTCTCCGATGAGATCTACGCCAATATCCTGCCATGGACCATCCGGAACAGGAAGAGGCTGAAGCGGAGAGGAGTGGTGTGGATTGAGTCGTTTCCGTTGACAGAGGTCACATCCTTCTACATATTTGTCCACAAATGACCGCATCCCCGGCCACCAGTATTGCCTGCTAACAAGTTCTAACGTACCATGCATCCCCGGGTGTCCAGCTGTAGGTGAATCGTGACATTGTACCAGTACCGCCTTCCGAAGCTCCGCGTTGGGCGGTACGTATACCTTGTTTCGATAGTACACCAAACCATTGTCCTCTTTCCATTCATCCAATCCCCCCGTCAGCACTCGTGGTCCCTTCAGGCTCTTTAATCCATCCAATACCTCTGCCTCCCGTTCGCTAACCTCCCGGATCCGTTCAAGTAGGGGGTTTTGGAATAGTACCATGTGCGCTGCATTGATAAAGTGTTTTGGTTGGAGCACCGTTTGCTCCTTGTTGTCTTCCGCATCGATTACCTGATGTTGTGGCATCCGTGAGAGAGCATCGGCTTGTGTGTTCGCTTTCCCGGGGCGGTGTGTGAGCCGAAAGTCGAATCGGGAAAGCCAGAGGGCCCATCTTGCTTGTCGACGACTAAGATCTTGTGCTGTCCTCCAGAACTCCAGGTTTTGGTGGTCGGTGATGATTTCGAATGGTTCGGGTGAGCCTTCTAAATAGTGCCTCCAATCCTTGAGTGCTTCGATAATGGCAAGCATTTCCCTGTCGTAGATTTCATAGTTCCGTTCCGCTGGGTTCAAGGATGCGGATCGGAATGCGACCGGGTGCCAAAGTCCATCATCCTGTAGTTGCATCAGTGTACCCCCTGAAGCGAATCCCGCGGCATCTACTTCAATCCGCGTCGGCTTTCCTGGGTCCCATAAGACCAGAATCGGGGCTGAGGTGAAGGAGTCCCTTAATGATTCGAATGCTTCCTGCTGTGCCGTTCCCCATTGCCATTTGATGTCTTTCCGTGTAAGGTCGTTAAGTGGTCGCGCTTTCTTCGCAAATCCTTCAATGAACCGTCGATAGAAGTTAGCAAAGCCCAAGAAACCTCGAAGATCGCGGAGTGAAGTAGGGACTGGCCAGTTTTTCACCGCTTCAATCTTTACTGGATCCATCCGTACCTCCCCTTCACTGATGACAAGTCCCAGGTATTCAATGGACGTTTGTTCAAACTCGCATTTTTCGGGTCGTAAATAGAGGTCATGTTGAGCCAGGCGGGTGAGAACTTCGTGAACCACGGTTCTGTGTTCTTCTAGGGTTTCGGTGAAGATGAGAATATCATCTAGATATACAGCCACCTTTCCTGAGGCAATCAAATCAGCGAAAATTGAGTTCATGAGGGCTTGAAACGTAGCGGGCGAGTTTGTTAGGCCAAAGAACATGACCAAGGGTTCGAAGAGTCCTCGGTTAGTTGCAAACGCTCCCTTCCACTCATGTCCTTCCTTCACCCGCACATTGTTGTATCCCCAGCGTACGTCGAACTTGGTAAATATCTTTGATTTTCGTAAGCGGCTGATGATGTCAGTGACTAGAGGGAGGGGGTATCGGTTTTTGATAGTGTATTCATTCAACCGTCGGTAGTCCTGTACGAAGCGAAGTTTCCCGTCCTTCTTTTTGACGAAGAAGACTGGAGATGCTAGTGGAGATTTGGAGGGACGGATATACCCCTTCCGTAGGTTTTCCTCCAAGAATCGGTCTAGTTCCTCCTGTTCATTGGGCGACATCGGATAAATTTTGGTGCGCAAGGTTTCCGGTGCATCAGGTTTCAAGTCAATAGCGTGGTCCCAGGGTTTGTGTTCTGGTAAGCGTTCGGATTCCTTTTCTGAAAAGACTTTAGCATGTTTCTGATAGATAGAGGGTACCATCTCCTCGAAAGTCTTTTGTGGTTTATCCTTATTTGCTGCTTCGGCCAGTTGTTGGGAGTAAGTATATCCAGCTGCACACCAAAGTTCTTCCGACGTGTGACCAATAATACCTGCACGTAACAATGCCCTCCTCCTCTTCCGATTACCAACCAGTCGATACAAGGGTGTGCCTTCCTCATATTCAGGAGTTTCCACCGGTTCCTCGAGCTCGTCTGTAGGTGATGGTGGCAGAGGAACGTGTTGCGGGTTGATCTCCAGAAGTCCCTCTGTTGTTCCTCCGATATTACCTTCCTTTAATTCGGGGATCTCCTCAACACTCATGGTCGGCGGTTTGGTGGTTAGTGGCGTCAGCCGTCCTTTCCTCCAGTCTATATCAGGGTTGACCTTCCGAAGCCAGGGAAGTCCCAGGATAATATCTTCGGACCCCAGGTTGGTGACCAGATATTCAAGAAGTTGAGGTTGATTTTCGTCTACCGTGGAGAGGAGTCGTGCAGAGTGTGTGATTTTACCGGCGTTATTGAGGGTTCCATCGATGTTGTAAAGCGTGATCGGGTGAGGGAGGGGGCGAGTGTGGATGTGGTGGCTATCCACGAAACGTTGGTGGAGGAATAGACCTGTGGCTCCAGAGTCTATCATCGCTGCATTGCTTGTACTCTTGAATCTACCTTGTAGCTTAATCGGTACGCGAAAATGGGAAACATCGCTGAATTGAGTGGAACCGAGGATACATGAGGAGATAGAATCATAATTAGAGTACAGTTTGGGGAACCCGGCAGCAGCCGAGTCAGGTTCCCACTTTAAAAATTCTGCCGGAGCTCTGAGATTTGGTCCGCCAACGCTTTCTGGTTGTCCGTTAACTGTTGTAGAATCGAGGAAAAGTCAGGCAGTGGGGCAGGTGTGGCAGCGATAGAGGTGGTGGGTTCGGCAATCATAGAGGTGGAAGCAGCAGTACGAACCGTATTTGGTCTAGAGAGACCCATGAACTTCCTTCGACAGACTGCAGCTATGTGTCCTGTGAGTCCACAGTGGCTACAGATGTCCCGTTCGTGGTGTCCATCCGCTTTTCGATGGTTCTTGGATCCGCATCCATAGCATTTCCCTGTCATGAACCTTCGATACTCCTCCGCCGATCGACCCGTGTTAGTGGCATCCACGTCCATGGCAAATGGATCTCGGGCCGGGGTAAAGGGAGTAGGGTGGAAGGACCCTGTATTGTGGGTGGAGGAGTAGTTTACCAGGGTTTGCCCCTTCTCTCGCGCACGCTCGATTTGTCTATTATCGATCCGGATGGATTCTTTGATCAATTTATCCAGTGTGTCTGTATCCGCTGCTGAGTTGACAAGCCCATCTTTGATGCGTGCTGCCAGGTGTTGATAGAATCGATCTCGAAGATCTGGATCGGAATATCCCGTACGACTAGAGTACTGTTTAAAGGACGCGGCATAAGCGGCTACGGTAGTCTTTCCTTGGAACAGGGTTTTTAAGGCATCCTTGGCATCTACCACCGGGTTTACTGTCTCGAAGCGGGCTTTGAAGGCATCCTTGAACACCTGCCAGGTGGGGTAGACAAGAGTGTCGATGGCACCACTGGCTACCTGGCTGATGTTTTCGGAAACTGGGGTAGCCCAGATTGCCGCATCGCCTTCGAGGAATGAAATTGCGGATTTGATGCGTTCCCCCTCGTTCGTACGCAATGTTTGTACTCCGTTGGCCCATAGCTCAAATGCAGCTATAAAGCGACGAGCATCATCGCTTCTTTTCCCGTCATAGGGCTGAGGCTTGCTGACCCCTTTGTTGGTGCTAATATTGCCCACCATGCTAGATACTACCTGCTGGAGTTGCGATTGTTGTTGGACTAACTGCCCAATCAAGTTTCCGAGTTCTTGGGCGGAGAAGTTGTGAGTCATTTCGGTATCGGAGTCGGATCTGGGTTCGGGTTCTGATTCGGATTCTGATTCTAGTTCAGGTACTGTGATAGTGGTTGTTACTAAGGTGGGAGATGCGCGGGAGCTGGGATTTGAGGATCGTCCAACTCTAGTGAAGGCTGCAGTAGGTTCAGGTACTACTGGAGAGGCGGGTCGTGAGATGTGGATGTGACGACCAGTTGGATCGTAGTCTCGATCAACTGTAAGCAAGTATCGATTGGGGCAAGGGTTCTCGTCACAAGGCTCCCAGTGTCTGTTGTGTTCGTCTTCAGTTGACCAGTGGACGTCGTGATGTTCTACGGTGTCAAAGGCGTGATAGTAGTCTGAACAGTCAGAGTTAACTCCGAAAGTCGGCGTGGTGATAGCAGCAGGTGGAGAATCGGTGGACTCCGATTTCCACTCCTCGTAAGATCAGTGATGGATCTGATGGTACGAGTAATAGATCTCGACCTAATGTCGCGACGTAGGCGGAAGCGACGATGGGAAGTGATCAAAGCACAGCACAAGCACAAACCTGAGTGTGAGTAACGCTCAACACACAAAGGCAAAAAGGAAAAGTGATCTCAGCGACAGTGATAGCACGAAGGGCCAATCACAAGGGTCAAATAAGGCAAGCTAGTTCCCAAAGACCAAGTCAATATTGAGTGTAAACGAAGATACAAACACGAACCTAGTTCCCAAAGACCAAGAGGTCGAGATAGGGAACTGGTAGCTGTCTACTGTACTATATATACTAGTCTGAAACAATAGGAACCGAGGTGAAGGGACAAGGGTAAAAGAACAAGGAACAAAGAACAAGAGCGCGAGAGTGGAATAGTGAAGAACGAATGAGAAGCAAGAAAAGAACAATAAACTAATGACAGCGCGAGAGTGAGTGGTCAGATGAACGATGAGTAATGAACACGGTCATGTGGTTACTAGAGCATGTGAAAATGAAAGAAAGAAAATGATGTAAGTACTTGGTTGTCACGACAGTTGGCAGATGAGGGGGAAGGTGCAGTATGGGGTCCGGGAACTGATCCTGGTTGTGATGTAGACACATTGTAGTTGAAGGTAGGCTGATGTAACTGGAACGATGAGGCATTGGCGAACCATTGGGAAGTATTACTTGGTGAGATTAAAGGTTGTTGAATTCGAGGCCGGAACGGTTCGGCAACGACCGAACAAGTGAACGTCGAGTCGGCGGGATGTCTTTGCTATGCTCAACACGAGAGCAGGGGGGGAAGAAAGGGCGGAATCCGTTGTCATTTCGGGTCTACATACAGAGTATATAAAATATATAGAATTTCCAATAGATCAATCCAAAACGCGTATGAACAGGAAAAAGGGCGCCGCGACCGGAACAACCGTCGGGCCTCTATTCTTGACAAAGGTTGTATTATAAGTTGATTCATTCACTTGGAGTATATACGTACTGCTCAACGCCCACGACATCGGTAGTCTCCGCCATCACAGGTAATAGTGGGAGTAGTAGAGCATCTTCGAGATGCACGTGCGCTTTGCATGCAACCTCCACATTTGATTTATTTGGCATTGGCTTTGGGTGCAAACAAACACTCCACCCCGTTCGTCAAAAATAGTCTTTCAAGAACACTTATGTAGTTACTTTACTTATTGGAATGTAGTGGTCTACGAAGAAGGTGTATGTTACAAGCCGAATGCTGTTCCCTATTGATCCTGTGCAGCGCCCCATTTGCCACAAATATAAGTAGGTCGTAGTAGAGTAACGAGTTGTTACTTGTAGTAGAAGGTTCTGCCAGTGTTCCCATACAGCGCTATCCTGTCACTTCGAGTGACTCGTAATTGTGTACCATACAGTATTGGTATACCCTCGACGAAACTGCCACCGATGGTATAGCCCCTCTATGTAGAGATCCGAATCTAGGATCTAATTAAACCCTGCGCATAGAGGCGTTTCGATTTGAGACGTGATGCTTATTGAAAATCGCGCAAGATAATAGGTTTGGGTTGATTGACCTCGCGCATCTTGATAGTGGTGTAGAGTTCAAAGACGAAGAAAATGTAGTAGAGCGCAACCTGAGCACGAATTTTGAAGCAAGATCTTTGATATCAATCAGGGGAATACGAACCATGACAGCGTTGTCGAGGAGTTGATCGGAGGCTGGATACTTTGGTGATGATGCCTTATTCGGGATCGTTTCATCAAGGACGTTCAATCTGACAACTTTGACGGTCTCTACAGCAGCGAGAAAGAGCCAATACGAGCAAAGAATCTGACAGATATCGCGAAGTCAGAGACCAAATGGCAAAAGCGTGACAAAGGTAGACAACTCACGGTAGAAGATGCACGTGTAGATCCTTGTCGCCCAATCCACAACGCGACCAGAACCATGAAAAGTGCAACAGTCGTCAAGGGCAGCAGGCCAACACCTAGATCCTGAGCAGAAAGACGGACTATTTCTAGGATTGTCATTGCAAAAGCCGCAAAGACGAGGACGAAGTAGACGTTTTGTAGCCAATGGAGATAAGTAAGTCGAATCACATTTTTCGGAAACTTCCTCGAGTATAACAGTAGCGGCAGGAGAGTCACAACAAGAAGAAATGAAGGCAGAGGAACGATGATAGTATCGAGTGCGCAAGTAGAAGGAGAACCCTGTACGATATATCTTGTTAGTATTGAGCACGACAGTGGAGATACAAGACAGAAGGCGCACAGGTAGAGCAGTTCTGTGGCTGCAGAGTACCATGATAGTAGATGTCAAGATGGGAACCAAGAGAATACATCTTGTCTTGCATTGATCCTCTACCAACGATGATTTGAATTACTGCCGTTGAAAATGGTAACATTTTCCCAACACCTAAAAATAGGGTTGACCGGAGGAGGGGTATATAATGGATGTGCATTGGCTCGCCGCTCGATGAAGGACAATATGGCGGTTGGACAAATCGTCCACTTTTCTGAAGTTCCTGCAGAAACAGTGCCGCACACCAAGACAGGGATCAACATTTGATACAGTACTTATATCAATGTGCCAGCCAATGAGTTGCTTCTCCAAAAATGTGGTACTCCATTTTCTACCCCACGGGCCCTCACAGGGTAGCATCTTACTAATACTAACACTTTTGTTTCTAGACAATTGCTGTCAGCCCCGATATGAAATTGTCAGATAAATGTGGACTCAACTGGGTCTGTATCGCTGCTCAAGCCGACGAGGAACTGATGCAGGGTTAGCAGCCACAACAGCGAAAAGAGCTGTACTCAAGAGGAGCCATATAGACCTTTGAAACAATGAGGGCGAGGAAAGACTCGGGATAGCATAGGGAAAAGTCAGATGCATACTTACGGCTTGTTGAGCAAATATAGCGCGACACAAGCAACGAATTAAAATTAGACAACGATAGAATTCATTGACTGATAGCTTGGCAAGCGGAAGGTGCTCATAACACTGATAGACACAGAGGACAAACTTCAAGACGGGAGGCTTGTGATTCAAACAGCGTTGGGCTTTCTCGGAATGGGGTATCAACCAGATCGATTTTGTCAGTCATCATACGTGTAGGATTAGCAAAAGGATTGGAAAAGTGAGGTGAGAGATGAGAGGGCATACCAAACCAGTGTTCAAAGGATTCTTAGTCGTATGTTTGTTTGAAGCTGATATATGGTGTAAGTCAGGTCTGAGAAAGTTATGCAGGCGCAGTTGAAAAGGGTCGACTCGAGTATTGAAAACATGATACCAACGCAGACTGATGCCAATGGTTAGCAAATCAGCGAACTAGACTGAACCTCTGTGGTATGAGGTTGTGTGGCACAGCACGACGTTTCATAATTACAAATCCCCCGCGGATACCTTTCTCTTCAGTACCACCACCTTCCTCTTTGCTTTCAACGTCAAATCCGTCATGGTCCGTCCATTTTTGCGCTGTAGCTGCACTATGCTGACTCTTTTCTATCAGTCTAATCCCTGCAAACGTCGACTGATACGAGATTTCAAGAGGCTTTCTTCAGACCCGCCAGGTGGGATTTCTGGCAGTCCATGTCCCGACAATATCATGTTATGGAACGCTGTAATCTTCGGTCCAGGTGCATTATGATCTTTTCTATGTTTCCCCTATGCTCACGCCCCGTCATCTCTACAGCGGATACACCGTTCGAAGATGGCACCTTCAAACTCGTGTTAACATTTGATGAATCATACCCCAACAAACCTCCCACCGTCAAATTCTTGTCGAGAATGTTCCATCCCAATGTGTACGCCAACGGCGAGCTTTGTCTAGATATCCTCCAAAACCGTTGGTCACCAACGTACGATGTAGCTGCCATCCTCACATCCATTCAAAGTCTTCTACATGATCCGAATCCGAATAGTCCTGCGAATGCCGAAGCTGCCCAATTGTACAGGGAGAATATGAAGGAATATGTAAGGAGGGTTAAAGCGACCGTGGAAGAGAGCTGGTTAGATCCTGGAGAGGCTGAAAATGCGGACGCGGAGATGGCTGGTGCTTCAGCTACCTCTTGACCTTGTTTATCTATATCCGTAGCTTTGTCCTTTCTTTTTTCCGCTTCACCGATTCGAGCTGTATAACCTTGTCGCTGTATCTATCATTTCACTTCTGGATCAAGGTTCAGACACATTATTTGTACTCTACGTATCATATCGAACACTCCCCATACTACTACACTCGAGAATTACGATCATTCATACCTGCAGCACAGCAGACATGTTGGACACTTCGTATTCAGAATGCACGGGTTTCAATGTCCCTCACTAAATTTATCTTTGTCGCTCGATATTGAAAGATCACAACGAATTGCAAGCGCAATCACCAGAGTCGCGTAAGACGTACTGGCAGCAAGTTGGTTTGGTAGTCAAATAAAAGGGAAAACAGTATCGGTAGTCATGACGATTTGGAAACTCTCGTTGGCTAAAGTTTCTCTTTACAGACCGCTACGTGAGGTGTATCTCGGAGTCCGGGATTTATAATTGTTTGCCGATATGCAAACACACTCGATGGAGAAATAGTAGAAACGAACGTACCAGACAATGTATGTGTCAAACATGACAATGTTAATATTGAAGACGTATGATGTCAACGAGAATATAGAAGCAGCCATGTTGGTGAACCGGAGCAGATATTTGCAAAGAGTCAGTACAAACGATTGCGTACCAAAGACCGCCATTGGGCAGAATCGTTGTGAGCATGAGATTGAGAAATAGATAGATTTGTACAACAGGATGATGCGCCTGCGAGAGAAATCAATGTAGAAAACGGCTGAATACATGGTATCATATAACTCAGGCTGAATGCGCAGCTGCATCAACGAGGAGAATCAGCGGAAATGACCGAAAGAACACACCACGACATAAGATCCCTATAACGAAATTTATCATGACTGTTTTCCTTCCATCGCTTCCTCTACAAGTTCGCCAACCCACTTTTCAAACCGTTCTTGGTCCATGGCACCCTCCTCGTCGAAAAAGGCATTGTAACCTTCTACTCTCTGAGTTTTGCCTTTAGCAAGTAAGGACTTGCCGCTGCTAGCAGAGCGGACATAGGAGATGGAAAGATTGTAAGAAGGCGGTGACATTTTTTTGGCAGGAGTCGTTCGTGAATAAAGTGTTATCCTCTCGGAGACAATCTATGAAAGGGGAATTGAAGTCTCGTGCTACTGGAACGCAAAGTTCTCAGAAACATACCCGTCGTGAAAACGTCTTGCGTTTGCCTACATATACAATATCACCCTCGATGAGGTATGCATAGAGAGATTGCACGACTGTCAGGAACATGTAACTTCGAAGGGAATATTAACGTCTCAAATCTGAACGCGAATTTAGCTCAGACGTACACTATCAGTCCAACCCATACAACCGGCTTTGACTTCTCAAATTCGACCTTGTATCCATAGAACGCTGTGCCTGCAGCGACAAAAACACTCGCCCAGCCTAGACCCAACCGGACATCAGTGTGGAGATGGATCTGGTTGAATAGTTCTGGTCGGGATAGATACTGTGAACTAGCTGAGTCAAATTCTGAGCGTTCATAGAATCGACTTACACGCTTCACTGCATCATCGCAGGCATTTTTAAGTTCTGTGACATTGGCATTGTTGACTTTTATGACTTCACGGTCTTCAGGAGCGATGATGATGCTCAAAGGGCCGGTCGGTTTATCAGGTGAAGAGGGAGCAGTTGGACTTTGAGATCTTGGAGTGTGTCCATTTTCAGCTTTCTTTGAGCGGGCCATGTTACAAGGTTGACGTGAACTTTTGAGAAATGAGAAGGAGAAGTCAATGTCAGTAGCAAAGAAGGAAGGTTGCCACGTGGCCTCTTTAACAAAACTCACGCGCAGCGTTTCTTCCAATGAACCGCCATGTTGTCATATTGGGCGGTGGTCTTACTGGACTTTCTTCTGCTTTTCATCTGTCGCGCCGCTTTCCTGAAGCACTGATAACCCTGGTAGAGAAAACCTCGCGTTTTGGGGGGTGGATCTCTAGTGAGCGTGTTCAAGTCCACGATGGAGACGGACGTACTGCAGAAATTGTACTGGAATCTGGTCCTCGGACACTTAGACCAAACGCGAAGTCAGTATTGGAACTGGTGCGCGCAATAAAAGCCTTAACCTTACGGACTATTTACTGTGATGTATCGAAGGTTAGATACATCTCCTTGGACTCAAAAATTCAGTAATAACAACACCAATCACTTCATCAGCAGCGAAGAACCGGTACCTACAGATACCGGAAACGCAAGGACTTATTACTCTACCAAATTCCCTAACATCGGTCTTCTCTCCTCCCATGCGGACATTGTTCCTTCCCCATGTCCTACGGGAGCCTGCGAAACGACGAAATAGGCCCGATGGTATAACTGATGAAACCGTGGACAATTTTATGACTCGCCGATTTGGTCCTACTTTTGCTCGCACATTTGGGAGCGCCTTGGTGCATGGCATATATGCTGCTGATTCCCGAAAACTCAGTGTTCGGGCTGCCTTTCCATCGTTGTGGGCCATGGAGGATCGAGGTTGGGGCAGCGTGGTGCGAGGTGCTCTTCTACCCAATCCTACAGATTCCCAAGAAGATTACGATGTTGGCGATATACCCGACATGATGAAGGGCGTTTCAGTCTACTCATTCATAGACGGCATAGGTATGCTACCGGGCGCACTAGCTACCCACCTACGAAATCAATCGAATGTGGAACTGCTACATGATAACCCTATTTCTTCGCTGATAGTGGCAGACGACGGTCAACTGGAGGTGATTCTTGTTTTTTGACGAGAAAGGCGGTGATTTTGATGCTGTTGGATAGGTCAAATTGAGTAGTGGACAAATGATTAATCCTACGCACATTATATCAGCATTGCCGCTTCCTGTGCTTGATGGTCTATTGCATTCAAATTCATCACTCCCCCATCTTACTGCAAGTCCTGCATCCTCGGTCGTTGTCCTCAACCTCATCTTTCCACAAACACAACCCAAATTACACCCTTCTGGATTCGGATATCTCGTCCCTCGCCCACTGTCAGGGTATTCACCCCATAACCCGGGTATCCTCGGGACTGTTTTTGACTCGTGCGCCCTCTCTGCCCAGGACTCGAATGCAGCCAATTTCACGAAGATGACCGTGATGATGGGGGGTCCCAATCCCATTACTCCTTCACACACCGAAGTAGATACTGTTCTGAAGCAGCTTTCAGTTCATCTCACTGCCCCCGATGATTACCTTAAAGTGCTGCCTGAACCGATTTACACACGGACCCAGCGCCATGATGATTGCATCCCTAATCCTATGCCTGGGCATCTGCGCCGAATGGAGGAATTGAAGACTGCGCTGGCTAAGGGCCCTTGGTCTGGTAGGCTGGAGGTCGTTGGTGCTGGGGTCAGAGGGGTCAGTCTGGGAGATTGTGTAGAGTCTGGTAAGAGAGCTGGTGAGAGTTGGACGTGTTAATCTCGACGTGCCTCATTTTGCCTCATTTGTATGACATAAGTATGCGGATTCTTGTTCTTCCATAACTCATGAAAAATGGAATTGTACACCATCGATTTGTTATGCTCTTCTGGAATTATGGCTGAAGAACCGTGTACATTATTCAGACAAAATCCGCATCGACAACGCAGATGTTCAAATAAGTTTATGTAATAAGTCAACAAATTGATATGGAACCCTCAAAAGTACGTTGTTACTCACCAAAGGTAAAGGTATTCTATGGAGGATTTCACCGCGAAAGAGAGCCATTTGTCGCAAGTATATTCGTCTCCCCCATGTCCCCGTTGTTACTTCGCGCCATTGTCTGTTGTAGTGAGTGAGCGGATAATCATGCAATCATGCTGACGAACAGGAAAAAAGGAACCTATCCTCGACTCTAGATGGCTCCTGTTCGCGCGATCTTTACCAACTAAGCTCGTGCTTGGCAGGAGGTATAAAACAATGATAAATCCAACATTGTTTTATGCGTTTTTCTCCGATTTTCCCAACTGATGAGCGACCACGACACTCTACTCGACGTATCTACGCCTACTGCCACTTCTGCTAGAATCACATCAAACACTATGAACAGTAAAACTACATCACATCCTCAAATTCCCCCCTTCTCTGCCTCATTTACAGACAGAAATCTCAAGGTTGCACGGAGCATTTATTTTAAGACACTTATTGGAGGGACAGTGGCTCTCACAGTCGCGATGTTCGCCATATTTTCTATCTATTGGGGTGCATTATGGAAATCGCCGGAGCATCCATTGAACGGTTGGATCGTCGTAAGTAGCTCTTCTTCTGTGTGTCAATTATTCATAGCTTTACCATGTCAGGATTTCGACCAATCTACCATAGGGAACGTGGTTGTACAAGCATTGGAGGCGTCCTCCGCTTCAGGAAAAATTTCATGGAGTCAGGTTTCTCCATCAAATTTTCCTGGAGGCCCCGGCGATGTTGGAAACGATGTAGTAGAACAAAAAACTTGGATTGCGGTTGTTGGTACGTTCAAACCGATATCAAGTTCTTTATCTTACGCCTGCAACCAATGGATAGTGAACGCGAATGCTACTTCAAATCTTCAATCAGCCGTAGCCTCTGTTGATTCATTCTATAATGGATCCTCCGCCATCACAGTGTATGGGAATCAAGCCCGGAGCGAAAACGGATAGTAAGACCATAGAGTTCCCTCTTTGAATGTATATCAGAGGTTAACGATACTTTTTAGCAATGCTATTCTATCGCCCACTGTTCAGGCCGTACTCATATCCACCTCCCAGAAATTCGCCCAGAGTTATGCCATTGAATTAGCGTCCACCTCGGCCAACATAACGAATCTTCTCTCAAATGCGCCCCAGATTGTTACGCAACCTATCAGCTTTATAATAAACGACCTCAAACCATTTGATATCCCTGTGTAAGTTCAGTCCGAGTCTCGCAAAGTTGTCATTCAACCTGACAAACTGCATAGCGCTACTGCAATGACCTATGTCGGATTAATATATACGCTCATCCTATCTTTCTTCATTGTCGTAAGTTGCATCTTACAATCTTTTTTGAAGCAGCCTGAATCGCCCTCTTAGAACATCAGCCTTTCTGCGCGCTTGATGTCAGGACTAGAAACGCATCTGACGACAGCTTCTATCATTCGACTTCGTCTTTGTTCCTCATTCATAACATATTTCTTCCTATCGTTATTCTACTCACTCTTGAGTCGAGCATTTCAGGTCGATTTTTCGCGAAGGTAAGTTTCTTCAGTGGCTTAGCTTATACGATATTCCTGCTGATTGAGTGCTGCATCAGGTTCGGTGCAGCTGGATTAGTTCTATTTTGGATGCTGAACTGGGCAGGCATGCTCGCCGTTGGATTAGCCCTGGAAGCAATGCTTACTTTGTTGACTATGAAAGGCGTACCGTTTTTCATGATTCTGCTCATCATCAGTACGTTTCCCTTTGTTTTCACTCCATATTATCGAGACTGATGCATATCTGTGTTGTAGGCAATGTCTCTGTGTGCTTCTTGCCCATCGATGTCCTACCTCGTATATATCGATACGGCTACGCCTTCCCGTTTTACAACATCTCTTGTGCTGTGCGAACCATCCTATTCGGTACTAAGAATGATCGTAAGTTGTTAAACTAATGATATGGATTATTATTGACACTGAAGCCTGCTAGTTGGACTTAACTTCGGGGTGCTCATTGCTTGGACTGCGATCTCTTGTATAACTCTTCCCCTCTTCCAGTGGTACATGCGACGAAGACATATTTCCGAGTTGAATGGGACAATGCAGGCCGATGAGAAGGTTGCAGATTAAATGCTCGCTCAAGACCTGTTCCATTTGAATAGATTTATAGTTCATTAATAACTAATGCCTCAACAAATCTTAGTGCTCATCACCCCAAACTTATGTGGGTTTGCATGCAGTGTGATCAGACTCACTGCAACCTTTCTGATAATTGATGGCCTTGAATACGTCTTTGTTCAGTGCTATGACCCGCTATGACTGCGGTTTTACTATCAGTCTATCATTCAAGCATCCTCGCTCAGAATACTTTCTATCTCCATCTTAAGGATTGAAATTCCACTACCCTTTAGCGATCTCGAATCAGGCCTTGGTGAGATTCAGCTCGGAATCGGTATGCTTCGCAGTGCAATATTTCTTAGCCTGATGTAGCACGTTTCATACTCTTGAAGAACAGACTAGAACTAAGACCCCTTGCTTTACTTCATAGCACTTGCCTCCCAAATTCCAGACGCCGCCAACAAGTGCACTGCTGCGGCTGCACATTGGTGGATTGCCATCAATCTGTTATCAGTTTCCCTTGTTCTCCAATTAGGTCACATACCCCATTCTCAAATCTCCATACCTCCGAAGAGTCCGATTGCTATAGTACGAGTGCTGTACGCGGCCAACGTTGACCAAACGAATTCCAAACATTTTTTCGCCTGTGGCACTCGATCCGAGTGGAATAACGAGTGATGATTCAATCATGTTGGACCCGAAGATGCTCTTATAAAAACTGGCTGTCTGTCTGTACAAAAGACCAGCATCCAACATCCAACTTCTGTCTGTGTTTTGACCATCTACTTGATGTCTACCAACCCTTTCATTTCTGCATGGAGTACAGGTGGTTCGTACAATGCTAGTTCGTCTGTCTTCGGCGCGCTTCCTGCACCCGATACCTCTACATCCGACTTCTTGACGTTTTTCTTTGTATCAATGTATCCTGGTATATTAAACTCCACTCTTACAAAATCGGACGGTCATGTTGAATACATGATTACGACCCAGCCGATAATCCCTGGCTATACTCTCTTCAAGACCCTCGAGGGCGGGAGCGTTGTGCTCATTGAATGGAATAACCGTGGTGCATTGGTGGAGATTGGTGGAAGCGTAAGAAAGCAACACGCTTCGATGTTTCTTCAGCTCTCTGGTGATAGGACGTGCGCGTTCTTTGTTATCGACACCGACCCTCAAAGCACTGAGTAATTTTGCTAGATTTAGGATCATGAGTTACCTCGGAGAGCAATATGCTTGGATGGGTCGTGGTAATACGATTTGTGTACGTGAAATTTCATTCCAGGAAATTCTCTCCCAAAGAAGTGACCTTAGGTTTTGTAGATGTATCGAGCTAACAGCTCCCCCACCAAGTGTCTAGCAAAATTACGCAAGGAGGATGGAGTTCTTAGACTGGAAGTGTCCCCGTCTGTCATTTCGAGTGGTCTAATGGCGCCGACCGCATTGGCAGCGGTCTTACTCCAAGGCGGTCGACCGATTGATGGTTAATCTCGCGTCCGACATCCATAGTAATAACTCACATCATCCTGTCAACCGTTCGTGACTGACTCGCTGGCAATTTCTGATCAAGGACTACCTCCATCTTTATTTAAGTTTGTCTGCTGTCTCCCATCCTACAGTCCATCGTCTATCGCCTTCATGACATGTATACTTTGTCCCTAAATCTTGTATCCATAGCCACTGATTCTGTAAATACCTATGAAGATTCTTGTTTAGTGAAATTTGTTATCATTCATCGTTTTTTTCCTTGCTCTGATGCCTGAGTAGATGATCTTTTTCACAGATGTGTGGTATTGAATGCATATGTTACTGTCTGTACTATGACTCCGGTGGCGATCAAAGCTTTCTTCCTATGCAGCAAGACCAGGCGGCGCCTGATGGAGCTGGACAGTCTATATAAGGGTATGGTCGAAAAATCACAAGATGAAACGTACCACAGTCGCGATTCTCATCCACTCTCCAATTGCAGACATATACTCATCTCTCCCTGTGTCCACAGGAATATCCGGATGCCACAGCACAAATGACTCGAATTTGGAAGAAGGGGCAAGATTCAAGGTGCTGTGAGAGTTTAACACGTCTTCTTGCTGCTCTTCAGCATCAATATTCATTGTCTCATCGTCAACAGCTCGCGACCGGAGCGAACGACGCGTGGTCCTTCCCTGCTTCTGTTGAACTGCTGTTGTGGGTTTGCCCTTTCCTTTACCACTAGGAGGCTCATCTTTACTAACGTTCTGTGACTCTCCTGTTTCATCCTCAGAACGAAAAACAACCCCCGTATATCCTTCTGGAATGTCGACTTTTAATCCCTGTACTACCCGACCGCGAAACGTAGATGTAAAACGAGGTTGGCCATTCGGAATGGGCTTTGATGAAGATTCAGAGGTACTACAACCGCCTAGTTTCTGTTCCGTGCCGGATTCTGATATAGAAATTATGCCATTATGTTCGGACGACAGTGATTTGGCCACATCCGAATCACAGGGGAAGAATTCGATAGACGGACCAGCAGTTCCCGCTTGGGCATCGTTCTGGACAGGCTCGGGGCATCCAACCTGCGTTTTCGCATCGTCGACGCGAAAGTAGGTCGACACGGGCGCTGGCCCAGTATAGGCAATATGAAACGGCATAAGATTTGGTGTACATTGAGGAAGAGCATTGGAAGTAGCTGAAGTTATCGATATACGAGAGTGTTTCTTATGAACTGGAGTTTTAGTCGAAGATGCCATTGTGGTTTGAAATTGAAGGACGCGTGCGTCACTTTATCACTGTGTGAGCAGGTGTGACCGTCGACCGAACGCGCCAATCACGTGGGCCAGGCCGGTACCATAGCTGAGCCTACGGGTTCATACCCGTTTTCCTCAACGTCGTCCGACGTCAACACTGCGCTCAGTTTTTGCTATTGTCCCTTGTTCTCACTATCAGTGTATTCCGATATGCAGATCTTAACACACACGTCATGCTTTCGGAAATATCAACGGATGTCCGTCGCGGACTCGGAGTTTGGTTCGTCGACGGCTCTGACTCGGAGCCCCATCCTTGCTCATTACCATGCCGCAATCCATACAGCTCTCAGAAATCAACAGATCTAGGGAAGCTACTCATACTCAATCCCCAATATCTAATGAAGTTACCCTAAATCACACCCATTCGTTGGTAGATGAAATGCCCGAGGGTGGTTATGGCTGGGTCGTAGTGGCTTCATGCAGTGTGATAATGTGGGTTCGCTTGGAAAAATATCCAGATCTTGTCTTTGATCATTCCTTTTAGGTTTTTCTCCGTAGGAGGGTTCTACTCCTGGGGTGTGATACAAGCCCAGTTGGCTGCTGAGAGTATCGCCCCAAATTCAACCCTCGCCTTCATAGGATCTTTGGGTGTCTCGTTCATTGCTTTTGGGGCCATCTTTATGGGCCGTCTGATTCGCTGGGTTGGTGCTCGGAATGCCGGCTTCTTGTCATGCCTTCTAATGGGGGGAGGGCAAATTCTCAGTTCCGCATCCTCGAAAAATGTCGGCGGGCTTTTTGTGACGAATGGAATAATCGTTGGTCTCGGCACTAGCATGAGCTTCATGGTAACACTCTTGGATTCCTTCGCATGCTCATATGTTGATTTCTTCAAAGTTATGTTCCACCCTTCCTTCGCAGTATTTTACACAGAAACGAGGGCTTGCTAACGGTGCAGTCTTTAGCGCAGCAGGGAGTCAGTCTCACAATATTTCATCGGATCGTCTCGAATCACTGATACTTCTACTCTGCAGTTGGCGGTGCTATCTTAAGTGTTGTCCAAAGCGCTTTGATTAGTCGCCTTGGAGTTGCTTGGACTTTTCGTATTATAGGAGCTGCGATAATAGCTCTTACTTTTCCTGCGTGCTGCTTCTTGAAAGACAGATTGCGGAGGTCTACAGCTACAATTGAATGGTAAAATTACTTTGTTACCATGCACAGTCTTTGAAACTCCCTCTTTCCTCAGGTCTCTTTTTCTGGATCCACGTTTTGTTATGTTGGCACTAGGATCTGCCATTGGAACCTTCCCTCTACTTGTTCCGCCGTTCTTCCTTCCCTTGTACACCAATTCTTTAGGCCTGGCAGCTTCAGCTGGCTCCATTCTACTAGCTGTATTCAACGTCTCCTCTGCCATCGGACGGGTGAGCTTTGGTGCGCTCTGTGACATCTGTGGCCCAATCACAAGCCTGTGCCTCGCGTTAATTCTCAGTGCTCTGAGTCTATTAGCCATTTGGCCAGTCTCGAACTCTCTGGTAAAAATGTTTACTGCACGAAGTGGGTACTAAATTGACAATGAACTTACAGGCACCCTTAATGGTGTTCGCTATTCTGAACGGCTTTGGTAACGGCGGTTTCTTTAGCACGATACCTAGTGTCGTGGCTCATATGTATGGTCCCATACGAGTGACGACTGTATTTTCTATGGTCTTGACTGGCTGGGCGGCTGGGTATCTATTGGTAGGTTTATCTGTTATTTGACTAGAATTATATTAACTTGATTAAGGGTGCACCAATTGCGGGATGGCTTCTTGATGCTTACGGAGGATCCGGCGGGGGAATTGTTGCTTACAGGCCCGCCATGTATTATGCTGGCTCATTGTCAGTAGGAAGTACCGGGTTTATCCTAGGGGTCCGTATACTGACCACGAAAAAGAATCTGTTTACTTTTGCCTAATAGAAATGCTCGATTCTTACTATGCTGTCTTTTGATACATGACGAATTGCATTCTCGGTGTCTACTTCGGAGAAATGTTCGGCATTGGTGGTCATATGTATGATACCATCTTCGCGGTCAGTACTGTTGACGAATCATGGTCGATTGAACAAGCTTCTTCGAAGGACAATCCGTTCACGGCACGGTGTACCGGCGCACCTTTGAGAGTCGGAAAAATTCTTCAGCACGAGAGGATCACCAATCCAATGATGCGTTTAAAGGGGGAGGGTCAAGATGATTCGTCAATAGTACCCATGCTCACATACCTAAGATCTTTACCTCTCCTTGCGCTCGCGCTGAGAGCTCAGGCTGTAGGATTTCAGGCTTTATGTCTTTCTAACATCATTCAATGAAATTCTGCGACAGGCAACTACTATGTGGTTCAACAGCACGAATGGTACTTCATCTCGGTTAAAACTTGCATGTCTTCAGAGATTTGAATGTTTTGGTGTATAGTGATTCCTCTTGGGAACGGTCGACTGGGCGCACAAGTACTAGGCCAGGTTCCTGAGGAAGTGATCATTCTTAACGAGGTGCGTAGCTCCATGCTGCACGCGTGAAGTCGCTTGTTGAACTTGATCAGGATCGCATTTGGTCTGGTTCACTCAATGACCCTGATAATAAGAATTGCTCGAAAGCTCTTCCTGCATTTCGGGAGTATGTTTGGTGCGTACATAGTAGACGTGATATGGTGGCGAGCTTGGCTTGACTGTGCGTCCAGGCAAGACGATCTCTACAACGCGCAAGCGACTGCCGATGCGGAATGTATGGCGACACCTATCAGTCAACAGGTGTACCAAAGTGCGTGTATATTGCACCCCACTGACTAAAATTGACGCATGCGGCCTCTCAGCGGCTGGAAACCTGTCGCTCGCAACGTCCCATTCTGGAATTATCAGCAATTATAACCATTCCTTAGATTTCACCACTGCTATCTCTACTACAACCTACGCCTATGATGGAGTCCAGTACACGCGAACAGCGTTCGCTAGTCACCCCGACAATGTCATCGTTATTCGTATGTCGGCTAACACTACCGGATTGATATCATTCAATGCCTCGTTCGAAACGCCCATGAGCATACCAGTAAGTGCTGTCGGTTGCATTCAGATTTATGCAATTCAGGACTCGATTTACAGACATTCTCTGCCAATGGAGGAAATTTGACGATGACTGGTCAAGGGACAGCCATGTATGGACTCCCAGGCTCCATAAACTTCGTGGTCACAGCGGAGTTCACCGTTTCTGGGACCATGGCTGAGGTCAAAGCGACGTCAGATGTCACACCAACTTTGTCTATTTCGAACGCTGACGAAGCGCTCATCGTTATAGCCATCGACACGAATTATGTTCGATACAATGATTTATCTGCAGATCCTCATGAGAAGGTGACACAAACCCTCGCGAATGTTCGAGGAAAGACTTTCAATGACATGCTGCAAACTCACGTCGAGGATCACTCTTCGCTATTTGGAAGAGTGAACATATCTTTGGGTATTTAGCTTCTTAGTCATGGTTACGTGTCAATGTCGTCTCACTGGTTTTTTCTCTTCCTACATTGCTTCTCTTCCATGATAACTACGATGTGCACATCCAGGTATTCCTTCTTCCAACACTTTTTTGCCGACCAATATTCGAAAAAATTTGGAAGACGGTCCTGATGCGGATCAGGATATCTTCGCTTTGTACGCACAATACGGAAGGTATCTTGGCATCGCTTCGTCTAGAAAAACGGAACCTTCAAACCTTCAAGGAATATGGAACCAGGTTTTAAGTCCAGACTGGGGCAGGTATGGTGATCAATTCCTCATGACATAGTATTATCTGGATGTTTAACTCCGTTTTTGTAACAGCAAGCACACCATCAATATCAACCAGCAGGTTCGTGGAGTTCAAACCTATCCATTCATTGCAAACATAGTGGATTCTGCTTGCATAGATGAACAGCTGGTTCGCCGAACCTCTTAACGTAGCAGAAACTCTTGATCCATTGTGGTCTTTGATCTCCGATGTCGCTGAACGGGGAAAGCTTGACGCTCTAGAAACGTACAACATCAGTAGAGGATGGGTATGCCATCACAACACTGGTATTTGGCGCGACTCCGCCCCTATCGACGCTGCCTTCTACGGATTTTGGCCGTACGCGCCAGCCTGGCTACTGCAGCATATGTACGAACATTACGCATTCAATCCAGATCCTGGATCATCTTTCTTGAAGGTCACAGCGTACCCTCTAATGAAAAGTTTATCGGAATTTTATATGGATTTCCTGGTTGAAGCCCCATTGGACTTGGAGCCTAATGGCCACATTGTACCCAATCCAAGCATGAGTCCAGAACATGGAATTGGCAATTACAATGATACGAATGTTTCGTTGACGTATGGTCAGTCAGTCCCAGTGTCAATGATTCTCTTTTTGATTATTCGATTTTGTATGTGTAGGTTCCACGATCGATAATTCGTAAGTTCTTGTCCAACGGATTTAGTCTATTCGCCTTACATGGATGCAGCCTCCTACGAGACCTGTTCAACCACACAGCAGAATTTGCGACTATCCTAGGAGTTGACAGCGAATTCGCAGCTAATCTGTCCATGATGCATGATCGACTGATACCTTTTCGGATTGGCTCGTTAGGCCAGATCCAGGAATGGGCTCGAGACTACGACTCAAATGGGTCTGTGTGCTAACTTCACCGTATGCGAATGGTCATTTACTACTTCCTAACAGCCCCTTTACTCATATTAGCCAGCTATACGGTCTCTTTCCCGGAGCCCAGATCGACCCTAGGTTCAATGAGACCTTAGCTCATGCTGCCAATGTATCACTTTTACTTCGAGGAGACTCAAGTGCGGGTTGGCCCACGGCGTGGCGAGCAAATTTATTCGCGAGACTCCTACAAGGAGAAACAGCATATTATTACATGACCCGTCTGATTTCTCGATATTCCTACGATAATCTCTGGTCGATCAATAGCGTCTTCCAGATTGACGGGAACTTTGGTGTGTTCTCCGGTTTTTGCGTTCCTTCCCTAAGTATTTAAATGTTTGTACTCTAGGAGGGAGCAGCGCCGTCGCAGAGATGATTCTACAAAGCCATAATGGTGAGATACATCTCTTGCCAGCTATACCTTCATCTTGGACCCAAGGATCGGCGTCTGGGCTCCGAGCTAGAGGGGGGTTCACGCTTGATATCATCTGGTCTGGCGGTGTCCTTTCTTCAGCAATGCTTACCAGCACCCTTGGCACATTCACAAGGGTCAGATATAACGGGACGGCGATCGACCTGTCGGTCCAGAGAAATGGTTCCGTGATATTGAAGTTATCAGATTTTCAGTAAAAGATGGAAAAGTAAAGTCGTAGCGCTCTAATGCAACTTCACTTACGTAAGAGAGAAAAGCACGTGCATCAGCCTAAGATCACGTTTCGAATTACCAAACGGGCCTTGGCGGCGCGAACGCATTGAACGATTAACCACGGTTTTTACCCCACATCTCTTTTTCTCGTCGCCACCAGTGACCAAAGCCAACACGATAATCATGTTTGGGCTAATCCGACGTATATCAAATTCTGTCTTTCCCCGTCCCGACAGGCCTTGGGATGACGATGGTTCGTGAATCTCTTCTTTTGGGTATCTCTAGTGATGTACTAACGAAAGGTGCTGTCTCTTACTTTGAATAATTCATGGCTTTCACGATGTATCTTGGGATGTTAGCCACGTCGAATGCACCGAAAGTTGGCCGTAAGCGACGACTGAGCTCAACTGAGCGGGATTCGGACGAAGATAAAGACGAACAATCTCGGTCGAAGAAACACCGGGGCGATACACCCCAAACACCCCTCGAGCTACCCGAGGAGGCGGCTTTTGCCTTGAAGAATATCGAAAACATATCTCAAGTTGATTCGGAAGGTGTAAAGGAGGTGACGCAAGGTGTGAAGGCAGTAGAGCTCGAGGTGAAAACGATGGTAGAGCACGGCGATAAGTCAGAAGCGCCTGTAGCAGACATCAACTTTGAAGAAGGGACTGCTCTTGCTCCGGAATCGGTGCCTCTTCCCGAAGATGTCTCCGGGGAACTCGATGACAGTTCGTCTATTGCTTCTACGCCTCCGGCAGACACTGTAGACGAACAGACCACCGACGCTTCCGAACAATTTGCGAGGTCAATAGAAAAACCAGTCGTGGAGAAGGAACAGATAGAACAAAGTACCGAACTCGACGCTGACGATGACAACGGTACATCGTCGGTGCCTGCTGCAGAATCCTTGGCAACCAAGGAATCGAAGGACGAGGCTTCCGCATAGTGATGTACCGTTCAACCCATTCCGCCATTTTGCCACGGATTATCCTCCACATAATTTCATGCTCCCCGGCCCAATCTCTCTTGAGTGCTTTCAAGATACGACAGCGAGACGAGCCTTTTCACTTCATCATTCATTGTACAACTTTCCTATTCATCCTCATTTATGTCTACTTACTCAGTGTTATTGGAGGTACTGTTTTGTTTTCTTATCTTATTGCTACCTTCGGTTGTACTGTTGCATTCTACATGTCCCTCTCTCATATATACACCTTCATTATTTACTTATCTTGTTATCGACGGGGACTTGTAGACCTGATTTCCACTATCTTATGACATCTGCATCCTTGTTTTGACCCTCATTGTCTGGCTTTTCCTTGTCGCTTTCCTCTGTACCGTCTACCAATACCATTGTCGTTGTAGCTACTCAAGATACCTAATCTCCTGAATCTACCTGGCATGTTTTTCATTTTGCTTTCTGATACGTTATGGCTTAGAACTTCTGCGGATAACTCTGCCCGCTACAAGACATTCTGTGGCTTGTATGCGCTTTTCGATAGGAGCTATCGGTGAAACTTCCTATCCTAAGGCATCGGGTCCTAAATTTCGTCATCTCTTCCTTTACTTCAAGCAACCACCGCTAAACCTTCATCGTCTCAAAGTTTTCAGCTCTCCATCGTTAAATTCGCTATCGTTCCAAATTGTTAGAATCCGCTCGCGTTCCTCGTTGTTATCATTTTTTTTGGCAAACTCCAATGAACACTATCACCTCAGAATTACCACCTCGTCCCATAGTCGACACGCAAAATCCATTGTATTGCCCCGCAGAATCTGCTTCGGACTATCTCCAATCCATCAAGACTGGCGGAGGGATTCGGAAGCTCAACAAAAAGGGAAAATTGACGAATCTCCTAGGAAAAAAAGGAAAGAAGATCACTGTGTCCTCCTTTTCCAAGATGCTGGCTAAAGCCGCCGTTGCAATGCGGAAAGAAAGGGAAAACCACTCTGGTAGGAAAGAATTGGCGCTTTCACTCTCTCAAATTTCTTCAAACGATTCTCACGACTACGGTACTCCCGAACGACGACCAATTCGCAAGACGCGCAAAGACCGTGCCGCTCAATCTCCTGTCAAAGAAAAACTTCTAACTTCAAGTCCTCAACACAACATATCTCCAACCTTTTATTCAATATGCGTTTCCCTTCCCAAAATTCCGATAGACGATCTGCTTTCTGAGTCGCCAACGTCCACCATTTCTCTTCCCTTCACCGATGCTAGCGCAGATTCCTGTATCACTGATTCTATATCTCCCAGCGTGCCTCTGGCACCGCCCGGTTTGAACCTGCAGACCAAACATGAACCGCCACACGAATCCGACATTGGGCAACAGCAACCTAAATCTAGTGCCTGTGTTCACCAGACCAAGAACGAGACTTTCATTCCAGAGAAAAAGAAGAAACGCAGCCTCGAGGAAGCATTCCCTGAACTCTTGAAGAAACCATCAATGTTTAACCGGTCAATCCCCGTCGATCTACAACCGGAGACCTGTATGTATCTCTACCATGTGCTTCTTGAGACGTTGATTCCAGTGCTCAGATCAAGGTTGCAATGATCAGTTTACACCAAACCATTTGTCTAACCGTTCGCTCAAACTCGACCAAGAGGACTTCAAGTGCATTGAGCGCGGAAGAAATATAATTCATAGTATTGCCCACTCTCCTGATCCCGAAATTCTCAAAGACGAAGCTCTTGGTGCCGATCTGAAAGTTAAAAAAAACATTGGCTCGGACTCCGCGCAGATGAAACGTCGTCTGCAGGATTTGGAAGGTTGATTCGAGCATATCAATCTCATCGCTGGTTCTAATCATTTCCGTAGAATCGGTTTACGGTCCTCGCATCGGTACGGAGACGCCTGGGGGATATCAGATCCTTGTAAACAAGCTAGATGAGATGATGCCCGGTATCAGACTGGGAAACAGGCTGGCCAAATTGGGGCAAGATGGAACCACAGGAGTTGTTGGCAGTTACTCGAGCTATAGATATGGGTTGATGCACAAGGCGAAAGATGGACCACATCAAGCCGCAGCTGACTTACTTGCTGCTGAAGGTATGTCTTAATTTCACGGTTTTTGCCATCGATACCAACACTATTCCGAGGCCTGCTCAATGAGCGTATCATCAACGTATTCCGCACGTCCGAAGTAACTCGTCTCGATCTTGGTCCCTCCCTTTCAGAGGAAGGTGGACTTAATCTTGGCGGACGAGCCGTCTGGAATGGTGGGCAAGGTTTTCCGTCTCATCATGCGAAATTGCACTGTTGACACATTGTTCTCCGCTGAACCCAGTCTTCACTCGACCTCATAGCTTCCTCTTTCTTTCTGAGCTTTCATTTAGTAACACACCCGTTTTGGACATGGATCTTGTCAAGTTGGTCGGGCTGCCTAGACTTGCAGTGCTTATATTGAAAAACACTGGTATCTGTGACGAAGGGTAAAGTCCAGGTCTTTTTTCCACTATCTCTGTTAATATTTTTTCTTAGGGTATTTCATTTGACCGCCCTCAAACTCACACTTACACATCTCGACTTGTCTCAAAATCCCTGCATTACTGATGACGCCATTCCAGCTCTCTGTTTGTGCATAACTTCCAAATTACGCTTTCTCGGGCTCGTAGGCACGAGTATCGGAATGCCTGGACTGCGTCGAATGGCGAAACTTATCCAAAAGGAAGAGCGAATCGTGGACGTGGAAATACCAGAAGTGTGCGAGTTATATATTGACAGTTAGTTGAACTGTGCTGTGCTGTGCCGCTACTCAAAGATTTTTCTGTAGATATACCTAACATTTACCTCATGCAACCGCAACCTCCCTTGATCACCTCGCCCGCCTTGTGCTCGAGACTTTCTGCGGCGGCACTACAGCGCAACCTCGAAGCACACGCAGAAGTCGCGAACAAATTGCAATCTACAGGTGGAGCGGAAGCTGTATCTGCGAACATGTTCGGAGGTGGCACGAAAGGGGAGATGTGCAGACGGTTGAGGGATCTTCTTGTGCAGAGGGAGGTCGACTTGGTGGTCTGGGGAATGATTTATGGTTATGAAGAAGCTGATGGGGTGACTTGGACTGGACAGAACGATAAGGTGAAATACCTCGAAGCCCAGGCTGCAGCTAGAGAAGCGCACAAGAGGCTCAGGTGATACAGAATGTTCCTATCTTCCGGCGCTTCCCTCTTTCCTTTGGTTCCTCACATCTGTAAAGTGTTTTCGTCGCTTGTGTTCATCGCTTTCCTGTAATCGTATCGTTATGTTGTTTTGATTTCCTTGGTGTACCTCAGTACCGTTCCTTTCACTTCATCCCTGTTTCCCTTTATACTATTGGGTACCTCATCGTCACTTACGCTCCAGAACGTATTATCGTTCCTACTGAATATCAAAGAGTAACTATAACACTTGTGAGCAACGATGTACTCACCGCTAATCTTTTGTTGATTGTTAATTACGATGTAGCTGTATTCAACAAACTCAAGATCGGTCTCAATTTAGCTGCACAATACAAAGATGCCTATATCCAACTCAAGTTAGATACTAGTCTCATCAATCTTCAGTACTCAATGCCTGTATGATGGTCGTGGAACCTTGATCGAGTACAATGTCCGGAAATAACTTCATCCTATTCCATCAAGTACTCAGTGGAACTGCCAATGCATTGCTTCTTCGCCACAAGGATATTGTGGACCTGTCCCTCGCTTAATCAGGTTGGTCACTCACACCGGTTGGCTGCTGGCTGGTGCTAGTCACTAATCCTGATATTAGGATTCTCTAATGACCCGAAATATCTTTGCAATCGACAATGACTCCACGGTTGCCAACGATAGTCACTATGATCATAAAGAATAGCAGCAACTCTTCCCAAATAAGTGACAAATGGTAAGTACATACGGCAACCCATCATCGTATGAGGATTAGATGCGGAGAACTGGTACTTATGCATGTGCGGTGGCATCTCATGGTCTAGCGCTCTGGACCTTGTTACTTCAATTGAAAACCAGGATTGAACAGTTTTGGAATGATCAGATGGCAATTGAAACGCGATGCTTTGCTACCTTCTGCAGAACGAGGATTCAACGAATTTTAGCAACAAAGCAAGATCATTCTCTCCTTTCCCCTTGAACAAGTGTAGGAAGTTGACCTCCATGACGACTGATTTCAGTGCGCGTTGAAAATCATGATTTAATCCAAATTCATTGCGGCCAAAACAAGAACAAGAACATTTTTCTTTCTGTAGACGGTATTTATATCGTACCTGCTGCTCGGTATAACTTAACCTATCGTCAGGTTACTTGTTTCCAAACTTGGCCTTTCGAGAATGATTCCCTCCTCGGAGAAAGATTGTATGATTTTTCTACCAGATTTCTCGCTAAGGTTGGCTGATTAGCTTCAAGTTTCCTCAGCCAAGAACCTGAGAAGCAGCTCGGTGATTATCGTACCTTCAGCTTCTTCAGCTGGCGATCCCCACGAGCTCAGACTGATAACCTCTCTTTCTCAGTTCCCCGATAACGACTTCGGTGTCAGATCTCATATGACTGCGAATCCCCCCAAACATCTGGGTCAGGCTCAGAGCGGTCATTACGTCTCTGACTGTTACGACACTTATGAAGGCTCACTATTTAATGGGATTTCATCCTCAAGACAACATTTCAACCCGGGAAATCTCGACGCAAAATTCTCGACTGTTAGTTCCAACCTTGTTACAGATCACTCACAATATAGTACCATGAACAACGAACTTCCGCTCGGCGCGAATACCTGCGACTTTGGGCATACTGATTCTCCTTACGATCTAGTAGGTATCAATCTTCCTTCGCTTTAGAAGAATTTGATCAATTGTATTGTAGCACTATATTGCTGAAAACCCATACCAAAACCTCGAGATGATTTCGAACCGCTCGCCCCCTTCACAACAGCTCACACCAGTAGAGTATCAACATATAAATCATGAAATGTATCTTCCTTCAGCCTCTTCACAACTGAATCCCTACGACTTCGCGCAATCTTCTATCAACCATCCTGGAGCTCCGATATCTGACTCTGGCTATCTCTTCCCTCAGCCAAATTCCTCTCCCTCGCCTGACTATAGCGACGTCAATCATAACGCCCAGTCCTGGGAAGCGCAGTCTTTTATTGGTTATGGTGGAATCATAGGCCATACTTCTTCGAATCTGCACGATATTAACAGAGGGTATTCTCGTCTCCAAGATCGCCGGCCTGGAGATTCATTTTATCAGCCTGACAGTGCACGATTAACGGTTGGCCCAGAGTTGACTATTGGTCCACCTCAGAGGGAGCAACCGAAGAAGCAGACTCTGGCGTGTCTCTTTTGCCGCGAGCGCAAGATTGCGTGCGGGAGACTAGCCCCAGGGAGCCTGGATATGACTTGCAAGTGAGTGTCGTTTTTCTTTTGACTACTTTTCTACTCAATGTTTGTCTGATTGTCTTCTTGCTCGCAGTCAATGTGCCAGACGAAATTTATTGTGTACGTACCCAACTGAGTCACGTCGAGGACAGCATAAGAGGAAATCCCAGAGGGGGGGCCGTGACCCAAGGCTTCTGTTCTAGACTTCTAGTAACTCGTAACTTATGAGAAGGATAAACTATAGTACGTGGACCTACTTTTACAGTGCGACAATCGTTGCCAATTCTGCTCAAGTTCTGTATATATATACTTGCATCATCTTGTTGTATCGCTTAGTACTTCTGCTCTTTGAACTTCATGTGTATTTCTTCAACTTTTCCCTTCGTTGTTTATATGCTGTGTGTCATTTCGTATCAATCCGACTTCTAATTTTTTTGTTATGCTTTCGTCAATAAAAATCGCTTCCGGCCAAGTCATATGTATGATTGTTGTAGTAGTTGTTTATGCTACGGTACCGCAATTCCTGGTTGTGACTAGTGGGGCGATGACTTTGCGCGCGCCGCTGGAGACTTGGTTGACTCGAGTGTTGTCGAGTCTTACTCATTCCGACTCGTCTGAGGATTTAAAAACCGAGATCAACGAAAGCAAGTGATACTAGACTCTTACCGCCCACTTCCATATTACAACACGATGACCAGGTCCTCCCAGACCAAATACAGTCCCCGGGCCATGAAGAAGGTAGGTCACAGCTGTTTGCCTAGATGGTCCTCCAACAACTTTCCCCCTTATTTCTAGGCCTTGAAAAGAACTTGCCTAGATGCCGGCATGTCCCGGAACGATACAGTCAAAGTCAGCCTTTCGTGCTTACCAGTCCCAAAGGTGACGGGGACGACACGTAGAAATCCTGGCCGGATGGATGGCGTGCGATGGAAATCAGATTCATTCATCTGTCCTGAACATGTTGATGGGCCCGAGTGTTAGGAACCGGGTTGGGAATCGAGTCGCGAAAGAGGCTCGAGAGCGAGGGAACTAGGCGAACGGTTGGAAGAGAGTTGATTCGACGACGAGACTACGAGAAGTACATGGCCTTATATATGACAAACGTATAGATAGGAGCATGTAATGAGTACATTAGTAATAGCTGAACTGAGATGTATGAGGATGATCGAGACATACGAGACGTTTAAGAAATCTGTCTAAGAACCCTGAGTAGCGTCGTAGGAGAGGAGGACGAGAGGAGGGAGGAATCCTGACATTATCCCCCCTTCAAAGGCCGAGGGACTATCGGTTCAATAGATAGGGTCGAGGCGTTGAGCGGGTTTTGATATGCGTCCAGAACGCGTCGTTGTTTGAGCTGGTGGGACGTAGTCTGAACGGAGGTTTTGATGTACGGTGGGTGGAGAACGGGGACGACGAACAATAGGTGAAGGAACAGTATAATGTACAGAGGTGGAGTTAGAATCCTGAGAATTAGAATGTGAATGAACGGAACGCCGTAAATCTAAAATGAAATTAGGTGGCCGCGAAGACCGTGGGTGTCGACGATGAAATCTGTCGATGAGCTCGTCAAACGAGTCAGGGATGTCCGATAGTGGGATCCAGGAGTCTTCGGAACTTGGTTGGTCTTTCCAGTGGATGAGGTACTCGTACCGTTGACCGGTTTTGCGTGAGTCGATGATGGATTGGATGTTTAGTGAGGCGTCGGCTATTTCGAAGGGAAGAGGATCAACGTGAGGGTGGAATTCGGATGGGTCAGAATATGGTTCCAATAGTGAAGAGTGAAAGACTGGATGAAGTCTTTTGAGATAGGAAGGCAACGCGAGAACATAAGAGTCCGAATTTTGAACGCGTTTGACTACTCTGTAAGGGCCTAAGCGACGATGATCTAATTTGGAGGACGGGCGGTTGGTCGTGATATTGCGACGAAGGAGCCAGACAAGTTGATCTGGCAGTAAGTTTGGGGCTGGTAAACGCTTTTGGTTGTAGAAAAATGTTTGACGTTCTTGTGCGAAGGCTAGTTCCGCACGCAATTCTTCATGGATTGATTGAAGTCGCTGAACCAGATCGTCGGCGGCAGGTGTCGAGGATGTTTCAGAAAGTCTGGGTTCGAAGGTGGGGTTGAAGCCGAGGTTTGCGAAGAATGGGGTTTGTTTAGTAGAAGAATTCTCGAGGTTGTTAAACGCGAATTCAGCGATGGGGAGGTAATCGACCCAGTCATCTTGTTGATATGAGACGTAAGCTCGAAGATAGGTTTCGAGAGTTTGGTTAGTTCTTTCTGTTAACCCGTCGGTTTGAGGGTGGTATGCAGTTGAAGTACGAAGTTTAACGTCTAATAAGGAAGTGAACGATTTCCAAAAGTTCGAGATGAACGTTGAGCCTCTGTCGGATACTATATGAGTAGGGAGTCCGTGTAGCCGAAATATACGATCAAGGAAGAGCCACGCCAGGTCCTGCGATGACATCGATTCCTGGCACGGTATGAAATGGGCTGCACGGGTGAGGCGATCACAAACGACTAGAATTGAGTCGTAGTTGCGGGAGTTGGGAAGTTTGACAATGAAATCCATGGATATGGATTGCCATGGTCGTTGAGGGATTTCTAAAGGCTGTAGGAGGCCATAAGGTTTGTGCCGAGCGTCCTTGATTCGAGGGCATACATCACATGCGTCGCAGTAGCGGCGGACGTACGTTGACATTCCAGGCCAGGAGTAGTCATTGCTGACGAGTCGTTCGGTTCGACGACGGCCAGGATGACCACCAATAACACTGTCGTGTCTGGAAAGGAGGATGTCGCGACGAAGTGGAGCGGGAACGAACACTTTACCGCGATGAAAAACTAAACCGTGTTCAGCGCTGAAGTCCGAGTTTCCTGCAATCATTGAAGTTCTCCATTCTGTATCATTCTTGTATGAGTCTTTGAAGCGATCCAGAAGGTCTGAATTGTCGATGGAAATCGAGGTGAGGGCAGAGATGTAGGTAGTAGAAGGGAGTTTGACTTCCAGGCGTTGGTAGGTGAATGAGGCGAGTTTTTCAGTGTGGGAGGGAGTGAGAATCGTACGATATTGAGCTGAGAGTTGTTCGTCCCCCTTCTTGGGAGCATAATCCGGTCTTCGCGAAGCTGCGTCAGCGACGTTTTGAGAACCGGGTGCCCATTGGAGTTTGAAGTCGAATTCGGAGAGGAACATCGCCCAACGTGCTTGTCGACGATTGAGAAGTTGAGATTTCATGAAGTATGAAAGATTTTTGTGGTCGGCGACAACAGATATGGGAAAAGGACTACCTATTAACCAGTGGCGGTTGTCGCGGAAGGTTTCGATGATAGCTAGAAGTTCCTTGTCATGTACGTCGTAGTTAATTTCTGCTGGGGACAGTTTGCGGGAAAAGAAGGCGACTGGATGCAGATTGCCGTTTTCGTCGGGTTGTTGGATACTTCCCGAGATTGCAAAGTCTGAGCCGTCAGTCGAGGTGGTAATTGGTAGCGTAGGGTCGAAGTGACGGAGAACAGGAGCTTCGAGGAATTTAGCCTTTAATACAGCGAACGCTGAAGCGCATGAAGATGACCAGATGAAAAGTATATTTTTGCGTGTAAGGTTAGTCAGTGGCGTTACGATTTTGGAGTACTGAGGAATGAAGCGTCGGTAGAAGTTCGTGAAGCCTAGGAACCCTTGTAGGTCCTTAAGCTTTTGTGGTTGTGGCCAGGATGAGATGGTGTCGAGTTTGTCGGGGTTCATCTTGATGCCAGCTGAGTTTACAATGTAACCTAGATATTCAACTTCGCTCTTGTCGAAATTGCATTTCTTGGCATTTGCACAGAGCTTTGCGGAGCGTAGTCGATCTAGGACAAGCTTGACATGAGCGTCATGTTCTTTTTGTGATTTGGAGAAAATTAAGATATCGTCAAGGTAGACGACACAAACAACATCGAGGAGGTCACTGAGAACGTCCTGAATAAATGCTTGCCAAGCTGCAGGAGCGTTGGTTAGGCCATATGGAACAATGAGATGTTCGAAGAGTCCTAGGTGTGTACGGAATGCGGTCTTCCACTCGTCGCCTTCCCGGATTCGGAGATGACTATAAGCACTCTTGAGATCTATAACAGAGAAAACTTTGCATCCACGGACACGATCTAGGAGGTCGTCGACTAAGGGAAGGGGGAAACGATTCTTCTTTGTAATTGAATTGAGGCCTCTGAAATCAACGCAGAGGCGAATTTCACCGGTTTTCTTTCTTGTGAATAGAACAGGAGCCCCGGCAGAGGAGGTCGAACGTCGAATGTGACCACGTCGTAGATTGGAGTGGACGTATTCGGCCACGGCTTCACGTTCGGTTTCGGAGAGTTTATACATGCGCATGAATGGTGGTGATTTTCCTTCTTCTAATTCAATGTCGATGTCGAATGGGCGGTGTTCGGGAAGCTTTTCGAATTCAGCGGGATTGAAGACAGTTTCTGCGTAATCAAGATATTTGTTAGGAATGGATTGACGAAAGTCCGGAGTTTGATTCTCGGCAGGAGTCGTCGTTGAATCAGGATTAAATGGTGATACTTTAAATGAGTTGATATACGTTGGGGATTTATTGTCGTAGAATTGTAAGAGGGCTACATCATCAGGACCGGCGTTTCGAGTAATCTTTGCAAATTTTTTCTTACTAACGATCTTGATGTTTGGTTGTGGGGGAATGTGTGGCTCGGTAGGTGTAGAATTTGATTTGTTTGGGTCGTTCTTCTTCTGAAGAAGAGCCGAAATGAAGGAGCCAGGGGTGGCGGATGATGGGTTCTGATTGTCTAGGGAAAACCACGAAGGGTTTGAAGATAACCCGATCCTATTCAAGGAGAACGAGTTGATTTGGGCACTGGGTAGATGGTGTAGACCTTGGCCTCTTCCATCTGTAGGTAACGAAGTATGCATCTGACCTTGGCCCGTAGCATAAATTGTGAAGGGTTTTATGTCACAGCAATTGAATGTCATTGAGGAGTTGACCCAGTCAATGCTTGGGTTGTGACGACGAAGCCAATCAAGGCCGAGGATTAAAGGGTAACCAACATCTACTATAGCTAACGAGATCATTTCGGTGTGGGTGGAGATGGAGAGAGACGTGACCACGTCTTGGGTGATCAGTCCAGAGGCGATGGGTCGATCGTCGACGGCAATTACTGGAGTTGGGGAGTCTCGAAGCTTGCGGGATAGTTGATGTCTAGCAGCGAATTTGGAGGAGATGACCGAGGATGATGCTCCACAGTCAATAAGTGCGTGAGTACGGATGGGAGATTTGGACGGGAAGTTTAGCGTAACAGCGATTATGAATTGTTGCGATGAGTCTAAAGACATAATAAAGAGTGGCGGAGTTTTTGGGGGTGAAAGAGCATAAGAACCATCAGAAGTACGATGGTATAAAGGGTCCGGCTTGTTCGTTTGAGCATTGGGACGTGCCCCATCGTCTACCGGATACCCTGGGGCTGAAGGGTAGCCGGTTAGGCTTTTCCCGACGAGGAAGGCCCTTTGTTGGCATCTTTCGGGCTTTTGCTATCCTTCAGGGTCTTACTCTTGTTGGGACACTTGTCAGCAACATGGTTCTCGCCTCCACAATACATACATAACCCGTTTGAGCGACGACGATCCTTTTCCTCTTGAGTGAGTGGTCCTCGAGGTTTGGATTGATGAGTCTTCAGGACGTCGATCTGCATAGGTTCTCCTGGTGGTAAGTAGTTGGAGGAAGTGGATGTGGTAGGTGGAGGAGTGGGAAAGTGAGGGTAAGGAGTAGTTGTGGGGTTAGAGTTACCGTTAACTTTCTTGGTAGAGCGGTCGCGTTCACGTTTGCGTTCCACATTGCGGTTATGGAAATTATTATCGATTTCTTCTACCCAGTCTGAGTATTCCTTTAGGGAATTGCGAGGTGCGTCGGTTCGTCCAGCCAAAATGTCCTTCAGATCTGATTTGAGATTGCGGTAGAAATAGTGTATCTTTGTATCCTCAGTGACGTTGAGATGAACGATCCAATCGAGGAAGCGGGCTGTGTAAGTAGAAACTGACCCAGTCTGGTGAAGGTCCTCAAGCTTATTGAGGGCTTTACTTGTGAGATGGGAATCGCCGAAGTGCTTTTTGAAAGCACCAAGAAATTGGTCGAAGTTGTTGATGAGCTTTTCTGCATCCGTTCGATTTCGATCGTTGATGCGGATAGATTTGTACCATTCGCGAGGAGTGCCGTCGCCTAGGTATGATGTCATGTAAAGGCATTTATCCTGCTCGGTAGTGTAAGTATTACGAAGCAGGGTGAGTGCGTCTGAAATCTCCTGAATGAATCCTTCAACTTTGGAACCTTTACCATCGAAAACGGTAGGTTCTTTGAATTTCGGGCTGCGAGGAGCTGTGTTGGAGGTCGCCGGGATCGTTGATGGAACTGCAGGTGCAGGGGCAACTGGGTTAGTTGCGAGAGCGGTGAGTTGGTTGAGTCGTTCAGTAATGTTATCTAGGATAGATTGGAAATTACTGAATCCAGTTTCAACCATACCATAAGTAACAGGGTCGTTCGAAGCAGGAACGTTTGTGGCAGCGGCTTGGGTAGGTTGGGTAGGATCTTCAGGGTCCGGGACCATACCATACGGGTTGGTGGGATCAGACATGGTGAGGAGGTCTGCTGAGATTGTAGAGGATAACCGAAGTTTGTTTATAAGGTCGAATCAAACTGTTAGGAACCGGGTTGGGAATCGAGTCGCGAAAGAGGCTCGAGAGCGAGGGAACTAGGCGAACGGTTGGAAGAGAGTTGATTCGACGACGAGACTACGAGAAGTACATGGCCTTATATATGACAAACGTATAGATAGGAGCATGTAATGAGTACATTAGTAATAGCTGAACTGAGATGTATGAGGATGATCGAGACATACGAGACGTTTAAGAAATCTGTCTAAGAACCCTGAGTAGCGTCGTAGGAGAGGAGGACGAGAGGAGGGAGGAATCCTGACACCGAGTTGCGCCATGGCGTTGACGAGGCAGATATGGTGGAGGAGGAGGAGGTGTATTTCGATGCCAACACTTCGAGTGATGAAAGCTCCCAGACAAGTGGAAGGATGCATGTTGTATCTCTTTTTGATATCGCCAAACCAGCGAAGTGCAAAGGTTACTATTAGGTTGCTATTTCCGAAGTCAGCGATACTAAAGACAAATCTTGTTCTAGGGATTAAGAAAGAGTATGAAATGGTCGAAAAGATGCGGGAGATCATATTCTTAGATGAGGAATTATACGAGATAGAAGAGCAATGGGAGGATTGGGAAGAAATCCATGGGTGGACTGACAGTGAAATGAAGACACAGAAGCCAACGTACGCTGCTGCCTTACAGGGTAAAGGTTGATATACATGTAAACTAACAGTAGCCCGAGTGACGGGGAGCGGCCAGTGCCAGTTTATCAGCCCTGTACTCAGGCTTTAGTATTAGCTACAATATACTTACATACTAGTAGCAAGTTTTGACAAAGTGGGTCGAGAAGATAAGATTAGATTAGCGCGCACCGCAGTCTGGTCCTCAATTTTGAATTTCGGATTCCGGTCATGACGTCGAACGCAAGTCGACGCGTTGGTCAAAAACTCGGATTCCTGTCCTCATTATTGCTTTTGTCCCCTGTTCTTATTGGTGTACCGTTGTATTCATATCAACAGCATACTTGTGAGCATAGCTCAGGCTTTCCGGATGAACGCTGACGCTTGGATTGTTTAGACTTGCCGGAACCTTTACACGAGCAGTTAGTATCTTTTTGGCTATCTATGCTGCTTGCTCGACGATATTCCCAGATATGATCCTATCGCCCACACACCTCAAATATCCGAATCCCGCATCCTGGAAGTCTCTCGCATCCTTTCAGAAGACATTGGCTTCCGAACTCCTGGAACTCGCGAACATGCTCTCGGAGAGGAATGGCTATGGGACCAAGTAACAAAGATGAGAAATGACTGCCGGGAAATAGTTAGAAATAGTCCGCATCGTCATCTCGAATGCGAAATTTGGCACCAGAAAGGCTCTGGTTCGCATCGGTTCGATATGATGGGCGCAAGATTGTACAAGAATTATGTTGACTTGGGAAATATCGTGGTCCGTCTGTCGAATGGCACAGATGCAGGCAAAGAACATTCGGTCCTTGTCAATGCACACTTGGATTCAACGTTGCCTACGCCTGGAGCGGCTGACGACGCGATTTGCGTTGGAATCATGTTAGAGGCAATTAGAGTGTTGACAGAAAGCAAAGATTGGGAGCCAAAACATGCAGTGGTTTTCTGTAAGTAGGTGCTGGCTTTGATAGCTGTCATCTCATGAGATATCACTCTTTCACTCTTTCACTGGTAGTATTCAATAACGCAGAAGAATCGTTACAAGATGGCAGTCATTTGTTTTCTACGCAACACGAGATCGCTAATACGTGCGTGTGCGGTCCTTCCTTTCCTTCCTTACATATTCTCATCATCGTGCAGAGTTCGTGCGGTAATCAACCTAGAAGGTTCATACTCTCTCTCTCTGACCCTGTCTATCACACTAACCTCTCTCTTTTTTTATAGCCGCTGGTACAACAGGACGCGAACTTCTCTTTCAAGCCACCTCAAAAGAGATGATCGAAGCATACTCACACGTTCCGAGGCCATTTGGCACAATCATCGCGAACGATGTGTTCAGCTCAGGAATCATCCTTTCAGATACGGATTTTAGGCAATTTCAACAGTATTTAGGTGTCACTGGGCTAGATGTAGGCCCATTTTTTCTCCTATCAGAGAACTTGACTGAACACATTCAGATGGCAATAGTTGGAAATAGCTATCTGTACCATATGCGCAAGGATGTGGTGGAAAATATACAGCCCGGTGTTGCTCAGGTTGGTTAACATGAACCGTTCTTTCTCCGGTCTTACTTTACAACCATCTTGTAGAATTTTGCCGAAAATACGCTTGCCCTTCTGCTTCATTTATCTTCGCCGCCGTCTACTTCCTCTTCCATTGCAACTTTGACTGGAGGTTTCACTAAGCCCTCGACAGTGTATTTTTCTTTGTTTGGCAAGTTTTGGATGTATAGTTTTTCGACGGCGAAGATGATGTATGCCGTTCTTCTGGTGGACGCAGTAATTCTGATCACTGCAACAGCAAGGTCTACAAGGGCTCATTCACTGCTTGGCTCCCTTACCACACTAGGTCAACCCACACTTGCAGTCCTTTCTGCGTTCATTGGTTCTCTGCTAGGTACCAATGCCGTTGCTCTAGTGATGAGATACCTGCTGGGTAAACCCCTCAGTTGGTTTAGGAATGAATATTCTGCGATAGTGCTTTACGGTCCTGCGGCAATACTGGGTAAGTTTCTCTTGAGTTCTCTACTTTCCAGTGGTAACTTAAAATATGATATATTGTTCGCAGGCGCCCTTATTTCGCAGTATCCCTTCACTACAGTAACAGAACTCCGAGCATACCATGCCACTCTCCTCGTCCAATCCTTCCTCGCCCTCCTCATCCAATTACTTGGTGTTGGGTCTGCTGCTCTGTTCTTTCTCAATGCGGCGAGTCTTTGGGTTGGATTGGCTGTGACTGCGCTTTTTGGTCTTATCAGTGTTCGTGCGGAGCGAGTATCATTATTGACATACGCCTTATCCTCCTTTATCCCTCTTTTCCTCGGCTCCACCAGCGCCTATCTCACGCTCGAGGTCTTCGTACCTCTCACAGGACGCATTGGCGCAGATGCACCAGCAGACAACCTGATCGCTAGTATTGTATCTATCGTTGGAGCGCTAGGATTTCCGCTCTTTGTTCCCTTCGTGTCGAGGTTCCACAGTTCGGATACAAGGGTGTTGAGAAAGTTGATTATGGCCATGCTATTGGCAACGGCTACCTCAATCGCAGTGTTCAGTGCCAGGGAACCGTTTGATTCAATGCATCAAAAGCGCGTGTATGTGCTGCGTACAGAGAATGTGAGCAGAGTTCCTCGTCTTTCTACATGTATATCTACATTTTCTATCAGATAACCACCGGCGAACATCACCTTCACCTATCAACTTCAGACGGCGCGCCAGATTTCGAGAATTTAGTCTATGCCGTTGCAAAGCAATTCAGTGCTCCCCCAATAACCCAACCCGATTATACCAACTCCAGTGGCGATATTACTCCCGCTGTGGTCGGAGAAATACCGATTCCGGAACCCGTTCTTATGGACTGGTATAATTCGGATTGGGATCCGATGTTCCCGTTTTCATTGGTAAATCATACTGTTTATCAGTATCGCTTGCATTTTGAATTATGTTTGCAGTTCTTGAAGCCCTATAAAATTCCGCTCCCTGTCGACATTGACTATGTTTCTCCTTGGTCCTCCAAGTTCAGTCAAGATAGCAAATATGGATTCACATTATCTGCGGTCGATGATGTCGTTGACCTCGAAGCAGGTACAAGAAGGCTCAAGCTGGTTATATGGCATCCGGGATTAATATGGACTGGTGAGTCGCCTTGTGTTCCCCACCACGAAACTTCTGACTCTCAGGAATTATCTCCTGTGCAGTAATTGCATTCGATGCACACGTACTGGAATGGAATCTCGACGATGAACCACCGAATGAATATACCCGTCACCATGTCAAAGAGGCATCGTATTACGGTTCCGATACATGGTCTATCGACCTCGTCATCAAGATCCCTTCGCTGCTCTCCTCACCTGAGGCGATTCAGCATGCATCAGAGGCTGGGAAAATCACGGTCAATTTTATTGGGCTTGAAGAGGAAGGAATGTGGCCTGGTAAAAAAGCTATCTTAGAGGGGGAAAGCGCGAAAGAACCGGGTCTAGCGCTAAAGCTATTTTCAGACTTGGACGCATGGATTACGAAGGATACTGGAGGTAAAGTTGACGCACTTCTGTTGGGGTGTGTGGCGGGCGTTCAACGTATATGATCGTCGCCCAATCATCATTACCAACAAAGTAGAACAACAGTATTGACAGTAATATCGGGTTACTGTCCTGTTTTGATGATGATATAGCTAATAAACAAGATGGACCTCCGGTTCCGGTTCATCCAACGAGAGGACACGCAATACACGGACGAGATTAGCTCGCGTCAAGGATTCGAACCACAAGTTCAGGTTGTCGTTGTCGGTCTTCGTCGGCCTTGACAACTACTACTCTATCAAACTGAGCATGCGGTGCTTGCTAGTAAGGAACGGGCATCCCGTGTCTAACGGAGCCGCGTATTTCCTTCCTTCCTACTGCATAATTTTGTTACTTTTCTTCTGGGCCATGGTGACGATAAAACTTCCTCATGACAAGCTGCCGAGTTACCTGAAGCAAACATAATAACACCGAACATTTTCCTTACATCTTCCTTATTTCACTACAGAACTTCGAAAATGAAACTCGGCCCTCTCGAGACCAGGACACGTACAATCGCTAGCCTTATCATCCAACAATAGCAGCACCATATCCAGGTAGTTCTATGCCAGCTCGCCTTCTCTTTCTAAATCTGATGACCTTCATCTCTACTTTCTAGAGGGGATTTCGGGCGTTTGGACCGAATTGTATGAATATAATGGTATGTATGCTCAATCCAGTTATCAGATAACCCTGCTGTGACAACACCATTTGTCCAGCGAATTGAAGGAACTGACCCGGGATGGATATAAGAGAACTCAGTAGTGCTATTAGTATGGTACAAGAGAAGCATCTGATTTGCCCCATCTCTCTCTCCAGTCTCCAGCGAAACAGTATCTGATATGATCTGCCCATTTGTGGTCCTTTCGTTGCTTGTTTTTGGGGTTGCCGCAGCTCCTCTCGCTCCAAGCCAGTCTTCTAGCCTGTCAATTCCCATTCAAAAACATGTCAATGTCACGGGCGGACATAATCTCGTCAACGCGGGTCACTCCCGTGCTCGTTCCTTCCGTGATCGTACAGTGTCCAAGCACATTTCCTCTACAAAAAGGCAAGAAGTACCCGTCGTCAATGAGGCCATTACATACATTGCAGAGATAGCTGTCGGTGCCGACAATCAGACTTGTAAGCAAGTTAATCCGTATGCAACATGCGTTTACGATCCATGTAGTTCATCTGCTTGTTGATACCGGGAGCTCGAACACTTGGGTAGGTCATCATTGCAAGATAAGTATTTTGACGCTCAATTTTACTAGGTCGGCGCCAATGCAAGTTATACATACGTCCCCTCATCCAGCAGCGTGTGGACAGATGACATTGTCATTGTAGACTATGGGTCCGGGTATTTCTTCGGTGCATCTCTTCGCCCTCATATACTAATCTGAATCGGATCTAACTTCATCATTGTGCGCTAGGATATGAATACTATGATACAGTAACACTCTCGAATGACCTAGTCATCAAAAATCAGTCAATTGGTGTAGCTGATTTTCAGCAAGGTTCTTACCTCTTTTCTTAGCTTCCGACTCGTTGTTGAGCTCTCTGTTATCTAGGCTTTACGTCGATGGATGGAGTTTTAGGGTAAGTCTTACTTCTGATCTTCCATACCTCACTATCACTGACTACTTATCCTGTGCCCTTTAGTATTGGCCCCGTTGACTTGACTGATGGTACCATCCTTGGCTCTTTGGTATGGCTAAGCTTTCATCTATGTCTATTAATCACAGACCAAGGTCGCTAATTTACAACCAGGCTCCGGTAACTACAGTACCGACAGTAAGCGACAACCTGTTTAATCAGGGTGTCATATCTACGGAAGTTATTGGTGTTTCCTTCGTTCCTACTACCGGTGCCGCTAACGAGCCCGATGGGGAGTTGATCTTCGGTGGTGGGCGTTTTTCCTCGATACTCTCGTTTCTTGACGATGATTTCGGTATCCTCTAGCTGTTGAAGGTAGCTCTAGATACACTGGCCAAATAACTTATACGTGCGTCACTCTTTCGAGATTCATCATCCTACCCTACACTGTATACCCTTTCTTAGCCCGAGAGAAACGGATTACTGGGGAATAGCGCAGTCTATTTCATACGGCGACACTGAGATTATGTCAATCGCAATTGGCGTTGTGGACACGGGAACGACTTTGAACTACATGCCTACCGATACATTCAATGCCTATATAAACACTACTGGCGGAATATATGACGAGGTGACGGGACTGTACGAAATTACCGAGGAGCAATACAACGCGCTTGACGATCTAATCTTCACCATTGGCGGTGTGAGTTCTTAGTCTTTGTCAGAATGGGAAATCGCTCAATTCAATGATTCAAAGACTGATTTCCCGCTGACTCCCAATGCTCAAATCTGGCCCAGAGACTTGAACGAAAATATCGGAGGGGAGGCGGGAAAGATCTATCTTGCCGCAGTCGCTACCGGTATCTGTTCCTCGAACTCCCTTCATCACAATGGGAGCAGTTACTGATACATTTTGCCTTGTAGAACCAGTCGAGAATCTCAACTTCATCAATGGTTACGTATTCTTGGAACGATATTTCTCAATTTTCGACAACTCCAATTCTCGAGTAGGATTCGCTGTTACACCGTATACAAACGCTACGACGAATTGAATGGAAGGAAGGAAGAGGTAGGTGCATTAAACGGCCGTCCCACGCCGAATGAATAAAACATGAGCACTGTACTTTCAGTTCATGTTCGTGTTGATAAAATGAAAATCCCCAACGCAAAACTTCCTTCTAGCCGACTTGAACGACTGACCTCGTCATTGACAGTATGAGTACTAGTGACGCGCTCTACCAACTGAGCTAAGAAGGATATTTGCAAAGCTTTCATTAATGCTCAACACGCAAATATTGATCAGTCAGTGTGTCAATATATGAAATGCTAATCTAGTGATGTTACTACGTCGTCTCTGCTTCACCGTCACCTAAAGTCATCTCATCAAAGCCCTCCAGCAGCTCATCCAACTGTATTTCAGGGAAATCCGCTTCCTCATTTTCCTCCTCTTCATCCTGCTGGGGACTTTCATCAACAACCATTGCAAATTGTGGTTTCTTAGGTCCCTTCTGTGCCTCATTCTTCATATTCACATCGGTTGACTTGTAAAGATTGACGGCACTTCTCATCTCCGGATCTTCTTCAAGGTCACGGAGGAAGAGTTCATAGTCCTCCTCAACCTTCTTTTGATCACGACCGCCCATTCGTCCGACAACACCACGACCACTGCCAGTTTCACCCTCCTCGCCAGCCTCTTTCCCAATACTCCTGAGTCTCCAGGCTCTTGTTTTGTTCTTTTTCCGGCGATTTGGATACGTCTTCTTGACAAGCATAATATCAGGTATCCGCTCGGAAGGGAGTGAAGTAAAATCATCCGAGTTGTAATTGGAATTTGTCAGGAAATAACCCAACGCGGTGTCCCCTGGCTGGAGAATTCCACCAAGATGAGTTCGAGTGTGGTATATTTGATTCGTGTAACCGGAGCTCTCGTAGTCCATCGAGTTTTCATCTTGGCCTTGACCAGATCGGAAAGCACCTGCCAGAGCGACTTGCGCGTCTGCCAGGACAAATTTCCCTCGCGATCGACCATCTGCTTCGACGTCGAGCACCGTAAACTCGACGAGATCGGTGACGGTTGCTAAAGAGTCAAAAGGATTTCGCCAGTATACGGCGGATGTGATTTCGCATGTCTGTAAAGTTGCGGGGTCGAGTAGCTGGATGGAACTGCCGACTCGGGTACAGACGGTTAGAGGGCTGATGTTGCCGAGCTGTCGGGCTTGCTTTGGAGGTATGCAGACTAAATCGTCTTTGCATATGGGCATAATCTCAACGGAATATGTATACTTGAAGTTGGCAGTATTACTGTGCGTATCCGATGAGAGCAGTTGTTCTGAAGCCTTGGATCTGAGGAAATATTGGAATGTTGCGAATCAGGTGAAGAAAAGCTCGCTTACCGCACTGGAACAACGCTTGTTAGAAATTCTACCACTTTGATTGCATGGCTTCGTTGGCTATAAAAGAAGTCTAGTCCATCTTTGACTTCCTTCACTGATATCGTATCTTTCTGGGCGCCGTGTTTTAAGATAAGCTGTTCCAGGAAAAGGAATGTCCTCTTATGAGGAACCTTTTGTCGCACTTGAACGAGAGCTTTCCAAGTGTTTTTAGCGGCAAGTTTTGCGCAATCAGGGCATTGGCCATGCTGCACTAGATACTCTATTTCAAATGTTTGTTCTAAGATGGTGCTGGTAAGCACCTAAACAGCGCTTAGTATGATGCCTAGGCAGGAATATGAACACACACTTCTTTCTGAATTGTTAGTGATACACGTAGACGTTTCGAATGTGGCTCTGTCCATATGAAATGTGCCTCCGTCAACCGCACTTTGGCTAATCCTTTTAGTTTCTTCAAGCACAAAGCAAGAAGCTCAGATGATTCTGGTCTTGCGAGAATCCAAGCTTGTGGGGGTGCAAGAAATCGTTCACAGTTTCGGCAGTATGAGACGGATGCTGGGAAGTAATGATTATAGTTGATTGATCAAAGAGGTTTGAATGCATATCAAACCTTGCTTGGGGATTCCTTCTGTAATGTCTACCCTGTAAGTTGATCAGCAATCCATCCACACTGAACCAAGGACAGCGTACGTATTCCGCAAACAAGCAACACATAGATTAGCAGAATTGGGTACGATCGGAGTACCTGGTGGAGAATCAAGGGATGAAGAGATGAATTATTAGATATAGCATACCGCAATCAGCGCAGAGAACACGATGCACTGCAGGCGCAGGAACAAATTCCATGCTGGATGTAAGAAAATAATCAGTAACCAGTTACTCAGCAGATTTTTGCGGACTCTTGCGCAATGCGCCCGTGACTTCGGGCGCTTATTGTTTGGGCGCTTATTATGCACAACAAGACGTGTCTGCCTTCGTGGCTCATCAGATTTTATTGAAAACGTTTCATGCCTACTTGAGTTGAAATTCCATTGCTATGCTCTGGTTTCTGTCTTCCCTACTTCTGCTGGGAAGGTATGCTGCGGCAAGTCCTCCGGTCAAGGTCTCTCTCAGAACTTCATGGCCTGCGCCGATATTTCTAGTAGAAATTATGCAGGTGTTCCTTTTGCTCTTATAATGCTTCATCCACTGATGTTCACTCAGTGAAAGTGTCGCATTAGAAGATTCCAAAACTTTCTTTCCCTTCCTCGACCGTGTCACAGACCCAGAAGTAGTGACTATTACACCAGATGAAGCCCCCGAGGCTGTCTATTCGTCCTCACTTGAAGTCGCAAAGAATATGGGTCTGTTTTCCGAACCAGGTGCCTTGGCTTTTGTCGAATCAAGTCTCGCCCTCCACGCTGCTACACCCAAAATCGAGGCGTTTTATCAACACTACACGGAGGTTGTAGGAGCATCTGCGCGTCATAAGGAATGTGGATCATGGGTAGACTGGTATGGCACAGTAGTCTGTGATGTGGAGTCATTAGCACAAGTTGCTGGGCTAGACACTATAGATTCGACAGACAGTCATCCGTGAGTTTCGATGCATTTCAGGTTGGGAATTAGATTGAACTTGCGAATTGCAGTTCGAACTATACGAGACCCAAGATTTTGCCCTTCGACCACATATATCCACCTCCAGAGAATCGATTAGAGACTCCGCCGCGATCCGCCATCCTATACGCCTCATTGACCTCTCCAAACTTTCGTGAACTGCATACGTACTTAATGAGGTTGGCGAACAATGCAGAACCCCGGATTGAATACATAGTTAGACACGTCCCGCCAGAAAACATCGACCCGTCAAGACGAAGCTATCTCTCAGGATACAGCGTCTCTCTTGATCTAAAAAAGATGGACTACCTTGCGTTAGACGACAGACATCTTAGCACACAACAGGATGATCGTTCCCTCTCAAATGAACAGGAAATTGAGGCTCGAGCTATCGACGCGGATCCTATATTTTCCCTCCTCGATGCTTATCCAGAAAATTCAACAGCGCCTGATGTCAACACACCTCCTACAGAGGATGAATTACATTCCATTGGTTTTCAAGCCTCCCAACTTATCATGGATTCTGCTGATCCTCTGCTGACGCTTACGCACCTTTCGCAAAACTTCCCCAAATACGTGACAACCCTTGCGCGCCGAGTTACAGTAAAGGAAAACATCGCACAGGAAGTACACGAGAATCAGCTGCGTGTTCAGGGTGGTGCCAATGCTATGTGGCTGAACGGAGTCTCTGTAGCCGAAAAAGACCTGAACGCGTTCGGCTTGCTGCGGTTGTTGAAGAAAGAACGAAGTATCATGACGGATCTGACGAGTTTAGATCTTGAAAGAGGCGAGGCAATGGACCTACTGACTCATCCTATACTTTCTGCCGCCCAAGAGAGCAAGGATGTTTTGGACGGGTTGGTTGATGCCAGTGACCGGATTGAAGGGGGGGATGTTATTATATGGTGGAACGATCTCGAGAAGGATAGAAGGTGAGTTACTCAGTCGTGTTGGTTATCCCTCTGATTCCATTCACAACCCAGGTATAATCAGTGGGGTGCTTCAATAACTGGCGTAAGTTCACCAATCTTTGGTGTATCGTGTGAGCTCACACTCTGCTAGTTATTACGACCTCTGTTTCCCGGCCAATTTCATATGATAAAACTCAACCTGTTCAATGTAGTTCTCGCCCTCGACCTCTCTCGCCCCGCGAATTTGGTCTTTGTCGCAGGAACTATGCATGGTATAATTGAGAGAGGATTTCCTTTCCGTTTTGGTGTTGTGCCCATTGTGGAGACGGAAGACGGTGAGTCATAGCTCTCGATCACCGAAAATCGTACATATCAAGGTTATTCATATAGGTGCTCGAATGGCAAGATTGATTTATTTTCTTTTGAACAATTTTGGGCGGAAGGTCACCATGAATTTCTTGAAACGGGTACTCCCTTCACCAAAAAGTCGTATTGGAAACCTGATCATTGCTCACATCCTCAACTTAGGTCGCACATCCCTTTACTGTACCTGGAGCTCAGAGATCCTTCCAGTGGTCTACCATTCGCGGAGAATATGATGCTCTCATGGCTGCTGAGGCTAACGCCGGCACACCGATAGACCAAATTTCTGTGGATTTTGAATCTGTAGTTTCCGGTACAAACTCCGGAGCCCGGTCCCTGGATGGCGCTCAGAGTTATAACAATCGTTTGAGCACCACTTTATCTGCATCCTCTGCCGGACATGGATTCATCAACGGAAAACATGTTGCTTTTGATGAGGTGATTCACCGCTGTTTGTGTGCGTGTGCGGTCGTAGTCCTTATGCAATACTTCCCAGAACTTTCTTCGAAATATGCAAACAGAAATCAGTCGACAATTGATGCACCTACAGGAAGAGGTATACACCCGACTTCGTTAAACATTCCATAAGCTTATTTGTGAAAATACAGATATACGAAGGCCACTTGACCGATGAGGACAACGAGAGGATATCGAATTACTTCTTCGACCTTCCGACGACGGCACGACGGAGGAACAAGTATGTCGTTCCTTCCAAGGACGATCTTGACATTATTAGTCTTCCGGAGCTTCTCCCGCGATCTGGCCCTCTCTTCGCACCATCTTCCTTCGTGTATCCTACAGAATCAGAGGTTATCCCCGTAACGTTATTCGTCGTAGCAGATCTTGATGCCAAAGATGGTCTTGAATTTGTCAAGGAAGCATTGACGTCGATGGTGAGTTCTCTGTTTTCGACTTGCATGGTGATCGCTCACTTTGAGCAGGGTAAAGAATCAAGCGCACGTCTGGCGTTTATACATAATCCTGCTACCGAAGAATTGTCTCAAGGCATTTCCGTATCATCCATTTTCGCTCATCTCGTTGACCAGAATCAACTCTCGAAAATCGCACCGGCGCGGCTTCTTCAGTCCCTCGATGGTAGTGGACTCGCGTCAGAACCAGACGAGTCAACCCCACAAGTATCATTTTCCACGATCAGAGCTTTGAAGAATGCCCTTGAACTTGACCACCTGGGCCAAAACGGATCCAACAAAAAATCGGGCTTCCTAGAAGCGTGCCAATGGTTTGTCCGTTCAATGGGGATTGAGCAGGGGCAAAATGGTATTGTGATAAACGGACGGGTACGCACAATCTGATAATGATCTCATATCTGTCTGCCTCATCGACCTTGATTTGTAGATCATTGGAGCAATAAGTCCGAAGGAGTTTTTGGCTGCTGACTTCCAAGCCTTACAAGAGTATGAACTGCTGAAACGCATTCAGCCAGTTTTTGCAGCATTAGAAAACATTCGTCCTGGTTTGAGAAATCTGGATCGGTACGTGGGCTTTCTAGGGACCTTAAAACATCTCTCAAGTACCTACCAGCGCGACAATTGCCCACGTAGTTTCAATGGCTTCATCGGTGATTTCCAGTATTCAATTGCCAGATCCTAGTGAAGTCGGCCTCTTTGATGCACCTCGAAGGCCACGCAATAGGAACTATCGGACATTGGAAAGTAAATATACGTGAGCCCATGACTTCTTAAGATTTGAGTGCCCCGTGTATTCATGCTGTTGAAAGGGTATTTGAAGTTGGAGATAATTCTACAGCTTTGTATCAGATAGCGGTCATAGTTGATCCGCTCAGCGAGACTGCTCAGAAATGGTCGAGTTTATTGAAGGCATGAAACTTTTAGTGCAGAATTGCGGCTTGCGCTGATCTTCTTATAGTGGATATCATATCTTCCTGATACCTACCTGGAAATCCGTCTCAATCCTACTCAGTATAGCGAGGTGCGCTCATCCACCACCTTCTGCTCATTACATACGTCTTGACTTTTTTTGTGCTAGGTTCCATTGAAAAAATTCTTCAGATATAATCTTCAAATGTCGTTATCCTTCGACGAGACTGGGTAATTAATGGAAATCTTCGATATGTCCACTTCTGATCGAGGCTCAGGCAGGAACTATTATCTCAAACTGTATTTGAGGATCTCCCTCTTGAGCCGATATACACATTGGCCATGGACGTACCTTCTTCATGGCTCGTTCGACCTCGTGAAGCAATGTACGATCTAGACAACATCCAGCTGGGGAACCTTGCCCCCGAAGACTCCAGCGTCGATACTATTTTCGATCTAGATTATATTGTTGTAGAAGGTCATGCCCGTGATACTACAACCCAGTCTCCTCCCCGTGGATTACAATTGCAGCTCGTCAGCAGCTCTGTACCAATCGACGACACACAGGTTGTGGCCAACCTTGGATATTTCCAGTTCAAAACAAAACCTGGAGTCTTTAAACTTGAGATTCGAGAGGGCCGGGGCCGGGACATTTATGTTACTGACAGTGTGGGTAACGAAGGATGGGACAGTCCGTCTGTGAACGAAGTTGGCAACGAGATCACAGTTACTAGTTTCGAAGGCCAGACCTTATATCCCCGATTTTCTAGGCTTTCAGGTATGGAACGGGAGGATGTGCTTGCTGAAGAAGAGGAGGAGGAATCTTCTAGTGTTTTTGGGAGCATGTTCTCGAGGTAAACCTTCCGATTTAACCTCTATGAAAGACTCCAATGTTAGTTTCAGTGTGAAGTCTTTGTTCAAGGCCACCGAGGAAACAGCTGTAGATGAGGCGGACGAGCAAGCAGACATCAACATCTTCACTGTTGCTTCAGGACTTCTCTATGAGGTCGGATGATCTGTATCGATGGAGTGTCAATCACTAATGGAATGTCCTTATAGCGTTTCGTGGGCATCATGATTCTGAGTGTCCTTCGAAATACAAAGAGCACAGTCAAGTTCTGGTTCATCGAAAATTTCCTCTCCCCTTCGTTCTTGGTAAGTCTGGTGACCGATCCTGTACAATGTGTTCAAGACTAGTTTTCAGGAATTCATTCCCCATCTGGCCGAGGCGTACAATTTCAAATATGAACTCGTCACTTACAAGTGGCCTTCGTGGCTGCGTGCACAGAAAGAGAAGCAGAGGATTATCTGGGCATACAAGATCCTTTTCTTGGATGTGCTGTTCCCCATGGACTTGAAGAAAGTCATCTTCGTCGATGCTGATCAAATTGTTCGGGCAGACCTTCAGGAGCTCGTAAATTTGGATCTTCATGGTGCACCGTATGGATATACACCGATGGGAGACGACAATGAAGCAATGGAAGGATTCAGGTTCTGGAAAACCGGGTATTGGGCAGACTTCCTGCAAGGAAAGCCATATCACATTAGGTCCGCTGGTGTTTTCTTTATTCATTCATACTCTCTAATGACAAGCACTCGTGTCTAGTGCTCTGTATGTCGTGGATTTGGTGCGCTTCCGTCAAGTGAGTATCTCTCATGAAACTTCTCTAGGACGTAGCCTCATATCGTCGCAATAGATCGCAGCTGGAGTGAGTTTTGCTAGCATGAGGATTGGTTCCATCAATATTCATGTTCTGATCAGGACATCCTTCGGGGTTCTTATCAACAATTGTCCATGGATCCGAATTCTTTAGCCAACTTGGACCAAGGTTACCTTTGTTCGCTTACGCGTGTTTGAAGCGAGTTGACCATATTACCAGACCTGCCGAATAACCTCCAGCGCGAAGTTCCCATTGTGAGTTGAGCTCTCTCTACATCCCAGTTGAACGTGTCTTGAAGTTAGCTCTCTTTCTAGCACTCACTGCATGAAGATTGGTTATGGGTGAGTATATCTTTCAATAGGCTTTTCAAGATTCACATTCATCGTCACTTTTAGTGTGAGACTTGGTGTAAGTCTTATTGAGCTAACGATTTGACTGGCTCATATAAACGCTTACTTGTAGGCAGCAAAGATCGGCTCCATCGAGCAAAAACAATAGATCTCTGCCAGAATCCGCTCACGGTACGTATTTCATTATCTACGGAAGCTCGACTCGTGTCTGGACTTTTCGAATCAGAAAGAGCCAAAGCTCGATCGCGCTAGGCAAATCCCAGAGTGGGAGGAGTACGATTCAGAGATTGCCAAATTCGCTCGCAAGCTGGCCGAGGAAGGAAAGATTCGTTCCCGCATAGCCGCTGCAGATGCTAACGCTCTAGCGCAAACGGCCTCGGGAGTTGCTCCTGCGAACCCTGAGACTGGTGGTGCTAACCAGGAGGAAGCGGAAAACGATGAGAAGATACCTGAGATACGAGATGAACTGTAGAACTAACCTATTTATACTACATATCCAGTGTGTGTGCCCTTTGTTTGTCTTTCAAGATGTCACTTGAGCACATAGAAGAACGCGATACATCTCGCCAGGTTTTGCTTTTCCAATCGAAGCGTTCACTGCTCATGTTATCACAGTCGACGTGGATTTGGACTCACGTTCGGGCTGGCTTTCCGCATTAGCTAAGGGCTTATCTCAAACATGCGTTCGTAGGTTCGGTGTATCGTTAATCATTGTCCGGGCTTGGTTCGGTCCAAAATTAGGGTGTATGTAAGCCGTCATCTCAATTGCAATGAATGGATATACGTATACAGTGGTGTAGTGGCACTTATCGATGCTGATTCGGACAGTCTTCAACACATAAGTAATCCTGTCAAACGACCAATGTTTCGTGAGAATCCTCACTGCAGCCTTAAAAGTATTGAACGAGTTTGGAAGGAATCTTTACTACATTAATGAAGCAGGAATTAGCAAGTTTTCGATTACCTTCGTTGTTGATCGTGCCACCCGTGAAGAACGAAGCCAAACTGAACCCGCATATTGTTTCCCACGTTTGTTGTGTTTGCTCTTGAGCTTGAGTACCCATGCCGAACTATTTCGAAAAAAAGCTTGCATGGATACACATTCCAGCAAGCTTATACCGCGTATCTGCCTCTGGTGAGTAAGACCGTCTCATTTGCAGCATTGAAGAAGAAAGGCCATAGTGTTGGTGACTACGTTTCTACATGTCCCTATGATAGGGTTAAGATGTCAAGCTTTAACAGACATCCGATGAAAAATCGGCCTCATCGTAACGGAATTTCGCACCATTGTTCACACTGAAACTGATCCTCAATCTAGTCGCGCAAATATTTCTACGATGAGAGCGCTGAGAACTCCGTCTGTATGACTTAAGCGCTATATGTTTTACGGTGCTTGTCCTTGCTCCGATAGTTGGCGGGTAAAATCAATTGGAGAAAGCCAAGTATACACTTACTTAAGGATGGGGACCAAGAAAAGTCGCTTCGCCAGTGGAGTTCCCAGGCGCATTGTTTCAATGAATTGTCGGCCAAGAAACGGCCTCCGAAACTGCTTGGTATCAAAGGGGACTACTTACGACAAACTGAATCGGAGTCAAAGACGGAAGATTGCAAATTGGGAGGTAGGAGGCAAATGTTGGCTGTCCTGTTACACGTCGGGAGGAGGTACATAATAATTTGCAAGGAGTTACAACGGAGGCTTTCCATATTTAGCTATTGTCCTAGAAAAACCTCCGATCCGACGGATTGTGCACGGATTTGTGGTAAATTCTGTTGAGTACCTTTTGGCGTGTAAGCATGATGATGAGACCATGCGTACCCGTCGCCAATGTCGGGAAAAGTGTGTTCTGGCGTAAACAGCGCATTGACAAGAGGCGTATATGCATTCGACTTCGGGTCAACCTGTAACACGTCGATGTAGTCGTAGTCAGCATGCTGCTGAGGTAGTAGAATCTGCTACCCTAGGCTCTACCACATGCAATGTCAAGCGGCCAATGGAGCTCTTGCCATTATATCGCTCTCCGAATGTTTCCGACGGTTTTTCAACACTCTTCAGAATCACGTTTTGCCATCGTTGCACAGGAAGTAGATACATAGCTTTCTACGACATATGTAGTCGACACCCCGGATGATTGATGTAGTCCCGCGGTGGCGAGCAGATAATTGGGACAATCTGCCGCTCGTGTGACGTTGAAAGATGCTTTTCAAAGTATGAATATTCAGGCGATATGTAGATGAGACGACAAAAAAACAAAAGATTATCATTATACTGGCTTGGCGTCAAATGGCCAATTACAAGCGACCGAAGCGAGGAAATCTGGTGCATGAAAATAGAAAATACCTCGAAGTGTGCACGCTGCGCTAGATGTTGATTTGGAGCGAGGATTTTGTTGAGCATATCACTATCAGAGCATATATTTTTCTTGAACGACCAGGAAAGACGGAAAAGGCGGTATGCATGGTGGTGTACTTACGGACGGCGACAAGTACTAGTTCACCCGAGCAGGAGAAACGGGAACTCAACAGCGTATCGCTTATGACATCGGTGGTGGCATATTTTTGAACATAAATACATCTTGCCCAAAATTACTCCGAATGCCGGACTGCCGAAATGCCAAACGTCCAGTAAGAATGACTTGCGTTGCTGAAGCATATACTTAGCCTAAGGATTTACGAGCTATAGGTCAATTAGTTTTTGCAGGAATCGGCCTTAGAACGGACTAAAGCAAGGCCGAAGGATTACAGCAAAGCGCGGAAACGGATTTGGCGGAAAGTTTGCACATGTTGATGTGTTTGATCGTGTTCAAATTTAGATGAAATAAAAGGCAGACATATTGACATCAACTCCAATTCCTTTTCCTTCCTACCACCACTACATACTCCCTCAGTGTCGTGCTGCAGCTGCGTCAGTGTCCGCTCAGGGCTCCGCTCTTGCCTTAACTCTTCCCTCAATTTCCTCCCTGGTTTATCCGCCTATAGACTAAATGGCTTCAAACGTTGAAAAGGAACCTGGACCCCAGGAGCCCACAGCGACCTCGGCTCCTGGCACTCCAGAAGAACCTGAAAAAAAGAAGAGAGAGTACAAGGACTTTGGCCACGAAGAGGAAGGTCCTACTCGTACGTTGTGCTGTCAATCTTTTTCTCAAAAAAATTCTGAGATTTCTCCTCCAGATGCCAATGTCGACATGTCTACCGTTCGTATATAACCTCATCATATTCTTCTTTCGTTTGCTGAATGGCGATTCGCCTTTTCAGATCCAACTTCGGGCTGAGGATTTGTATGATAGAGAAAAGGTCGATTTAGAGACCATCGTCATGGATGACGCTTTCAAGCTGCTCCAGTGCGACGACAATGGTCTTACACAAGAGGAGGCGACTCGTCGTCTAGAAATTTTTGGTCCTAATAAGCTTGAGAGCGAGGAGCAGAACGCGTTTCTACAAGTTCGTCTTATTTCACTTCCAGATCACTCGGTGTAGGCTCATCTTGTGCTCTCAGTTCTTAAGTTTCATGTGGAATCCTCTTTCATGGGTTATGGAAGGTGCCGCGCTCGTCGCCATCGCTTTGTCTAACGGTGAAGGGCAGCCACCTGATTGGCAGGATTTCGTCGGCATTATCCTCCTGTTGTTCATCAACTCTGCCATCGGTTTCTACGAGGAAAGGAATGCTGGTAACGCTGTCAAAGCTCTCATGGATTCTCTCGCTCCCAAAGCTAAGGTTAAGCGAAACGGAAGTTGGTCTGAGATTGAGTCTGCCGACCTCGTTCCCGGCGATATGGTCTCTTTCAAGATCGGTGATATTGTACCAGCAGACTGCCGTCTTACCGAGTCAATCAACGTCTCCATTGACCAGGCTGCTCTTACCGGTGAATCCCTTCCTCAGGCCAAGAAAGTCGGTGACCAATGCTTCTCGTAAGCCATTCATTTTGTAATTTCTTCTTGTTCGCTTAAACTTCATCTTCAGAGGCTCTACATGCAAGCAAGGTGAAGCAGAGGGTGTTGTCATTTCCACTGGTGCCAACACTTTCTTTGGTCGTGCTGCATCCCTTGTCGGACAGGATGATGATACTACCGGTCATTTGCAGAAGATTCTCGCTCAAATCGGGTCTTTCTGTCTCGTCTCCATTGGTATTTTCGTCATTCTCGAAATTGTAGTGCTATACCCTCGCTTCCACTACTCTTACCGTCGTGGATTGAACGACATCTTGGTGCTCTTGATCGGTGGTATTCCCATTGCTATGCCTACTGTCTTGTCTGTCACTCTCGCGGTTGGTGCTCAGCAGCTTGCCAAGCACAAGGCCATCGTCACCCGTATTACCGCTATCGAAGAGTTGGCAGGTGTTACCATTCTCTGTTCCGATAAGACTGGTACTCTTACCACCAACAAACTGACCATTGACCGAAACACCATCAAAACCTACGGCCCCTTCTCCGCAGACGAGGTTATTCTTTTTGCAGCCTACGCTTCTCGTACCGAGAATCAGGACGCTATTGATGCCTCCGTAGTAGCCGCTCTTGGTGATACGGCAAAGGCCCGTGCTGGCATTAAGCTTCTCGACTTTAAGCCTTTCAACCCAGTCGACAAGCGTACCGAAATCACCTACCGAGACGAATCTTCTGGCAAGCTTAAGCGTGTCACGAAAGGTATGACTGGTATCATCATCGAACTTTGCTCTCGTAACAAGACTGAGGAACTGGAGAACAAGCTCGAGGCTGACGTCGAGGAATACGCTACCCGTGGTCTTCGTGCCCTCGCAGTCGCTTATGAGGAACTTGACGGCGACGATCACGAGGCGGAAGGTAACGGATTCGAGCTTATCGGTCTTCTCGCCATTTTCGATCCTCCTCGTGACGACACTAAGCAGACCATCGATGATGCGCTTGCTCTCGGGGTTAAAGTCAAGATGGTTACTGGTGACCAGCTCGCTATTGCCAAAGAAACCGGTCGTCGTCTTGGACTTGGTGACCACATGTACCCCGCTAAGGTACTGAAGGATGGACCTGCCCCAGGTGGAAAACATGCTACTCTCGATGAAATGATCATGGATGCCGATGGTTTCGCCGGCGTATTCCCAGAACACAAATATGAGATTGTCAAGCGTCTCCAGGGTCTTGGTCACCTATGCGCTATGACTGGTGACGGTGCCAATGATGCTCCTGCCCTTTCTCGTGCCAACGTTGGTATCGCTGTCGAAGGTGCTACTGACGCTGCTCGTGGTGCTGCTGATATCGTACTTACTGAACCTGGTCTTTCCACCATCGTGCACGCCATTCGCGGCTCCCGTATCATTTTCCAACGTATGAGGAACTACTCCATCTATGCTTGTGCTGTTACCATTCGTATTGTTGTCTGTTTCGCCATCCTCGCTTGGGTCTACCAATTTGATTTCCCTCCCTTCATGGTTCTTATCATCGCTCTTCTCAACGATGGTACCATCATGACCCTCTCCGTCGACCGTGTCTTGCCTTCAAACACTCCGGACAGCTGGGATTTGGCCGAAATTTTCGCATATGCTATTGCCTACGGACTTTACCTCACTCTCTCGACGTCAGTGTTATTTTTACATTTCTCAATTATCGAAGTAACTGATCGAAATTTAGTGTCGTCCTCGTCGTCATCATCATGGAGACAACCTTTTTCCAGGACAAGTTCAGCGTTACATTGCTCACTTCGCCCGTTCAGGCCAACGATGAGCAGCTTCATGCCATCGTCTATCTACAGGTTGCCATTATTTCGCAGGCTTTGATCTTCGTGACTCGTTCACATGGATTCTTCTTTATGGAACGTCCTTCGTACGCTCTCATGGGTGCCTTCTGTGTTGCCCAGCTCATTTCATCGATCATCGCTGCCTATGGTAACTGGGGCTTCACTGACTTGCATGGTATTTCTGGAGGCTGGATCGGTATCGTTTGGGTTTGGGTACGACTTTTATCATCTCTAAAGTTTACTTGTTGTTAACGTCTTATTCTAGAACATTATCTGGTTCCTTCCTCTCGACTGGATCAAGTTTGCGATGAAGTACACGATAATCAAGTCTTTACGCGAACGCCATGAAGCTGCTGCCGCCGCCGCTACTCGTGCTACTTCTCAGTCTGAGGGTGTTCCTATGACCCGTACCACTTCCCGCGCAGCCTCTATCCATGAGTCGCTTTACTCCAACCGTGTGTCGTTTATTAGGCGTGCAGCCCGCAAAGTCGGATTCGGTGGACGAGTTTCAATCAAACCAGATGAATTGACACGTTTCAGCAGTCACCAAATGCAAGCCAGTGGTCAAACTTTGGCTAGGCATCCCAGTAGGACGGCTGCATAGATGACAAAAGGTGGTTTCCTAGGATGGAGATTTTGAGTCGCCGCATATGTCGGCCCCTTCATTACCTTCCTTCCTATACTAATCATGATCCCACTCCTTTGTCTCGACCTCTTTGCCTCTCCTTTGTACTCGGCCACGCTTGGCTTTATCTATTAATCGCAATACCCTCATCTGCTTATCGTCGTCCACACCCGCACCTATTCCTCTCGCATCATAATAGCAATCAATCAAAACATTTAGTGAATTGTATATGAACTCGGATACCCCTCGATTTTCATGTACGCAGTACTCATCTACAGACTGCGATGGGTACTTGCGCGTTTGATGGTGAAAAAAAAACTCTTTGTAAATCTCCGGTATTCTTTCACGTATACTACGCTACCATTTTACGAATTTTCTGCGTTCGTCTTCCCTGAAAACTCAGTAATTTTTATGACCTACATACGATGTCTTTTCCTCCCTTTCCGATTCATTTGTTGCCTACTTGTGCTTTGAGCTACAGTACAGAATGATAAATCAAATATAGAGTTTTTAAAATGATTACAGCGTGCCCTCGGTCACTGTTTTTCATGTGCTACATGTAACGATATATAGGCTTTCCCGAGCATTGAATAACTGATTTATAAAGCAGGTCTTCTACTCGCATTTTGTACACCATAAACATTGGACTACCGCTTACCCACAGACGTTTTTCCTATCCACTATGATCTAACTCTTCTCACCAATCTTGGGCAACACAAGTTCTACGGTGCAGTGGAGATCGACCTCAAAGTTAACGCAGACACGTCCAAGATCGTCCTCAACGTTGCTGAATTAACCCTTTCTGATGTTTCTGTAACCATCGTAGGTCGGGAAGAGGCCTTTGTGCCCGTATCTCAATCGATAGACTCGATTGACCAGCGTGCAACATTTATATATCCATGCACGTTCACATCTGGATCTCTGCTCAAACTATTCATCGCTTTCGAGGGAAAGCTGACTAGGAGCTTGATTGGCTATTACGAAGGAACATGGGAGGAAGCTGGTCAGGAAAAGACTTACACTGTCACTCAATTCGAAGTATTCCTGTCGTATCCTGTTATGTGCGCACAAGTGATTGACAAATGACCATAGCCAACAGCAGCTCGTCGTGCGTTTCCATGCTGGGATGAACCATTTTACAAAGCAACGTTCGCGATGTCGATGATATCCGCTTCCGATACCGTCAACCTCTTCAATACACCTGCAATTTCAGAAGAACCGTATGAGAAGGCAGACGATGTCCTTGGGCTTTTGACACACGCAACGTCCGGTGAATGGAAGATTACGCACTTTGAGATATCTCCACTCATGTCTACCTACCTTGTCGCATATGCTACCGGTCAATTCGAATACCTCGAAAGCTCTTTCACGAGTCCGATCAGTGGAAAGAAGCGTCCGATACGTGTTTATGGTACGTGGGTCTTATGTGGTGCAAAGTATCCACTCAATGCGAACCTCTGTAGCAAGACCTGGCTCAATTCATCAGGCAAGATATACACTAGAGGTGACAGCGAGAGTTATTCCTGTGTATGAACAATTATTCGACATTGAATACCCTCTGCCTAAACTGGATACACTCATAGTAAGCTGTCAGGTACACTGATTTCCCATCTTATTCAAATCTATATAGATCCAAGACATGGATGCTTATGCTATGGAAAATTGGGGCTTGATAACAGGAAGAGCCAGTCATTATCTGTTAGACCCGAATGCAAGCAATTTGCAGCAGAAACAAGCCATTGTCAATATACAATTCCATGAGGTCGCGCATATGTGGTTCGTATGATTCCCTTATATCAAGATGTCTCGGTCCTGACTGAGTTGTTGTTCAGGTTCGGGAATATCACGACGATGGAGTGGTGGACGTATCTATATCTAAACGAAGGTGTGAAGCAGACCTTTTCGTTCATTGTCAATGAGCTTCTCTTTGAACTGTTTCTGTTTGAGAACAGGGTTTGCCACACTGGTCAGCTCAGAATCTATGCATCAAATGCTTTCGTACTAACCTGTTCTTGTTCCACGAACTCAGATGGGGGAGTTGATCATACCGGGTAAACCTGATGTCGTCTAACCCCAGCTGACGGCTGACTGAATACAAACTCATTTCAGACAGGTCCTAAATACTTATCTCAACAATCTACATAGACATACTCATACTTTCTTACCGCAGGATCTTCCCCGAGTGGAAGCTCGATTCGGCATTCATAGCTCTTCACATCAACGATGCTATGCTACTTGACAACAAGCTATCCTCCCATCCTGTCGAAGTGGATTGTCCAGACGCGAACAACATCAATCAGGTAAATCTGAAAACTTTCACCCAGGGATTTGACTGACGGTCGTCAACATTTGATAGATCTTTGACGCGTTGTCCTACTCGAAAGCGGCTTCTGGTAAGCTGTTGACAAACTGTTTCCAGGACGATCTTTCGACACTGACGCCGTACTTTCTTCTTGTTAGTCCTTCGAATGCTAGCCAATCACGTTGGTGTCGATGCCTTTTTGAGCGGCGTTTCCAAATACCTAAAGGCGCATCTTTACGGAAACAGTGTCACTAATGACTTATGGAAGGGTGTAGAGGGAGCGACAGGTAATTGTCTTGTCTCATATATGTGAATGCAGTCAATTAACGATAGTAGGGTTTGATGTTTCTGGATTTATGGACGCGTATATCTCAAAGGTGGTCTCGGTTCGTTCAAGGGTACACCCACAGACCATTCACGCGCACTTCTTCAGCCTGGATTTCCTGTCATCAGAGTTACCGAATCCGAAGGAGTTTTGCACATAGCACAAGCAAGGTTCTTGCAGAAGGAAATTACCGATGACTCCAATACTATATGGTGAATTTCCTCACGCATTCGTTATTCTTGTCCCAGCCCATATCAATTCGGGGTAGGCATGTCCCGTTGAATATCTTGACTATCGACTCAGATGGAAAACCTTGCATCGATAAGGTCGTCATGAAAGAGCGATCAAGCTCTTACTCGGTAAATACCGACCAGCCGTTTAAGCTCAACGCCGGGTCCTTTGGTTATTGTGAGTATTCGTTCTCAAGTTACGTTCGGTGGGGAATTTGATACCGCGATTAGATCGTGTAATGTACTCACCCGAACGATTCCGGCGAATTGCTATCGAGGCAGCAAAGTTGAACTCGATATTCGACGCCGGAGATCGTTTGGGTCTTGTGCAAGACGCGTTTGCTCTTGCTGCTGCTCAGATGATGAGCTTGAGCAATGCCTTGGAGCTCTTGACGATCTTCAAGGACGTCCGAGATTGTAAGTAGAATCTTCTCTTTTTTTCATTGGACCCTGTTGATATCGTGAGAATCAAGACTATGTTTGGTCCTCTATCTCAACCGCATTATTCAATCTATCAACTGTGTGGTGGGAGCATACAGAGATTATAGACCTGTTGAATGATCTTCGCCGGGTGAGAACTTTGAGATGCTCTTAATTGCCTGGCTATATTTTGACACAGAATCATGAATCATAGTTCCTCTTCAAGCCCATCGTATCTCAGATTGGGTATGAGTATTCTGCCGACGAAGATCCTGATGTTTCTTTGCTCCGGACCTGTGCTATAAGCAACGCTAGTCATGCGAAGGATGAGGAGTGAGTGACTGTATCATCTATATCGCTCACTTTCCATAGCGGATTCCGTTTTAGAGTGGTCCATGAGCTACGAAGACGATTCGAACAATATCAGGAAACTCGAGATCAAAATCTGATTCCTGAAGAGCTGCAAGGCCCAATCTATACTTCTGTACGTCGCTGAGGCTCAATGACCTGGACTCTATATCGAAATCCGTGCAGGCTGTCAGATTCGGTGGAGAAGAGGAATACCTGGCTATTCAACGGATCGTCGACGATCCGAGAACGCCTACAGAACAGCTTGCGGCGATGTAGGTCGTACTTTACAATGCTGAGAACTCCTTGGGTTGACGTTCCGCGCCTTCCTAGAGGGGCGATGTGTAGCGTCGACGACCCAAAACTAGTGGTATCCACCATTGAATACATGACCACAAAGGCCCGAGATCAAGACGTGCCGCACTTTGTACTGGAGCTGATGAAGAACCCGAAGATTAAGAGAGAATATGTGGAGCATTTCAAGAAGAATTACGACGGAGTGAGTAACAGGTCTGGTAAGGTATTTGCATCAATCCTACTAACAAGCCCTTTGATGATAGTTATATGAGAAATTCAAGGATGGATTTTCTATCACGGTACTCATACAGGTATCATCGAGTATTACTACGCTGCAGCCGCCTATAATATTCTATTACAGCGACTCTTTAGTCCTCTTACTACGAAGAAAGATTTTGAAGAGACTAAAGCGTTCTTCGAGGTGGGCTTCTTGGGTCAAGTAGCTTCATGGACCCGTTCTCAAATTGACTCCAGGACGGAAAAGACACCTCGAAATATGCTCTTACGGTATTGCAGTCATTAGATGCCATTAAAGAGAACATGGTGTACATTGAGGTGGGTGTTCATGAATAATCAAGCGGATTGCTGAGTGAGATTTTCGAAATTCATAGAATTCTACGGATGATCTAATAAGTTGGCTCCAAAATTGGAAACGGAGCCAATGATAATTTGATTATCGTAGTACTGTTTACATTATATCCAGTATCTGGGCCACGAGGGCTGAATGTTTCTGAGGTTTTCGCACATACGTGTGTATCGGTACAGCATCCAAATTTCTCTTCAAGCTATGATACTTCGGTAGTGGAAGAAGATGGATTCGGTGCAGCCTGAGTCTGCGTCGCTTCAGTTCCTTTTTGCAACTCTGGCGTTGAGATTGTCTGAACACGGACGATCTTCAGCGGCTTAAGTTTGTTGGTCGATGTAGCAAAGGATATAAACGTATTGGCAAATTCAGGATAGCTATCCATATTTTTGCCAATCCGTTCAATAGCTTTGAAGGCCGAAAAAATGTCAGCAAATTCAATGTTGACAGTTTTACTGTCCGTAGGGTGCCTTCAGTAGAGCAAGGAAAAGTGAGGATCCTAGTGACTTACATATTCGAAGGAGTATAAGGATGATTGATCACTGTACCAAGCTTTCTGGCAGCCTTCAAGACACGTCTAAGCTGTTGCACATTCTCGAGGTGTGATACTGTTAAGGTACGAGATGCGCCAGCGCTGACTGCCATTCGAAGGCTAGCACTGACAGGATTAGACGCATTGCGGCACCATGAAACAGAGACACCGCCCGTGGACGATTCTGCGTTGTTGAACGAGTCGAATACGATTTTAGCAACAGCAGGTTCGAGAAAGTTGATGAACTAAGAATGCCATTCAGCAACAGCAACCAAATCCGTACCCCAAACATAGTAAGAGTACATACAGCTTTGGCGTTTGATTCATCGTAAACGACACTCCGCACAACTTCTCGGTTTAAATCAGGCAAGCCACTTTGGATACGTCGGAGAAGTTCACTAGTCGTTGTTCCTTTTGGAAGGCCGGTCAAAACCAAGTCAGTTCGAGAAGTGGCAGGGTAAGGAAGAGGTGCATCGCATTTTTTGTCGAACCCATAGTATACCGAGTATCCCGCATACGTTTTATTGGTGCGAAGCATGTCCAAAGCCTATACGAAGGTTAAATAGCTAGTAGACTGGCAAGGTGGAAAGTTTGCAGACACCTTCATAGCAGCATCTATTGACATGAAATGAATCACAGCTTTCCGCTTGTCACTCTCAATGCTCTCGATAGCGCCAAATTTTCTTAACTCGTCGATGAAGTCTTCGGGGATGTCCTTTACGTTGTTGGAAGAAACGCGAATTACCCTACTCGCATTTCGCAGTCCAATAGCAGTGAGAATATCGACTGGTAAAGGACTCGGTTCATCGTATTCTATTGTAGCATCTTTCAACGGGGGTGCTCGCGGTGATAACAGGAATTTCTGGGTGAACTGAGTTGCCGAACGGGAGTCGAGGAATTTTATGGCTAAGACGTCTTTGCTTCGAGGAGTAATGTCGTGAAAGCGACCATGGGGAACGCAGGAAAGGGCTTGTTCGACATCCAGGGATGCAGGTAACTGTCTCAAGACTACGGAGCGGGCAAAAACATGCTTGCGCAAAACGCTCATGAGCGGAGGAAGGGAAGTACGGAGTCGGTCGGCCCGCCGACTGTAAGTATTTTCTCTTTCTCACCTTTCTCGTCTGCCATATAACTTGTCAAAACCTCAACTTCTTGGATGGTGATATGATGGTAACTGCATTCGATTTTAGTAGGAGAAAGTCACAAGTGATATGCTATGAGACAAAGCAAGTGCCTAGAGACTGTTCTCCTCAGCTAACAACTCTAACAATTCTACGACCTTAATAGATCTTACTGCTTGAGGGGCATGAATAACAAGCTTGCTCTCTGCTTTCTGCGCAGCCAGCTCAGGATCTGGACTGTTAAACACATCGTTCCATCCACTTGACCATCTCGGCTGGGCGCTCGGAGCTTGGGCGAGGGACGATAGCAACCCGTTGTTGAAGTTATTGACATAGTCAGTGAGTGTCTTCAGCTCGTTAGGAACGCATGGCGCGGCGGAGGATCTAGGACCATCCTCACAGGGAGGGGTGCTGATAAACGACAAAGAGATTGCGTTCACTAAATCCTCAGCCTGCTTGTCCATAAGATCTTTCAGTCGTGGCCGACGATCTGGCCGCTGCCTCGCTATCCTCTCTTGTGCCCGTCGAATGTAATAATCTTCGGGCCTGTGCTCGCTGGAAGCACAATCCCGAAAGTTATTAGGCTTGGGTGGAACAGGGATAGCATCCGTTGCAGCATCATGGCTTGATCCAGACATAGCAGTAGAATGCTTCTCCTTCATCTCCTGGGCAAATCGATATGGTTTATCGCAGATCCCAGAAGAAAGCTTGACGCTGTTCACCTTTGCCGGCGAAGAACGAAGACTGTTGGGTGCCAATAAGGATGTCTTGGAAAAGGAAGGAGAATATCGCTTCCTGTAAACGGATGGTTGGGTAGTGCAAGAGAGCGTAGATGTTGAACGATCGACAGTGCATCCTACTATCCGACTACTGGTATATATTGGTGCAAGAATCGTCTTTGTCTTTTGCGGCACAAAAGCTCTAGTACGTGATGTGACAATGCTGGCTCCCTGATGAGTAGAGGTCGGTATATTGATCAGTCTCAACATGAATATATTTATAACTCACGCATGTCGTCGCAGAAGAAGCCGGATGTGTAGTAGAATGGACAGGAATGTCGCAATTCTCCTTTTCGCAAAACAGCTTCTTGCTGAAGGCAATGTTGTTTTCATCAGTCTTGTCGAACTCCACGGTGGGATGCATAGAGTAGGACTCCTGAGTGGAGGAGATGTTGTATGTGAAAGAAGAGGGGATCAATTCCATGGTCTGTTATTTTGTCTTTGTATCCTCGCTGTGTTTTCTGTCGAGATTATGTTGACAAAGGCTGAAGAAATCGGCTGGTAATAAGAAGATGATAGTGGGTACTGTCTGTCAAAATGTTTGCAGCTGAGATTGTCTGGGTGGGGGTTCTGGACAGAGTTGGTTTCTGAATACAGCAAGGCTCGTGGCCCGATTTATAGTCTTTACGCTCACAATGGACCTAACAAAGGTCAATGGACGATTTCCTTTTCAGGTTGGGACCACTGGCCGAAGTGGTCAACACGTGAGCGCGTAGCGTTTCTGTCTTATCATTGTTAATGAATGGGATCTTTGTATATCCTTTTACCAACCTCCAACAAAATTAGACTCATGTCAAACTCTACCAACTATATGAACAGACTTCAGTATGACGTTACCACAGTAGAACTCGGATTTGGCCTTGCGGTTTTCTGCCAGAGTCATCTCAATAGGTTCAACTATTTGCGCTCAAAATTCCCTCGAACTCAGGAGCTTATATCTAAACGAAATAGAGCATTTATAACCACCATTTCGGCCTTTCTCACCAATTCTCTACCGGGGGAAACTCGGTGGATATTTCAAGGACATCCTCAAAGAATACCAGCTCCATCTGCCCTCCCTCTTCATACCGTGTAATCTCAAGTCGTCATACATAGATACTGAAGCGCTAGCCGTGCCGCGCGCAATACCAACAATCATTCCGCTTTTGTTCCACAATGATCCTAATAGTACTTTCTTTCTGACATAGAAACCTTTTGGAAATATGCTATTTGCATCGAGCCAGTCGGGAGAACAATGATACCAGAACCAGGTTTGTCTTCTACTTCTCGATCCGAACAAGAGGGACTGAAATCTTCAAAACCAGAGCCTTGCTACCGTGGCCGGAATTGCTTCATCTGGCAAGCGACATCTGGGCGATATAAAATCAGGCTTCCTCGACGGATGGTTATACGCATTACAGAGCCCACAGTGTCCTCTTTTTCCAATGGCCGCAGCTCGCTCTTTCTCAATTGTCGCCCTCTTCGCATTCTGCGTTACTCATTTTCCAACCTTGGTTGGAGGCCTTTCGCCTGCCCCCTTTATCGTCCCGATTCAAAGACTTGTCAACTCTTCCACTACCGGCCATAATTTAGTCAAAGCTGGCCAGGCAAGATTTCAGGCCTTCAACCAAATCCGCTCCCAGGGCAATGGTAACCCAAGGGAACTTGCGGCCCTGGCGCCTCCTGCGGCGAGTCTCACTGACCAGATTGTGACCTTCACGATCAATCCAGTGGTCGACGGACAGAATTGTGAGCAGCGAAGTCCTGCAAGACCATCATCCTTTCTTGACCAGACATGCAGTTTCTTTAATAGTTGATACTGGCAGTTCAAATACTTGGGTAAGCTTCCATTGCGTACATATGTTCTCTAGCTAAGCTTACGGAGAATCAAGGTGGGAGCCAATCCTGCAAACCGCTTGCAAACTCCGGTTAGCCTAGATTTGTTTGAGGTTACATATGGGTCTGGCGCTGTCTTTGGTCAGTTACAACGTGGAAGTTGTCAATAGATTCTGAATCTTGGTTACAGGTCAAGAGACAGGCGAGACAGTGAATATTGTACCGGGACTTGCTGTTGAAAATCAATCCTTGGGTGAAGCGATTGAGTCGGAGGGATTCGATGGCGTCGATGGAATAATGGGGTGCGCATCTTTCAGTCAATGCGACGAGCTCTGTTAATCGTCCCATCTGTTATATCTCATCAAAAGGTTCGGTCCTGTTGGCTTGACCGAAGGCACACTTCTCTTTGACCCTGAAGCGGTGAGTCTCCAGAACCTTGACTATCCCGCACTGTCCATAAATACTAAAACCTCTACCATCATAGACTATACCTACTGTGATGGACAATCTATTGGCGCAAGGTAGTATTCCCAACGAGACACTCGGAGTGTTCCTTGCCCCAACAACTGAGGAAGACTTGGTTAATGGCGAGCTCTCCTTTGGTACGAAGTCTATTGATCGAACGTAATAACCTCTACATCCCACTCACTTCAATTCAACCAGGCGGTATTGATACATCTCGGGCAACTGGACCAATGTCATTCTTCCAGTAAGCATTGTTCATCTCCTGCCAATGAAAAAATCACTAGCTGCAACGGTAGATCAACACTGCCGTTCTGGGCCATCTCTCAGAGCGTAGTCTTTGGCAGCACTACCATCATGAACACCACCACTTGTGTTGTTGACACGTCAGTACATGCTTTTTACTTTTTACTGTTCCCCCCTTTTCAACCATTGGTATATGACAGGGGAACGACATTGGTCATGCTGCCAGATGATACTATTACAGCTTACCAAGATCTCACCGGGGCCACACTAGATTCTACCACTGGTCTCTTGTCCATTACTGAGGCCCAGTTGGAAAGCTTACAAACATTATCTTTTGTTGGCACTGATATTAACGGCGATACTGTAAGTGTTTTTATTCCTCCCTACACATCACTTACGGCCAGTATCATGCCCTTCAACCTTTAGCAACACTTCGACCTGACTCCCAATGCACAACTCTTTCCTCGCGCATTCAACACCGAAATCGGAGGCTCGGCTGACGGCATCTTCTTGATTGTGGCTTCAAGTGGAAGCACTGGTACGTATAACTCATAAGCACTAGATTTGAGCACCTCATTGAAGATTATAGCTGCATCCTCTGTCGGCTGCATCATGGGACAAACATTCTTGCAACGCACTTATTCGGCGTTTGTGACTCCGAGCGGCAATCCTGACGGTGCTGGAACTGTTGGCTTTGCGACAACTCCTTTCACGGATGCAACAACTAACTGAGAGTAGTGGTTCAGTATAATGCATGATAGTAGCATTTTGAGCATTGGAAGTACATTTTGCTAATGCTTCATTTGTTTTGCTACTTACAGCTTCGACCGGTTGTTCTTCAATAATTATCTAAACTTTATCTGGTTTCGTGTCCGTCGACCTCCCTGTGCTTTTGTATCTACCCAAAACAACTGTGTATCATGCTAATGATTTGAGTTTCGCTGCAAAATGAGTATCTGAGGTAGAACGAGCCATTCGTCCGTCTCTGACCGTTTCTATACATAATTCGGTCTTTCCTCTTCAGTCAAGTCCGCATGGCGATGCTTTTCAAATCTACTTATAAAGCTACTCCATAATATGAGTTCAAGAGAATTGTCACAATGGCATGTAATGAGAGAGTCGAAGAAGTTCCCTTCTTATACAACGGTGTAACATACAAAACTTGGGTGAAGGTCGTGGGTGATCTAGAAAATAACACTCGTACGCCGTTGATCGCACTTCATGGAGGCCCCGGTAAGTGTCTACGTGACACTGATGACTATTATTTCTCATAATTATTCCTCATAGGTCTTTCGCATGATTATATGAATCCTCATATTGATCTTGCTGTCAGTTATTCCATACCCGTCATTCTTTATGACCAAGTTGGCTCTGCCCGTTCTTCCCACTTCGTTTCATACCGCGGCGTCGCTCCCCCGAATTCTCCAAACGAAACACCTCCAATTACCATCGATCTTTTCATCGCAGAACTAAGCAACCTCATCAATCATCTGAAGATTGCTTCCGCATTCGATATCGTTGGCCATTCTTGGGGTGGAGTCCTTGGGGTCGAATATGCTATTCGTTCTCAGCCCCCGGGACTTAGACACCTTGTCCTAGTGAGCTCCCTCGCCTCTACAGCTCTTTGGGGCCAGAGCGTCATGCAGCTAAGCGCCGCGGCACTTCCAGATCAGCTACGTAACGAGCTTGTCCAACCAACAAGCATGGGAAAACACCGAGAGGCGTTGGACAAGTTGCACGCCGTGCATGGGTGCACTTGTGTTCCTGTGCCCGACGAAGTCAAGAAATCTCTCGACTATGCAGCAAGTGAGGAGGAGGTATGCGATACGACGGTCCCGCAGAAGATGTTTGCGGGAGAATTTGGTAGTTGGTCTTGCATTGGCCGTCTTGATCGTGTTCTTGTTCCAACATTGATCATCAATGGGCGCAAAGACCTTGCTCAGGACTTTGTCTTGCAACCCTTCTTTGACGGGATTCCCAGAGTCAAGTGGGTCAAGATGGAGAAATCTAGTCATATGGCGATCTGGGAGGAACGCGAGAGGTATATGTCTACTCTTGCCCAGTTTTTGAGCACATAAACTTTGCATGATATATTCTTCTGGTCTTCACGACACCCTGCTGTTGCTGGAGGTATTAATGGCACATTGATTATGGCCTCGTTTTCCTTTGATCTTTACTATCCTGTATATCTGTCGGAAACAGAGATGATTGCCCTCTATTCCAGGTCCACCCCTCTTTCTTGTGGCATTTTCAGCCTTACGAATTTCCTTTAGTTAGGATAATATTTAATGTACACTCTGCATGGATGGACAAAGCCATGCGACAGCCTTTGCATTATCAGTTAGCGAGCCCCCGCACATACTCAATCAGAGCTCTATCAAAAAACAAACAAATCAGCTTTCAGCGCATCGAGGTTGAAAAGATTGACACAACACATACCGAACAGGTCTCCCGGTCATCCCGTTCTCCTGATATGGCGTAGGCCTCGTAGCGTCCATGGTTCCCGCAATATCGAGGTGAGCCCATTTCATTGCTGTTTCAGCGTTGCTCCCATCTTCCGCTTCGATACCATGAGCGAAAGCTTTCAAGAAAAGGGCGGCGGTGCAGCTTCCTCCTGGCCTTCCGCCGGTCTGGTCAATATTATACGTCAGATAGAAGACTAAGTAGGGTACATAACGATACGTACATTGCATAGATCAGCATTCGAAGAGTAAATTTGAGGACCTAAAAAGGAGAGGATGGAATCATCTATTAAGTATGTCCATAGACTAAATACAAACTTGAGCACACACCAAATTCCTCACTGAGAGGCATACGCCAGAAACGGTCAAATTCCTGCTCGCCCGCAGCGTGCAATCTTTTCCAAAGCTCGTCAGAAGTCTAGATGCATTTTTCACAATGAGCAATCAGCTGAGAGTATTGAAAGACGTTACCGAAAAAACGCCAGTAAAAATTTCCCCGAGGGCGATAACCATTGCACTAAGACAAGCTTATCAGGGTCATTTTTTCGGCCACGGGAGTTAGATAACATACCCGGTCAGAGTAGCGACATCGATCAAAGTGTGAGGTTTATACTCGGTTGACGCGTAGTAGATGGCGTCTACATCACGCATTGAGCCCAAGAGAAATACGCATTACCTGAGAAATGCATACCAGACAGAACCAAACGACCTTCTGCGTCTGTGTTGTCTACTTCGACGGACTTGCCGTTCATCGCATATATGCTGAAGTACATGAGAGTTATTTCAAAGTGAAAAATGTTGTGCTTACATGTCTCCAGGTTTTGTTGCACTCGGCTGTCAAGATGTTTTGTTAGATAAGGATGCCCAGAGACTAGAACGAGGAGCAAACAGGACTCACACCGGGAAGGTTTTCCGTCAAAGGAGTTACAGTTATGAGATTAACTCTACGGTTCAGAAAGGGATATGCCTCTAAGTGAAGATAACGAGGATACGAATACGCACGGGAGCTTCAACTTGGCAATGGCAAGCGTAGCTGAGACTACTGTAGCTGCGCCACCCATGTCGCCACGCATCAGTTTCATGCCCTGGAATCAAAGCAACTATGAGTTGGTGCAATCGCCACAAAACATGACTACGCACGTCACCAGGCTTCAATGATATTCCTCCGCTGTCAAAAGTGATACCCTTCCCAACAAAGGCAATGGGCTGTGCATCCCTTTGAGGTGCACCCTTGTAATGTCTGGAGGTGTTGTCAGAAACCTAGAAACCGATATAGAAAATAAACGACAGGACATTTCCAAAAATTTGGCTGGCTCATTGGTGCCATGTGTCACAGATAGGAATGTGTTCTATAATGTTCGCATTAATGAGGAAAGCGGCGAAAGGTTTTTTTTTCAATGAAAATATACTCACCATACCCTTGCTTGCGGCCCAGTCTAAAGCATATGAGTTTAATCTTTGTTGTTTGCATACATGGGATATCGAATACCTTCGTCTCGAACAAAGATTTCGACATTCTCAATTCCAGCAAACTCGGCTTTTGCGCGTTCACAAAAGGCCTATTTAGAGAGATTAGATATAGTCGTCGAATAGAAGAGAGAGAAAAAACTCGCAGTAGGTGTCATCATGTTGGCTGGTAACTCCATAAGCTGAATGAATGCTTCTTTCAGGATTGGAGACAGAGAAACGCTACTCAAGACGTACAGTTCGTGCCAAATTCTGTGAATATGCATATGTGACCCCCCGATCCCATTCTTTTGAGCTTTCGATGGCCTTGATTTCTAACTTGGGAGGAATCGGACTCTTTAAATTTGGGTTGAACGGCGAAGGAGGTGATGTCTTTAAAGAGAACTTATATAAAGCAAGATGTGCAGCAACAGCTAGCAAGGCGGTTCAGCCAGAGTTACTAAGCACATTTACTGACTTACCAGAAGCATGAGGGTCCACAGAAGCGTCAACAGTTACCTCCTTCAATCCGTCCAAAGCCTTTAAAGCCTTGACAGCACTTCCAACGGATTTCCGAACAAGCTCTCTCTTTGCTTCACCCTTTTTGGTTGCGAAATTATCACCGAGAGATGAAGCAGCAGTGATTTTTGTCGCAGGAGTATCGTAGAAGATCCTGGTTGTCCCTACATCGACTTTTTCACCACGTGGTACTGTGGCCCAAAGTTTCGCTAAGTCAACGTTGGGAACAACGCTGGAAGGAGCCTTGGGATCAATGGGGACGATGAAGGCTGAAGTAGACATCTTGGAGGATCGATAAAGTAGCAGCGGCGGCGACTGCCGAAAGAAAGACCTCAGTACCATGCTGGCAGTGCCTTCGAAGAAGTCTCTTAGACGCCCAATCTTTCATTCATTCTCCCACCTTCAATGTACATAAGAATATACGAATATCACTAAGTGCTCTTCACAAATATCGACGATTCACAGCCTATCGCCCTCAATTATCCCGTCCCAATCACAAGGTCAAACCAGTTTCGTAGAGCCGTTTCCATCTCGTCCATTTCCGGAGGACTATACCACTGGGCAGCAGCTAGCAATGAGCAATTCAACCTACCATCGTACTGGTAAAAAATATTGGTTATTGTAGGCGTTAGTGGGCGCGCTCGGAAGAGAACACGATGTACTTTGGTAGGACTCGTTGAACTCGGAAGATATCTCCCGAAGAGACCAAGATGGTCGAAGTCTCCAATGGAGGAAGAAATCGGTAGCTTAACCATCATTGACGAAGGATGGAAAGTCTTGCACATCCCTTGTTTTTCGCGTTCCCTTTGGACATAACCCGCCAGGTCCTTCTTGGGTATTTCATGAGCGGCTGCTATCTCTTTGATAACTGAACTCCAAAAGAATTCCTTGTCGCAACGATTAAAGGACTTTGCGTCGACAGAAAACCCGAGTGCGTTACGGATGATGTCTATGTTTGCTTGCAACGCAAAACCGTCTGTTCCAAAAAGAGTCGTTCCTTCGGGATGATCAATGGAAGACGATGTTGGCCACGAAGGTCGCTTCAGCAATTGTCAGGTCATCTCGAATCAGCCTATATATTGGCAACGTACTCACCTGATCTTTACAGCTTAATGGCATGAACCAATGCAATGCTTTGTTGTAGGCTTCGACTGTAGACGTGTAGTGGGCTCCACCAATTGTAGCTGCGGACGCTAATACGGCTTCTGCTTGTGCACACGCAAATATGGCATCTACAGCTATCGTCACGGTCGTGTGGTTTTCGCGGCATTTCTGGCGCAAAGCAAGAGTGCGAGCGTCATCGAATACCACCAATCGCATTGTAACGTCATGTGTTCGATCTTTGTTCTCCACGAATGGGGGTAAGAATGGAACCTGGGTAAGTGTGGAAGTAACAGCTGAAAGACGGATCGAAGAGCCAAGTTTTTTCACTCACTAACTCTTTTTCCTGGGCAGCAGGCTCAGTGCTACTATTCATATCCAATCCTGTCAAAACAGCACCAGTAGAAGCAAGCCGGGCAATCTCTTCACCCCATTTGATAGCCTTCAGGTCGACAGTTGCAGACTCGTAAATCTGGGTATGCAAAGACCCAATCAATTCATTTAGCAAAATCATTGACATCCGACCGTCCATCATCCCATGAGGACCCGAAAGGCTTTGGAAATACGAACGTGTGAGACAAGTCATATAAGTGATCATGGGTGTCTCTCACCTCAACATGTATCTCCCAGCCCCTACCGGAGAGGCTATTAGTCTCAAGGGATACTCGCCATGCGTAAACTCCCATTTTTCATCGAGCTCATGCACCAGGCAGCCAGGCCTCGTCTCGCGCCAAAACAGCGTCTGACTGACCCATGTATCGATACCTTCCGAACCTAAAGGGACATCGTAGAAAACCGTCCAGGACGTGTCCTTAGGCTGGTAGGTCATACGAAGCGCTACTCCCGGAACACGATATCGGAGAAGAATCCAAGCTGCACGGAGGCAAGAAATGACTTTTTCGTCGGACACAGGCGTCCCAGACGCATTACTTAGTTGTACTTCAGCAGAACCGGTGAAGGACAACAAGAAGTCATGCAGTCTGTGTGCAGGATTAGCTTGAACTTGAGCATGTGGGGAGATGTGGACTCGGCTTACGCATACGAGTTGCAAAGAGCCTCGAAACCATGGAGATTACGCTTGTATGTCTTCCCATCAGTGGAGCAAAAGCTATATACAGCCATTGGTATGAGACGGGCCCAAAAGGGGACGGATGGTGAATTTTCAGCTAGATAACCGGTCAACTCGAGGGCAGACTGGAGAATGGCGAGAAGTCCAACGGATCAGGGTAAAATACTTCAACGTCTGTCGTTCAGTAACCAGTTTACAATGGTATATACAAGGGAAAAATAAGAGAAAATTCAAATCAGAATATTCATAAGCGAGATGAACTATGTATGGTACCTGTGGCAGGCTGTAACCTGCTGCAACAGGAGGAAAGCTGTCGGACTCGCCTCTATCCCTGAGCTTCTGCCTGCAAGGTGCAACTCCGGCACAACCGAAGTCCGGGATTCGGAGTTTGCGTGAATACCCTTTTGTCTTCCCAACATCAGGTTTGCCCCCCGGGTTTTCGCTTGCAGAGATACAAATCTATGACTAGGAATCAATTTCAGGGAGGTGACAGGGATGCTTTGCCAGCGCCCACAAATCATCTGGCAGAATCCATGGGTTTTTCAAAAAAAATCGTTCGTTACGCATTTCGTGCACCGGTATTTTCTCGCTCCTAGTCCCTAATCTACATACTGACCCAGAAAAATATAGGGCGAGGAGACCTTCAAAAAGAGCTTTGCTGATACACATGCCCTTAAATTCTTCAGTAATTAACTAGGTTACTTATCCTAGTAAAGGCTAAAACTCTGGAGCCAAGACTATTGAGTCACGTCATCACGGCACGATATACATATATACTTTTAGACGACCATCCGAATCTATCTGCGATATCTAATCACACCGCTTCCGTTCCAACTACCAGGTCAAACCATCTCCGTAAAATCTGTTCCATCTCATCCATTTCCGATGGACTGTACCACTGCGCAGAAGCTAACAAAGAACAATTCAGTTTGCCGTTGTACTGGTAATAGAGATTGTTCATTGTAGGTGTTAATGTGCGCGCTCGGAAGAGGACACGATGTACTTTGGTAAGGCTCGATGACTCGGGAAGATACTTCGCAAAGAGGCCCAGGCGGTCGAGATCTCCAATGGAGGAAGTAATCGGCATTTTTACCATCATTGATGAAGGATGGAAAGTCTTGCACAATTCGGTTTTTTGGCGCTCCCTTTGGACATACCCTGCCAAATCCTTCTGGGGCCTCTCGTGAGCGGTTGTTATCTCTTTGATGACTGAACTCCAAAAGAAATCCTTGTCGCAACGATCAAAGGACTTTGTGTCGTTGGAGAACCCGACAGCTTTCCGGATAATGTCCATGTTCGCTTGCAGGGTGAAACCGTCAGTTCCAAAAAGAGTCGTTCCTTCGGGATGATCAATGGAAGACGATGTTGGCCACGAAGGTCGCTTTAGCAATTGTTGGGTCATCTCAGATGAGCCTATATATCGGCAACGTACTCACCTGATCTTTACAGCTTAATGGCATGAACCAATGCAATGCTTTGTTGTAAGCCTCAACTGTAGAGGCATAGTGGGTGTCACCAACAGCAGCTGCGGTCGACAGTACGGCTTCTGCTTGTGCACATGCAAATATGGCATCTACGGCCATCGTTATCGTAGTGTGGTTTTCGCGGCATTTCTGGCGCAAAGCAGCAGTGCGAGCGTCATCAAATACCACCAATCGCATTGCAATGTCGTGTGTTCGAAGTTTGTTTTCCATTAACGGAGGTAAGAATGGAACCTGAATAAGTAGAGAACAAACAAACGGTTCAGAATTGGGATGATGCGTCCTTCCCTATATCACTTACCAACTGCTCTTCCTGGGCATCTGGCTCTGGGATACTGTCAATATCTATCCCAGTCAAAACAGCCCCGGTAGACGCGAGTCGGGCAACCTCTTCACCCCATTTGAGGGTGTTCAGGTCAACAGGTGCAGATTCGCAAATCTGGGCATGCAAAGACCCAACCAACTCGTTCAACAAAATCATTGACATTCGGCCATCAACCATCCCATGAGGACCTGAAACGCTTTGGTAACATCAGCTTTCGAAACAAGACATTCAAGTATTCATAGGTAAATCTCACCTCAACATGTATCTCCCGACTCCCACTGGAGATGCTATCAACCTAAGAGGATATTGGCCATGCGTAAACTCCCATTTTTCATCAAAATCATGCGCCAGGCAATCAGCTTTCGTCTCACGCCAAATCAAGGTCTGACGAATCCATGTATCGAGGTCATCCGAACCAGAAGGGACATCGTAAGAAGCCGTCCAGGACGCGTCCTCAGGCTGGTAGGTCATGCGAAGAGCTACTGCCGGAACTCGATGTCGGAGAAGAGTCCACGCTGTACGGAGGCCCGAAATAATTGTTTCCTCCGACACAGGCAATCCAGACGCATCACTTAGTTGTACTTCAGCAGAACCGGTGAAGGAAAACAAGAAGTCGTGCAATCTATTCACAGAGTTTAACTCGAATCAAGACGAATGTTGACACCACTTACGCCCACGAGTTGCAAAGAGCCTCGAAACCATGGAGCTTACGCTTGTAAGTCTTCCCGTCGCTGGAGGAAAAGGTGTATGCAGCCATTGATACGAGATGGTGCCCAAAAGGAAAAGAGAATGGACTTCTATTAACCGAGGCTGGTCCATTTTGTAGGCGACGGGCAATCCAATTACAATCAATTAGGGTAAGATATGGGTAAAAACAACGGCCTATCATATCCAAGTAAGTATCCAAGAGAAAATATCAGAATTTTTGTAAGCGAGCTGTACGTTTGATTATGATAAATGTACCTACCAGAGAGCCTAGACTCTCAAAGAAAGGAAGGAAGTGTATTACACGGCCCTTCCCAGATAGAAACGCAGGAATATACATGGCAGAGATTCCGCAGACCCTCCATCCCTGAGCTTTTGCTTCAAGCTTCGGAGTTTGTGCCCTCTTTGGTCTTCAAGACTCGCCAGGCTGGCTCACCCGTCCGAACTGAGTCTGAAGGAATTGCAAGGGCTGGCACTGCAACAGTGTTATGAGGAGAATAACACTGCTGGAAATCAGTTATTGAAGCTGTCAGAATCGAGGCGTAAGTATACGCGTTCGCGTCTCCTCACGTGAGCGTTTGGCGTTCTGAGGAAACGCATGAATCCATCCGTTGGACCAGGTTGGACCATGTACTTCCGTCTGCATAGCATACATAGCTCAGGCTTGCGTTCGTTTCAATCTTTAGTTTCAGGGTGAGTACCTATGGCCCGAGCTCTCGAGTCACTCGCTTAGTACAGTCGGTGAAAGTTTTCCTTACAATTTTCTTATATATTGACGCCGCGTACGAAACAGGGACTTCCCTCAGAACTCTTCGTTCTGAGGGTACGTCCTTTCTTCTACTTTACCCTTTCTACCAGTCTTACCTTTCGTTAAGCGGCCTTAGGTCTTGTGTGTACTTACTGGCTCATAGGTAACTTGAACAGAGAACTTGTCTTCGTTCTGAGGGTTCAACTTGTGTGTACTTACTTAGGCTCATAGGTTTCGCGAATCTTGTCAGAAGCCATACAGCGTCGTTCTTAATAGACGCTGTACCCCTGCTACATATTCCCCATCAGATTATGGAAATAGCCCCGAAACCGTTTTGATCTCATACATATTACAGGCATTGAGTATGGCCAAACTAGCTAAGTATCTGCTAAACTTACTGTATGCTGTAGTTACTAGTTACTCAGTGGAAATTTTACGATAGAAAAGAGTTGCCAATTAAGTAAGTATATGTATCAGGAGATTCATGTCAATGTTCCATATGAAGATTTATGTATCAGAAACGTGTTACGTGGAAAATATACAACTAATTCTGACAATTCAAAAAGCCCGCTTGAGAATGCAAGTCTGATTCTCTACCTCACCACTTGAAGACATCGCCTTTAATCGAGATGCTCTACTCTACTTACTTTGTCACTGGCGCGTCGGGACTACTTGGATCACAAATTGTACAAAAACTGCTTGATGCTGGTCACACAGTGCGAGGGTAATTATCATGTTCTGACACTTTTGCACAAGTTTATAACGAAATGATATCATACAGATCGGCTCGAGGAGAGAAGGTTTCGCAGCTTAGAAAGGTGTTTGCAAGTTACGAAAAATTCTCGGTAGTTGATATACCCGACCTTGCTACCTCAAGCCTTGGCGATGCCTTCAAAGGTATGTTCGTGATCCAATGTTAGGCTTTTACAAGCTCAAAGGGTTCTGTGTTCCCGAGTAGATATTGAGGTTTTGATACATGTGGCCGCATTCCTACCCTCTTTTCGAGGCGACATAGAGGTTGTTAAGAGGGTAAGCACACTGCTAGTTATTATAAATTTATACTAGTAACATGTGTTATCATTTCAAGTTTTCCACTGAGGGAACAGAGGGAATCCTGGAATCTGCTCGGAACGCCGGTGTGAAGACAATAATCGTTACCGGGTCACAGGTGACTTATAACATTGATGGCCCCCTTGGACCTCGAGGTATTTCGAGCCAGTATCTCATTAACAAACGATTCATTTGGGCTTGATACAGACTGGAGATCCGTCACATTCGATGATGCTAAGAAAGCCACTGAAGCTCAACACTTTGTCGTTTATATAGCTCAAAAGATCCTCAGCGAGCAGACCATGATGAACTGGGCCGAGAAGCACCCCGATGTCCGGGTGGTCATCAGTAAGCCTTCGTCATAATTTATTCGAGCTCCTCAGACTAAGACTGAGGTTCTAGTTGATCCAACTTATATTTTCGGTCCATTCGTCCGTAATTATAAGTATATCGTCAACCATCCTAGCCTTTATGGCCTAGAGAGCTCCAACTATTTCGTCCACTTTCTACTCCGACCTGAGAATAAGGTCTTTGTCGTATATCCTGGATGGATGGATGTACGCGATATTGCTGATGCTCACATCAATGCGGTACACAACAAGGCGATTGACGAACTTCTTCCAAAGGATCGACGGTTTATTCTTGGTGCTCCTGAAGATCATGATTGGAAGAAGGTCATTTCCCACGTTGTAGAAGCCCGCCCTCTTCTTGCAGATCGTTTATGCAGTTCCGAAAAAGCCCCTGTCTTTCCAATGCAAGTGACTGACCTCCAGAGGACAGAAAAATACCTTGGAATCAAAGCAGGCTCATACACTTCCTTTGGAAAATCGATTGTTGATACAATTGATTCTATTCTGGACATTGAGACTTATTGGAAAGAGCGGGGAGTTGAAGACCTCAGCCTACCAAATGAACCTCTGTTTAACTAAACATATGTATTGTTATACAGGCAGATTTTTTCATTGATAACTTTGCACGGCCATAATTTTCAAGCGTTGTCCGCCGCTAATTACTGGGTGTTCAAATTATGCATGCGCCCGTGAAGACATGTATTGAATAGTAACCTGAGATCTCCGGTGATAACTTGAATCTTTTGAATTTGCGGGATGCAGCCCTTCAGGTCACTAGTCAGTATTTGATTGGTTCTGAAAACCTTTTAGTGTTCCTTTCAGAGTTTCGAACTCCGGAATCAAGATTCTCGCGAAGAAAGCTCCGAAGTCAAGGATGGTCCAGAGTTCGTGTGGGGTTTTCAAGATCAAACCACCCCAATACTGATACTCATACAATAGGAGACACAGTAGAATACCAGGTATTCTACCTGTAGTCATTGGATACTGCAGTATGCCACACCACTACATGTAAATACATATAATCTGTTGTCACTTACAATAAACTTGTGCTTGTGTGTCGAATTCTCATGAAATGGCCGACGCATTAAGCTTGACTAGTAATTTAGATCATTCTTGACTTTTGGTGTAAAGCTTAACATGATGATTCTTCAAGTTATCCTTTGGAAATTTTGTTTGCCATACTTGAAGGCTTCTTCCCTTTGAAGTGGCAGCGACCTTCTTGCATGTTGCATGCAGTGTAATTAAGAATGCTTTTCTACATGATAGTTGTCACAGGTTTTTACATACTCTACGTACTTCCCTGATTGCAATAGTTGCCAATTGGAATATACTCGTTGCAAAAATCTAAAAGGTATTTGTGAAATCAATCGATGGCCAGTGGTAACTCTCCGTTGTCCGCCCTCCAGTAGGGGTCATGATATATCAATCTGTTACGTAAAGACTCTCAACGCATTGCCGCTTGCCTGTCTGTCTGTACTATCAGCAGCCCCGTTACCTGAACCAAAAGAATACATTTCCCAACGGGGAAATGCAATCTTCCGTGACTATGTCGTACTAACCCTACCACTACATATAAGCTGTCGACGGTATAGCGATGTGCCACACACTCACCACCGAACTGAACTTGAATTTGAAGCCTCCATCGTTGAAATCATATTGCTAGATCGTACTGGGTTCAGACTCAGCATGGTTCAGGCGAACATAAACAATACGTGCGTCCTCTCCCTTCTCAAAAACCACCAGCGATTTTTAAGACACGCGAAAACAGTCTGGGAGCACTTTTCATCGGTCTTATCCTTTCAGCTGTGTAAAAATACTCCCTTCTTACACCTTCTTGAGTTGATGCGACAATTATATATATATATTAGCTTGAACGGAGGTATGTGACATTTGCCTATGAGCCACAGCTGAACCATTTCACAAATTTTGATTCAAAGTGACTTATTCTCAGACGTGGTTTTACTTCAGCTCTCAACAACAGCGTCAAAGTCCAGATCCGTTATGGCTCAAAGCAACGGTGAGCTCACCTTTTTCATTAGTGTTTGAAATGGGGGTTCAGGAGTGATAATATCTCATTATTTTAGGTTGTGGTCGTGGTTGTGTTAGATTTCTTGCACCAGCTCTTCACCAGTCATTGGAGTAAGCGTACACAGAGTTTTGGACGTGCTTTCTATTCAAAGGTTGAACAGTGTATGATTATTGCGTCACAAATTTTGGAAACAATGCAGCTCTGGACGTGCTTCCGTGGTGAGTACCATTCAAGTATCATCATCAGGGTAATTCCTCCCAGTCTCTTCTTATACTTTGCTCTGGGCCACATTTCTCTTGCTCTCATACCAGTACTGAGAAGAACTGATACACTGTTTTCAGGAGCTATTATGTGAGTTACATGATTCGAAGTGGTTGAACTCATTGATATGAACAAATAATCAGGGAATGGCATATCCAACGGTGAGCTTCTCCTCAGAACTGGATCACGAAATCGAGAATGGCTAATCTTCCCACTTCGAAGGGCGCGGTGACCGTCATAGTACAGAGGTGGGTCATTTCTGTAGTAAATACACGAGTAATTTAATCAGAGACACAGCTTCTATGTGTGGCGGGTGTGGAAGTGTAAGTCCACTGGATATCCTCTCATCTTTGTACTTACCACCAGATGCAGTGAGTCAGAGCCTCATCATTGCTGGCGCAATCGTGCGTGTACATTCCTTTGCACCGAATATCACGCATTCAATAGTTATTCTCTAGTGGTCTGTGTCGCTCGCCCAACTCGGTGAGTATTTCATGCCAGGGGTCCCAAATTCGATGATTGACGTTTTTTTAAAAATTTGAAGGCGCATTCCTTTGTGAGTTTTACTGAGTGGCCAAAAGGCGGGTTCTAATATGTATTTTACAGATTATGTTGCTCGAGTGTGCGTAATCGATAACGAGAACAATTTATAAAGAATCCAGCTCATTCAAAGACGACAGATTTCATGTTCCCAATGCTACAGATCTCTCGTTAGTTTTGGGGGTGAATACCTGTTCTTGATATATTGTCACTGACTCAGATGCTGATTCTTCCACAATCCCAGAACTATGCTATTCTCGTGAACGCCCTTGGTGCTGCTTGTGATATTTTCATAGCCTGTGCGATGGTGTTTTATCTGCATCAATCACGAACCTCCATCAAAAGGTATGGCAGTTACTTGAAGATATTCAACAGTTCGATACTCAATTTCTATTTCTCTTAGGACGAATCATATGCTTCGTTCCATCGTATGTAGTCAGTCACTCTAAGTAATCATGATTTGCTGACTTGTCTGTTTTTTTTTTTGTTTTTTTGCAGACGGTCTTTACTGTAACAACTGGAATTCTCTCTAGGCGAGTGCCTGTGATTATATGCAAATCCTGTTCTAATTCAAACCCCAGCGTTTGTGCTATTATGGTGCTTTCTATGGCCGGTGGTTATCCAGGGACAAACATCGAGCTCACATTCTACTTCATGTTGACTAGGCGTAAGCTCCATCTTACAATCGTTCTTTCAGATTTAGATTTTTGATTTCCGGAGGACGTATTGATTATACTCAGTTTACGCAAACTCCTTTTTGGCAACGCTCAACGTCCGTGACCATTTGAGGGAGCTCGGTCACTCTGGCGGGGGCATCATTACCACCTCTAATTTTGTCCAAACTCGAACTACCGCTGGCGCTACACACTCACATGAAATGGATGACTTCCCTCGTCAAAAACCACAGAATGTGAGCTCACCGCTCCCTCTCAGTTTTTACCTCGTTTTACATACCCACAGTTTGATGAAAGTCACGGTGAACTTGAGGACGTGGGGGCCGTAATTTCCGTGAAGGTAGATCGAATAACGGACGTAAATTATGAGTAACGAAACGAAATGTAGCCTCTAGCTTTAGACTGAGTTACATATCAGTTACAAGCTTATTCATGTGTCCACGTTGTTCATACGTGCTAGGCAGTAGGTTCATGGCAAGTGTATACGAGATTCCAGGGAGTAGCGGTCTTACAATTGAAAGGGCCTTGCGCTTGGAATATTCTGGGATTCATACTAAAAACATACCAGGCCCATAAATATATAGTACCAAGTACATAGATGATTTACATATAGAACGCTTCGTCTGACTTCGACATATATAAATGGTTGAATAAAGTTGAACATATTACAGATCAGCCAGTAAACCGCTGACTTCGTCTTCTTCTTCCGAATCGCCTTCGGGATGATTATCAACAGCGACTTGCGAGACATGTCCGCTCTTTGTATTCTCTCTCAAGTTTAGAGTAGGAGGTGGTCGTACATTGCGAGGAGTTACTTCATCTTCCTCTTCGCTGTCAGCAATGTCCTCAACAGGTGGCCTGCGAGTCCTGTGTGAATATCAATAACGGCGTCAACAACCTCAATACAACATGAACAATGAACTCACGCATGTCGTTTGGCCATCGTGCGGGTTGGCGCAACAGAGGAACGTCGAGAAGCAGGGGGTGAGCCATGTTCGGTCTCATCATCGCCCTCACCGCTGCTACTATCATCTGGAGTATTGTCGGAAGTAGAGAGGCGTGCGCGCCTGTGAATGAAAGCTGAGCTTAGCAATTAGTCACTGGATTGACTTAAATTCGCACTTGGCTTTGGCTTTCCGGTCTCGGGTGTTCTTGTTCGAAGTCGATGGCTCGTCCTCAGCGGCAGAGCTAGTGACACTCCCGGAGCGTCTAAATGGTGTGTGAGTCCATGAACTAGCGCCAGAAACGTTACAACAAACCGTTTCCTCCCTCGTTTCGTTGCAGGAACGGAATCTTTTTCCAAAGGTATGATGTCATTCAGGAATTGTGCTTCTGCTTGATGTTTTTCATGAGACAGATATTCCTCTGCACTCAGACCCTCGAGCTGCTTTTCGTACTTCTTCGCGAATGAGTTTTGGAATTTTGCGAAGGCATTCTTTGATACGGCGTCACTCAGCGGTCGACACTGAGATGAGATATCAGTGAGTTCGAATAGGAATTGAAGTCATCTTACTGAGGAAACCTTATCCAATAGGATATTCACATAGCGGACTGTGTTCTCATCCGCATCATCGGGGAGGTATAATTTGGGCAGCTGCTGGCACAGGATCTTCTTGTGGACCTCTGGAAATAAGCATTAGTTGACGCATCGAAGAGAAGCAAAAAGACTTACTGAGCAGATTAGAATCACTGTGAAGGAGTTCTTTGACGATGTCTCGAGCAATGTTGAAATGTAAACAACTATTTATATAGGCAGACTCTTGCTCGTTGGATTTATCCGTGCTGTGCCCCCAGCGCCATGATGAGCCCCTCGATCATAGAACAGTCAATGAAATACCCACTAAAGTTTGTTCGGATGAGTCCAATCCAAGAACATGCTCGTAATTTGAGTCATGAAAACCACCTCATCATTATCGTTATCATCTAACTTTGAGTTTATCTCACATAGTTCACAGAAAACAGAGATGAAGAGCTGACAAGGGAAACTCAGGAGTCAAACACGGGCGAGCAAGATCAACACTTACTGATGATATTATCTCTTGGTTATGTATGGACGAGGCGCAAAATGCTTGGAAGAAGAATGCCAAGCATTGCTTGAGCTTCTGATTGTGGGAATTTTGTGGTGAAAGATAGTCAACCAAGAGTAAGTGCATGACCTAACGAGGGTCAGCGACGAAATCAGAGCAATGCTCAATGTTGAACGCACTTGCGCATCAACAATCAGTCCAGGCAGCGCTAATTTGGCTAAGCCCATGCACAGCACTGCTCGAAACTCTTCGCTCGCTCCCTCACGCTTTAGTAGTTCGGTGAAATGGCCAACCCAAGCGGCGGTCTGAGAACAATGAGACTAGAAATATTGTAGAATGGTCAACACACTAACGCTATGAGGTTCCACCATTATGCCTTGACCGTACTTCATAAGGATGTCGAAGACAGCTTGCATGATGATAACTTTCAGACCCTCAGGGTTTTGTTCAATCTTCATTTGTTTGATAAAAAATGCCAAAGCCATGTTTGCGATATTTCTGGAAATGAGACTGATGAGGCCTAAGCATTTAAAGCCCAGCTCTCTTGAATCACCATCCTTGTTTTGGACAGCAGGGTAAACGAGCTCTTTGACAATGCCGTCCAACGAAGAATTGTTCTCCAGTGTCTGTCAAGGTAATATGAGACGAAGTACAACACTAAAGAAAGAAAACTCTTACACCATTCACGCGTTCTAGCATGGACTCACAAATACACAGACAACGTTTATCTATTTTATCTGCATGTGCTCTCTCGGCTTCCAACATATCTTCACGACGTTTGGGTGCTGTTCGAGTTTGGGATGGGGTAGAACCAGGGGACCCAAAGCTTGTCTCAGGATCCATGTCTTGCTGTGTCTGGTACAAAGAAAGTTAATGTAAAGCAATATTGAGCGCGAACGAGCGATTACATCTCCGTCTTCATCTTCATTATCGCCTGGGTCCCGTAGAGCTTGAACGATCTCGATAGCAACCATCCGAATCAAATCCCGCTCGCTATCCGCTAGACGACTCAACACCTCCATGCAGGGCGCTACCAGCTCCTCTGGTAGGAAGTCATGGGTAAGCATATCGCCTTAAGAATGAAGACAGAATCATCCAGAGAACAATTTGAAAGACGCTGTGGGAACTCACGAATGAGCGAATCCATCTTCCTTCGTCCAATCTCATCACCATAGTCCAACGAGATGGCGATTTTAAGCATCTCCATTACTACAAACTCTTTGTTATCCAGTTGGTCCTGACGAAGGACTCGGGCCTCATCATCTAAAACAGACATAATCTGATCAAGGGAGCGTATGCCATCAACGAGGATGTTGAAATTTTCCTGCAGGCGAAATGCAAATGATGTGACGACAGGCAAAATTGCTTCGAGCCTTGTATCATCTTTGCGGCTTTCGTAAAATTCGACGGAAGTACGGGCTAGAAACGCAGACTCGGGAGTGAGCGTAGACCAATAAGCGTCGCTGAAAGTGATGCCATCTATAATATGAGGATTCGATTCAAATATGCGTATGATGGCATCCGCGACAATTTTGTCGGCACGAAGGTCAAACATCTTTAGTAAGCCCACCAAGCTTAACTCTTCTTGATGTATGTCACCGCCATCTTGAACGTGGGCACTCATATTAGCTGTTTCCACCCATTTTTCAATGAGTTTGACCGCAGCAGTGCGCACATTCTCATCGCGGTCACCAAGCCCATTACGAATAATTAATTCACGCTGTTCGATACTCAGGGCCTTTGGGTGTGCAAACCCAATAGACTGTTCCTCTACATCACCAATGGTGACATTCTTTTCAAGAACAGTATAGGCCAATTTGCGTGTGGTAGCATCGATGTCTCGAGCACGTTTCAGGATGAGAGGGATGGTGATTTTGTTGACGGGAAGATTCACCAGAATTGCCCGGCGTACTTCACTGTAAACAGTCTTAATGAGTAAAACGTACTCGCTGATAGTTCCAGATCCGAAAACATACGCCTGCGTATCGTACGCCAACGATTCGAAAAGAACGTCAGACAAAGGTCGTAGATGATTCTCTTCCAACTCCGCCGGATCATCAAGTCCATAGAACTTGCATAACGCGATAGCTGCCTGCGAGCGAATACTTTGCTCCTTGTCTTCCATCCTGGCCAGGAGCCCACCTCGCAAGTCATAGTAGATCTTGTTTCTATAGGTTTGCCAGTCAGAGTACAATGTCAGAAGAAATCCACTAGCGCGTACTCTATCTCGCCTAGATTGAAAACAAGCTCCGAACAAAGTTGAATAGTCCTGTAGCGAATCATCTTCTCCTTGGCATTTAATCCTCTCAAGAGTAGTTTATCTAAGAGCCGCTCGGTAAAACGAGCAGCAGGCGTGTATGCGACGTTGTCGTCATCAATATCTTCTTCGTCGATAGGATCTTGGCCAGCTGATTGATGCGAAATTGAACTCTGAGCATATGGACTGAGTCTCTGAGACTCACCTTTATCGTTGATATATCTCATAAAACCTCCAAAGAATTTCACGACACGATTGCCGCTTGCACCTTTCTTCGACTCAAGCAAGCGAAGAAGAAGGTAAAAGATGGCCTGCTCGAACTGTTTTTCCCCAACCAGAATCGTATCCCCGTTTTTGGTTTTCTCCCTCAGTTTTGCGAGGTCCACAAAGATTTTGTGGAGGGCGACGATGTTCTTTTGATGATTAGCAGAGGCATTCTGCACCTGATCAAAAATTGCAGAAATTGCAGAGGGGATGTCTTCGGGGTGAGATTGATTGCCTGCTCGAGTCTTTCCTGGCATGGTGAACGAGAACAAGTGAATGTTGAAAGTCGCGTCTTGTGTGGGAAAGCTTGGACACGGTCATGCTTTTCTGGCTGACTCGGGCCGCTTATCCGATTCGAACACGTCTTTGATGAAACACCCAGAATTTGAAATTTCTTTACATTACCACCTTCCCTTCTCTCAACGAGAGCTGGTCCTGTATGCATTGATACACCTTATTTCAGCGCGCTGCAAAATATTTTCTCAACAACTTATCAGAAACTCTTTTCCACCGCTATCAGTACAATGAGAATACCGTCGCTATCCATCTTCTCTTCACTCGTTCTGCTCTCCACGTCTGTGTTTGCAGACTCTGGTGCCGGAGGCTTATATCCTCCAGGGCTACTTCCGCTCATTAATAGAGCTAATGCCCTACTGTCAACGGGACAGTTCAATGATGCAGCGAAAGTATATACGGAAGCGATAGGTATGTCAATCTTAATTCTGTCGCTGGTTCACTTTCTGAGCCTTGTGACATTATAGAACAATCACCCGCAGACTATCTCCTATACTACAAGAGAGCTACTGCATATCTCTCTCTGTCGCGACACAACGCCGCATTAGAAGATTTTGACAAGGTCCTTTCTCTTACTTCACATACATTCGATAATGCGCACTTCATGAAGGCTCGCATTTACGCCAAGGAAGGCGAATTCGATCTAGTCCGCTCGTCACTCGACTCGTATGTGTCGTCTCTGTCAGCTCAAGGTCGGCCCATAGACCCTACCGCCACAGACCTACTGAGGTCTGTCGATGAGGCAGAGAAACTTCTGGCAAAAGCCCGAAGAGAGAAGAAGGCCCAGCTATGGACTGCATGTGCGGAGTCCTGCTCCAGCATTATCAGAGACACTGCCAGCCATTCAATCGAGGTTCGAGTCATGCGGGCAGAATGTCAGCTCGCTGCAGGAGACGTTGAAGGATCTGTTGGCGATTTGACTCGTTTAGCTGTCCTACTTCCACCTTCAGCATCTATGGAACTCCAGGTTCGCATATGGAGGCTTTCATACTTCTTATTGCCTCCTACTCACGGAGACGACGGCTCCACCAGCGCTGCGGCATTAGCTCCTCTAAAGTCCTGCCTACATTACGATCCCGACTCCAAGTCCTGTCTCCCTTTACATCGACTATCAAAGGCATTGGAAAAATCTTTTGCGAAATTAGAAGAAGCCTTGCAGAAAGAGGATTGGCGAGGTGCAGTCAATGTATTGACCGAGTCCGGAAAAGGAAAGGAGAAGGACCTATGGGGTCGATATGAACAGGCGATGAAGGAACATACTTCTCGGGAGCAACTTCTCGGGCAACAAGCTCAGGCAAAATCCAAAGAACCCCCGATTCCTCTACCTGACCCTTTCACACATTCTCCGCGCCGTCAAATACTCCTTCGCGCTCTTTGTAAATCATACACTGCCATCGGGACAGTCACTGCCCTTCATAATGCCGACAAATGGTGCTCGATGCTTCTCACGATGGACGGATGCTCTGAAGATGTTGATGCTCTTCTAGGACGTGCAGAATATCTCCTTTCAAGTGAAGATGACGTCGATGGTTCCGTCGCTGGTAGTTCAGGTGGAGATAGCAATTGGGATGAAGCGATCCGGTTGCTGGAAAAGGCTTTCGAGGCTAGTGGTAGGAGCAATCGAGACGTACATTCCAAATTAAATCAAGCAAAGAAAAAAGTCAAGCAAAGAAGGAGAAAGGATTACTACAAGGTGCTGGACGTCGATAGAAATGCTGATGAGCGGACTATCAAGAAGGCATTGTGAGCTTTTTGTTGTTCCTTCTATTGAATCGGGACTAATACTAGCAACACATCTTCAGCCGTAGAGCAGCTAAATCTGCACATCCCGACAAGGGGGGCACGGAAGCCAAGATGGCTGCTGTGAATGAAGCTTACGAAGTACTTTCAAACAGTGGTAAGCATGCGCTCAGCGGCATTCCTGATGTTGCACGAAATCTCAATTCTATCCTTACAGAACTACGGGCCCGATTTGATGCAGGAGATGATCCCAACGATCCAAGCGGGGCTGGTGGACATCCATTCTCTGGAGGGGCTGGAGGGAATCCTTTCGCCCACTTTTTCCAACAAAGCGGTGGCGGTTTCCCTGGAGGAGGAGCCTATGGGCCTGGACAGGGTGGTTTCAAGTTCCAGTGGAGTAATTAGGCTGGGAGTCTATGTATCCTATGTAGTTTGGACTATATATCTACCGTCTTATGATATATTCTAGCCAGGTATTGAGCATAAGTATTGATGATGAAGACCCACAAAGCCTGAACTGTTACTTGTACAATATGGTGGGTTTCACAATAGCGTTTCGGAACCAGGTAACTCCTGGTAACTCCAAGAGGTGAACAAGAATTCCGACATCGCTTCTTGCCTTCAACGTTGAAACTCAACGCGGTCGCTCCCAAGGATACATTTTGACATTGGATATTCATGCTTCAGAGTTCAGATCCTGAACCTCGTGAAACAAACGTTACTGCTGAAGAATATGGTGCCACATTGGAAGTTGCTGAAGTTGGAACCGAAAACTTCCGCCGATTCCGCTACAATCTGCTCAGAGCGACAGCGTTCAAGATTTCTAGACTATGTCTGTACGCTTTGCCAACAGTCAGCTTGAACTGGCCATATTCTCCGTGTCGCAAGTGGGAAAGCTTCCGCCATTGCCTCAGATGAATTTCACGATATTTCATATTTGATCTTGAGTTCCCCCGAACACTCCGCGCTTCAAATGCGGACCTACAAATCTGATGGACAATGATTTGTTCTCAATCAATACACATTGGTCAACAGGAAAACTCATATTACGACGGCTGTACAGGAAGATAAACCCCCTCATACCTTCTTGCTACCATGGGGCTTCCTGACAATCTACCGACACTCCTTCTCCTCTCGTGCCTCTCTCTTGAAGCTGTCGCTTTCGAATTATCCCTCATTGAACGCGACTCCTCTACACAGCCACCTGACACTCTATATGTGCCCTTGAATTTCGATAGCAACAGGCGTTACACTATAAACGTCTCTCTGGTGAATTTTGATTGTGGATCATTCCTGCAAAATCAATGGCTGAGAAACGATCCTGTAGCCTGTCAATTCCAGTCAAAACCAATTCTTTGCCTTTGCATTGTCAACGAGTACTGGATATAGCTCAGTTGCCGGGCAAGGATGTTCCTCATGCGGGGGCAGTTCAACGTGGGTACATATCCGCCTTGCACACCTTTTTATTTTCATCATCGTTCTTCGATGGATCAGATATTCAATACCTTCTTCTGCACAAGTGGGAGCCGCTCAAAACGTATCTGTACTCAACGGTGGAGTTGTCGGGTCAGTCATGAACCAAACGTGTAATCTTCAGCTACAGAATGGGTCTTCGTGGTCGTGGACGGACCAATCATGTGCGTTCATCGTATGGATTGGCGGTGATGTGTTTGACGTGATCTGTCCCAGTCATCGTTGCAAATCAGTCAAATTCTATCTTTTCTTCAGACATATCTGGCATCATGGGTATTGGGACTAACAGTCGGTCAGCATCTCTTCCACTGCTCAACCTATAGAAGCCTGATTCTTGACTCACAGTGAGGGATTGTTCAACGAGACACCGATGGCGTTTTGGCTGGCGAACAACCCAGGTCGAACTAACTTTTCCTATGGATTGGCCTTGAACTCTCCCGATGACGCTTCATCTTCTTCGAATGATGCTGGGACCCTTCATTGGCTTGCCCCAGACGAAGATTTCTATGAAGGTGACATCGTCTGGAAAAGTTTGATAACTTCGAACAGCACCAATACTGTCAATGCTGACTCTTTCATTGAGATGGATAGCTGGAATTATCAAGGCAACGGTGTCAATATATCTGACTATACTGGACTGGTCACTGTAGTCGATCCACTGTTCAACGATCTTGTCTTCCCTCAAAATCAAGCTCGCTCGATATGTGAGTTTGTTGCTTCATATTTGAATACAACATCCTTTGATATCTTATCCTGATAGACGGGACGATATCGGGCTCCTCGCGGCAGGATAGTACGCTGTCCGCGGCTACCGTGTATACATTGCCTTGTGATACCCAACTACAACTCACGCTGACCTTTGGGACTGTCTCTGTCACCCTGACCGAGGCTCAACTCGTTCAGAATCTTGGAAATTCAACGTGTTTAGGTGTCCTCCAAGAATGGACGTCCGAGAACGTTACAGAATACATTTTAGGCGCTAGCCTGATATCCAACATATACCTGTGAGTCTTGCCATCCTGATATGGAAGTTCATGGAATTGACTTTTGTTCAGGATTTTCCAAGGTTCCGAAGCAGGCAGCTCTTTTGGATTTGCTAATAGAAAATCTTCATCATCTACTATAAATGCAGCCTCTATAGCCGGGGTTGTGCTGGGGAGCTTAGCATTCCTCATCATGGCCGTTATCGCTGTGATCCTTTTCCTTCGTTGGAGACGGCGCCGCAAGCTCAAATCTATGCCTCAAATCACACCTTTCCAGAGCGCGACACCATCTTCTGCCGTGTCCTCTTCGTTCGAGACTTCCGAATTGATCGCAAGGCCGATTTCCCCGAACTCTCCTGCAAACTGGCTTCCACATTATATCTTTGCTCCCGCAGGCTCAAGGGTCGTCACCAACAATGGTGGCAACGAGACTCCATCTAGCCTGAACCGGTCGAGCAAGTACGGTGCTTCTCGAGATATCCTACCCGTCACAACGCCAACACGAAGTACATATCGAACCTCGACGCATTCTTATAACACAAGAAACTCGGCAAGTCGAGGAGACAGATCGCCTGGTTTTTACATTCGAGTTTCTCCGTCCTCACAGTCCGGTCTGTATGCTGTTATACAACCGCAAGGGGAGCTTGAAGGAGGTGGCGCTCTTCTTGAAAGTAATCCCTCAGTAACCTCCCTGCCGCCTTACCAACCGACTGATCCTGATCCTGGTGCTCGGGAACGAACCTCCTGAGAGAATATATCATTGGTTACAGGGCTACGGTGACACTGTATAAAGTTGTATTTTCAACAAGCATGGGGATCTTGGTAACCTTTCCTCGACTTTTGTAAGTTCCCTTGAGCGTTGTGTCTGAAGTAAGCTAACGTTGGTTTTCCGCGCGAAAGTTATTTCCTCCACCTCCTTTTGGAGTCCCTTCACACCTTATCATAAATACATCTTCTCATCCTGCAACGGAGCTACGTTTCTTGATCTCGGTCGGCAACACGTTCTCGACCTGTTCACTCACATCCTCGGACCCATTTCCTCTCTATCCTCGACGCTCCTCGATACGGACGAGAACCCCCATGGGAGAAACCCTACCTTACGACAGCCCAACCAATTTCGAGAAAAGGGTGTGTTGATGATTCCGACCAAACGAAAAAACGGGGACTCTTCACTACTTCGTCGAATGTGTCTCATGAGGAAAGTTAAAAATGTTGGGAAGAGGACCGGGTTGGATTTGGAAACTCTTGCTATTAGGGATAATCAAAGTCTACGGATCTTTAGCAAGCTTGAGAAATGAGGGAGACTTTATAGAGAAGACGAAAGACAGAAGAAGGTTTGATTTAATGTACCGGTGTGCTACCCACTTGAGTGACACACGGGGTTGACGAGGACTGGCATATACAGGCATCATCATGATGTTTCCAGCATTCACGACTAAAGTACTTAATCAATGTCCTAATCAGACGTAGATTACACGGACTCTACCTTGATTTTTCATCGTTCCTCGTTTGCTCCGCTATTCGGAACGCGAGTAGTGTTCTTGGACTGACGATCAAAAACTCACAATTCTGAGAATAGGGCCCCGAAAACCGGCCCACTAGAGTCACTAATGGGAAGCTTTTACATTGTGGCGTAGAATGATTGTGGTGAAGAGACAAGATAACGCGGTCAAAGCTATAGATCTGGGTAGCTACACGCGTAGCCTCAGATAGATCATAGGAAGATAAACATCGGAAACGAGAGATGCTCCGCTCGGCGCTATGGCAATGGCAATGCGGATAGGAATCATATACTCGTAGTATGTAGTTGGCAATCGGAAACCGGAGGCATGGATTTGGCATAGCAGTCTAGCCTGACACACGGTGATTAGCGGTATTTATGCGAAGCAGAAAGCAGACGAAAACAAGGACAAAACGTACTACGCAGATAAATGCATAGAATTACCTCCATATCTCAAGGCATCTGAAGGTTTGGGGATACCCAGGAAAGGTCCTAGGATTGAAACTTACCATCCATGACTATCCAATCGCTCTACCCGTTTTGATTCCCATGTCGAAGGGAGGGATGAATTTCATTAAGTCCTTAACCCACTACTCAACATAAAACTCCGTCCATCTTGCCTTGACATATTCCTAATGAGCAGGAAACCATCTCGCACACTTCCAGTCTATCAGTGCAGTGCGACTAATTGAATGTTTCTCAGTATATCGTTGTGGGTGAACACTTCAGGATGTCCGGGTCTATGTTTCACTGACATTCTCAACTCTGTGTCAATGAAGTTGATTTTGAAGGGAAAACGATAGACTTTGAAGGAGACAGTGGTGAGTTTTGCCGAAGTACGCAGGAAACTGTGACCAGTGCGATGGATCCACTCGTACAAGACGAGGCCGCGGTGAGTGCGCTGGTGAAGTCGTGTGTAGAAAATCGAATCGTCTTTTGATTACTCGACGTTGGACTGTTACAATCGTTACGGAATTTGCGATACTTAGCTATTTGAGACCACCTTACATTTCAGAGACCAAAGAGGGCCTTGAGCTTTTGCTTTCTTGGCTTTTCGGCCTCTTCAAGAACTTTCCTTTTATGCTCCAAACGCCCAATCCTATCCGCCATCCTCTGCAGCGACTCTGCGTCCGCACCTTCTTTCTTCATCGTCTCCTGACGAAGCTTCAACAACCTAATCGCCGAAGAGATATACCCAATAAAGCTCCCAGACAGCGCAAGCTGGTTGTACTTGTCACAAAGTTCGGAAAGTTCCTTTTCGAGACTGACAATCTCCGTCTCGAGCGCCTCGACCTTTTTCTGCACACCCTCCATGACTATGGCGATTCGGTCTGCCTCTGTCTTTGCCTCATTATAACGTTTTTTTGCATCCTCGTCGACCACCTTGTCCGTCTTTATCCTCTTCACCCACTTCGAGCGGTAATGCTGATGGTCCTCGGCCAAGTGATGACAGATAGTACAAACGCGTTTGAGGCCTGAGCCAGTGGAGTTGTAAAACGCACTGCAGTTATCACCGAGAGTCGAACGATCGAGAGTGAAGCCTACACCGCAGCCTTCGTGGCAATTACTATAACAGGTCCCGGCAACGCAGAGCGTGTTGTGCTCGGTGCCGGTGGCATCGTGTTCATAGAACGGCGTGTTGATGATTTCCTCGTACTTTTCGTTCATCTTTTTACCCTAGTATACCAAACAATAGCACTTCAGTGTCGTTTTTGGAACGAGCAAAAGGCAGATACAAACCTGCTCCTGAGCGGTTTTGTCGGTTTGGAGTTTTTTGAGTTCGTTGCGGGTACTTTCCGTTTGGTCCATTCGTGCAATGACATTGGATATAGCGGCCTCGATATCAGTAGACATGACATAGAGATTATAGATACTGTTTGTTGGCTGAATTTTGCACTTGTCCAAAAACTGGAAGACCTGAGCGAACATCTTTAAAGCCTTCGTATAACTCCTATGCACGCTTTCGTTCATTTCTTCCAAGATATCCTCATCGACGGTCGGCGGATCCTGAGCGAGCCTTTCCTGGTACTTGATCCACTGAGCGAACGGATTGTTGATAGACCAAATCTTGGCCTTCCTGAGCTCGGCTGGCAGAGAGGCCCGATCGAAGTTGAACATGGTGGGGTCAGAAACCATGGTAAAGATGAATGCGATATTGTCGACGATAGAGTTGGGAAACATGCCAGAGATCGTGGTCAAAGCGTATTCAGTAGCGGCGCCTAGTCGAGCGAGAGTACCGTTGGCGAGAATGATGACAGCATCGATGGTTTCGAAGTGCTTCTTGATAGCGTTCGCGATGGCAGCTTTGTGCTCGTTATCCATGTCGATCCCTCGGGTGTCAGCGAGTCCGGGAGTATCGAGGATATTAACCTCGTTCCCGTTGGCGCAGGGAATGGTGTAGAATTCAGGAACGTTGGTCTGACTGCCGGAAGAAGACCCGCCTCGCTCGCTTTTGGCTTGGTGGGTGGCCTTAAAATCCTCCAGTCGAACACCTGCGCAGACGTTTGCGAGCAAGTCTAACATGGCGGTCTTACCAACACCAGTTTCGCCGATGAGGACTAAATTTATCTGGCGTTTGACCCAAGGAGGTTGGATAGTCATCTTCCTGGTAGTCGGAACTCTAAAACGAGATTTATGAGAAAGTGATGATAGTATAATTTCGAGGTGACTTACGCATCCGGCTTACTCGCAGCGGTAGTATTGTCCGTGCTGGGTGCAATGGATGCACCAGTCGGTCTATGAGAGAGGATATCAGTCAAAAATCGGATCGCAGAAGCTCGCGGACGTACTTGAGCGTAACTGATTGGGACATGAGTGGGTGAACGAATGAGTTGACAATACGGGACTGGGTCCTAGGAGGCCTCCCTTAAGAGAGACTTGGAGACTGGACTGAGGTCTACTGAGGTTTCTATAACCTCAGATCTTCTAAGCACGATCCATGGCTTATAGCGACATTTTGTTAATCTGCCGATCTGTCGCTTCCATGTCGGTAGATTGATTTCTCCACCTGACTGCACCTGAATCCTGATTCATGATGGGTAGCGGCAGGTAGCGGCCCTGGTATAGAGTTCACAGAAATGAACAAGGACGTCCATAGAGGGTTAGCAAAACATGATTCAGGCCGTACAAGTGATTGAGAAGATTTGACTGAGATTCCCAGCGCTCCAGCTCCGACAGAAGTTGATCCATAGAGCATGTCAGATATTTTTATGCACTACCATTGACCAACAACAATCTTCCATAAGCAGTGGAGACTAAAACCAGCAGGACTCCAGTTACTCCAATGCAGGGAAGCAGTACAATGATGTGCGGAGCTACCTGGCATCGAGCGGAGCTGAACGCTGGACAAGCATTACAGCTGAGGAAATAGATTTTGCTCCAAATCCAGTGCGAAGTCGTGTGGGATATGACCTCAGAAGGATTCAACGTTGAATGGTATGAATTCGTTAGATGAACACGCGATAAGATTCGGCGGTACATGTCGTCTGTCATACTTGGCGAAAAAAATACGACGGCGTACTAGGCGTAGATGAGTTTCTGACGGAAGGACCTGAGCTTGAGAGCACTGCATATGTAGTTCTGTCGTAAGTCGGAAAGGTACTTGCGCCGTGCCTATAGTACACGAGAATCTACCGCAGTAGCTGCAGACAGGCGCAAAAGCCTTGAAGGAGAAAAAATTCGGAATTGCAAAGACTGGGAGTCTATTGAGGGATCGAGAACAGGGCAACTAATTATTGTAATTACTGTAGGCGAAGTCTTAGCGAGAGACAAAGATCAGCGTGACTCGTGCCTTCTTTTTATCTTATCTCATCCAAGTTCGACTCCTCAACGTCCGCAATGCAATCTCAACCTCCTTCCAAGCGGAGAGCAAGCTAGAGCAAGCCTAGCCTATATCAACCTATGACTAGCGTAGGCTGGTATAAGCTCCCTCTTGAACTCTAAAAATAAGCGATGAAATGATCACAAGAACATTACTTCTACCATGAAGCCCTGCAACTAATTCCCGTCAATCGTTCCAAACAGTTCCAAGCCTGAGATTGACGAGATTGGGCGTACGAAAAAGGTGATTATCAGACAAGATGATTGATGCACTTTTGAATTTGACAGTGACAGCCCCACTAACGGCCTTGTTCTTTGAGTGCGCCTTGTGCACAATGAATTTCCTGTTCGAAATCAGTAATTAACTTTGCTCGAGCGCATTCGAACTTGGAGAACTGGACGCGTTTAAAAGCCTGCTCATGACCCAATTGCAATCCACTTTGTTCCCTCTCAGCTGCTTTGAGGAAAACTGTAACTTGCTATACGAGTAGGTTTCCTGCATACTCTACCGCTGAAGACTTTGACCGATTTATATCTCCCAGATTTAACTAATAACATCTAAACAACCTCGTATTTTGCTCAAGTGAGTACTTCTGGCATCCCTTTCCGTTCAACGTTTACTCAGCTACGCTGCAGAATGGGATTCAGATCAGAAGAAATGGACCTTCCTGCCTTGGGACGGCCCGCCTTCTTGGGCCAGCTATACAACGCGACTTCCGAGCGTCTCATGAACACACAACTTTTCAGCGCCGACCTCGTCAATAAAATTCAAGTCGTCCCAAACTCTTCGAACAGCGTCAAGTTTAAAGACATCAACGCTATCTCGGATCGTGCCAACGCTCTAGACATCAAAGCCGAGCTATCAGTCAGCATTATGAGCGGCTTGATCGACCTTAAGGGATCCGGCCAGTATCTCGACACCAGCAAGTCCAACGTCTCTTCGCGCGAGGTGTCGATGATTTGCACCACCCGCAAGAACTTGAAGAGGTTGGATTTGAAGGGGAGTGATACGATCACTGTCGAGGCGTATCAGCGGGCCATCAAGCACGGAGCTACCCACGTCGTTACCGGTATCATCTATGGCGGCACTCTCGTCACCAACGTCGTCGAGAAAGCCTCTTCATCCGAGTCCCAGACGAAGATTCACGGCGAGTTCACTGCCTCTCTTATGAAGAAGATGGCTTCGACGTTCTCTGCAGAGGGTAAGGCGGCCGTCGATAGCGACAAGACCTGCAAAGATGTTCTTGAGAGTCGTGATTTCGACTTCTACGGGGATTACGCCGCCTCAGATCGACCCAACGCTATCACCATCGGTGACCTCTTCGAGCTTGCGAAGAAATGGCCAGACCTTGTTGGTGAAGGCGTTCCTTGCCAGATCACTGTGACCCCTCTTGACCAGTTCGTTGATGGATCTATCGAGGCACGGATTCTTCATGAGCTTGAGAGCGATGAACTTGGTGCTATCCTTACTGCCTACGACGAGATTTTCCGACTCGCTGGAAGGAGAACCCGGATCCAGGCCGCACTTGAAGCTGGGGGCGGGAATCTTGGTGCTTGCTGCCCAACCTTCATGGATGCCTGCAAGAAGCGCAAGGTCGTTACCGATGGCATCCTCGGACGGTCCAGACAAGCACTCGGAAAGTATCTGGTTGCTTTCCGTGAAGGAGGGGCCGATAAGGCTGGTAAATCTACGACTGAGTTCGTGGATGCTGCCAAAGTCGGTCTCGTTGACCACCTGAAGGAATGCGAGGGGGATGAGTCTGTTCTAGGACTTCTCCAGAGCATTCAGGATCTAGCTGGTGCTCACAGTGTTCCGCTTGAAACACTCAATGGCGTTCGTCGTCTAATGACTCGTGCAAACCAAGGAATGCTCGGAGTCGTTCTCATTCCTCCCTCTCCTAAACTCGACGGTGCAATCAACACGTATGAGGTCTTGGTTGCTAATATCAAACGATGGAGAGCTGATGAAGATAAAAAGGACACAGATGCGGATGGGAAGGCCAAGGAGACGCTCTTCATCTCTTTCTACTGTGACCCTGCCCTTGTTCCAGAGATTTTGAACCTCGACGGAAAGAAAGGAGTGTTGAAGAAGGCACTCGACGGATTCGAGAAGAGCCAAGCCCCTCGTTTTGTCCATTACGGCGTGCTACCCACTGGTCCGTCGAGTGTACAAAAGCAAATCGACTGGTCCCTTCTTAACGATGAAGGCTGGGCGTTCATCCATAATGATCAAGAGTCTTACGATTACATCGGTCAGGTCAGTAGCGGAAAACGACATGGACGAGGAACAGTGACTTACGCGAATGGGGCCACTTACTCTGGTGATTGGTGGTATGACCAGAGACATGGACAAGGTCAGCTCGTCGAAAAGTCGCGGACCCTGTCCGGTGTCTTCATCAACGACCAGTACTGGGCAGATGCCGTCGTCGTTGATCTAACAATTCTCTCTCACCACGTTCCTGTCGGGGCTGCGAAAATTCCACTTCGAAAGGGCGACTCTGGTACTGCACAAGTTCGTATGATTGGAACGATGCTCGGATGGAAAGAGGATGAGGAATATAAACTGATTGTCGAGGCTAAGGATTCTCAGAAGCTGGAGATGATCGTCGTCGGGAAGTTGATTAGGCATGATCAGGATGAAATGTTCAACAAGAGCTGGCCGCTCCAAGAGGGTACCGAGATCAAGGTGGAGAAGAGATGAATAAAATGAATGATATGATATCCGTATACTGATGTAGAGCCTATCGAAAATGTAACTTTTATCCTTTCAGCCATCTTACTAACCAAAGTGAACGGTAGACTTTATTGAGATAATAAGTGGAATATCGACCCGTCTTCCATAGTTCACAACCTCTATGAGTAAGTCCAAAGCCGAAGTACAGTCTACATACGTCTATCAAAATTGATACATGAGCATCTGAGTCGTGACTATTATAAGCATCCCACGACCGCCTGATTTAAGCAAAAGGAAGTCAGGACTCAGAACAGTCACGGCTCACCATGCAAGCTCTGCCACCTCCTTAGTGTAGAGGTTCTCCGAGAGAATGCCAGCATTCACTTTTGACTTGTATGATATATTGACTTACAGATACCATATGTACCATATGTATCTGCATTCTGTCTTAGCTGCTGGTCGTAAAGAGTCCAAATCCCTCAACAATGTATTGAACCGAAAATGTAGGATTACATGCTGTTATTTGTACACTAGACCGATGTCCCCACATCTAAAGTCGTTGGGACTATGGTATGCCTATTTTGCAGGTGCGTTCAAGTGTAACGCTTTCTGGAAAGCATCACACTTGGACTTGGGAAGATCAAGATCATGAGCCGGTGGAGCAGAATAAGTGGGATGCAATGTCTGGATCTTGTCACCTTGCTTGACAAGGTCCTTCGTGCTATGAAATTCTTTTTCCCACACCCGTAAAACAAACAAAGCCAAATAATCAGGTAAAATCTTCGTCGTCACCGCTTCTCTTTTCAGACCTTGCTATTGCTCTCACATCCCCCTTACTTGCTATCTGTCCATGTTCAGTGCCAGGATGGTGACGAGAGTGAAATATTTACTGGGTTAGAGGTGCGTGTTGTTCTTTTTCATTCTAAATACTTATGTCTCTGACTGCGTTACACATAGAAGTGCCTCTGAATTCCGGGCACACAACATTTTTGCTCTATTCAAGTTATATTCATTTCTTACAAAATCTTGCTATGATTACCTGTACACCCTAGACTGCGTCAATTCTATGTCCTTTCCTCATTTCTTCCCACCACTTGCGTGTCTCCTTCTCTATTTTTTCCAGCTTATCATCTTCTGCCAAAAGTTCTGCCGAATGTCCTTGCAGCAATACATCAGGGTTGAAGTCTCGAAGAAGCCGGATATTTTCCCTCCCTGAACTGCGCGAGAGTGCCACATAAATGTTGAACAAATTCAGTGATCCGGTTGGAGGGCTTGCAATGTCAATGATTACGGGTGCAATGGTTTGCCCTTGCACTCGGCAATCTGTGAACGCATACGCTAGAGTCAATGGGAACTGTTTGCGCTTGACAGTGCATGACGCGGGTGGTCCTTTTTTCTGTTGAACTGATATCCGCATAGTTTGTGTCCGGGGTTGGATCGGTATCACATTTTCATCCAGACCATCCAATTTCGAAAGGCGCGTTCGGTCCAGCCTGACAAGAATGTATACCGGTAGGTGTTTCAACTCTACCACTCTTGCTTCTTTGTCTATAGCTGACTCGTCTGTCGTGACAACTAAAGTACTTACATCATTTTCTTTCTTTTGTTTTCACATGCTCTAGTAACCACATGACCGTGTTCATTACTCATCGTTCATCTGACCACTCACTCTCGCGCTGTCATTAGTTTATTGTTCTTTTCTTGCTTCTCATTCGTTCTTCACTATTCCACTCTCGCGCTCTTGTTCTTTGTTCCTTGTTCTTTTACCCTTGTCCCCTTACCCTGGTTCCTATTGTTTCAGACTTGTATATATAGTACAGTAGACAGCTACCAGTTCCCTATCTCGACCTCTTGGTCTTTGGGAACTAGGTTCGTGTTTGTATCTTCGTTTACACTCAATATTGACTTGGTCTTTGGGAACTAGCTTGCCTTATTTGACCCTTGTGATTGGCCCTCCGTGCTATCACTGTCGCTGAGATCACTTTTCCTTTCTGCCTTTGTGTGTTGAGTGTTACTCACACTCAGGTTTGTGCTTGTGCTGTGCTTTCGATCACTTCCCATCATCGCTTCCGCCTACGTCGCGACATCGTCCGGTTGAAGAACAATGCCAACAATGGTTCCTCGAGCTCCATTAGCCAAGTTGAGGTCTGTGTCAATATTTTGTACCACCATCACTCGTGCTCCAACAGCCATAGTGATGCTTTCTGGAAGATCCTGTTTGGTATTCCGTTTCCGCCCACTGTTACGACCATGCCAAGTCAAACTCCCGCGGTCCCGACGATTGTTTTCGGTATTTCGACTTCATCATTTTCTTCCGTCGCGGAGCTTACCTCCGCGATCCTTCTACACTTCGCGTTTATATCCCTCACACTTAGCCGACTTCTTATATATCCTTTTATATCATTTCCTTTATACTTTCCCCTTTTATCTTCCACATGTTCGACCATACTATTCTAGGATACTATCGCTTAGCGACCCTTAGGTAGCGATTACAGTATAAAGCTACGAGAGTAGAATAGTTGGTCCTTAGTTTAAATATCGACTTTGATAGCGCACTCATACAGTGTATTTCAAATAGAGTTAAATCTCAACCTCATCCTAAGTACGATCGCGTGAGTTTCTCCCGCGATCGGAATTACCCTCAACCTCGCTTTCGGACAGCGGCGTGTCGGGGACGCTATTAATAGTAGCGTCAACGTCCGACTACCTCTCCGTAGGTCCACCCAACCCTCACCGGGATTTATCTTGGTGTTCGGTCTTTTACCCCGCGGACTTATAGTCCGCGATCCAACTTATCCCTACGACCCGTGCATGATCATAACAGTATATTTAAACTGAAACCCGGCACATCGTATTCCATCACTCTTCACTTCCTTTTCCTCCATTAATCTTCTCTACCCAAAATGGTCAATACCAGGAGCAGACGTGCTCGTACCAATACCGCGGACTCGGACAACGTTCAGGAGGAGCCAGTAGTGACAAATCCTTTCGCTACCAATGCGACGGCTTTCGCGCCGTTCGCCGAGTCGATCTCTGGAACGGGACTTCCCCGTAGGCGAACCAACGCTTTCGGTCCAGCCCCGAGCCAACCTGCAATGGTACGGGTATCAAATCTTCACGCCCTTGGTTCACCCGACCAATCAGAATTTGAGTATCAAATTCTTTACACCGCTGATGGAGTTCCCATCAGGGTACAAACACCGCGTAGCAATCGCACGGCGATACCAACGTTGGAGACGGCCATCCCCCCATCTCCGACAACACTAACCCTCGCTGACAGAATGCGTCAGCAATTATCAACTCAAGCCGGTCCTTCACGGGATCGGTCGTCATCCCTTGTCCCCGCTGAGGTTCCGAAGGAACCTGAGATCGCGGAGCCAATCGAGGAGGTAAGTCCTGACTTACCAGACCACCCGGAAGACCCGGACCCTGAGGGATCTGATCCCGAAGGACCACCCGGAGGACCAGGAGGTCCTGGTGGACCAGGAGGTCCCGGTGGTCCGGGATCACCCCCTAGCTCTCGCGGTCCTAGCCGTTCTAGGAGTCCTCCAGGAGGACCAGGTAGCAACCGCACCGACATTGCGGAACAGCGCATCATGGAGCTGTTTACCACCTTTAGAGGCACCCTCGACCATCTCGGAGGTGCTATCGTCGAACTGTCCGCGAATCAAAATCGTGGACCGACAGAGACCGCAAGGTCAAAAGTTAAGGACCCGGAGGTTTTCGACGGTTCTAACCCGCGGAAACTGAAAGGTTTCCTCGTTTCTTTATCTTTGGTCTTTATTGACCGCCCAACGTATTTTACTGATCAAAGGAAGATCAACTATACGTTATCTTACCTAGGTGGCGCCGCAAAGGAGTGGTTCGAACCAGATATTCTGGATCCGGATCTCGCGGAGATGCCCGCCTGGACGTCCTCCTTCGCGTCGCTGGTGAAGGAATTACAGGACAATTTCGGTATGTACGATGCTCAGGGAGAGGCCGAGGACAAACTCGGGACGTTAAGGATGAAGGAATCCGACAACGTACGGACTTACAACATCCGTTTCAATACCCTCGCGGCGTCTACAAACTGGGACTCTCAAGCCCTTAAGTGGGCCTATCAACGCGGCTTGGCAAGCCGTATAAAAGACGAAATGGCCCGTCTTCCAGAGCCCGCTAATCTCGCGGACTATCGGAAAGAAGTCCTTCGCGTGGACAACCGATACTGGAGACGGGAAGAAGAACGGAAACGCGAAAACGCCCGTTCGACGGTCGCGACTTCATTCTCGAAGGCGCCGACTACATCCTCGAAGAACTCGCCAAGTTCTTCTCCATCACCCTCCTCCGCGGCCTTCTCGACTAAAGGATCGGGAAAACAAGGTAAGCCTAGCGGAGGCAATCACTCGTCCTCGACGAGTTCAGCATCGACGCGATCGTCGATTGCTGCTAACCTAGGATCGGACGGCAAACTCCTCCCGAGCGAGGCGGAGCGTCGGAAGAAACTAGGACTTTGTGGTTTCTGTGGCGGGAAGCATAGGTTTGAAGATTGCGAGCGGAAGAAGGCTCGTGAGACTCGAGGCCGAGCTGCAGAGACGCAGGAGAGCGTAGAGACGACTTCCGTGGACTCGGAAAACTGATCAGCAGCTCCTGTACCCCGGTACGACACGGGAGTTGCGTTGATTCAGATCGTACCACGCGGGAAGTAAAACTCAACGCGTCCACTCTTTCTTATGACGAACAATCTTTCACATTATCGCTAACTTTAGATTTACCGGCTCGCGGCGATTCTTCTGATTCCTCCGCCGCGATGCTATCTTTTATCTCTTTACTTGATTCTGGTTCTACTGACTGCTTTATTGATTCGCTTTTTGTAAAAGCTAATAGTTTACCAACTTCACCCATCTCTCCAATCAATCTCCGACTTTTCGATGGTTCATTGTCCCCTAAGCCGATCGTCGAGACTACCACTCTCAACGTTCGATTTCCCTCTGGCGAGCTGCTACTACTGACATTTTATGTCACCTCACTCGACTCCTCTTGCAAAGCTGTATTAGGTTACAGTTTCTTAACCCGCTACAATCCGTTGATTGACTGGGTATCTCGAAACATCACTTTCCGTTCCACTAAGCAAGTTGAGTCCCTCACCCCGACGTCCTCAACTCCGCGAGAGATATCTCCGGAGTTAACTGATCCTGCGCCGGATCAGCCTCACCCCAATCGATCGAAGAAGACTTCGCGCCCTTCCTCTCGATCGCGCTCTCGCCCCTCACCTCATCCATTATCGGACAAATTCCTCTTTGAACCCATCTACACCTATCCCTCAGTCGCTCAATTGGCCGCTTCCAAGCTCGAAAATCCCGAAGTCGACATCGCTCTAGTAAACGCGGTCCTTTTCAACCGCGCATGTAAGGCCGCTAAATGCGAACCTATTTTACTACGAGCGATCCATTCTGAAGTTTCAGCGCGAGCTCCTTCAACCTCACTCGACTCCGCGGAGACGAATACCGATACTTCCAGCTTACCGCCGGAGTATGCGGAATTTGCCGACGTGTTCGACGAAGTGGATTCCGAAGTGCTGCCAGAGCACCGCCCTTATGACCTCAAGATTGATTTGGAGCCTGGTGCCGAACCCCCGATCGGTCGCCTTTACCCTCTTTCTGCAAAGGAACTTGAAGCTCTTCGCGAGTTTATCGACAAACACCTCGAAACAGGTGCTATTCAACCATCCACCTCTCCTCACGGGGCTCCGGTACTTTTTGTTCCGAAGAAGGATGGAAAACTCCGTCTCTGTGTAGACTTCCGCGGTCTTAACAAGATCACCAAGAAAGACCGCTACCCTTTACCCCTTATTTCTGATCTCTTGGACGCTCCAAAGAAAGCTAAGTTTTATACCAAACTCGATCTCACTCACGCATATCATCTAGTTCGAATCGCAGAAGGCGACGAATGGAAAACCACCTTCAGGACCCGTTGGGGTTCCTACGAATGGAAGGTTATGCCATTTGGTCTTACTAACGCTCCCGCGGCCTTTCAGCGTTTCGTCAATCATATTTTCGCTGACCTTTTAGATGTTAATGTTATCATCTATATCGACGATATACTCATTTACTCGGACGACGAGAAATCGCATCGCGAACATGTCCGCGAGGTTCTCCGTCGACTCCGAAAACATCGCTTGTTCGCGAACCTCGCCAAATGCGAATGGGGTGTAGACACGGTCGAGTATCTTGGTTATATTCTTTCTCCGGAGGGCTTAACGATGTCGAAAGACAAAGTACAAGCTATCGTTGACTGGCCAGTACCCCGAAAAGTCAAAGACGTTCAATCCTTCTTAGGTTTTGCTAACTTTTATCGACGTTTTATTTATAATTATAGCGAAATCGTACTTCCGATGACGCGGCTCACGCGAAAGGACGTATCATGGTTATGGTCCACAGAGTGCCAAGAAGCTTTCGACAAACTTAAGGACAGCTTCGTTCATGCTCCCATCCTCGCACACTGGCAACCAAACCTACCCCTTATCGTCGAAACCGACGCGTCGGACTACGCGCTAGCCGCGATCCTCTCGATCCTCCTACCGGACGGAGAGATTCATCCAATCGCTTTTCTATCCCGAACCTTCCAAGCTGCAGAGCTTAACTACGACACTCATGACAAAGAGCTCCTCGCTATTTTCGAGGCTTTCAAAGCTTGGCGTCACTACCTCGAGGGATCAGGCGACGTGATTGATGTGGTTACTGACCACAAGAATCTCGAATACTTCTCGACCACCAAAATCCTCACGCGACGACAAGTCCGCTGGTCAGAATTCCTCCACCAGTTCAATATGGTGATCCGCTTCCGCCCGGGTAAGTTGGGTGCAAAACCCGATGCCCTCACTAGACGCTGGGACGTCTATCCTAAAGAGGGGGATACCGGCTACGCGCAAGTTAACCCGCAGAATTTCAGACCTATCTTTACCAATGAACAACTAACCACTTCTCTTCGAGCAACTTTTCTAGAAGGCCCCGCGCTTCGCGCTGCGATCGTAATGGACTTGCAATCGCTCCATTCCACCATCCGCGATTCTATTGAACAGGATCCGGAAGCAATCGCGGGCTTAGCCCTAGCTAAAGACGATTCAAATACTCGTTGGACAGTAGGTGATGATGGACTGCTAAAACTTGACAATCGCATCTATGTTCCTAACCATTCTAACCTTCGCCTTAAAATTTTACAATACTTTCACGATCACCCCCTTTCAGGTCATTTTGGACAGAACCGGACCCTCGAATCAATCCGACGCCTTTACACCTGGCCGAAGATTCGGGAATTCGTTCGCGACTATGTCAGCTCTTGTACAGTTTGCGGACGAAACAAACCCCGTCGACACCGACCTTACGGTCTCCTCAAACCTCTTCCGGTTCCCGCCCGACCATGGGATTCAATATCGATGGACTTCATCGAACAACTTCCCTCTTCCGACGGACATACAGCAATTCTCGTCGTCGTCGACCGTGCCTCTAAACAAGGTATTTTTATTCCGACGAACGACAAAATCACGTCCGAAGGTTTAGCGGAGTTATTCGTTCATCACGTTTTCTCCAAGCACGGAGTTCCGAACCACGTCACTTCTGATCGCGGCTCGGAGTTCGTGTCTGCCTTCTTCCGCGCTCTCGGCGAAGCTCTCTCTATGAAACTTCATTTCACCTCAGGATATCACCCAGAAGCTGATGGACAAACTGAACGAGTTAACCAGACTTTGGAACAATACATCCGGATTTACTGTGCATACCAACAGGACGATTGGGCGAAACTCCTACCAATCGCGGAGTTTGCTTACAACAACGCTCCTAATGCCTCTACCGGTTTAACTCCGTTCTTCGCGAACAAAGGCTATCACCCAAACATCACGGTAAGACCCGAAATTGACATTCGCTCCGACCGAGCAATGGACTTCGCGGTTAATCTTGATGAGCTTCATTCCCTCCTCCGAGACGAAATTACTAACGCACAAGCTCGATACAAAGAGCAAGCGGACAGAAAACGAATTACTCACCCCGAATTCCCTATTAATTCACAGGTTTATGTGCTAGCAAAGCACATCCGGACAACGCGACCCACCGACAAATTCGCCGAAAAGTACCTCGGACCTTTCACCATACTCGAGCAAGTCGGTACTCTTTCCTACAAACTTCAACTTCCGTCCTACCTTAATCGTATCCACCCCGTCTTCCATGTATCCCAACTAGAACCGTACACACCCAACACTATTCCCGATTGAGTTCAACCTCCGCCGCCCCCCGTCGAGGTCGACGGCGAGGAGGAATACAACATCGCGGAAGTACTGGATTCGAAATTGGATCGACGATACAAAAAATGCCCTTTACGATACTATATTCGTTGGGCAGGATACGAAGGTACGGACGAAGAATTCTCCTGGGTCGCCGCGAACGAAATTCACGCGGACGAACTTGTCCCAGCTTTCCACCTCCGCTATCCTCACAAACCTGGTCCATTATGATCCTTACTTATTTCCCTTACGTATACATCGATTCCTCCTCATTTCTATCACGTCTCTCACCTCATTTACTTACTAATCATGATCCTTCAAAAATCCATTCTCCCCCGCGGCGATTATCGTCGCGACGATCAATTACTTATAAAAAAAAAAAAAAAAAAAAAAATTCCTCTTTCTCCCGAAATTTCCCGCGATCCTCAATCCCCCATTTCCCTTACTTATGAAACTCAACAACAACCAAAAAACCCAAAACACATCATTATTAACAACAATCAAACCAACAAACAACAAAAAACAGAACTACCAAAACGTAACGAGCAATCGAGTAAAGTAATTAAGTAGTCCTTCGCGGAGTTTACTCCGCGCGCTTCTTTCCCTCGCGAATCGCTTTTCTTCTCTTTTCTTCGTTTTTCTCTTTCTCTTCTTCATCCTCTTCACCTTCCCCATCTTCATCTTCATCTTCATCTTTCTCACATACTCCCATTGCTTCATTTACTCTGTTTTCTGCCCTAACCATGATCCCTAACATTTTTTCCTGTACTTCCAAGGAGCGACGGAGAAGGTGGATGAACTCGGTATTTTGTGCCGAAAGAACCGCCAGCTGCTCGGAGATTCCAGGACCTTCGAATTTCCTGTCCGCTATTCTCGCGGCGGGACCTCGATAAATCTCATCCTCGACTTTTGCCCGCTTGCCCCGCGATCGTCGAGAGGCGTGATCTGCAATCCAACTGCACCGTTGCCTCTGCACGTGGCACAACTCGCATGCTTGAGTCCTTCGTCGCGTTGATTGCGGACGACAGGAAGCAGGTTTACCGAGGATTACGCACCGCGTGCATGCCGGTCGACGTTGGGAAGGAGAAGGGGGTTCGTCCTCTTCGTCGTCATCTTCATCGCCTTCTCTCGCGTCGAGATCGCCGGCGGGATCGGAAACATCATTCTAAAAAATCGAAAACGGTTGAGTACACGAAACCCAAACTTTACAATCACTCACCTTGGCGATCATCTTGATCGTTCTCTTCCGTTTGACCCCCCGTGGAGGTACTACTTCTTCCTCATCGACCTCTACTACATCCGACTCGTCGGAAATGATCGATTTCGACTTGAACGTCTTGGTTTTAGATCCCGATGCTCGCGGCGGAACAACGACTTCGAGTTGTTGCTTTGCGACCGTTCTCCCGGGCTCCCGTCGTTTCGTCAACTTCTTCGCAGCCTTTGCCTTCTCCATTCGGTTTTCCTCTACAAACTTTGCGAACGCGTTGTTGGTTTCTTGCGCGTCCTCTTCTTCGGCTATTCGTTCTTCTTCGCGTCTTGTGGCATTTGCGATTCGAACCTTTTCCTGCTTCTTCTCCTCTGTTACTCTTTTCTCCTCGTTAATTACCTCTTCTTCAAATGTCTTCAGTTCAGCGATCCTCTCATCCTCCAATCGCATCGCCTCCGCGAGTTCTCTCTCCTCCGCCAATTTTTTCTCCGCGATTCTTTTTTCCTCAGCCCTTTTCTCCCGTGCTACTCGTTCTTCCTCTACCTTCCTCTCCTCTTCCCGTCGTCTTTCCACCTCTTGTCTTCGTCGTTCTTCAGCTTCTCGTTTTTCCTCTGCTGCTTTTCTTTCCTCTTCTATCCTCCTTTCCTCCGCCAGCCTCCTTTCTTCTTCTTCCTTCGCTGCCTCCGCCTCGAGCTTCTCCATCTCCGCGGCGAATTCCGCTTCTTGTCTTGCGATCTCTTCGTCACGAAGGCGTTGTCGCTCCGCCTGTGCTAAGAGCAAACGCTCGCGACGTTGTTGCGCAGTTTCGGTGTTGTTGGAAGACATGGAAGTAGGAGGAGGGACTTACAACAATTTTTTGGAGAAGGCCCGGCCTTTATATCCTTCGCGACTTAAGGGCCGGCTCAACTTACAATTTTCACCAAGCTTCTATCACCTATCTTCGCGTGCCTGGCACTTTTCACATCACATTTTTTTAACTTTGATGCCCGTTACTTCTAATCATTCACACCTATTTTTAGTCATATCACTACTCAAGATCTCGAGGGCTCGATCCTAATGGGGGGGCACTGTTACGACCATGCCAAGTCAAACTCCCGCGGTCCCGACGATTGTTTTCGGTATTTCGACTTCATCATTTTCTTCCGTCGCGGAGCTTACCTCCGCGATCCTTCTACACTTCGCGTTTATATCCCTCACACTTAGCCGACTTCTTATATATCCTTTTATATCATTTCCTTTATACTTTCCCCTTTTATCTTCCACATGTTCGACCATACTATTCTAGGATACTATCGCTTAGCGACCCTTAGGTAGCGATTACAGTATAAAGCTACGAGAGTAGAATAGTTGGTCCTTAGTTTAAATATCGACTTTGATAGCGCACTCATACAGTGTATTTCAAATAGAGTTAAATCTCAACCTCATCCTAAGTACGATCGCGTGAGTTTCTCCCGCGATCGGAATTACCCTCAACCTCGCTTTCGGACAGCGGCGTGTCGGGGACGCTATTAATAGTAGCGTCAACGTCCGACTACCTCTCCGTAGGTCCACCCAACCCTCACCGGGATTTATCTTGGTGTTCGGTCTTTTACCCCGCGGACTTATAGTCCGCGATCCAACTTATCCCTACGACCCGTGCATGATCATAACACCCACCAAGTGTTCATTCACTGCTACGGAGTGCTAATCCATATTCTTCTGCCAGATTTAGTTCATGGTCTTTCACCCGGTCTTCTGCGCGGCATATGAACACCTGCCCCCCCATGACCTCGCAGTGCTTTCGGAGTGCAGCTTCATTCCATGCTCTCCGTACACCATGTCGAGGTGTCACAAGGCATGCTTTCTCCCACTGCCCAGCTGTACTTGTGTTTGCTTGCTTATCTGTGATTATCATTCCTTTCAGCAGATCTATGTCCTTCTTTTGTACATTGCCATGTCGCAATCGCGTCAACATTTCTCGCCATTCTGGGTCCACTACCCGCATCTGCTCCTGTAGGATGACGATGGTGGAGAACTCTTCATACAGTATTCGACCTGTACATTGCGAAATGGAATCAACACCAGGTGCTGCAGGCATGTATAGGCCATCTTTTGGTGCAACGACAGGTGGGAATTGGTGAAAGTCTCCACACAGAAGGATATTCAAACCGCCAAAGGTGCGACCATTTATAGCGTTCTTTTTCCCTATGCTAATATTTCTTTCTAGTTCAGCCAGGAATGATCGGGATATCATAGAGCACTCGTCAATGATGAGATAATGAAATGGTGCCCAGAACTGTTCAAGCTTCTTTTTTTTGTCGTTGCTGATCCCTTTGGTCGCAGATTGATTAATAGAGATATGCCCAATGCTATGCAGTGTCTTTCCGTCAATCAAAGAAGCAATCCCGGTGTACGCTGATTTGAGCAACATTGATGCTGCCCCGCTCTTTTCGAACATTTGCGTAATGGTTTGAATCACACGTGATTTTCCTGTGCCGCCTTCTCCATGGACAATCATTCGTAGAGGTGGTGGTTCATTTCCAACTACAATGTGGTCAGTGTTCCGCTCCGCTTTTATCACTAGTAGAGTCTACTCACCAAGCTGCGCCTGCAGATGCCATTTACATATTTCATAAGCGCGTAGCTGGTCAGGCCGGAGCTCAGCTATGTCCAGTGTTAGCAGAGCTTCTTCGGCCTCTGCATCACCTCTCTCGGTACCAGTAGCCCGCTCCTGGATGTCAATTAGTGCTTCAACATGTGCATGACCATCTTTTCCAACCCGCCTCCTTCCCTTGCCTATGGGCTTTTGTACTTCTGTTTCCCGAATCTCCTCATTTCTGTCTCCTGTCGTATCTCCAATACTCTTCAAATTGAAGTCTTTATCCATTTCTGATTGCCATTTGGAGAGATTGCCCAGGTCATCACCACTTGCATTACCAACACTTTTGGTTTCTCTAATGTCCCACATCTCTGCCCCATCTTTTGGAAGTAGGCCACAGTGTTGAGCAATGAGGTCAGCCACCCTACCCCAATTGTCTTCGCCAATGGGCTGGAGGGTTGCCTTCAAGTGTTCTAGCCCTTCTTTTGACATTTGTAGACCCCCGCTATGTGCTACGTCACGATCATGGAGTAGGTCATCCAGTTCATCCACTCTTTCCTCCATTCTCACCGCCCTTTCAGTTGCTTTGATCACCTCCTGGCCTTCTGCTTCCCGCGCTGCCGGTGCTGCTTTCTGGCAGCTATGGAAGAATTGTATTCCTTTGACTGTATCTCTGATCCGTTGGTGCGCTGTATTCATGTATGACGTGTATGCTGTCTCCCAACTATCTGATACACTTTTTAGGTCAGTTTCAATTTTGTGCCAGGGCTTTAGGAGTGAAAGCATTGTGGCAAAGAAAAAGTCATTGTTCCCTTCCTCATTGCGCTTTGGTAAATACCGCCCGATAAAATCTGGAATTGTAGAGTGATGGTCTGCTCTTTTGACCCGGACCTTCTTTCCATGCTCAGGATGGTCCTCTAAGTACGCTATTCGTTGGTGTGCTGGTCTGCCGCGTTTCCTAGGCCTCCTAGCTTGATCTGTGAGTGCATCCTCCTCCTGTTCACTCTGTTAGTGAAACTCAATTTCTGTCACAGGCATGCCCACCTGATTCGCAATGTTGCTCATGCCAGCCTCATGATTTATTTCTGTATCCCTGTGAGCAGTTCTACTTGAAGTTACTCAGTATTAATTGAAAAAATTTAGGTGAATTGAACACACCCTTTTATTAACCTCTCTTCCCAAGTGTTTTGAAAAAAATCATAAACGTCAAAGCTCTCTAATGCTTTCCCTCGGTATCTGTAGTCAGTCACTTGACTCTTGAGATATATTTTTCCTTTTTGGTCAAGCTCCAGCACTCCCATTTCATCACCATTCTCCTCATCCTCTCTGGATTCTCCATTTGCTTTGGCTTCCTCTTCAACCTCAGGAGATTGGATTATTTCAGTTCCAGGGAGAGGTTTTTCGCGCTCTTTCAGAAGGTCTGGATAGGTCTTTATGAGTGCCGCAGAAAATGATGCCCAGTATACTGGTGTATAACGGTGTGACTGGTACACATCGCCCCAACCCATCAAGAATGATACAACCATTGGTGCAGCTAGCTCTTGTTCACTGTTCACAGCATTGATGATTCGAAATAGAAGGAGGCGCTGCTAGTCCTGCAAGGAGTCAATGTAGTCATTCTTTTGGATGTGATATGCAAGTGTTTTGGCTGCAATAGCAGAGATATTGTGATTTTTTTGCTGGTTTTTGTGTGAGTAGCCAGTCACGTAGTATGAAATGTTGACAGTTTCGGGGCCATTCAGGAGCAACTTGAAATCATTGTTACACCGAACAGACTTTGTCATGGTGGGGTTCCATCCATTCATGAACTCGTAATGTCGTTCCGGGCACCATGTCCCATCCTCCAATACATATGGTACCTTTGATACCTCGAACGGTGCGCATTGCTTGCATACCAGGCGGCCTCTTCCATCAACTTTTGGACATCTCCGCATTTCACAGGTATGCACCTGCTTTGCCCGAGCCACCTGCAGCTCAAATTTGTCACATTGTTTTTGATAGTCCTCAAGCGTTCCATTGAATGGGTTTGGTGGACGTGAGTAGGCCACATCGACCTTGTTCTGCAGGCTCATTATTGAGTCCTTTGACTCAAGTCCAGGTACGTAGGCACGGGAATGAGCCCGAATGAATTCCCGAATGTGTGTACAGAACTCTTCTGTTTTCAGTAGCTCATGCATCTTTGACAGGCTCGGCACATGACTAACGTTGGCGGGACGACCGTGGATGAAATTCATTTTGAGATTTGACTTACACAATTGCCGAAGGTCAGGTCGTGAGTTCGAATCGCACTCGTATACATATGTGAGGAACTAAGAGTCTGTTCGGCAACGAGAAGCCAGCTTCTGGCTGGCAATAATTACTTAATATGGAAATTAATTTTTTTTGTCTTCCACCCGTACAATTTTGGCGTTTTTTGGGGTGCTCCTTCTTTGAACTCTATCCCTGAGGGTTATATTGCTCATAGTACACCCAAAAGAGTGTTTTTTTATACATGAAGTCCTAGTATCAAATCACTTTTGATACTGGGAGTTCTATGTACAAAAACCACTCATGATTGACCTACCATCTTACACTGAGTCTGGGCTCTCTTCTTTGTCTGTTTTCAGGTCTACTTGTGTAGGTAAAGTATGAATGTCAGTAGCTATATACTCTTGGCAAGTGCTATAGCACAAGGCTAAAATATTAGTACCTAGTGTTAGATTGTCGCGACGTAGTCGGAAGCGACGATGGGAAGCGATCAAAGCACGGCACAAGCACAAACCTGAGTGTGAGTAACGCTCAACACACAGAGGTAAAAGGAGAAAGTGATCTCAGCGACTGTGATAGCACGAAGGGCCAGTCACAAGGGTCAAATAAGGCAAGCTAGTTCCCAAAGACCAAGTCAATATTGAGTGTAAACGAAGATACAAACACGAACCTAGTTCCCAAAGACCAAGAGGTCGAGATAGGGAACTGGTAGCTGTCTACTGTACTATATATACAAGTCTGAAACAATAGGAACCAGGGTAAGGGATAAGGGTAAAAGAACAAGGAACAAAGAACAAGAGCGCGAGAGTGGAATAGTGAAGAACGAATGAGAAGCAAGAAAAGAACAATAAACTAATGGCAGCGCGAGAGTGAGTGGTCAGATGAACGATGAGTAATGAACACGGTCATGTGGTTACTAGAGCATGTGAAAATGAAAGAAAGAAAATGATGTAAGTACTTTAGTTGTCACGACATAGATGGTGATCAGAAATGAAATAAATCATGTTTACAACATTCAAGTAATGAAGGAATCAAAGGCTTGATTTTGGTTAGAGCATTGCATCTATTTTTTATCACATCCACCCACCAGTTACGCAAGAAACACCAAAATTGTGAGTGGAAGGTGAAAAAATTAATTTCCATATTAAGTAATTATTGCCGGCTTCTCGTTGCCGAACAGACTCTAAGATGCCCGGCAGTGGAAAACCTTAATTGGTAGTGATATTCCCACCTCATGATTGAATTTTCCGAGTGTTTTTTGGGCTTTTCTTTTATGCCAAAGGGCTCTAAAGTCACGTACTATGGTTGTTAGGGATAGGATTTTTTTACCAATATTTTTAATAACTCAATGAAAACTTACTGGATTAAAAATCTGAGTGGACGGATCGATTCGTAGTCTTAAAAAATGGTTAACTCCCAGCTTATAGAGCTCCCCGTGCGCTCTTGGAGGTGTCGGGCGGTGACCGAGCAAAAACTGGGATAGGTGTGCGTCGGGTCACAGCTTCGTCACACAGCAGCCGCTAAACGGCAAACGGCAAGTGCTCGGCAAATCAACGATTTCGTTTATGGCGTCCTTTCAGGATACTTAGAAAATAATTGAAATTTCATTGAATTCTACTTATGAATCTTCAAGTGTATCTAAGGAGAGGTAGGATTGAGAATGTGATGAGACTGAGAATGAGGATGAGGATGAAATACAGCAGGAGAATGAGACTGGAACATGGGATAAGGGAAAGCAGGTACAGGAGGGTAAGGATGTATATGTTGAAACAACAGAGGACTCGGGTTTTCATAAGCAAAAGGATTTGATGACTGGTAGAAAGGCGGCAGGGAAGACGGCCCTGGTGCAGGTGCAGGGGGTGGTTGGTGATGAGATGATGGCCCTGGTGCTGGTGAGGAATGGGACGTTGATGTGGGAGAGGGTTGATGAGAGGGAATGTTACTCTCTGTTGGAGGCTCTTTGCGCTTTCGTGATCGTTCGAAGAGACGAAGGTACCTAGCGTGCTTCTTCAGCTCCGGGTTCGCCTCAAAATGAGCGTTCAAACGAACGCGAAGCGTTTCGGCTGTCGCCTTCTCTGTTTCGATATTGAGAGAAAAGGCGATGTCTACCAATGTGCTCCTCACCATATACTTCATGTTTCCTGAGAACTCGGTACGCTCCTTCTCTTGCTCAGCCCGACGAACTATATCCTCTCTTGCTTTCTGAGCATCCTTCTCCTTCTTTTTCTGCAGTTCCCTGGATTTTTCGGCCTTTTTCGCAGCATCTGCAGCGATTTCCAACCTTCCTTGCATTGATGTGAGCACACGCGCAGATGTCGAAACCCTCTTTGATCCTTCCTTCCTCTTCCTCTTCTCATGTAGCCGATGTTTGTAGACTGCATACTGTTGACCAGCAAAAACTGCGTGAACCTGTGCTGCATCGCGCTGTGCCTTTAGAGAGGCGGACTCCTCCATGAGGCCAGCGTTGTCAGCTCTGAGCCGAGCGTTTTCCACACGAAGCTGTTCAAGTTCTCTGTCATGGCGAGAAGATGGAGTATGAATAGTTGTCAGAGATGAAGAAGGAGTGGGTGTTCTTGATGGCTGAGAGGTTTGCGACCGCGTTTGTTGGGAAAAAGCGGGTGAAGGTGTAGGCAGTGGTGGTACAGCATGTGGCATGCGTGATGAAAGTGCAGAAAAGGGATTTTCTGCTGACGGAACCCTGTGCGTGTCATCATCAGAATCAGAAAAATCTGAGTCTGTTTCTGACTCATCACCATCACTTTCTCCGTTTTCTCCCCCACCATCCACTCTCTCCTCTCTCCTATCCAGCTCATCAGGATCGAAGAGGGCATCATCCGACGAAGCGTCCGGAGCTCGTGGAAGCCGTGTAGGGAAAGACTCAGGAAACCGGGCCTGTGTTGAGGATGGGATCAAAGGTGCGAAATCTTTATCAGTGAATATATCAGGATTAAACGGATTGATACCAGATTTCCGCCACGCCTGCTCGATATTCGTCCTCTTGAATGCGCCCCTTCGACACTCCATGTACTCTTTGACAACATCACGCAAATTCATGGACTCTCCCGATCGCTCTAGAATCTCATCACAACGATTGAACCAGGCTGACTGAAGAGGCCCAAAGCACCCAACATCGAGCGGCTGGAGACGATGAGTTGTATGGGAAGGAAGGCAGAGAAGGACAACATTGTTTTCGAGCGCAAGGTCAAGAATTTCTGCGCTGATATGGGATCCGTGTCCATCGAAGATTAGGAGGATTGACTTGCTAGAAGTCCCGTTTACTTCCCTTCGGGTCGTTGCTTGAGGTACGAAGCATTGTTTGAACCATTCAGTACCGATCTCATCATCTGTCCAGCCATTTTCCGATGTCGCGATCCTTTGGATAACTTTCATTAGTGGCCAATCATTCAGAGAGAAAGCTAATAGGTGCGCACACTATTTCATCATCTTCCTGGGTCCATTCCTCATAAAAATTCGTACCAGGAAATACAAACAAGGGTTTGATGGTAGCTGTACCATCTGCGCATACACAGTCGATGATCGTTACGAGTTGAAGATCATCACTGTGTTGTCGGTACATATTCTTATCACTTCGTGAATAGAAAAACCTTTGTTGCGAGTTCTTCCGCCCTCCCCCCATCTGAACACCCTTTTCATCCATGTTATAGACGTGTTCCCAAGGTATGTCATTCTCTCGAAGCACCTGATTAAGCTCTCGAAAATATCCATTCACCGTTGTAAAGTTAAATGCTTGTGCGCGCTTCGGATCCAATGCAGAACCTCGCGCTGTTTTAAGGACATGTCGATGCTCTTTGAGAAACATCCGGATCCAGGTTGGGGAAACGCTCTGTTCAGTTACGTTCAACCCTTTGGCCTCCATAATAGCCTTTATTTTAGGTCGAAGAGTCCGTTTACTGACTGTGTTACGACCATGCCAAGTTCAACTCCCGCGGCCCCGACGATTATCTCCCGGTATTTGACTTCCTTACCTTCTTCCGTCGCGGAGCTTATCTCCGCGATCGTTTACACTTCACGCTTATATCCCTCATACCTTAGCCGATACTTTATATATCCTTTTATATCATTCCCTTTATACTTAACCCTTTTATCTCCCTCATGTCCGACCTTACTATTCTAGGATACTATCGCTTAGCGACCCTTAGGTAGCGATTACAGTATAAAGCTACGAGAGTAGAATAGTTGGTCCTCAGTTTAAATATCGACTTTGATAGCGCACTTCTACAGTGTATCTCAAATAGAGTTATCCTCAACCTCACCTTAAGTACGATCGCGTGAGTTTCTCCCGCGATCGGAATTACCTTACCCTCGCTTTCGGACATCGACGTGTCGGGGACGCTATCAATAGTAGCGTCAACGTCCGACGACCTCTCCGTAGGTTCACTTCACCCTCACCGGGATTTATCTCGGTGTTCGGCCTTTTACCCCGCGGACCTATAGTCCGCAATCCAACTTTCCCTACGACCCGTGCATGATCATAACAGACTGGAATTCCAGCGAGACCAAGAAACCGGATCCAATCGACCAGGACCTTCTTTTCGGCTTCGGTAAGCAGCATCTCCTTCTCGTGTGCCTTCTTCTTCGGCTGAACTCCTTTAAGCCTCTGTTGGAGAACTTTGTAATGAGCCTCAACACCAAATTCCCTTGCTGCCTGTGCCACTGTATACTTTGGATCTGTAGACTTGAATAAAGCATGTTTAGCCTGTTGAATGTGTGCCTCAACCTCATCAGAGATCTTCCGCGGCTTAATTGGACCTGTACGAAGATGCTTGGGTCTAGTCATTGGTGAGCTTCGTTTGAGACTGAGGATGGACGGCACTTCGCTTTGCACTGCCGAATACCCGGCAACGTACGATTGTCACGTCAGATATCTTCTCATCTTCGTTTGTTCGCTGCAGAGTCAAGGAACCTCTGATCGCTTTCGGATTTGGTGTGCTAGCTCATAGGTACCTGTATAACATTATCACAAGTTTTATGTACGGTTCTAACAGGTTGTTTTACTGTTCCTGGCGTGTTGACTCAAAGTCACGCTTGGACTATGGATACTTATCTTCTATAATCCGCATTATCACATAGAAATTTCTACTTCTAGTAGCCAGAAATGAAGAATACTACTAGATTGATTTGTCTACCAAATTTCAGGACCACAGAATGCATGGATCGTCAGAAATCGATTATTTATGGGAAAAGTGACCTAACCCTGTGTGATCTTATCCCTAACAACCATAGTATGTATCATAATTTTGGATGAAATACAGCTTCAATTGACCTACAGTTTACGTACACGGTCTTCTCGCGTTTAACGACGTTGGCGGAAAGACCGAGGATGAATTCCCACAGACCATTTTGCCACTTACAAATTATTTTCATCCACGGTCGTCCCGCCAACGTTAATGACGCAGCCAAACCAACATGTGCAAATGCAAACTGCCTCTTCCCTGCGACTCAACAACACCAAAATATGCAGATACAAAGCCGAAGACACCTTTTTCACTCCGGAGCTGGTAGCGACTTTTTTTAGCACCAAGTAGGGTTGTGATAATAGCGTCAATTACGAAATGGAAAAACTTTGCAGAAGCGTATGGATTTCCGGCTACATTTTGTGCTCGTTTCTCCTCACTTGGTGTGATACTGTTCAGTAGATCATCCAGCATGATTTTTTCGCCAGCAAATATTTGAGGGATGGGATCGTAAAGGTCGTCTGGATTTATTGTAATCCACAAGCTTGGTGGGCCAAGGGCAATCAAAGTTGACCATATCTGACTCTTGAGGCGATGTTTGCTTGCATTAGATCCCATCACCTTGCCAGCTGCGGCATGGATGTGCGACTTCAACAGAGCAACAGCACTGTCAGTCACCCGCTCTCCTTTTTCCTCCTCTATCTGTGCAGCTTTCAGCTTCTCTGTTGTGATTGATGATAAGATATGGGCATCTTTTTCAAAGTTTTGATGTCGAGTCTGGAGGTGCGAGGCACCGAGTGCCTGTCGGCGCTGCTGAATTCCAAACGCAGTGAAGGCAAATGTCTCGTGTCGGCGAAATCTTCCATCATGGTAAAGCAGTGCCCATTTAATATGATCTGAGAAGTCCACTAGATTTGGGCGATCAGATTCAATCCCTCCATGTCCATGGGGAAATAAGAGGGGGAATGCTCACTCAAAGAAGTTGATCCCAGAGCCTGCACTCCGATCCACACCATCAGACTCTCCTGCGCGAGGCCGTCCAAAGTCACTGACAGGCTCTCGGCCATGACGAACAGTGTATGCGCCCTCGTCGGCCTCTTTCCACAAATTGAGGAGCCCCCATTCCATCAGCTCATTTCCAGTCAGTTTGGTTGTGTCATTGTCTATCACACCCGATATCTGAAGGGGGATGACATCCGGTTCATTCGAATCTAACAACAAACTGGAGTGAATTACTTTTCAGCCGTGTTTTGCAATCTCACTAACCTTTTTCATTCAGATTCACGCCTGGGTCTCTATCTGCATTCCCATTTACTTTTCCAAATTCGGTCCCAATAGCTGCTGCTTTAGATCACTGCGATTGAAATTCGAGTGCATCTGACCACTTACCATCTTCACCTGTAGGCACGTAAGAGCTCGCCCCTTCTTCATCTACTATGCCTACATCCTCTGTCTGTCGGACTACTGCGGTAATCTTATCAGGGACATCATCCTCTGGCAGTGCGAGTAGGCGGTCTTCACTTATCTCTTGATCCCTGTAATACTTAGGGCTGCTTTCTTTCAGACACTGAAGGGCATTCCGTACCACATGGCGCCGGACACGGAACGTGTTTCGGAGCCATTTTTTTGGAAGTTTCCCAAGTCCACAGAATGTCACTGTGATGACTGATGCTAGAATTGCAGCTGGTCGAGGCATAAGCTTCCACTCGAGCATGGAAATAATACCAGGATTATCAAGTTCAAAGGTGGTCACATTTCCTCGCATTCCATTCTGGAGAAAAGCAGCATCGCGCTTCCCTCCAATCTTTTTGGGAAACAGTTTGAATACATAGACACGGGGGTAGAGTTGAGCAATGAGGAGTTGCTCAGGAAATGTCAGACCCTGAAGCACAATAGGCACTTCTCCAATCCACATATCATTTGCGAGTGAGAATTTTGGTGGGAGATCTGTTTTGTGATTCAATTCGCCCCAGCAGTCACTACACACAGTAACAAGTATATCGCTGTTAGGACTGTTGATGATACCGGCCTTTTCCAGTAGTTTTCCTTCAAATAAGGTATGCAGAGGATGTGGAGTATTGGGAATGAGGCGATGTGAATTAGGTATGCTCTTCAAGGGTACACGCTGATATGAGCTTGTGGATTCACCAATATTGTTTTTGCGAGCGCAAACTCCACATACAATTGGAGTTACCGCTGCATCTGATGTTGCCCTATAGAAAGCTTGGTGACACTTCTGAAGTTCGGTCATCGTCAGGACTTCCATGAATTGCCCACCCTTTGAGTTCTCTTGTACACCCACGGTCTCTACATCCTGTTCCTCAATACATGGCGTTTTTTGGCTATTGATGACTTCTTCCTCCTCTCTAATGCGTTTTTTGCCGATTATACTCTCTTGACCTGTCTGTTTTACATTCAAATGGTTCCGTAGATTCTGAAATAGTCCCTGTGAACCATTCTGGAGGATATACTCTATTAGACGAGCCTTTGTGCCACGGCGTACTTGATCTGGGATTTTTATTCGCACTGTTGCATCCAAGAGAAGTGAGTTCATATGAAGAATCTCCTTCATCGTAAGGGAGTTGAGATCCTCTCTGCTGATGCTGTCAAACAGAGAGACTGGAGCGTCTGACATGGTCAAAATTTCAGCAGAAGGGAGATTTGTGTCTGCCTCATGCAAAATGAATCCTCAATTAGTCAACAGGGTACATACACCAAACTGGCCTGATTTTTTGAAAGGGTCTATCTGTTACATACATTGTTGACTTGACCTGTAGAACAAACATCAGGAACCGGAATTCAGCAGCGACATAGCCAGTATGTGTCCCACAATACATATGTATCCCATCTTCCTTGCCACACTTGAATCTGTGGTCTGTGCACATTCCAGGCCTATAAAAGGCGGTTTAAGTACCCAAGAATTTTGTTGCCTCACCTCTGTTCTGTCTTTTTTTGTTACTCCAATGTCTGTCCCAGCCCATGACCCCATTTCACCCGTCCAGGCAGCTCATAACCGTGCTGAGAAGGTTGAAAAGCGAAGACAGGATTTGTCGGAACACCACCCGCATTATCTTACAGCTAACACCGCATGGCACGTCGATGGAAGGAGTTAAATTCTTGTAAAAAAACCGATGGATAACAGTAAGATATCACTTTTCCACTTATATTTTATCCCTGATGCACCTATTTAGTAGTAAATGTGGTTGTTTGTCATACATACATATCATGTGACAGCATTGTTTGTCTTAAAAACCCTCACCTTCCTGCCCTCTCTACTTCTAACATTCAAGACTGTAGCTTGGGCGTTGAGCAAAGCCCAAGCCCCTCCATAGGCCAGGGTTTTGCACAACTACCAAGCTGACGCGTCTCTCATCAAGATGCGTCGATGCAATTCTTTGCCATTGCGCGCACAGACAAGGTGTCCTGCCGCCTTTGCGGCACTTAGCGAGTTGATAACTTCCGTGAAATGGTACTCACCAAGCATGTCCTTGCGCTCCGAGTCGGGCCCGAATAATTTAGCCAGATTGATCATCCTTAATTTTCGGTCATCATCAATGGTCACACACTGGTTCTGGTCAAGAAGACCCCAGTCCTGGGCATAACAAGCTGAAAACATCCGGTCAGAGCTTGAAAATGACAAAGGTTGCTCATACTGAACTGGACGGCTCGGAACCAACAATGATGTGACATCCTAAAGAACAACATAAGCGGTTGAGCGTAGATTGAAAAATAATGCTAGCCTTGTTTCGTAGGCTTGTACTGATCTACTAGCTCTCTGACCGAGTCAATATTGATGTCAGTGTTGTAGACATCCTCCAGACTGGTCAGATCAGGGAGTTCGGAATAGTGTTGCCTGTTGAGCTTTTCGCTAGCAGTGAGCAAAAGGTGGAGACTACGGGGATAACCCTTCTTCTCCAGCGACTAACAAGCATTTGCACTCCACCGGCGGCTAAGCAATAAGCACAGAGTTATCATTTTGGATCGGGAGAGGACACAAACACAAAGACATACTGATGCATTGAAGGTTGAGTGCGTTCCCAAGACGTTCCACGCCAGGACCAGGTGTGAAAGAACCGACTTGGCGTTGGAACTGGATTGTATGGATATCCGCGATGGTCTCGATGACAGCGAGCAGCAACACATCAGTCAAGTCGGCACCAAAACTTGGCTTTGTTGCTCAAATGATGTCAAGATGAGTGAAATAGAGTGTGGCCAAATGCTCAGTGTGTTAGGAGCGTGTGGATCAAGTGGACCTTTGGTACTGCTATTGACAATACCCTCGCTACACTGCGCGGTCTGTGTCGAGTCCATTCGAGATCGAAGTAGCGTCGACTAAAGATTGACAGGGTCAAACAGGGTTGGAGAAGAAGATAGAGAAGTCGAGTATGATATTAGGGTTGTATCAATTCGATAGGATTATATCCGAGTCGAATCAAGTCATACAGCAATATTAATGCATAGGAGAATGAAGTCAATATGAAAACTGAGGGAGGGTCATACCAGGTTGAGGTCGTACCAGGTTGATATTAAAGCTAAGGGCTTCTACCTACGTCCGCAGGTCCTTTATACTACGTACGCTATCTCCAATGTTGCTACGAGATATCCTAAAGTAGTTATGACGAATCAAGAGTAAAGATAGCGAGTGTGGATAGGAAGAAGACTAACTAATAAGGTAACGGCGGTGGTCTAGGTGCATAGCCCATCCAAAGGGATAGTGATGGGATATAGGATAGGGGAAGATAAGAGTTGTGGAACCAATTCACCTTGATCAATATCATCGGTGCGTCACATTGACGATGGACTTGTTGTGAGTTGGGTTGGTGAGTCAGATCGATAGTTCGATCAATATGCACAGTTGCGGCAGTATGTGTGTCATGAAGTGAGCCGCCCCTATTATTTTCCTTTTCTTTACAATACATCATTCCATCACTGTTACCTATCATATCCGATCCGGAACCTTCCACTCCATTCCGTTCCATTCCTTGTTCCTGAACTATACAGTATGACATCATGGTTCCCGTACCTTACCTTTGTATATATAAGCCAGCCCCCACAACCTGATCCCTTATCTTGACCTCTTTGTCGTTGGGATCAGGTATGTCTTTACTTACTTCTCAGTATTTATTATGAATATAACTTTGTCGTTGGGATCAGTATCTGTCCGCTTCCGCCTAAGCTTCCGCTCAGTCTTGCCGCCATCGTCACCTCTTTGTGACATTAGGTCAAGATCCTCTACTGCACTGATAACCTACCGATTGGGTTATCCTTGCAGGCTCTGCTTTCACCACGTATACAGACCTTGCCGCATCAAGCTCACCAGCCCAAGCCATTGACTGTTCCAACTACCCGCACGCCTTTGATACCAAGGACCAGACTCACGTTCATCTCCAAGATAACACCTGGTCTGACTGTAGTTCTCAGCCCTGCCCGCACGCCCTTTCCAATTCGATCAGCGAAGAAGATACCTCAGATGACGGTACCGTATTCATACCTATAAAAGCCCCCACCTCAGTCACGTCCCCATCCATCATGTCCAATCCCACACCAGTTGACGCAAATCAACTGATGGCTCAGCTCATCGAGCAGGTGACTCAGCTCACAGCCAACCTTCAGAAACTCTCTGCCAAATCCAGCATGAACAAACCGGAGCTCTTCAAGGGCACCAGCAGTGCGGAAGCACGTCGTTTCATCGCTCAGATCCAGAGCTGGGCAATGGAACAGACGAACTTGCATAACAAGGAGGAGAAGCTGATCAAGGCAGCCCTGGGATTCTTCTCAGGAAATGCGGCGGACTGGGCTACGCCATATCTCTTGGAATTCAGCCATGGAAAGACACCATTCAATGGACGATGGGACGATTTTGTACGAGCCTTTTCACTCCGGTTCAAATCTATCGATGCAGGTATGGAAGCCCGAAACGCGATCCAACACATCAGACAAGGGAAAGGCCAAACGGTGGCGGAGTTTGCCCAGAAATTCAAGGATATCGGCGATCGGACAGGACTCTCAGATGTCGACTTGAGAGAGTGCTTCCACAGCGGCCTCAATCCCGAGATTCAACAAAATCTCATTGTGGTCAACATTGCTCAGGGAATTGCCCCCACGTTGGAGGAGGCAATTCGACGAGCAATCTCAGTGGACGTGTTCCTACACGACCCCACCATGACAGGCCGTAATCTGGGCACCTCTCACACCCCCTCCCCTCCTTCCAACTCTTACGCTATGGATGTCAATGCGACGCACACCAGCGGGAATAGTAGGGAGAGTTTTGTGGTACAGATGAGGGGCAGATGTTACAGCTGTGGTGCACAGAACCACGAGAAGAAGAACTGCTCGTACAAGGACACAGTATGCCGCTACTGTGGTTGACGAGGTCACCTGGAATCGGTCTGCCAAGACAAGTTCATGGGTTTAGAGCGGGGCCGTGGTAAGCATCCACAACCCCGTCAACAACAGGTTTCCGCTTCGTCCTCAATACCTTTTACCCTGTTCCTGAATGAATCGGTTCAAATTGCCGCCTCCGCTCCCGCTCCTGTTCCCGTTCCCGCTCCTGCTCCGCCGACTCCGCTCAACCCCGATCTCTCCACCCAGATCGCTCAACTGCAGGAACTCCTGAACAGAGTGAACACCATGGCCCCAGCATCGGGATCGCAGGAGGGTTTTTAAAGCGGGTGCCCGTCTCGGCCGCATCGAGAGCACCCGTTAACCAATTTGCTATACACTCTAGTTCCGCGTATGATTCTCTCTCCTCATGTAAAATATCTACCATTTTGGAATTGAATTCCAGTTCATCGCATTTCCGAATCAACGCAGAACTAAGAGGCAGGAATCACAGTATAGCAACTGCGGCCATGATCGACTCTGGAGCCACTGCTCTATTTTTGAACCAAGAATTCGTCACTCGCCACCACGTAAGGACATTCCCACTTAGGAAGCCCATTGGGGTTTTCAACATCAATGGTTCTGCCAACCGGGCAGGGCAGATCACGCACTTTGCACGTCTGGCCCTGACCGTTGACGGGCAAGAACGATGGACGGACCTACTGGTAACTAATCTGGGCAGTGAAGACCTAATCCAAGGGCTACCTTGGTTACGAAAGGCCAACCCAGATATTGACTGGGAGAAGGGACGGCTCTCAGTCAAGCCGCAGTGGGCCACAGTCGAAGAGAGTGCGGAAGAGGGAGAAACCGAGGAGACAATCCAGGCAGCTAGCACCCCCGAACCTCCACAGAGTAGGGAAGACCAGGAGGACGAAGAGTCACCCATACACTGAATCCGAGCCAACCGACGAACCCGTCGTGCATGGGTGAAGTCGGGGATTCTACAGGAACAAACGGAAGAGGTCTGGTGTGCCGCAGGTTTCACCTACTCCCAACAGTTGGCGGAACAAGCGCACAAGGCAAAACCTGTGAAAACCTTTGAAGAAATGGTCCCGGAACCCTATCGAGACTTCAAAAAGGTATTCTCTGAAACCGCTTCAGAACGTCTCCCGGACCATCAGCCATGGGATCATGCCATTGAACTAATCCCAGGGGCACCTGAAACGATGTGTACCAAGGTATATCCAATGTCACTAAACGAACAGGGTGAGCTTGACCGATTCTTGGATGATAACCTGCGAAAGGGTTATATACAACCCTCAAAGTCACCACTGTCCTCACCCGTTTTCTTTGTAAAAAAGAAGGATGGTAAACTCCGTTTTGTACAGGACTACAGGAAACTCAACCAGGTCACGCTGAAGAATCGTTACCCCCTACCACTGGTTGCAGACATTGTCAGCCGTCTGCAGGGAGCACGGTACTTCACCAAGTTTGACGTACGATGGGGCTACAACAATGTTCGGATTAAGGAGGGAGATGAATGGAAGGCAGCTTTCGCAACCAATCGAGGGTTGTTTGAGCCCAGCGTAATGTTCTTTGGTCTTACCAACTCTCCAGCCACCTTCCAAGCACTCATGAACTCCATATTTTCAGACCTAGTGGCAGCGGGGAAGGTGGTGGTCTACCTAGATGACATCCTTATCTTTAGCAACAATATACAGGAACATCGACAGGTGGTGCGAGAAGTACTAACCCGGCTAGAAAAACACGACCTGTACCTACGACCGGAGAAGTGCGAATTCGAACAACTGCAGATCGAATACCTGGGACTGGTGATATCAGAGGGGGAGGTGCGCATGGACCCGGTAATGGTAGCGGCAGTCCGCGACTGGCCAACACCAAAGAACCTACGGGAGCTGCGAGGATTCTTAGGGTTTGCTAATTTCTATCGTCGTTTCATACGGAATTTTGCCCGAATAGCATGCCCTCTGAACGATCTGACGAGGAAGGACACAAGGTTTGATTGGGGGACACATCAGCAGCAAGCGTTCAACACACTCCGGGAAGCTTTCATCTCAGCACCCGTGTTAGCTCTTTGGGACCCCGACAGGCTCACTCGACTCGAGGTGGATGCATCAGGCTTTGCAACCGGAGGGGTCATAATGCAGCTGCAAGACGATGGTCAGTGGCACCCGGTGGCATTCCGATCGGCCTCCATGCAACCAGCGGAGCGGAATTATGAAATTTGCGACCGAGAGATGCTTGCTATTATCGAAGCACTGAAGGACTGGAGAAGTTTCTTGGAAGGGTCACCACAACCCTTTGAGATCATCACCGACCATGCAAACCTAGAGTTCTGGCGCTCCGCCCAGGACCTGAGTCGACGGCAAGCACGATGGGCACTATGGCTATCCCGGTTTGATTTTCAGCTTATTCACCGCCCAGGGAAAACAAACACACAGGCTGACGCCCTTTCTCGTATGGCAACACACCAAGTGTTGGACAGCGAAGACAACCAACAACAAACGGTCCTAAAACCAGCTCACTTTGTGCAGATTGCAGCAAACTCACTACAGAACCCGTTAGAGGACCGTATCCGGAAAGCATCACAGAGGGAGGCGGAGGTACTGGAAGGATTAGAAGAGCTGCGGAGGAAAGGCCTTCAACGCTTGGCCAATGGAATTGCGGAATGGGAAGAGGATGATGGATTGGTCTATCATCGAGGAAGGGTATACGTTCCACCAGTCGAGAACCTGCGAACCAAAGTGCTACAACAATGCCACGACAACCCCACGGCGGGCCATCCGGGACTTCATGGTACGCTCGACCTGGTGAGCACACATTTTTGGTGGCCCACCTTACGATCTTTTGTGGAAAAGTACGTCGCAGGATGCGAGATTTGTGCAAGGAAGAAGAGACAGAGACACCCTCGAGCGGTAACGCAACCCCTGGAGGTGCCTGCGGGCTTGTGGGAAGAGGTGGGAGTGGATCTGATCACACACCTACCCCAGTCGCAAGGTTACGACGCCATCCTAGTTTGCACTGACCTTTATGGCAAGCAAATCCACGCCATCCCCTGTACAACCACAGTCACAGCGGAAGGTGTCGCTGACATCTACTACCGCGAAATTTTTCGCCTTCATGGACTCCCCCTCTGCTTTGTCTCCGACCGAGGACCCCAATTCGCAGCAAAGTTGATGCGATCCCTGCTCGCTCGGCTGGGAATCAAGTCTAACCTCACCTCGGGCTACCATCCGCAAGCGAACGGGCAGACTGAACGGGCAAATCAGGAAGTCGAGAAGTACCTCAGGCTGTACGTGGGACGACGTCAAGACGACTGGGCAGAGCATTTACCAATGGCGGAGTTTGTGATCAACTCCCGCACCCATTCGAGCTTACCTATGGTTATCTGCCTCTATTCAACATTCCGGTGGGTCAACGTAGTGGGATTCCAGCAGTGGACGACCGTATCCAAATACTTCGGGATGCACGACAGGATGCCGGTGCGGCTCTACACCTAGGGAAAAGACGGCAAAAGGAAAGCTACGAGAGGGGAAGACGAAAAGCACACCAATTCCGGGTGGGAGACTGGGTTTGGCTGAGCGCAGAGGACATTAAGCTCCAACTTTCCAGCTCATTCCATCACTGTTACCTATCATAATCGATCCGGAACCTTCCAGTCCATTCCGTTCCATTCCTCGTTCCTGAACTATACAGTATGACATCATGGCTGCCGTACCTTACCTTTGTATATATAAGCCAGCCCTCACAACCTGTTCCCTTATCTTGACCTCTTTGCCGTTGGGATCAGGTATGTCTTTACTTACTTCTCAGTATTTATTATGAATATAACTTTGTCATTGGGATCAGTATCTGTCCATTTCCGCCTAAGCTTCCGCTCAGTCTTGCCGCCATCGTCACCTCTTTGTGACAGGGTGAGTAATTTGTTTTCTGTCCGCTTGCTCTTTGTATCGAGCTTGTGCGTTAGTAATTTCGTCTCAGAGGAAAGAATGAAGCTCATCAAGATTAACCGCAAAGTCCATTGCTCGGTCGGAGCGAATGTCAATTTTGGGTCTTACCGTGATGTTTGGGTGATAGCCTTTGTTCGCAAAGAACAGAGTTAGACCAGGAGAGGCATTAGGAGCATTGTTGTAAGCAAACTCCGCGATGGGTAGGAGTTTCGCCCAATCGTCCTGTTGGTATGCGCAGTAGATCCGGATGTACTGTTTCAGAGTCTGGTTGACTCGTTCTGTTTGTCCGTCGGCTTCTGGGTGATATCCTGAGGTGAAGTGAAGTTTCATAGAAAGAGCTTCGCCAAGAGCGCGGAAGAAAGCAGAAACGAATTCCGAGCCGCAATTGGAAGTGACATGGTTCGGAACTCCATGCTTGGAGAAAATGTGATGGACGAATAGCTCTGCTAGTCCTTCGGAGGTGATTTTGTTGTTTGTCGGGATGAAAATACCTTGTTTAGAGGCACAATTGACAATGACGAGAATTGCTGTATGTCCATCGGAAGAGGGGAGTTGTTCGATGAAGTCCATCGATGTTGAATCCCATGGTCGAGCGGGAACCGGAAGAGGTTTGAGGAGACTGTAAGGTCGGTGTCGACAGGGTTTGTTTCATCCACAAACTGTACATGAGCTGACATAGTTGCGAACGAATTCCCAAATCTTCGGCCAAGTGTAATGGCGTCGGATTGATTCGAGAGTCCGGTTCTGTCCAAAATGACCTGAAAGGGGGTGATCATGAAAATTTTGTAAAATTTTAAGGCAAAGGTTAGAATGGTTAGGAACGTAAATGCAATTGGTTTTACCACTCCATCATCACCTACTGTCCAACGAGTATTGGAATCGTCTTTAGCTAGGGCTAAGCCCACGATTGCTTCCCGATCCTGTTCAATAGAATTGCGGATGGTGGAATGGAGCGATTGCAAGTCCATTACGATCGCAGCGCGAAGCGCGGGGCCTTCTAGAAAAGTTGCTCGAAGTGAGGTAGTGTTACGCCTGTGCCAGACCAATCGACCAACCTTCCGATCAAATTGATGGTCGATTCATTCTGATACTTAGGCCGGACCTTTCCGGTCAGTCTTCCGGTCGGATCGATCGTCGAATGCCTCCGGATCAATAATCGAATACTTCCGAATCAACAATTGAATAGTTCCGGATCGATAACCGAATGACTTGTTTGCATTTCCGGAGCTTTTGCATTCATTATCAGCTCTGTATCGTCGATTCTATTCTCGGTAGCTTCGGACAGCTTCGAAAGATATTTGTCCGAGATTCCCACGCCCTTATTGTCTTATATTTCACCTCGGGTAAACCTTTATATTGCTTATTGTTCTTTATTTAACAATTAGACGATTTACTACTTAAGTACACTGTTTAGTATCGTTTCCCCAGCTTGAAATAAAAGTTACCTTCTATCCTCCTTCTATATTACGCTTAGTCACGTCCGGATCAATCGATCGGTTCTGTCCGACGTTCCGGAACTTCTTTCTTCTTCGCACTTCGCAGGGACACCCAGATAGCGTGTAGGGAGCATTGCCGAAAGCTTCGCTGAAGTCCCATCACACTTCCGAGGACCGTGTAGCCCTTTCGAGTACCTCCTTGTGTCACAGCCACCGTTCCCACACTCGGAACTTCGTCCGAAGCCTCTGGAACCTCGATTGTATCCTCTCCGGTTGCACGGCCTTAACAGGTAGTTAGTTGTTCATTGGTAAAGATAGGTCTGAAATTCTGCGGGTTAACTTGCGCGTAGCCGGTATCCCCCTCTTTAGGATAGACGTCCCAGCGTCTAGTGAGGGCATCGGGTTTTGCACCCAACTTACCCGGACAAAAACAGATTACCATATTGAACTGGTGGAGGAATTCTGACCAGCGGACTTGACGCCGCGTGAGGATTTTGGTGGTTGAGAAGTATTCAAGATTCTTGTGATTGGTGACCACATCAATTGTGTCACCCGATCCCTCGAGGTAGTGACGCCAAGCTTTGAAAGCCTCAAAGATAGTGAGGAGCTCTTTGTCATGAGTGTCGTAATTAAGCTCTGCAGCTTGAAAAGTTCGGGATAGGAAAGCGATTGGGTGAATCTCGCCGTCCGGTAGGAGGATCGAGAGGATCGCGGCTAGCGCGTAGTCCAACGTGTCGGTCTCGACAATGAGAGGAAGGTTAGGTTGCCAGTGCGCTAGGATAGGAGCATGAACGAAGCTGTCTTTGAGTTTGTCGAAAGCTTCTTGGCACTCTGTGGACCATAACCATGATACATCCTTTCGCATGAGCCGCGTCATTGGTAGTACAATTTTGCTATAATTATAAATAAAATGTTGATAGAAATTAGCGAAACCTATGAAAGATTGAACGTCTTTGACTTTGCGGGGAACCGGCCAGTCAACGATAGCTTGAACTTTGTCTTTTGACATTGTTAAGCCCTCCAGAGAAAGAATGTAACCAAGATACTCGACCGTGTCGACACCCCATTCGCATTTGGTGAGGTTTGCGAACAAACAATGTTTACAGAGTCGACGGAGAACCTCGCGGACATGTTTGCAATGAGATTTCTCGTTGTCCGAGTAAATGAGTATATGGTCGATATAGACGATGACATTAACATCTAAAAGGTCAGCGAAAATATGATTAACGAAACGCTGGAAGGCCGCGGGAGTGTTAGTGAGACCAAATGGCATAACCTTCCATTCATAGGAGCCCCAACGGGTCCTGAAGGTGGTTTTCCATTCGTCGCCTTCCGCAATTCAGACTAGATGATATGCATGAGTGAGATTGAGTTTGGTATAAAACTTAGCTTTCTTAGGAGCATCCAAGAGATCAGAAATAAGGGGTAACGGGTAGCGGTCCTTTTTGGTGATCTTGTTAAGACTTCGGAAGTCTACACAGAGACGGAGTTTGCCATCCTTCTTCGGAACAAAAAGTACCAGAGCCCCGTGAGGAGAGGTGGATGGTTGAATGGCACCTGTTTTGAGGTGCTTGTCAATAAACTCGCAAAGAGCTTCAAGTTCCTTTGAGGAAAGAGGGTAAAGGCAACTGATCGGTGGTTTGGCGCCGGGCTCCAGATCAATCTTGAGGTCGTAAGGTCGGTGCTCTGGCAGCACTTCAGAATCCACTTCATCAAATACGTCGGCGAATTCCGCATACTCTGGTGGTGAACTGGAAGTATCGGTCTTCTTCTCCGCAGAGTCGGGTGAGGTTGAAGCAGCTTGCGCTGAAACTTCAGAATGAATCGCTCATAGTAAGATAGGTTCGCATTTAGCGGCCTTACATGCGCAGTTGAAAAGGACCGCGTTTACTAGAGCGATGTCAACTTTGGGATTTTCGAGTTTTGAAGTGGCCAATTAAGCAACCAAAGGGTAGGAGTAGATGGGTTCAAAGAGGAATTTGTCCGATAAAGGATGAGGTGAGGGGCAAGAGCGCGATCGAGAGGAAGGGCACGAAGTCTTCTTCGATCGATTGGGGTGAGGCTGATCCGGCGCAGGATCAGTTAATTCCGTAGATATCTCTCGCGGAATTGAGGACGTCAGGGTGAGGGTCTCAACTTGCTTAGCGGAATGGAAAGTGATGTTTCAAGATACCCAGTCAATCAACAGATTGTAGCGGGTTAAGAAACTGTAACCTAATACAGCTTTGCAAGAGGAGTCGAGTGAGGTGACATAGAATGTCAGTAGTAGCAGCTCGCCAGAGGGGAATCAAACATTAAGAGTGGTAGTCTCAGTGATCGGTTTGGGTGACAATGAACCATCGAAAAGGCAGAGATTGATTGGAGAAATGGGAGAAGTGGCTAAACTTTTTGCTTTTACAAAAAGCGAGTCCATAAAACAATCAGTAGAACCAGAGTCAAGTAAAGAGATAAAAGATAGTGTCGCGGCAGAGGAATCAGAAGAAATGCCGCGAGCCAGTAAATCTAAAGTTAGCGATAATGTGAAAGATTGTTCATCATAAGAAAGAGTGGACGCGTTGAGTTTTACTTCCCGCATGGTACAAACTGAATCAATGCAGCTCCCGTGTTGTACCGGGGTACAGGAGCTGCTGATCAGTTTTTCAAGTCCACAGAAGTTGTCTCTACGCTCTCCTGCGTCTCTGCAGCTCGGACTCGAGTCTCACAAGCCTTCTTCTGCTCACAATCTTCAAACCTATGCTTCCCGCCACAGAAACCACAAAGTCCTAACTTCTTCCGGTGCTCCGCCTTGCTAGGGAGGAGTTTGCCATCGGAACCTAGGTTAGCAGCAATCAACGATCGTGTCGATGCTGAACTTGTCAAAGACGAGTGATTGCCTCTGCTAGGCTTACCTTGTTTTCCCGATCCTTTAGTCGGGAAGGCCGCGGAGGAGGGTGATGAAGAACCTGGTGAGTTCTTCAAAGATGTAGTTGGCGCCTTCGAGAATGAAGTCGCGACCAAGGAACAGGCATTTTCACGTTTCCGCTCTTCTTCCCATCTCCAGTACCAGTTGTCCACGTGAAGGACTTCATTCCGGTATTCCGCGAGAGTAGCGGGCTCTGGTAGATGGGCCATTTCGTCTTTGATACGGCTTGCCAAGCCGCGTTGGTATGCCCACTTAAGGGCTTGGGAGTCCCAGTTCGTCGACGCCACGAGAGTATTGAAGCGGATGTTGTAAGTCCGCACATTGTCGGATTCCTTCATCTGCAACGCTCCAAGTTTGTCCTCGGCCTCTCCCTGAGCATCGTACATACCAAAATTCTCCTGAAGCTCCTTCACCAATGACGCGAAGGAGGAGGTCCAGGCGGGCATCGCCGCAAGGTCCGGGTCCAGAATGTCTGGTTCGAACCACTCCTTTGCGGCGCCACCTAGGTAAGACAACGTATAATTGATCTTCCTTTGATCAGTAAAATACACTGGGCGCTCAATAAAGACCAAAGATAATGAAACAAGGAAACCTTTCAGTTTCCGCGGGTTAGAACCGTCAAAACCTCCGGGTCCTTAACTTTTGACCTTGCAGTCTCTGTCGGGCCACGATTGGTGGATAATCCCATAATAGCACCTCCAAGATTGTTGAGGGTGCCTCTGAAGGTGGTGAACAGCTCAATAATTTGCTGCTCAGCAATGTCTGTTTGATTGCTACCTGGTCCCGCTGGAGGACTCCTAGAATGGCTAGGTCCACGGGAGCTTGGCTGTGATCCCGGTCCACCAGGACTGCCTGGTCCTCCGGGTGGTCCTTTGAGATCAGATCCCTCAGGGTCCGGGTCTTCCGGGTGGTCTGGTAAGTCAGGACTTACCTCCTCAATTTGCTCCGCAATCTCAGGTTCTTCCAGAACCTCAGCGGGGATGAGGGATGAAGACCGATCCCGTGAAGGACCGGCTTGGGTGGTTAATTGCTGACGCATTCTGTCAGTGAGGGTTAGCGTTGTTGGAGATGGGGGGATGGCCGTCTTCAATGTTGGTATCGCCGTGCGGTTGTTACGCGGCGTTGTACCCTGATAGGTTGTCCATCAGCAGTATAGAGTACTTGGTACTCAAATTCAGATTGGTCCGGTGAACCAAGAACATTGAGGTTAGAACCTCGTACCATTGCGGGTTGGCTCGAGGCTGGACCAAAAGCATTGTTACGCCTCCGGGGAAGTCCTGTTCCGGAGATAGACTCAGTGAATGGTGCAAAAGCCGTTGTGTTGGTAGCAAAAGGATTTGCCATTACTGGCTCCTCCTGAACGTTATCGGAGTCTTCGGTGGTGGTACAAGCACGTCTGCTCCTGGTGTTGACCATTTTGGTGAATGAAGGATTTAATGGAGGATAAGGAAGTGAAAGGTGATGAAATACGATGTGCCGGGTTTGAGTTTAAATATACTGTTATGATCATGCACGGTCGTAGGGAAAAGGTTGGGTCGCAGACTATAAGTCCGCGGGGTAAAAGACCGAACACCGAGATAAATCCCGGTGAGGGTTGGGTGAACCTACGGAGAGGTAGTCGGACGTTGACACTACTATTAATAGCGTCCCCAACACGCCGCTGTCTGAAAGCAAAGGTAAGGGTAATTCCGATTGTGGGAGAAACTCACGTGACTGTACTTAGAGTGAGGTTGAGATTGAACTCTATTTGAAAAGGATACACTATTGAAGTGTGCTATCAAAGTTGATATTTAAACTAAGGACCAACTATTCTACTCTCGTAGCTTTATACTGTAACTGCTACCTAAGGGTCGCTAAGCAATAGTATCCTAGAATAGTATGGTCGAACATGAGGAGGATAAAAGGGGTAAGTATAAAGGGAATGATATAAAAGGATATATAAAGAGTCGGTTAAGGTGTGAGGGATATAAAAGCAAAGTGTAAAAGGATCGCGGAGGTAAACTCCGCAATGGAAGAAAAAGATGAAGTCAAATACTGGAAACTGGTCGTCGGGACCGCGGGAGTTGAACTTGGCATGGTCGTAACAGAAGTGTATTTGCACACAACTGAGGCTTCAATTAAACACAGATTGTCAAACAGTATGTTGCCCAAGTTTTCAACGATAATTTGGAGCTGCTAGTCAACGCTGAGGATACCTTAATTTCTAGAGTCAGTCAACATTTCATTCCCAGTTTGTACCACAGATTGGAAGAAGACAATGTGGAGGAGTTGAAGAAACGTTAGTCCTCAACCCCACCGTTTTTTTTTTTTTTTTTTTTTTTTTTTTGTATCATTGTTTAGTCACCGTTGTGCCGTAGCATATAGTAGTGAATACTCTACTGTTTTACAACCCCGCCGTGTTCTATCATGTTCTCATATCAATTGATTCAGAGGCTACATGGATCAACGTTCATGGATTTGGAGTGAGTTGGTACACCAACACTCTTACCAAATTCGATCCCTCCATCAAAGGCATGCTTCCTGCCCAGTTCAGACTCACCATTGCCCCCATTTCTACAGACCTTGTGTTCGAACAACTTTGCAAGCACACTGCATCAAAATGCACTCTGGCTCACATCAGAGATGCCAGTTTCCCTCCCGTTGTGGAAGTGAACAACCATCCAGTCATTTATGGTAAATACAGCTTCATGCACAATGGTAGTGTCCACAGTTTCAGCAAAATTGTTAGTAGCCAATTTCTTTCTTTGCCTTTTGGTACCTCACAGATGTATCACTCCAGCGGTACGACGTTATGAAAAGGATTTTCGAGTTACAAACTATGGTGCAAATAAACCAGTACCAGTCTTCCATTCAGGATTCCAACTACATTTTTGGTATCCTAGGAATTACCGACACTGTGTTACGATCATGTGCATTGACCACAGCGGACCGACCCCACTATTGATCCAGCTCCACATTGTCACAAAGAGGTGACGATGGCGGCAAGACTGAGCGGAAGCGGATAGATACTGATCCCAACGACAAAGTTATATTCATGATAAATACTGAGAAGTAAGTAAAGACATACCTGATCCCAACGACAAAGAGGTCAAGATAAGGGATCAGGTTGTGGGGGCTGGCTTATATATACAAAGGTAAGGTACGGGAACCATGATGTCATACTGTATAGTTCAGGAACAAGGAATGGAACGGAATGGACTGGAAGGTTCCGGATCGGATATGATAGGTAACAGTGATGGAATGATGTATTGTAAAGAAAAGGAAAATAATAGGGGCGGCTCACTTCATGACATTACCCCCCTCCTTATGACCATTACCCTCGATGGTCAAGCCTTCGCCGCCCGGGGATGTTTCTTGTGGAATTTTCGGACCGTAGCTGGCGCATGTTCCAAATTTTGAGCCGGTTCCCATGAATTATGCCCTGCATCGTAACCCTTCCACTTCACCAAATACTCTAACTTCTTCCATCTAACCCGACTATCCAAGATCTCCTCCACTTCGTACTCCGGTTCGTCTTCATCCTCTAGGTACACTGGTTCTGGTGGTGGCGCAATCTGGCCATTGACAATGTTCCCCCTCCATGGGTATAGCTTGTCAACATGGAAAACGGGATGGACATGATCCAGGGACAACGGTAAGTCCAGACAATAGTCAAGGGGTCCAACTTTGTCCAATATTGTGTATGGTCCGAGCTGTCAATCCCCCAGCTTCTCGCTGGAAAGTTGGAGCTTAATGTCCTCTGCGCTCAGCCAAACCCGGTCTCCCACCCGAAATTGGTGTGCTTTTCGTTTTCCCCTCTCGTAGCTTTCCTTTTGCCATCTTTTCCCTAGGTGTAGAGCCGCACCGGCGTCCTGTCGTGCATCCCGAAGTATTTGGATACGGTTGTCTACTGCTGGAATCCCACTACGTTGACCCACTGGAATGTTGAATAGAGGCAGATAACCATAGGTAAGCTCAAACGGGGACATCCCCAGGGCTGAATGGGTGCGGGAGTTGATCACAAACTCTGCCATCGGTAAATGCTCTGCCCAGTCGTCTTGACATCGTCCCACATACAGCCTGAGGTACTTCTCGACTTCCTGATTCGCCCGTTCAGTCTGTCCGTTTGCTTGTGGATGGTAGCCCGAGGTGAGGTTAGACTTGATTCCCAGCCGAGCGAGCAGGGATCGCATCAACTTTGCTGCGAATTGGGGTCCCCGGTCTGAGACAAAGCAGAGGGGGAGTCCATGAAGGCGAAAAATTTTGCGGTAGTAGATGTCAGCGACACCTTCCGCTGTGACTGCGGTTGTACAGGGGATGGCGTGGATTTGCTTGCCATAAAGGTCAGTACAAACTAGGATGGCGTCGTAACCTTGCGACTGGGGTAGTTGTGTGATCAGATCCACTCCCACCTCTTCCCACAAGCCCGCAGGCACCTCCAGGGGTTGCGTTACCGCTCGAGGGTGTCTCTGTATCTTCTTCCTTGCACAAATCTCGCATCCTGCGACGTACTTTTCCACAAAAGATCGTAAGGTGGGCCACCAAAAATGTGTGCTCACCAGGTCGAGCGTACCATGAAGTCCCGGATGGCCCGCCGGCCTTTCCTCCGCAGCTCTTCTAATCCTTCCAGTACCTCCGCCTCCCTCTGTGATGCTTTCCGGATACGGTCCTCTAACGGGTTCTGTAGTGAGTTTGCTGCAATCTGCACAAAGTGAGCTGGTTTTAGGACCGTTTGTTGTTGGTTGTCTTCGCTGTCCAACACTTGGTGTGTTGCCATACGAGAAAGGGCGTCAGCCTGTGTGTTTGTTTTCCCTGGGCGGTGAATAAGCTGAAAATCAAACCGGGATAGCCATAGTGCCCATCGTGCTTGCCGTCGACTTAGGTCCTGAGCGGAGCACCAGAACTCTAGGTTTGCATGGTCGGTGATGATCTCAAAGGGTTGTGGTGACCCTTCCAAGAAACTTCTCCAATCCTTCAGCGCTTCGATGATAGCAAGCATCTCTTGGTTGTAGATTTTGTAATTCCACTCCGCTGGTTGCATGGAGGCCGATCGGAACGCCACTGGGTGCCACTGACCATTGTCTTGCAGCTGCATTATGGCCCCTCCAGTTGCAAAGCCTGATGCATCCACCTCGAGTTGAGTGAGCCTGTCGGGGTCCCAAAGAGCCAACACAGGTGCTGAGGTGAAAGCTTCCCGGAGTGCGTCGAATGCTTGCTGCTGATGTGTCCCCCAGTCAAACTTTGTGTCCTTCCTCGTCAGATCATTCAGAGGGCGTGCTATTTGGGCAAAATTCCATATGAAACGACGATAGAAATTAGCAAACCCTAAGAATCCTTGCAGCTCCCATAGGTTCTTTGGTGTTGGCCAGTCGCGGACTGCCGCTACCTTTACCGGGTCCATGCGCACCGCCCCTTCTGATATCACCAGTCCCAGGTATCCGATCTGCAGTTGTTTGAATTCACACTTCTCTGGTCGTAGGTACAGGTCGTGTTTTTCTAGCCGGGTCAGTACTTCTCGCACCACCTGTTGATGTTCCTGTATATCATTGCTAAAGATAAGGATGTCATCTAGGTAGACCACCACTTTTCCCGCTGCCACTAGGTCTGAAAATATGGAGTTCATGAGTGCTTGGAACGTGGCTGGAGAGTTGGTAAGACCAAAGAACATTACGCTGGGCTCAAACAACCCTCGATTGGTTGCGAAAGCCGCCTTCCATTCATCTCCCTCCTTAATCCGAACATTGTTGTAGCCCCATCGTACGTCAAACTTGGTGAAGTACCGTGCTCCCTGCAGACGGCTGACAATGTCTGCAACCAGTGGTAGGGGGTAACGATTCTTCAGCGTGACCTGGTTGAGTTTCCTGTAGTCCTGTACAAAACGGAGTTTACCATCCTTCTTTTTTACAAAGAAAACGGGTGAGGACAGTGGTGACTTTGAGGGTTGTATATAACCCTTTCGCAGGTTATCATCCAAGAATCGGTCAAGCTCACCCTGTTCGTTTAGAGGGTTCCGGGACCATTTCTTCAAAGGTTTTCACAGGTTTTGCCTTGTGCGCTTGTTCCGCCAACTGTTGGGAGTAGGTGAAACCTGCGGCACACCAGACCTCTTCCGTTTGTTCCTGTAGAATCCCCGACTTCACCCATGCACGACGGGTTCGTTGGTTGGCTCGGATTCGGTGTATGGGTGACTCTTCGTCCTCCTGGTCTTCCCTACTCTGTGGAGGTTCGGGGGTGCTAGCTGCCTGGATTTTCTCCTTGGTTTCTCCCTCTTCCGCACTCTCTTCAACTGTGGCCCACTGCGGCTTGACTGAGAGCCGTCCCTTCTCCCAGTCAATATCTGGGTTGGCCTTTCGTAACCAAGGTAGCCCTAGGATTAGGTCTTCACTGCCCAGATTAGTTACCAGTAGGTCCGTCCATCGTTCTTGCCCATCAACAGTCAGGGCCAGATGTGCAAAGTGCGTGATCTGCCCTGCCCGGTTGGCAGAACCATTGATGTTGAAAACCCCAATGGGCTTCCTAAGTGGGAATGTCCTTACGTGGTGGCGAGCGACGAATTCTTGGTTCAAAAATAGAGCAGTGGCTCCAGAGTCGATCATGGCCGCAGTTGCTATACTGTGATTCCTGCCTATTAGTTCTGCGTTGATTCGGAAATGTGATGAACTGGAATTCAATTCCAAAATGGTAGATATTTTACATGAGGAGAGAGAATCATGCACGGGACTAGAGTGTATAGCAAATTGGTTAACGGGTGCTCTCGATGCAGCCGAGACGGGCACCTGCTTGAAAAACCCTCCTGTGATCCAGATGCTGGGGTTATGGCGTTCACTCTGTTCAGGAGTTCCTGCAGTTGAGCGATCTGGGTAGAGAGATCGGGGTTGAGCGGAGTCGGCGGAGCAGGAGCGGGAACGGGAACAGGAGCGGGAGCGGAGGCGGCAATTTGAACCGATTCATTCGGGAACAGGGTAAAAGGTATTGAGGACGAAGCGGAAACTTGTTGTTGACGGGGTTGTGGATGCTTACCACGGCCCCACTCTAAACCCATGAACTTGTCTTGGCAGACCGATTCCAGGTGACCTCGTCAACCACAGTAGCGGCATACTGTGTCCTTGTACGAGCAGTTCTTCTTCTCGTGGTTCTGTGCACCACAGCTGTAACATCTGCCCCTCATCTGTACCACAAAACTCTCCCTACTATTCCCGCTGGTATGTGTCGCATTGACATCCATAGCATAAGGGTTGGAAGGAGGGGAGGGGGTGTGAGAGGGCCTGTCATGGTGGGGTTGTGTAGGAACACGTCCACTGAGATTGCTCGTCGAATTGCCTCCTCCAACGTGGGGGCAATTCCCTGAGCAATGTTGACCACAATGAGATTTTGTCGAATCTCGGGATTGAGGCCGCTGTGGAAGCGCTCTCTCAAGTCGACATCTGAGAGTCCTGTCCGATCGCCGATATCCTTGAATTTCTGGGCAAACTCCGCCACCGTTTGGCCTTTCCCTTGTCTGATGTGTTGGATCGCGTTTCGGGCTTCCATACCTGCATCGATAGATTTGAACCGGAGTGAAAAGGCTCGTACAAAATCGTCCCATCGTCCATTGAATGGTGTCTTTCCATGGCTGAATTCCAAGAGATATGGCGTAGCCCAGTCCGCCGCATTTCCTGAGAAGAATCCCAGGGCTGCCTTGATCAGCTTCTCCTCCTTGTTATGCAAGTTCGTCTGTTCCATTGCCCAGCTCTGGATCTGAGCGATGAAACGACGTGCTTCCGCACTGCTGGTGCCCTTGAAGAGCTCCGGTTTGTTCATGCTGGATTTGGCAGAGAGTTTCTGAAGGTTGGCTGTGAGCTGAGTCACCTGCTCGATGAGCTGAGCCATCAGTTGATTTGCGTCAACTGGTGTGGGATTGGACATGATGGATGGGGACGTGACTGAGGTGGGGGCTTTTATAGGTATGAATACGGTACCGTCATCTGAGGTATCTTCTTCGCTGATCGAGTTGGCGAGGGCGTGCGGGCAGGGCTGAGAACTACAGTCAGACCAGGTGTTATGATCATGCACAGGTCGTAGGGGTAAGTTGGATCGCGGGGTAAAAGACCGAACACCGAGATAAATCCCGGTGAGGGTAGAGTGGACCTACGGAGAGGTAGTCGGACGTTGACGCTACTATTAATAGCGTCCCCGACACGCTGCTGTCCGAAAGCGAAGTTGAGGGTAATTCCAATCGCGGGAGAAACTCACGCGATCATACTCAGGATGAGGTTGAGAATAACTCTATTTGAAATACACTGTATGAGTGCGCTATCAAAGTCGATATTTAAACTAAGGACCAACTATTCTACTCTTGTAGCTTTATACTGTAGTCGCTACCGAAGGGTCGCTAAGCGATAGTATCCTAGAATAGTATGGTCGAACATGTGGAAGATAAAAGGGGAAAGTATAAAGGAAATGATATAAAAGGATATATAAGAAGTCGGCTAAGTGTGAGGGATATAAAAGCAAAGTGTAAAAGGATCACGGAGGTAAGCTCCGCGACGGATGAAAATAGTGATGTCAAATACTTGGGAATGATCGTCGGAGCCCGCGGAAGTTGAACTTGGCATGGTCGTAACACCAGGTGTTATCTTGGAGATGAATGTGAGTCTGGTCCTTGGTATCAAAGGCGTGCGGATAGTTGGAGCAGTCAATGGCTTAGGCTGGTGAGCTTGATGCGGCAAGGTCTGTATACGTGGTGAAAGCAGAGCCTGCAAGGATAACCCAATCGGTAGGTTATCAGTGCAGTAGAGGATCTTGACCTAATGTCACAAAGAGGTGACGATGGCGGCAAGACTGAGCAGAAGCTTAGGCGGAAACGGACAGATACTGATCCCAACGACAAAGCAACCCTCACTGGGATATATCTCGGTGTTCGGTCTTTTACCCCACGACCCAACCTTTTCCCTATGACCGTGCATGATTATAACAACTTCAAAAAGTGACGAACAGAATGTTTTGGTTTGATAAGCAGATCCTCAAGCATCAGAGGCTGTCCGTGAAGAGAGATGCGTCAACATTGGTAGATGCTGTCAGTATTGGATGAGAGCAACGCACTTGCCAACATATACGATCCATCTACACATTTTGAAGAGGGAGTTTGTTCTGTTACAGTGTTAGGGCCATGCTTCCAAGTAGGGGATGAAATGGCTGAAGTTGCCCATGAATGGTCCAAAGGGTTCAAAATACAATCGAAGCTCCGTGGGAACGATTGAGAATCGAATGGACTAAATGGTACGGAAGTCACGTAGGAGTGAAGTGAACCTTGATCCATCTCTTTGAACTTCAGTGATGCGTGAAACGAAGACCCATATGATAGGTATCTCAGGTTTATGTATGTTACATGTTATTTAGATGTTGTTTTGCATTAATGTTATTGCGTGATTGGGTGAGAGGGCAGTATGCCCTTGGGTCCCAACTGAGAGTTTTCCTGAGAACACGGTCAGCTGCGATACCCACCAGGAAGGAGTGTGCGACGCATCCAGTGACCGTGGATCCCCAAAAGGTAGGAGGGCACTTACATCAGACTGGGAGCATTTTATATTTAATGAAAGCTTGATGTAATTCTGGTTGCAGGTATGGCACCATGATTTCAGCATGTTTGCGTAAGTATATCAAGAAAGCATTGCTCTGCCATCTTCCAATGACTTGGTGATACACCTGGAAATAGTCTGTGCATAAAACCCTGGAATATCTAAGATTCTACAAGCATGGATAGGTGATACTTCTAGCAAGTCTACAGTACATTGTACACTACAAGAATTGTACAGAAGGCCACTACAGATGAGCTGTGAAGGTTCTCAGTAGTGATACTCAGTTATAATTAGCTTGAAGCAGTACTAAAACCCATTCTTTGTGCCCAACTACACTTGTAGAAAGAGGTCTTCTGTGATTTATTAGGCATGATGAATTCTATAAGTCAACTCAGTTGGTTTACAATGCAGTAGAAAAGCAAAACTCCGAAATCATGCAGATGACGAGATGACAAGTTAGCAAGCTTAGGGCCCAGACCCTGATTAGAGAAGTTCCATAACAGAAATCTGATGGTTGCTATGACAATATTCTAGAACTTGGAGCATGTGGAAAGTACAGGAATACCATGTGGAGTCCCAGACCAAGGGAGTGGTAACCATGTGCATAGGCACAGGCACTCAGCACTGCCCAAGGCCCAGACCCATTCTCAAGAACATAAATAGGACAGGTCAGAGCCAGATCCGGGGAGCTTTCTTCCCCTCCCACTTTTGTTGTGATAGCTGGTCCAACAAAAGGGAAGATTAGTTCCACAGCACAAGCATAGAAAGAATAGAAAGAATAGAAAGAACAGAATGCAGCAGAATGATCAGACAGCAGACAGCTTTGTATACGATGGGTCACAGGGTTCTTCCGATATCTTGAATATTGTGAATAACGTTTCGATCTTTTAAGTAATTTGAAATCTGAGTAGACAGTCTTGTTTAGAATCATCCTAAGATTGTATTTCTTCTTACATGTTAGAGCAGATAAGGCATACTCAGAGTGTCGGGTCATGACCGAACAAAAACAGGTACTTCCACATCTTGGATCACACAAAGTCACATCAATGCTGCTGCTCGGCACTTCGGTACGCTCCATTTGATGCTTTGGCTTGTTTGGTTTGCTTGGTGGCGAGTAAGGCACAGAGGATTGCCGAGAGGCCACGGCATGAGGCTGGATCAAATATTGTCACGTCGCATACCCTCTTCACTTCATCTGCTTGTCGTTTCTCTACATCACACTGGATTGCTCCAAAAGTTGGTGTGCTAGTTTTTTAGAACCATAGCTCGATGCCGATGCTATTTTCACAGTAATCTACCAGCTCTTCGTACGGTTCCTGACATTTCAATCTAAAGTCACACTTGTATTTTGAAGGTTTTTGGTCTTGTACATACATATTGCCCGAATACACTCTACTTTGTGTAGGATGATATGTTTATTGAGAACCTAAGAAGTACTACATAAAAAGTCCAAGGGCATTTACTAACCTATAACATTTAAAATATAACATTTTCTAAAATGCGGAAGTACCCTGGTTACGGAAGAACCCTGTGACCCATAGTAACACAGAAAGAAAGCACAGTTAGACAAAGTCCAGTTCAGTTCAGTTAGTTCAAGTTCAGTTCAGTTCAGTTAGTTAAAGTTAGTTCAGAGTTAGTTAGTCAAAGCAAGTTAGATTATAGAGCAAGTACAAGCACAAGTTAGATAGGACTTCAACCAGAAAACCTAGTAAAAGCAATAGTACACAGTTTGTTTGGTTCATGCTATGGAGTTTAAATCTTTTTGCACTCTCAAAGAACTTGTGTTTGAGTGTTGGTGTGTGTGTGTGTTGGTGTTAGGTTTCTAGCATCTGCATTTTGCATTCAGCCCTTAGTCAGCATATCATCGGATAGCATTGAATGGAACACTCCTGAGTAAATACTCAAGTGTCGCCCCGATCCGAATTCCATGCCCCTGGAGGAGTGGCAAGTTTTGGTTTTGCGCTGCTTTGTGTATTCGTTGAATGAATGCAGATTTTGTTAGAGCCTTGCGACCTTGACATCATCCAATGGACTGTCTATATGCAAATAAATGCTCTGTTGACTTGTTAGGGCCGTGCTTCCGAGGAGGGAATGAAATGGCTGATGTTGCCCATGAATGGTCCGAAGGCTTCGAAATACAATCGAAGCAGCCGAAGCTCTGACCGGAGCTCCGTGGGAACGATCGAAATCCGAATGGACCAGATGGTACGGAAGTCACGTAGGAGTGAAGTGAACCTCGATCCGTTTATTAGAACGGATCCTCACTACGCCGAGTGGTTCTGGAAAGGGTTCAGACGATTATGAACAGTAAGGAGACATAAGAAGAGAGAGGAGTGATTGGGATGGAACCCAAGGCAACCCAAGTCGATATTGAAACTGAGGAATAGTGTACAAGATATCTAATCTTTTATACAAGTAATCCTAATTGTTAAATAAAGACAATAAGTGAGAAAGATCCGAAATAATACAATAACGATGATTCCCGAGAGCGGACAGGCGTGGGAATGCATCGGTCATGACGACCGAGTGTCATGTGATGTATCCGAGGTGGTTCCGAAGTTATCGAGCCATGGGACAGAGTACGAAATCAATCGAGGTTCGAGTTGGACTTGGTGATAACTTGGAAGGGAATTGATACCGATCGGGTGATCGGGTGATCGATCGATCAATTGAATGATCGGAATATCGATATGGTTATCGATAGATTCGGAAATCGAGCTGGAAGGCATGGTGTAGCTTGGCATGTATATAACATGACTCCGGTTTGTTGATTTCAAGATGGTTCTGCAGCCACCAATAAGGGTCTGTTTAACCTAACTGCTGTGAGAAGTATACATCTTCGCCCTCTACTGGACTACTCTTGGTACGAGGAATGTGTATGACCATGGTTTGGAAACCATTGCAGTCTGTGGCTGTCCGAATTTGCATAGGGGTTACAAATTTATCAGGTGTAAAATCTTTAAGGGTTGCTACTGTGAGCTTGCCAACTCTGGCAACGCAATAGAAACTAGTGGTTATGCAGCCCCTGCATGCTGCATCCAGCTGATTTTGGGGGTCAAGATCATTGAGAATCTTGGAAATGTATCCAACTGTGAAAGGCTGTCTTTTTTGCGCTTTGATTTGTCTGGTTGTAGTCACTCAGCTCCCCAAATGATGGTGTCCAGGGTTGGCTTGTTGATATTCCACTCAACGCCATGCATGATGTGCCACGCTCGTACTCCATGTAAGTAATTTTTTATAGATGTGCCCACATAGTTTCCTGCCATGGTTGCGATCCAGGATTGTAGCAAGTCTACACTGCAGGGGAATCGTTGGTTTTCTTCTATGCCTCGCGAGTTGCAGAAAACATGAAAAGCTAGAAGGCCAGCTGCATAAGTTTCTAGGGTGCTCTCTGCAAATGCCACTGCTAGCACATTCTCAATCCTCTTGCTGAGTTCCCTGGGTAGTGCCAATTCATTACCTATATTGTCTCGTAACACCCGCTCATTTACTGGTCTCCATAGCATTAGCCGGTCTTGTGCTGAGCAACTTGGTCGCAACTGGGAAGGCAAGAGATTGGGATTAGGGGGGTGGTGATTATGCGACATAGTAGGTAAAACTATTGACAAATGTATTATTATGCGGGTATTACTAGGATGATATATATATGACACTACCAGGCATGCTGGAAAATGGATAGCAATCTTCCTTCCTCTTTGAGCTGCCACTGACTATAGTTTTGTCTGCTCTTCCTTGGGGTTCGGGGTGTGGCGTCAGGATTTGCATCACGATCTCCCTCAGCGAGCTCTGCGGGTGAGAGTGGGTGGTCATAGTCAACGATGAGGTGCTGGAGATCAGCTGGGAATTGTGATTTGTGGGAGGAGGAGATGTTCAGGCCCCCTGTGTCCTCGTGAGAATCGATCTGCTGGATTTTCGGTGCTGGGAATGTAGCGTGTGTGTGCATGGAACTCAAACTCTGCAGTGATTTTATGTACGCTCTTGAATATATTGTTTGTGGGTCTGTTTCTGCTCCTGCCTGACCACCAACCCTCGACAACTCCGTCATTGTCACCCCAGAACTTGTTATGCCTATGTTTTGTCACTCTGCCAGCCATGATGATGATGAGGAGGAGGTAGCCAACGGCTTCTGCCCAGCCGATGTCTCTTTCATTGTGAGGGCCTCTCCACCCTGGGAGGAGTCTGTAAGCTCTCCAGTAGCCACAGATGCATAAACCGATGCCATAGCTGTTACTAGCATCTGAGTATGCTCCGACATCAATGAGGTCTGCAGGGCCAGGGATGGGGGAAGAGATGGGTGCAGACAGTCTTTTGGTCTACCAAATCATGTCCTCTTGCCAACCTCAAGGTGCATGATGCTTCATGAGTGGGGCTTTGTGGCTCAGTTCTGCTTCAAATTTCTCCAATTTGATTAGGTAAGCTCTTCCGATTGGAAGGACTAAGCTGACGTGCATAAGCTTTCTGTATAATTCCCGTACTTGCTCTGAGTTGTGAGTCTGCAATTCTGACCATCTGTGGATTTCCTCAAGATATCTCGCCCTCTTCCTGGCTGGGACTGACACCCTCATGGAGTCTAAGTGCCACTGGAGACCAAAGTAGAGTGGCTCCGTTCTGAATGGTATGTCTTTTTCTGGAGCCCATCTGTAACCCAGAGGTAGGGTGATCTGGTCAATATCGTGAAAGGCGTATGTGAAGGTGGCATCGTACATTGAGTGCAGTAAAGAGTTGGAGAGGTCCTGGATTGGAAATGCAAAGTCGTTGTCGAATTCTTCTTGTCGGCTGTTGGGTAGTGTGATTCCTAAATGATATATCCTACCTCTAGAGTGATGTAATCCTCCTGCCCACTGTACTCTGCGACCTAGCTCTGCTCTAAGTTTGTTATACTGTTTGAGGTGCTCCTTCAGGATCCTTAGCCACAGGTGGTCATCAACCCACTTGGTTAACGGCCCTAACCTATGGCCTCTGCAGATTTCCATGCCAGCATCAGCAAGGTGTCCAAAGGTGCCACCCGAGGCTGACAGTCCAAACATGATTCTGGTGTCGACGCAGAATTCGTCTTGTGCACTAGCGCGGATCACCGTCCCTGGCCACTGAGATGAGTGGATTGGCAGCATTCTATATGCTTCTGAGATGTCTCTCATGGCTCCTTGCGATCCTGGTGGTAGAGTCCAGACTAGTCTGCATGTATTTGCAAAGGTACCCCAATAGCATGGATAGAGAGTGGAATCAATGTGAGAATTGATTGATGATATGAGAACGGGGATGTGATTTGAGATGATTAATGGTTTATTGTTATATACATGCCAAGCTACACCATGCCTTCCAGCTCGATTTCCGAATCTATCGATAACCATATCGATATTCCAATCATTCCGATCGATCAATCGATCACCCGATCACCCGATCGGTATCAATTCCCTTCCAAGTTATCACCAAGTCCAACTCGAAGCTCAATCAACTTCAGACTGTGTTCATTGACTTAGTAATCTCAGAACAACCTCGGATACATCACAAGACACATGGTCAGCATGACCGATGCATTCCCACGCCTGTCCGCTCTCGGGAAACATCCTTATTGTATTATTTCTAGTCCCTATTACTTATTGTCTTTTATTTAACAATTAGGATTACTCGTATATAAGATTAGATATCTTGTACACTATTCCTCAGTTTCAATATCGACTTGGGTTGCCTTGGGTTCCATCCCAATCACTCCTCTCCCTTCTTATGTCTCCTTACTGTTCATAATCGTCCGAACCCTTTCCAGAACCACTCGGCATAGTGAGGATCCGTTCTAATAAACGGATCGAGGTTCACTTCACTCCTACGTGACTTCCGTACCATCTGGTCCATTCGGATTTCGATCGTTCCCACGGAGCTCCGGTCGGAGCTTCGGCTGCTTCGATTGTATTTCAAAGCCTTCGGACCATTCATGGGCAACATCAGCCATTTCATTCCCTCCTCGGAAGCATGGCCCTAACATTTATATGAGTATGATAAATTCTGAAGCAGCCTGAATTTTCCTGGTTTGCCCGCCTTGGGAAGCATAGAGATGGGAGACGTTTGGAAAGGTCCCATTTCACTCTTGATCTCCCGCTGAGAGAAAGGGCCGAGCCACCGCCCAAGGCGGAGCTCATTCTACATAACTTGTGCAAAGGCGGCGTCGAAAATGGGGTCATTTAAATTGTTGGATGGGGTGAAGGTATGTTGAATGCTGGGGATGCCTATATGGAAACCGAAATGGATGGAATTTACTAAAGTTGGGTATTTTCTTGTCAAACCAAGATCTGATAGTGCCGCTTCCCATGTTTCAGTGTTGAGCATGGATCGGGCGTGAATTCTCGCCTCCTTCAGAGCAGTTTTGAGCTCCGTGTGAGGTGCTGGCACATCCTGAGCACCTGTGTTTCTCTTGGTGTGTACAGCTGGTGTACCCATTGGGACGCTGCCACTCCGCACAGAGTTTCAATCCTGCATGGACGCCTTGGGAGATTTCAAGATACCCACCTCTGTTCCAGTAACATAGGACTCTCTTCTTCCCATTGTGGAAAGCTGTACACGAGCAGGCCCTAACGTCATGTCTGTCCCTGCCCAGATACCTGTGACACCATGGGAGCTGGGCCTGGTTGCTCTCTCGAAAGGATTGGTCAAAGCCTTCGGTGTCCTTGTAACGGGCCCTTATCTATCCCCTATTTTGTTATCTTAGATATCTTATCATAATCTTATCATATCTTATCATATTCTCACGATGAACTGTATAGTTCATTGTTTATATACTCTTGACTTAGATAAGCTAGGGTAGACTATTTTTCACCTGTAAACCTACATATCGAGCTAATTCATAGACTCGTCGTGTTTATACAGAGTGAACTAAGTCAAACAAGCTATAAGCTATCTGAAGCCCAACACCTCCATAATCCATAACCATCCTAACGGATGGTTACAGTCCTCCTCTACTTTTGTGGGGCCACTTACTTTCCGCTGAGCTGCAGTCGGGTATGGTCTCTGTCTCACCCCTTTGTCGCGACTACTCCCAGCGTTGTGGTTGCTTTGGGAATAGGATTGTGATGGCTTTGCTTCTGAACACATGTCTGGAAACAATGGGGTGAGAACACCGACCGTTTGGTGTGAGGTGAAAGAGGTGGCGAGCAAGAGGTGTGCGGTGGTTGAAAACATATTAATAAAAATATATATATTTGCATTGCAATACAGATGACATTCGAGACCGTTGAGCGAGTCAATAGAAGTCGTAGCACAATCCATATCAATGCACATGATGAAAGATGTGTCAACAATGCGGAGCCCAATGAGGGCAATACGTGCGATAACAATGTGAAAACATTACAGAGGTAGTATAGGTGGCGACGATGCAAGAGGTAATAAAGAGGTAGCATGTGTGATGATTCAAAAGGTATCAAGGAGGTAGCACATGCGACGATGCAAAAGTATAGTGAGCTAGTGAGTTGCTGACAGGGGACAGAAAAGTGTTTGCATACACCAGATGTTTTGTAGATATTGTAGTAGCAGTGAAATGTCTGGATTGTAGATTCAATTGCTGTGAGGCTAATCTCATCAATATCTGAATGCTGTACAAGATAACAGAAATCTAGGAAAGCACATTTCATCATATCATCAGGAAGATACCCTGCAACAGCAGGGAGAAAGATCTTCATGAGGGCCTTGGAGTCATCACCAGTCCACTGCTTGAACTGTTGACCATGTGGAAAGCGCCGCAGGCCAGGAAAAGCAGGAATAGTAGCAAGGCTGAAGGAACATGTTAAGATTATGCCAAAGATCTTAATACATGCACTATATATAGTTTCAATCACCTATGACAATTAACTTGTCATAGTGGTTTTTTGGCTCAGTTGGATTTTGTGTTAGTGGTTGGGCACAGTTTTCACAGAACATCAGAAAAATACAAGCTAATTTAAAGTTGTACACACTGACGGTGAATATCATTAATAATTTGATTTGCCTTTGCTTCTCTATGCTCAGCAGCCAAGTATTCCAAGGTCCATTCAACAAGCATATCCTCGAAGCAGCCTTTGATGATTTGGTGCAACAAATCTGGAGATAACATTTCATGGATATCTGCTCATGGAAAGTGTGCTGTAAAAGGCTGTAATGCTTGATTAGGATGAGTCAAAATAATAATTATCACTCCATACCATGATGTGCTCATCCATCCCAAAGTTATCCCACAATGTACGTCCTTCTCCGCTGTACTCCACACACAGGATCTGATCCAGTTTGCAGGTCCGACGGTCAGAAGGCCCATCAAGATTAGAGTGAACTGCACTACATCTAATAACATGTTAAAATAAGTACAAGCACATAGATAGTGATAATAAAACTAGTAATAAAACATACCGTCCACACCAGCCCTGAACAATCCCTGAAAGATACACTTGCTCAGGGTAGTCAGCAATGAATGCAGCTAAATCATAGATGATCTGCCAGAAATGACTATCTGGACATTGTCATACAACTGGTTGTTCCATACTAGGCTGGTTTTAGGAGTGTGCAGATCGAGTGGACCTTTGATACTGTTATTGACAGTATCCTTGCTACGCCGTATGGTCCGTGTTGAGTTTGTTTGAGATCGAGATAGTATCGACTAAAGGTCGATGGGGTCAAACGAGGTTGGAGAGTGATAGAGAAGTGGAGTATGATATTAGTGTTATACCAATTTGATATTAAAACTCAGGCTTCTACCTACAACCGCAAGTCTTATATGCTAAGTTTACTATCTCTGGTATTGCTACAGAATATCCTAAAGTAGTTACGATGAACCGGGAGTAGAAATAACAAGTGTGAATAGGAAGACAGTGGACTAATGGGGAGAGGAAGGCGGTATGGTATATAGCCTGTCCAAAGAGAGAGCAACAGGATAAGGAGGATAGGTGGATAAGTACCACAGAAGTAGATTACCTGATCCATATCATTGGTGCGTCACATTGATGATGGACTTGACTTTCCTAATCCCAATTTGCTTTCTATAGAAGTACCCAAACCAACCTCCTTTGCTACTTTGCAGTTTTCCTCATACATCCTCTATTTAGATTTATGATCCAACTATTGAAGATGTGTACCAAAAACAGTAGGTTGTGGAGAATCAAATGTGTCTTACTGAGATCATCAAAACTGCTGGACAGGGTAAGTATCATAGTTCATAGGAAATGGCCTTTTCTGATGTATTTGTGTATAGAGGAATATAGCACACTATGGGACTAATGGGTCTGGTAATATTATCCTTTCTTTTGGCCATGAACTTCATTGCTCATCCTCATGTTCTTTGTTATTTAGAGAAGGACAGGAGTTCATTCTTGTCTATTCAATCACATCACGGTCAACATTTGAATATCTCAATATGTTTTGGCAGTTAGTTTGACAAGTTAAGAGAGGAAACCCAATTTTGATGCTGGTAGGTAATAAAAGTGACATGATTTGGGAACGAGAAGTTTTCAAGGATGAAGCATATTTGCTTGAAACTGCTGAAATTTCCATGCATGTACCTAAATCAAGTCCACTACTCTAAACTTACACATCTTGATTAAATGCCCCCAAAGAAGTATTTCTTTGTTTGTAGTTTCAACATTCTTGCTCATGAACTTTGCAGGTCTTATGCATGCAAGCATGGGGAGCTCTGTACACACCTGTACAACATGAATGGGGACTAAACTCAATACGCCTATAATCAGGTGTTTCATTCTGGATTCATTAGCCATGATGAGAATCAGGAATGTATTTCAAATGCTCTCTCATAGTGTTTTTAAATGGTAGAAAACCGAAGTGCGAGGGGCCACTGGGAAAGATACCCTGTAGCTGCAGGGAGCCACGGCATGCATGAAGCTTATCATTGGTAGCAAGACATCTTTCAAAAGGAATGCCACACCCAGCTACTGATACTCATGAAGAGAAGTTTCTTGACCCAGAACCATGATCCAAACTAGGTGCTCATAAAAAACTAACATCTTCCCAGGCCACTCCAGATAGCAGTAGTACTGGAAGTAACAATAATATCCAAGATATGCCTGCTACCTCAGGCTATTCTGAAGATAGTGAAGATGATAGAGATGAAGTCATGAGTCACCAATATGCCCCAGCAGAAGATGGAGGTGTAGAGAAAAGTCAACTTGTGCCTACGTTATTTTCTCACAGGTTCAAAGGCATACCACCCTCCCCAATCAAGAGCAAGCCAGAGAGAGTTTGAAATGGCTAGGCTACTGCATTAGAGGAGCGAAATGGGTGCTTTACTTACTTGCACTCACTGGGGTCATTCACCTACTCTCACAAACTCTCAGGGAACTATGACATACATGGCAATGGTTTGTGTACTGTGTTAGGATTCTTGAATATCCTTTATGTTAAAATCCTTGGAGGATTTGTGTCTGCTAATCCTTATTAGATGCTTGGCCATGAAGAGCTCTGGAAGCGCCTTCTCAAGTCTACAACTCTTAAGTGTCTCCTCACCACATCAAGAATAGCAACCCAGTTCCAAGATTATATTGATACAGTATACCCACTTCGGCTAGCTAACTGTAATATCATTGCAGAGTGTGCTTGCAGCATCGAATCTACTAGAAGAATTCCATACCTTCCACAGCCAGAGAAAACAGCTCCTTGTCCTTTTTGTCTCAAAAACTTTGTTGTTCCAAAAGGATGGAATGCCCACACCTTCTTAGGTGATCAGTTTTGCCACCACATGCTGAAACAAAAAAAAACTGCATAGCTCAAGTTTACCAATGATAAGACCAGTTGCATTGGTCACAGCCCCTGACCAGCAAGAAGTTGTATGCCCAAGAGAGGATAATTCTTGCTGAAAGATACGTTCCTGAACCAGTTTCTTCCACCTCAACTCTAATTACCTCTACACAAAATGTACTACAGAAAGGAAATGAGAGAATACCTTAGTTCTCTGTCACTCATTCTTTTCCTTGTACCTTAAAGATATAGTAGAGTGTGCTAGCTCTACCTTTGGATTCTCTAAAACTTTGTACAGATAGTGAGTGAGCTTCATGAACCTTGAGTGACTGCTAAGACTATATTATTCTGCAGCTCTGGGTTAACATTCCAAGGCACATTTAGGAGAAAAAAGACATTTGACCACTATGAAAGGGTGGCCACTGATTTCATCTCTTTGGTGCTGAGATATAATGACTGAAAGCAGCTTTATATACTATTTTTGTTCAGTATGGATGAAAATCTGCTGAAATCTTTTGAAACCCTTCAGACAGCAATTTATAGTATTGGATTCTCTCTGCTACAACTCTTTTAGCAGCTATCAACAGGGGTTGGCAGGAGTTATATCATCTTTCTGCTGAGAGTGAGGGTAATGAGAACAAGGATAACAATAAGAGTAGGGATAACAAGAGCAAGGGTAAAAAGAGTGGGGATGGTGACAGCTCTAGCTTCAGCTTTGAATCATAGATTAATCTGACTCTGGACCTGATTCCAATCTTAAGACAGGGCAAAAGGAGTTGCAGTTGCATAAAACAGTTAAGATTGTTTCAAACAACTAAAAAAAGCTTGGGAGGTATGTGTTTTGAATGTTCCTGTATCTATTGAGCTTAGCACACTGTCAATTTCAATGTCTGAATACCTTCAGACCTTTGTTGACTTATTAAAGATAAGGCTCACAGGGCCTAATGGGGACAGAGCTGATCAAACACTCTCATTTAGAGGACACCTCAGAATAAAAGAGACCTGGGCTTGAATCACAAATACCACATAGTTTCAAGAACATCTGGTAAAGGGTCTCCTCCCAAGCATTGGGATATCTCCTTGTGCATTTCAGGCTGCCTGTTTCTCATATACCTCCCAAGGACATTTCACATGGTGTCTCAAAATTGTTAATACCCACACAATCTTATGTAGCCTATTATTAAAGCAAGATGAGACAAAACAATATGAATGCTTTTATGTACTACTAGCTGAGATAGTGTGGTTCTTGCTTTTCTTCTTGGGTGTAATTTGTCCCATGACCATTTTCCTACTCAAATCCCCAATGTTACGAACAGACTCTTTTTCTATTTTTCTTAATACTTTAGACGCTCATTCACTCTTTAGGAATATTAGCGCTGTAGGCGCTTACATGAGCATTTGTATTATTCTTTTATCTTTTCCTTTTCTTTTATTTATAAGCGTGCTTCCACGCTGTCATCAATTGTCGACGCGACTCTCTCATGTCTGTCAAAGTATTGACAGATCTAGGCCGTCTACATACATTCTTTTATATTACCTCATTGTTTCATCGTTGTATACGGACAGCTTTACTTATGGATACGAGTGATTCTTATTGTATAGCCTCGGGGCAGCGACTCATGATGACTCCCATGGATTCATCTTAGAATATGTATATAAGACAGTATATTTCGTCGAGTAGTCTTTATCTCTGTTCTCGTCTATTCTCCTCTGTAGCTAGACAAGAATCAAAGACCATTCAACTCTCATTCACTTCGTTCATCTCGACTTTGTGACGCCTGGCTTAGCAGTGAGCTACTGAGTCGCTGACACCCAACAATCAACGATAGCTCTGCCGTAGAGGATCTCCACCAATAAATTTTTGTAAATATATTTTTGTAAATGTCAAGAAAGGACAGTCTGCACCCTGCAGATGGACTGGTGTGGACATTGATAGATGTCTCAGAGACTCTTGTTGAAAGCTAGATGCCAATAGCCTAAGGCACATCACAACGAAAATTATAAGACATTGGTTCCCACATTTAGCCTGTGCTCACACAAACTGGCTTAATTAGGTGTCCACCTTGCCCTTAGATAAGTAAGGCCAGCACTCCAGCAGAGTCAGCTGCATGTTCTATGCAAGGACTATATATGTCAACAGTACTTCCTTTAATGAATCTGAATTCCAGCTTCAAAACCATCAATGTGGTTAATGCTTTTGCAAGAAATGGATGGTGTGCCATGGCTATAGCTAGATCATTTGTATTCTCTAAGAATCCTAGCTATAATATTGCTTATGCTAGAAACTAAAATGGTATACGAAATAGGCCCAAGGTGCTGCTGGAAATAAAACCATTTTTAAGGGGGCCTGATGCTAAGGTAGGTAGCAAAATGATCAATTCTTTGAATAAGATAGCTCACTTGTATTTACAAACTCCTAAAGGAAACTGGGTTCCTATGTGGGAGACACTTGAAGACAATGGTCTTATTTGGCTCACTGCTGTTATGGCTCAATCTTATATTCTGGAAGGACCTTCAACTGAGTCATGACAGATAGGCTATAGTCCAGTATTTGTTACCTATGCTGTTTACCTAGTGAGTAACAAGTTTTAACTACATTTTCTACTCAATTTGAGTCAGAGACCCCAGGGTGGTTAAAAACTGAGCTGGCCCAGTAACCCCCAGGGTGGATAGGAGCTGGTTACCAGCTATAGTGAGCCTGAAATCACTAAATGTATACAAGATCCAATCTATTGGAGTATATACAACAAAGGTAAACAAGAATAAGGTTAAAGATTACATAATATTTAAGAATCCACTGAACTGCCCTAAACCCAACCCTAACTGCCTAGAACTGGCAACACTGCCAGTTACATCTGATCAGACAGCAAGCAAGGATTTCAGGATGGCCATTCTTCCAATACCAGAAAACTCAACAATTTGTGCAAAGTCAGTGTACAAAGCAAGGTGACCAGGCATTGGATACATTTTGTACCATAAATTTAGCAGCTTTAAAAGCAATGTCATTGATCATCAAGGACACTAGCAGCGTGGGAGAAGTCTCACATATTTTTGGTACACCTCGCTATTCTATCAAGTCAATTTTTGGCCTTTTTAAAAAACTAATTTCAGAATTTGGGTCCAAGTTTATCCTCTTTATGCCTTGCTTTCCTCACATCCGAGTAGACATTTTGTGCAATGGTGGCCTTGAGTGGAAGTTAGTTATTATGGATAACACATAGGTGCTACTGGTCCCATGCACTCTTTATGGCAGGCATCTAATCATAGGTAACATGTCTACCAAGTTAAATTTTGTTGATAACATTTGTGAATGTGTGCCAGTTCCTATTTGGGCACGAGCACATCTGGAAAAAGGCCCATAGCAAGGGTACATTTATATACTCTTGGGGATACCCAGGAATATGTCTTTTTCCTGAGCTCCATAAGGTGTACTTAGAGGCCTTATGCAAATGCCACATACTTGTTCAGCTCCCTAACCTTCATTGAAATCTCCCATATTACAATATCCACACCAACTATTTCACTTTGTTTATCTAATAACAATTGAACTAGGCAAGGCTGGCTCACACAGTCCTATGGTGGGGAGACTGGCAAAACTCAGAAAGTAGAAGTAGTGGAGGAATATTGGAGTAAGGAAAGGTTTTATGAAAGGTTTAGTTGAACAGGCTTGAATTGTAAGTGACAGCAAGTAAGCCAAATACAACCACGTTGTTGACTGACTTTCACTAGTCATACTGTCGTAAGGAGGTAGCTGAGTTATTTTTGTTTATGGCAACTATATTAGTATACTCACCTAAAGACATAATAGAAAACCTCACTCTATATACCTTCTCTATGCACAAATACATAGATTGATTGGCACAAATGATATGTCTTATAGGTTCACCATATGAGTGCAAGCCAAGTGGGAAGGACATGTCATTTTTTAAGGAGGATGCCTGATTTGAGTGTTCACGACAATAGGAGCTTTGGAACGAAAGAAGGCCAAGGACAGATGGAATTGTTTATGGTATGAGATAAGTAGCTATCATCAATGACTAATTGATTAGATTATGTCTAATCAGAGTAGAAGTAGTTCGGCTGGGGCTTGGTCCTGCATGGGTGGATCTACAGAAACAGAATGTTAAAGAATGCTAAGGTTGATTTAAATAGTAATTTGGATAATCAAATCAGACAGAACCAATCAGTACATGACTAAGAATAATAGAAAAGGAGTATAGAAGGTAACTTTTATTCCAAGCTGGGGAACCAAACTAAACAAGTTGACTCAAATACTAAACTATCTAATTGTTAAATAAAAGATAATAAGTGAGAAGGACTAGATTTTTGGAGAGCTGACAGGCATGAGAATGCATTGATCATGATGATCGAGTGTCACGTGATGTATCCAAGGTTGTTCCAAAGTTACTAGGCCAAGGGAAACAGTATGAAATCAATCAAGGTTTGAGTTGGACTTGGTAGCAAAGCTGAAAACAAATTGATCAACTGACCAATTGTTTGGATGATCAATTGGAACAGAGATGCTGGGATAGTGATTGATAAGCCTGGAAGTCAATTTGAAAAGAATAGTAAAGTGTGGCATGTATATAACAAGAGGTTGTGAAGGATGCAGAAAAAAGGGTTTTGCACAGAAAGTTTGTAGAACTGTGGTACTTTACACCAGATGCCTCACAGGAAGCTAAAGAGCATATGTGCATGGTACCTTGCTGCTGGATCATGGCGAACCCTTGAACCTCTCAGTGTTTTCCAAGATGGTATTGCAGGAATGCCAAAACAAGATATGGACTCAAGCACATTGGAAAGCAACTGAAGGTATGTTTCCAAAGAATTCTTCAAAGGTTAGATAACTAATAAGCCCTCATCCTTTTCACTTCATTATACCTTTGCTCACCACTATGTTACACCTCACTACCTCACACTTGACCCACTTCATGCCACATTATACTGGCTACCATGCTACATCTCGCTACATTTGCTACCCCACTACTGCTACACTTGCTATTCCACTACTGCTACATGGATTCTCAACAGGTCCATGGCTACTCTACCTGCAACGTCAATATAATACACTATGCTATGTATCCCTGCTACCCTACCAAATACCACTCCTGCCCCCCCCTCTTCCCATGCACAGAATTTAACCAAGCCAGACACCAGTTCATCCTAAGGGATCAGATTGTGGGAACTGGCTTATATATATAAAGGTGAGGTGTGGGAACAATGACGTCATACTATATAGTTCAGGAACAAGGAATGGAGCAGAATGGACTGGAAGGTTCCGGATCAGTTATGATAGGTAAAAGTGATGGAATGATATATTGTAAAGAAAAGGAAAGTAATAGGGGCAGTTCACTTCATGACAGATATCATACAGAAGAAAAAAATTTGCACACCCTGGGCATTTGACTCAGAGTCATCCAATTCAGATCCTCCACTTCTATTGCCATTTGTGGATTCTTTCCTGGCTAGAAAATGAAATGGGGTTAGAAATAGTAGGACAAGTAATGTAGATAAGCTACACCTTTTTTCTGTGGTGGTCCAAAATCAGCCTCATCATTGGGAGGAACAATGTTCTGTATGTGATCAGGTGAGGTCACAGGTTTTCTGGAAATTTTGTTATGTTGCCAGGTCACTCAGTCACAACTCTCTTTATGTGATGCCAACAATTCACTTATGTTATCTGCCAATAATACTTTCTGCGAGGGCTTCCCATTGAGCTGGTAGAGGAGCTATGATGGTTAACCAATAGGTGGAAATTTTTCTTATTATGTATTACTCTCACACCAATGCATTTTCTACTACAGAAGCCCCCAAAAGCCCCGGTTCACGGCTTTGAAAATTTGAAGCCAGGCCAAAAGCCCTGACAAGCTATCTATGATGGCCCGGCTTTTAATGGCCTGGTTTGGCCCACAGCTTTTAGTCCAAGCCGGCACATTTCTAGTTCACATTGGAAACTAGTGGCACCATTAATTACATCACAAAACTGCTTGATGATCTTGACCCCAACAATCCCCTGGATGCTTCCTGTCAAGCATGCCTCACAACATCTTTCTATTGTGCAGTGCACATCGGGGAGCTGACAGTCTCAACAATCAAGGACTTCTCCCTACATCAGCATGTCATACCTTCACAGTTACGCAGGGACTCAGACCAAAATGGGTTTAGCACCTGCATCATTCATATCCCTCAGACAAAGAGTAGCCTTGTTAGGAGCATGCAGATCGAGTGGACCTTTGTTATGATCATGCACGGTCGTAGGGATAAGTGTGGATCACGGACTATAAGTCTGCAGGGTAAAAGACCAAACACCGAGATAAATCTCGGTGAGGGTTGGGTGAACCTATGGAGAGGTAGTCGGACGTTGACGCTACTATTAATAGCGTCCCTGACACGCCGCTGTCCAAAAGCAAAGGTAAGGGTAGTTCCGATCGCGGAATAAATCACACGATCATACTTAGGGTGGGGTTTGAGATTAACTCTATTTGAGATACACTGTCAAAGTGCACTATCAAAGTCGATATTTAAACTAAGGATCAACTATTCTACTCTTGTAGCTTTATACTGTAATTGCTACCTAAGGGTCACTAAGCGATAGTATCCTAGAATAGTATGGTCGAACATGAGGAGAATAAAAGGGGTAAGTATAAAGGGAATGATATAAAAGGATATATAAAGAGTTGGTTAAGGTGTGAGGGATATAAAGGCAAAGCGTAAAAGAATCGCAGAGATAAGCTCCGCAACAGAAGAAAAAAGATGAAGTCAAATACTGGGGAATGATCATCGGGACCGCGGGGGTTGAACTTGGCATGGTCGTAACAGTGCCCCCCATTAGGATCGAGCCCTCGAGATCCTGAGTAACAGTATGACTAAAATAGATGTGAATTATTAGAAGTAACGGCGATCAAAGTTAAAAATGTGATGTGATGTGAATGTGAAAACCTTTAGTCAGAGAAGCAGGTGATAGAAGCTTGGTGAAAATTGGAAGTTGAGCCGGCCCTTAAGTCGCGAAGGATATAAAAGCGGGGCCATTTCGAAAATTTCAATAAGTCCCCCTCCCGCTACGATCATGTTGACCACCCCCAACGCTAATCAAACACTCCAGCAACGACATGAACGACTACTGCAAGCTCAAGCTGCAAGGCAACGAGCGCTTGAGGAAGAGGTTGCGAGGCAGGAGGCTGAGTTTGCGGCGGAGATGGAGAGAGTAGAAGAGGAGGAAAAACAATTGGCAGAAGAAAAAAGGATCACGGAAGAGCAAAGAAAGGAAGAAGAGGAACAGATCGCCGAGGAGAAACGGGTAGCAGAGGAACAACAATTAGCTGAAGAAAGGAGGATAGCTGAGGAAGAGAGCAAGAAGCAAGAGGAGTTAACAGAGATGAGAAGAAAGGAGGAGGCAAAATGATGAGAAGAATGGTTAGCAGCAGAAGCGGAGGACGAGCAGGAGCGGACCATTGCGTTTTCCAAGCTGGTAGAGGAGAATAAGAAAGAACGGGAAAAGGCCGCGAGAGACTTGGAGAAACGACGGGAGCCTGTGAGGGCAGTCGCAAAGAAACAACTTGAAGTCGTTGTCCTGCCGCGAGCATTGGGTTCAAAGACTGTTACGACCATGCCAAGTTCAACTCCCGCGGCCCCGACGATCATTTCCCGGTATTTGACTTCCTTACCTTCTTCCGTCGCGGAGTTTATCTCCGCGATCATTTATACTTCATGCTTATATCTCTCACACCTTAACCGATACTTTATATATCCTTTTATATCATTTCCTTTATACTTTCTCCTTTTATCTTCCACATGTTCGACCATACTATTCTAGGATACTATCGCTTAGCGACCCTTAGGTAGCGATTACAGTATAAAGCTACGAGAGTAGAATAGTTGGTCCTCAGTTTAAATATCGACTTTGATAGCGCACTTCGACAGTGTATTCAAATAGAGTTCATACTCAACCTCATCTTAAGTACGATCGCGTGAGTTTCTCCCGCGATTAGAATTACCTTACCCTCGCTTTTGGACATCGACGTGTCGGGGACGCTATCAATAGTAGCGTCAACGTCCGACGACCTCTCCGTAGGTTCACTTCACCCTCACTGGGATTTATCTCGGTGTTCGGTCTTTTACCCCGCGGACCTATAGTCCGCGATCCAACATATCGCCTACGACCGTGCATGATCATAACAAAGACCAAGATCTTCAAGTCTAGGTCTGTCATCTCCAATGAATCCAATGTTATAGAGGTCGACGAGGAACAAGTAGGGCCTCCACGGGGGGTCAAATGGAAGAGAACAATCAAGATGATCGCTAAGGTGAGTGATAGTTAGGTTTGTGCATCAGTTACTCAACCATCTGTTTTTAGAGTGATAATTTTCCTGATTCCGCCTGCGATTTCAAACCAAGAGAAGACGAAGACAATGATGACAAAGAACCCCCTACCCCCTCACAATGACGTCTGGCATGCACGCGGTGCGTGTTCTTGGTAAACCTGCATCCTGTCGTCCGCAATCAACATGACAAAGGACTCAAGCCTGCGAGCTGTGCCACGTGCAGAGGCAATGGTGTAGATGGATTGGAGATCATGCCTCTCGATGATTGCGGGGTAAGCGGGCTCAGGTGGAGGATGAGGTTTATCGGGGTCCCGCCGTGAGAGTAATGGACAGGAAGTTCGAAGGTCCCGGAATCGCCGAGCAGCTGGTGGTCCTTTCAGGACAAAACATTGAGTTGACCCAACTCCTCCATTGCTCCTTGGAAGTACAGGAGAAAATGTTAGGGATAATGGAAAGAGAAGAACAACGGAAATTAGATGAAAAAGAAGGAAGAGAAAATGGTGAAGATGAAGATGAAGATGGGGAAGATGAAGAAGCCGTCAATGAAGAACAGAGAAGAGAAGAGATACACGAGGGAAAAAGGCGCGCGGAGTAAACTCTGCGAAGGACTACTTGAAGTACTCTACTCGATTGCTCTTTGTATTTTTTGTAGTTTTGTTTTTTGTTGTTTGTTGATAATGATGATAGGGTTTTTTGTTTGGTGCTTTGTTTTGTTGGGAGTTTCATATGTAAGGAAAATGACGGAATGAGGATTGCGGGGAATCTTGGGAGAGAAGGGAGTTTAGTACATAAGTAATGGTGCGTCGCGACGATAATCGCTGCGTGGTGGGATGGTCTTGGAATAGTCATGATTAGTAGGTAAATGATTTGGGAGTCATAAATGAAATGATGAGGATAGTTGATACATAAGTGAACATAAGTAAGGATCAGATTGGACCAGGTTTGTGAGGGTAACGAGAATGGAAAGCTGGAACAAGTTCGTCCGCGTGAATTTCATTCGCGGCGACCCAGGAGAACTCTTCATCCGTACCTTCGTATCCTGCCCAACAAATATAGTATCGTAAAGGACATTTTTTGTATCGTCAATCCAATTTCGAGTCCAATACTTCCGCGATGTTGTATTCTTCCTTGCCGTCGACCTCAACAGGAGGCGGCGGTGGTTGAACATGATCGGGAATGGTGTTTGGTGTGTATGGCTCTAGTTGGGATACGTGGAAGACGGGGTGGATACGATTAAGGTAGGACGGGAGTTGGAGCTTGTAAGATAAAGTACCGACTTGCTCGAGTATGGTGAAAGGTCCGAGGTACTTTTCGGTGAATTTGTCGGTAGGTCGCGTTGTCTGGATGTGCTTAGCCAGCATGAAAACCTGTCAATTGATAGGGAATTCGGGGTGAGTAATGCGTTTTCTCTTTGTATCAAGCTTGCGCATTAGTGATTTCATCTTGGAGGAAAGAGTGAAGCTCATCGAGATTAACCGCAAAGTCCATTGCTCAGTCAGAGCGAATGTCAATTTCGGGTCTTACCGTGATGTTTGGGTGATAGCCTTTGTTCGCGAAGAATGGAGTTACACCAGTAGAGGCATTAGGTGCGTTGTTAAGCAAACTCCGCGATGGGTAGGAGTTTCGCCCAATCGTCCTGTTGGTATGCGCAGTAGATCCGGATGTACTGTTCCAGAGTCTGGTTGACTCGTTCAGTTTGTCCGTTGGCTTCTGGATGATATCCTGAGGTGAAGTGAAGTTTCATAGAAAGAGCTTCGCCGAGAGCGCGGAAAAAAGCAGAAACGAATTCCGAGCCATGATCGGAAGTAACGTGGTTCGGAACTCCATGCTTGGAGAAAACGTGATGGACCAATAGCTCCGCTAGTCCTTCAGAGGTGATTTTGTCATTTGTCGGTATAAAGATGCCTTGTTTAGGGGCTCGATTGATGACGACAAGAATTGCTGTATGTCCGTCAGAAGAAGGGAGTTGTTCGATGAAGTCCATTGATATTGAATCCCATGGTCGGGCAGGAACTGGAAGAGGTTTGAGGAGACCGTAAGGTCTGTGTTGACAGGGTTTGTTTTGTCCACAAACTGTACAGGAACTGACATAGTCGCGAACGAATTCCCTGATCTTCGGCCAGGTGTAATGGCGTCGGATTGATTCGAGGGTCCGGTTCTGTCCAAACTGACCTGAAAGGGGGTGATCATGAAAATTTTGTAAAATTTTAAGGCAAAGGTTAGAAAGGTTAGGAATGTAAATGCGATTGTCAAGTTTTAGCAGTCCATCATCACCTACTGTCCAACGAGTATTGGAATCGTCTTTAGCTAGGGCTAAGCCCACGATTGCTTCCCGATCCTGTTCAATAGAATCGCGGATGGTGGAATGGAGCGATTGCAAGTCCATTACGATTGAAGCGCGAAGCGCGGGGCCTTCTAGAAAAGTTGCTCGAAGTGAGGTAGTTAGTTGTTCATTGGTAAAGATAGGTCTGCATTGGTAAAGATAGGTCTGAAATTCTGTGGGTTAACTTGCGCGTAGCTGGTATCCCCCTCTTTAGGATAGACGTCCCAGCGTCTAGTGAGAGCATCGGGTTTTGCACCCAACTTACCCGGACAAAAACGGATCACCATGTTAAACTGGTGGAGGAATTCTGACCAGCGGACTTGTCACCGCGTGAGGATTTTGGTGGTCGAGAAGTATTTGAGATTTTTGTGGTTGGTAACCACGTCAATCGCGTCGCCTGATCCCTCGAGGTAGTGACACCAAGCTTTGAAAGCCTTGAAAATAGCAAGGAGCTCTTTGTCATGAGTATCGTAGTCAAGCTCTGCAGCTTGGAAGGTTTGGGATAGGAACGCAATTGGGTGAATCTCGCCGTCCGGTAGGAGGATCGAGAGGATTGCGGCTAGCGCGTAGTCCGATGCGTCGGTCTCGACGATGAGAGGAAGGTTAGGTTGCCAGTGCGCTAGGATAGGAGCATGAACAAAGCTGTCTTTGAGTTTGTCGAAAGCTTCTTGGCACTCTGTGGACCATAACCATGATACATCCTTTCGCGTGAGCCGCGTCATCGGTAGTACAATTTTGCTATAATTATAAATAAAACGTCGATAGAAATTAGCAAAACCTAAGAAAGATTGAACATCTTTGTCTTTGCGGGGAACCGGCCAGTCAACAATAGCTTGAACTTTGTCTTTTGACATTGTTAAGCCCTCCGGAGAAAGAATGTAACCAAGATACTCGACCGTGTCAACACCCCATTCGCATTTGGCGAGGTTTGCGAACAAACAATGTTTACAGAGTCGACGGAGAACCTCGTGGACATGTTCGCGATGAGATTTCTCGTCGTCTGAGTAAATGAGTATATCGTCGATATAGATGATAACATTAACATCTAAAAGGTCAGCAAAAATGTGATTGACAAAACGCTGGAAGGCCGCGGGAGCGTTAGTGAGACCAAACGGCATAACCTTCCATTCGTAGGAACCCCAATGGGTCCTGAAGGTGGTTTTCCATTCGTCACCTTCCGCAATTCGGACTAGATGATATGTGTGAGTGAGATTGAGTTTGGTATAAAACTTAGCTTTCTTAGGAGCGTCCAAGAGATCAGAAATAAGGGGTAAAGGGTAGCGGTCCTTTTTGGTGATCTTGTTAAGACCGCGGAAGTCTACACAGAGACGGAGTTTACCATCCTTCTTTGGAACAAAAAGTACCGGAGCCCTGTGAGGAGAGGTGGATGGTTGAATGGCACCTGTTTTGTGGTGCTTGTCGATAAACTCGCAAAGAGCTTCAAGTTCCTTTGAGGAAAGAGGGTAAAGGTGACCGATCGGTGGTTTGGCGCCGGGCTCCAAATCAATCTTGAGGTCGTAAGGTCAGTGCTCTGGCAGCACTTCAGAATCCACTTCGTCAAATACATCGGCGAATTCCGCATACTCCGGTGGTAAGCTGGAAGTATCGGTATTCGTCTCTGCGGAGTCAGGTGAGGTTGAAGCAGCTCGCACTGAAACTTCAGAATGGATCGCTCGTAGTAAAATAGGTTCGCATTTAGCTGCCTTACATGCATGGTTGAAAAGGACCGCGTTTACTAGAGCGATGTCAACTTTGGGATTTTCGAGCTTGGAAGCGGCCAATGGAGCGACTGAAGGGTAGGTGTAGATGGGTTCAAAGAGGAATTTGTCCGTAAAGGATGAGGTGAGGGGCGAGAGCCAATCGAGAGGAAGGGCGTGAAGTCTTCTTCGATCGATTGGGGTGAGGCTGATCCGGCGCAGGATCAGTTAATTCCGGAGATATCTCTCGCGGAATTGAGGATGTCGGGGTGAGGGACTCAGCTTGCTTAGTGGAACGGAAAGTGATGATACCCAGTCAATCAACGGATTGTAGCGGGTTAAGAAACTGTAACCTAATACAGCTTTGCAAGAGGAGTCGAGTGAGGTGACATAGAATGTCAGTAGTAGCAGCTCGCCAGAGGGGAATTGAATGTTGAGAGTGGTAGTCTCAACGATCAGTTTAGGTGACAATGAACCATCGAAAAGTCGGAGATTGATTGGAGGAATGGGTGAAGTGGGTAAACTATTTGCTTTTACAAAAAGCGAATCAATAAAACAATCAGTAGAACCAGAATCAAGTAAGGAGATAAAAGATAGCGTCGTGGCGGAGGAATTGGAAGAAACGCCGCGAGCCGGTAAATCTAAAGTTAGCAATAATGTGAAAGATTGTTCGTCATAAGAAAGAGTGGACGCGTTGAGTTTTACTTCCCGCGTGGTACGAACTGAATCAATGCAACTCCTGTGTTGTACCGGGGTACAGGAGCTGCTGATCAGTTTTTCGAGTCCACGGAAGTCGTCCCGACGCTCTCCTGCGTCTCTGCAGCTCGGCCTCGAGTCTCACGAGCCTTCTTCCGCTCGCAATCTTCAAACCTATGCTTCCCGCCACAAAAACCATAAAGACCCAACTTCTTCCGGCGCTCTGCCTCACTAGGGAAGAGTTTGCCGTCGGAACCTAGGTTAGCAGCAATCAACGATCACGTCGATGTTGAACTCATCGAAGACGAGTCATTGCCTCCGCTAGGCTTACCTTGTTTTCCCAATCCTTTAGTCAAGAAGGCCGTGGAGGAGGGTGATGAGGAAGAACTTGGTGAGTTCTTCGAGGATGTATTTGGCACCTTTGAGAATGAAGTCGCGACCGAGGAACGGGCATTCTCACGTTTCCGTTCTTCTTCCCGTCTCCAGTACCGGTTGTCCACGCGAAGGACTTCATTCCGGTACTCCGCGAGAGTAGCGGGTTCTGGAAGACGGGCCATTTTGTCTTTGATATGGCTTGCCAAGCCGCGTTGATATGCCCACTTAAGGGCTTGGGAGTCCCAGTTTGTAGACGCCGCAAGGGTATTGAAGCGGATGTTGTAAGTCTGCACATTGTCGGATTCCTTCATCCGCAACGTTCCGAGTTTGTCCTCGGCCTCTCCCTGAGCATTGTACATACCAAAATTCTCTTGAAGCTCCTTCACCAACAATGCGAAGGAGGAGGTCCAGGCGGGCATCGCCACAAGGTCCGGGTCCAGAATGTCTGGTCCGAACCACTCCTTTGCGGCACCACCTAGGTAAGACAATGTATAATTGATCTTCCTTTGATCAGTAAAATACACTGGGCGGTCAATAAAGACCAAAGATAATGAAACGAGGAAACCTTTCAGTTTCCGCGGGTTAGAACCATCAAAACCTCCGGGTCCTTAACTTTTGACCTTGCAGTCTCTGTCGGGCCATGTTACGACCATGCCAAGTTCAACTCCCGCGGGCTCGACGATCATTCCCCGGTATTTGACTTCACTACCTTCTTCCGTCGTGGAGCTTACCTCCGCGATCCTTTTACACTTTGCTTTTATATCCCTCACACTTAGCCGATTTTCTCATATATCCTTTTATATCATTTCCTTTATACTTTCCCCTTTTATTCTCCACATGTTCGACCATACTATTCTAGGATAAGTATCGCTGAGCGACCCTTAGGTAGCGAGTACCGTATAAAGCTACGAGAGTAGAATAGTTGGTCCCCAGTTTAAATATCGACTTTGATAGCGCACTTCAATAGTGTATCAAATAGAGTTAATCTCAAACCTCATCCTAAGTACGATTGCGTGAGTTTCTCCCGCGATCAGAATTACCCTCTCCTTCGCTTTCGGACAGCGGCGTGTCGGGGACGCTATTAATAGTAGCGTCAACGTCCGACTACCTCTCCGTAGGTTCACCCAACCCTCACCGGGATTTATCTCGGTGTTCGGTCTTTTACCCCGCGGACTTATAGTCCACAATACAACTTATCCCTACGATCCGTGCATGATCATGACAGGCCACGATTGGTGGATAATCCCGTAATAGCACCTCCAAGATTGTCGAGGGTGCCTCTGAAGGTGGTGAACAGCTCAATAATTTGCTGCTCAGCAATGTCCGTTCGATTGCTACCTGGTCCCGCTGGAGGACTCCTAGAACGGCTAGGTCCATGGGAGCTTGGCCGTGATCCCGGTCCACCAGGACTGCCTGGTCCTCCGGGTGGTCCTTTGGGATCATATCCCTCAGGGTCCGGGTCTTCCGGGTGGTTGTTAGGAGCGTGCGGATCGAGTAGACCTTTGGTACTGCTATTGACAATACCCTCGCTATGCTGCGTGGTCCGTGTCGGGTCCGTTCGAGATCGAAGTAGCGTTGACTAAAGATCGACAGGGTCGAACGGGGTTGGAGAAGAAGATAGAGAAGTCGAGTATGATATTAGGGTCGTATTGATTTGATAGGATTATATCCGAGTCGAATCAAGTCATACAGCGATATTAATGTAGAGGAGAACAAAGTCGTACCAGGTTGGGGTCATACCAGGTCGATATTAAAGCTAAGGGCTTCTACCTACGTCCGCAGGTCCTTTATACTATGTACACTATCTCTGATGTCGCTACGAGATATCCTAAAGTAGTTATGACGGATCAAGAGTAAAGATAGCGAGTGCGGATAGGAAGAAGACTAACTAATAAGGTAACGGCGGTGGTCTAGGTGCATAGCCCATCCGAAGGGATAGCGATGGGATACAGGATAGGGGAAGATAAGAGTTGCAGAACCAATTCACCTTGGTCCATATCATCGGTGCGTCGCATCGATGATGGACTTGTTGCGAGTTGGGTCGGTGAGTCGGATTGATAGTTCGATCGATGTGCACAATTGCGGCAGTATGCGGAGTTGGATCGATAGTGGGGTCGGTCCGATGCGGTCGATGCGCATGATCGTAACAGTGGTCTGGTAAGTCAGGACTTACCTCCTCAATTTGCTCCGTGATCTCAGGTTCTTCCGGAACCTCAGCAGGGATGAGGGATGAAGACCAATCCCGCGAAGGACCGGCTTGGGTGGTTAATTGCTGACACATTCTGTCAGCGAGGGTTAGCGTTGTCGGAGATGGGGGGATGGCCGTCTCCAATGTTGGTATCGCTGTGCGATTGCTATGCAGTGTTCGCACCATGATTGGTTGCCCATCAGCGGTGGAGAGTACTTGGTACTTGGATTTGGATTGGTCTGGTGAACCAAGGGCATGTAGATTGAAAACCCGTACCGTTGCAGGTTGGCTTGGGGCTGGACCAAAAGCATTGTTTCGCCTTCGAGGGAGTCCTGTTCCAGAGATCGACTCAGCGAACGGCGCAAAAGCCGTTGCATTGGAAGCGAAAGGATTTGCCATGACTGGCTCCTCCTGAACGTTGTCTGAGTCTTCTGTGGTGGTACGAGCACATCTGCTCCTGGTGTTGACCATTTTGTGCAGAGAGGAGATGAATGGAGGAAAAGGAAGTGAAAGGTGATAGAATACGATGTGCCGGGTTTCAGTTTAAATATACTGTTATGATCATGCACGGTTGTAGGGATAAGTGTGGATTGCAGCCTATAAGTCCGCAGGGTAAAAGACCGAACACCAAGATAAATCTCGGTGAGGGTTGGGTGAACCTATGGAGAGGTAGGCAGACGTTGATGCTACTATTAATAGCGTCCCCGACACGCCACTGTCCAAAAGCGAAGGTAAGGGTAATTCCAATCGCGGGATAACTCATGCAATCATACTTAGGGTGAGGTTTGAGATTAACTCTATTTGAGATACACTGTTGAAGTGCGCTATCAAAGTCAATATTTAAACTAAGGACCAACTATTCTACTCTCGTAGCTTTATACTGTCATTGCTACCTAAGGGTCGTTAAGTGATAGTATCCTAGAATAGTATGGTCAAACATGAGGAGAATAAAAGGGGTAAGTATAAAGGGAATGATATAAAAGGATATATAAAGAGTTGGTTAAGGTGTGAGGGATATAAAGGCAAAGCGTAAAAGAATCGCAGAGATAAGCTCCGCGACGGAAGAAAAAAGATGAAGTCAAATACCGGGGAATGATCGTCGGGACCGCGGGAGTTGAACTTGGCATGGTTGTAACAACCTTTGGTACTGCTATTGACAATACCCTCGCTACGCTGCGCGGTCCGTATTGAGTTTGTTCAAGATCAAGATAGTATCGACTGAAGGTCGACGGGGTCGAATGAGGTATAAGAGTGATAGAGGCAAGTGTTGTATGACAATTGGGAGTTGTACCAATTTGATATTCAAACTAAGGCTTCTATCTACGACCGCAAGTCTTATATGCTAAGTTTGCTATCTCCGGTATCGCTACAGAATATCCTAAAGTAGTTATGACAATTCAGGAGTAAAGATAACGAGTGCGGATAGGAAGACAGTGGACTAATGGGGAGAGGAAGGTGGTATGGTGTATAGCCCATACAAAGGGGGGGCGATGGGATAAGGAGGATAGATGGATAAGTATCACGGAAGTAGATTACCTGATCCATATCATCGGCGCATCACATTGATGACGGACTTGATCATGTACAATTGACTGCACCGGTGCGAAGCGCTATGCACAATGTGTACGACCGGTGCGCATGATCGTAACAAGCCTACATGATGGTAAAGACCTCTACTTCTCAAAACAGCTTGGGGTCTCGGACCCAGATGCAGCCCTGAATCAGCACCTTGCCTTAACCAAGCCAGAACCTTAGAGCCTGTTCGGCAACCAATAACGCTTAACGCTGACCGGCATATTTTGTCCTTAATTAGAAATCGTCAAAATACTCAAAAATAATTTGATGGTGTCATAAATTTAACTTGTTCGGAACATTTTGCGTTACTTTTGCATTGCTTTTTCTACTTCAATCCCTGCTCACCCAAGTCTCGAGGCTCTTTCTCAATCCTTCATTTCCTATGGCAGGTTCCATTGCTAAAGGACGGGCAGAGTCTGCTGAAAAACCTCGTGCTGGATGGGATTCAACCTCTGAGGCTGCTCTTATCGAGGGCCTACAGAATGCTGTCCGGAAGGGTCAGAAGTCAGACAACAACTTGAAGACCTCTGTTTATCAAAACATCTCAGTTGACCTCAAGAAGTTGGGCTACAAGTTTGACCACAAACAGGTCAAGTCCAGGTGGACTCGGATGCGTCATTTTTTTTTTCGATGCTGATATCCAACTAATGACAGTTTACGGTCAGTTTAAGACCGCTCAGAAGATCGTTGACACCCTTCTTCATAAGTTCTCCGGTTTCGGCTGGGATGAGGCAACAAAATGTGTTACAGCATCCGAAAAAGTCTGGCAGGGTGTCCTTTATGACGAGGTATGACTGTACATCCCTTTTCTTTGGACAATACATGATCTACCTGCTACAGAATGGGAGCCAGAAGAAGAACTTTAGCCATTACAACTATTACCGTGGTCATTGTTTCCTTCTCTATAACGAGGTCGCCGAAATCATTGGTGGTAGCACTGCTAAAGGTGCATTTGCATTTTCATCAACATTGACTGAGCAGCCATTGGAGGGTAATGGAAATGAAGGTGATGACTTGACTCGGGACAGTGACACTGAACAGGTATGTTGATATTCAAAACCTTTGTAGTCATACTAGTTCACGATGATTTTGCAAATACCACTACCAAATTCCAGTTACACACTAGCGATGCTACCTCTACCATAACATCTGTGGCCACAACCCCTGTGGTCACTGTCAGTTCAGTCAGTGTCACTAGGAAGCGCGCTGCTACTCCTCCTTCCTCTCTGACACCAAAGCAATACAAACCTACCTCATCGACTCAAATAGGCTCACTTTGTGAATCAGTTAATCGCCTTGTTTCTGGAATTGTTCCAACCCCAAGGAAGGACGGTGCATCTCCCAACAAAAAGCTTTGAGCTTTTAAGGTTGTCCAGGCAGAAGAAGGATTATCTCCATACTCTTTGGCTCGTGCTTGCAGGGTGTTCCGTGGGGATGAGGACCTTGCCGATGAGTACCTCAGCTTTGATTTCAATGACACTGTTCAGTGTGAGGCACGCGCTATCTGGCTAGCGGATGAAATGGAACGTTTGGGCTGAGAGATACTTCACTATAATTCATTGCTGCTTTGTCGTCTCTCCTTATATTGATTCTTGGACTACAACATATTTATTCTACTATCTTGTTGCTCTAATTCTTCTTGATACTGTGTCCACATTGCCATTGCAATGGCATTCCTTTGCACTGCAGTTCGTGTATCTTCAGATCCAACTGAGACATTGAAATCATGGGCAGACTCATCCTCTTGAAAGGTGGTCACAGTAAGCCCATGTATATTATCACGTACAATGTGTGAGGCAAATTCACGTTTGCTGCGTTCTGGGTCATAGATATGCAAGTAGTTGTGCAAAACACACAGTGCAAGAGGAATAAGGCACTGGATTTGGATCGGATAATCATTTGGCTCACGACCCATCTTGAACTCAGCCTTCAGCACTCCGAAAATGCATTCGATAACGTTCCGCAGCTGAGCATGATGGAGATTAAAGAGCTCCTCCTTATTTTGAGGTCTGTAATCATTTGTGAGTAATTCCCCATTGCATGTAAAAGAAGCAACTTTCCGTTGGCTCCCTGCCTTCCATTCTCGCAAGTGGTAGCGGACATTTCGGTAAGGGACCAGCAAAGCATCACAGCTTGCAAATCCTGCATCCACAAGGTAATACTTTCCTTGGGGCGGATGGAGTCCCTCATGAGCAGCTGCATGATCCCACAAAAAGCTATCTGATGCACTTCCTTCCCAGCCTACCAAGACATACACAAATCGCATTGCAAAATCACAGATGGCAAGCATATTCATCGTCAAGTTGCCATTTCGGTCCCGCCATGGACCCCGTATGATTGATGGTGGATGGACTGGTACATGAGAACAGTCTGCTGCACCTAAATGGTCCTTGAAAAATGGAAAGAGCTTGGGATCATTTTGGATACGCTCAGGAATAGAGTCGGCAGATGGCAGCTTTAGGATAGAGCTGCGGAAATCTGGATGCACAAGGGCAAATAGTACTGCTTTGAAAGACCTGAATCAGCAAGGATATCTGTGAGTATTCTAGCAACCAAAAGGAAAATGTCATACTTGGAAATAGTCTCATTACTCCATTGGAATCGTTCCGCGGTTTTTCAGATGCTATTGTTGGTGACCACTTGATGTAGAAAAATAGCAAGTTTCTCTTTAGTGCCAATGTACCGTCCTCCAGTCAGCCCACCCTTTTGAATGAGAGAAAGTTCAAGCTGACGGAACAGGTATGGTTGGGTAGACAGATTATCCTTCATTCGGTTTTGATGTCCATTCAAAAGCTCTTCAACCCAGCCATCACCTTTGAGCAGGGAGGTATGATATGGCTCTGGATTCAAACATTTCCATGTTGCATCAATCACAGTAATTGCACAAGTAGTCACAACTAAAGCAGCTGTTGCAATAAATACACGCCTGCGGCGGCATTTGGGATCATGGTTGCGCTCAAGGCAATGGGAACCAGGGATATAGCATCGCAGAGTATTGGAAGACTGATCATTATGGCGTATACACCCCATTATTCACAGAAACCAGCCCAAGAGACAATGGAAAAGAAATTTTAATGATTAAACGCTACTTGCGCTTGAGTACATTATCACATGATACAAAATTTGACATTTAGCGGTAAACGTTAAGCGTTATCAGTTGCCAAACAGGCTCTTATAAACATCTTTTCACATACTCTTGGGTCACCAGTGCAGGCAAGACACATTGCAGACTGCTAACTAAGAGCACATTCATTACTCGTATCCACAAGGCTGCCAAGAATCAGCACTTGACACCCATTCAGGGCCATGGCATTCGGATCAGAGCAACCCTTAAATATCTACTCTGGGGTGTTCCATTTGATACAGTGAGGGGGATCAGCCATTGGAAGAGTAATGCATTTCTGCTCTACCTCCAGAAGCATGCTAAGATCATGGCACCATGCTTGCTGCCAGAGCTACAACAAGACTTTATTCACTACACTATGCCACCCATATGTTGTAAGTGCTCTCCTTCTTCTTTGGGAATCCATGGTTGCTGGATACATCATGCGCTCCTACAAATTGGGAATCGCAGCTGACCATGAATGCAGAGCCTTCCATTGCTGGGACCCAAAGGCCCTTTGGGCCTTATCCCAATGACCATATCCTATACTGCATGAACGCCCAGTAATGACAATGAAAATTGACATTACTACCTATGTCAAAGATAGAGGCCCAATGGTTGTTTCAGTTGCAGCGCCCTTCTTTGTTATCTTACATGTTTTAGTTTATAGTGCCTTCATGTATTTGATATTCTAAGTTATTTTATATACTAAGTATGTAGACCTGAAACAAGAACAGTTTCTGCCCATTCTTCCCCCCCTTGCTCTTGTATTGAGCTCCTCAAAGATATCCCACCAACTTGACGTCTTCTGGTTCAGTCATTGCTGAACCATTCTGGCCCTCCAGTATTTCAACAGGTTATGGGCCCCGGCCCTGCCTATTAACTGTGTATCCTGTGCTGCCATTATTCCAACTGCACTGAGTGCCCGTTTGCCGCTCTGTCATGAAGTGAGCCGCCCCTATTATTTTCCTTTTCTTTACAATACATCATTCCATCACTGTTACCTATCATATCCGATCCAGAACCTTCCAGTCCATTCTGTTCCATTCCTTGTTCCTGAACTGTACAGTATGACATCATGGTTCCCGTACCTTACCTTTGTATATATAAGCCGGCCCCCACAACCTGATCCCTTATCTTGACCTCTTTGTTGTTGGGATCAGGTATGTCTTTACTTACTTCTCAGTATTTATTATGAATATAACTTTGTCGTTGGGATCAGTATCTGTCCGCTTCCGCCTAAGCTTCCGCTCAGTCTTGTCACCATTGTCACCTCTTTGTGACATTAGGTCAAGATCCTTTACTGCACTGATAACCTACCGATTGGGTTATCCTTGCAGGATCTGCTTCCACCATGTCTACCAGCCCAGCCATACCAAGCCTACCCACTCAAACCATTGACTGCTCCGCCTACCCGCACGCCTTTGACACCAAAGACCGAACTCACATCCACCACCCCCCGAACCAGAATTGGGCTGATTGTAGCTCCCAACCTTGCCCCTCACGCCATTGCTAATTCTATTATCACCGAAGACTTCTTCAGTGACGGGATACGAATCATACCTATTATCGCCCCTACCCCTAGTCCAGTCAACCCACCATCAGCCATGTCCAACCCTACCACAGTCGACGCCAATCAACTCATGGCTCAGCTCATTGAACAGGTGGCTCAGCTCACAGCCAACCTACAGAAGGCCACGGCCAGATTGAGCATGAACAAACCAGAGCTCTTCAAAGGCACCAGCAGTGCAGAAGCACGCCATTTCATTGCTCAGATCCAGAGCTGGGCGATGGAACAGACAGACTTGAATAACAAGGAGGAGAAGCTGATAAAAGCAGCCCTGGGATTCTTCTCGGGAAATGCGGCAGACTGGGCCACCCCATACCTCTTGGAATTCAGCCATGGAAAGACACCATTCAACGGACGCTGGGAGGACTTCGTACGAGCCTTCTCCCTTCGGTTTGAATCGATCGATGCAGGAATGGAGGCCCGGAACGCGATCCAACACCTCAAACAGGGAAAAGGCCAGACGGTAGCGGAATTCGCTCAGAAGTTCAAGGACATCGGCGATCGAACGGGACTTTCGGACATTGACCTACGTGAACGATTCCACAGTGGCCTTAACCCCGAGATCCGACAAAATCTCATCGTGGTTAACATTGCCCAGGGGATAGCCCCCACTTTAGAGGAGGCAATCAGACGGGCAGTTTCAGTTGATGTGTTTTTGCACGATCCCACCATGACAGGCCGAAGTAGCCTTGGCACCGCTCACGCCCCTTCTCTCCCTGCTAACTCCCACGCCATGGACATCGACGCCACAGATACCAGTGGCAATAGCAGAGAAAGCTTCGTCGCCCAGATGAGAGGGAGATGTTATGGTTGTGGTGCTCAGAGTCACGAGAAGCGAAACTGCTCATACAAGGACACTACATGTCGTTACTGCGGATGGCGTGGCCACCTCGAATCTGTCTGTCAGGACAAATTCATGGGTTTAGAACGTGGTCGGGGTAAGCGACAACAACCCCGCCATCAGCAAGTAGCCGCCTCCTCTACACCGTTTACCCTGTTCCCCAGCAAATCAGTCCAGATCACCACCTCCATTCCCGCCCCTAGTATACAATCGCCAGCTGCTCCCGACCTTTCCACTCAGATTGCTCAGCTCCAGGAACTACTGAACCGAGCTAATGCCATGGCCCCAACACCAGGATCTCCGGAGGGTTTTTAAAACGGGTGCCTGTCTCGGCCGCATTGAGAGCACCCATTAACCAATTTGCTATACATTCTACTTCCGCATATGATTCTGTCCCCTCGTGTAAAATATCTACCGTTTTGGAATTGAACTCCAGTTCGTCCCACTTCCAAATCAACGCGAAATTAAGAGGGAGGAATCATAGTATAGCAACTGCGGCCATGGTCGATTCCGGAGCCACTGCTCTGTTCTTGAACCAAGAGTTCGTCACCCGTCACCATGTAAAGACCTTTCCACTCAAAAGGCCAATCGGGATCTTCAACATCGATGGTTCCGCCAACCAGGCAGGGCAGATTACGCTGAAGTAAGAAATTCTGGTCTGTGTATAGACCACTTCAGGCAACCACCTAACCAGGCCTTCTTAGGATAAAAAACAGTGTACAAAAAATAGGCCTAAGAGGGGGAGGGTCTTGGGCAGAATGCCCTGGGTTTTTTAGGCATGGTAGCTGCCTGATTTGCTCAGTCAGATGGGCAGCTGCCTACCATACTTATATCTGCAATGCTGCCTTTTTGGCCATTTTCAGTGCCCATAATTCATAAATAATATCCAGGAACATACTGTTGGCAGTGTATACTCAGAATGTGCAGGTACTGGACTATTTACAATTTTCTAAGCTTGCATGTATAGACTCTCACATAACCCATTTCATATGCCTGCATAACTGTAGTATATGAAAACATTAGATAACTGTGTAATGTAAATAATCAAAGTGGGTAGCTGCCCTATATAAATATCTCAAGTGGGTAGCTGCCTTACATGAATAATTCAAGTGGGTAGCTGCCCTACATAAATAAATCAAGGGGGGTAGCTGCCCTACATAAATATCTCGAGGGGGTAGCTGCCCTACATAAATATCTCAAGTGGGTAGCTGCCCTTGTCGAGATAAGAGAGCCGTCAGTTGTTTCGGCCACGGCTATTATTTTCATAGCTGGTACACATTTCGATGAGCACAGCCATTTTATATTTGATATTTGATTTATATTATATACAGCCTGGTAGCATGAATAGAAAGGACTTTTTCCTGCCCTTTCTTCCCTGCCTGCCACTGAGGACTTTGGACCCAGCAAAGAATCCGCCATCCCGACGACCTTTCCCGGTCATCTCCGAAATCGTTCCGGCCTCGAATTCAACAGCCCTATATCAATATCTCTTACCCAGCTATAAAGTTCATCCAGGGGCAGCTGTCCAAGCCCTACATCCTCACCCAAATACTTCAGTTTCAGAGATTGAGAAAATTATAGTATTGCATTCCAAACTGAAGCTCTATACTCCTTTGCAACTCCTTGTAGTTTTCAGTAACTCTAAGACTGTCTAAGTGCTCTGTTAATAACTTGTCCACATCCACTTCAAACTCTATGTCAAAAACATCTTAGAGGTCTTCTGTGATTATTATGTATAATAAATCCTATAAGCCAACCCAGTTAGTTTCTGAAACAGAAAGCAAAAACTTCGAAATTTGTAAAGATGATAATGATGCAGATGGCAGATTAACAAGCTGGATAGCTAAGAGTCAGCCAACAGAATTCTGATTAGAAAAGTGTCATGATAGAAATCTGACAGTTGTTATTACACATTCTAGAACTGTGGAGCTGGAAGCTTCTGGAATGATTAGTAATATATAGAACAGCAGATCTGGATCTCTGGGTCAGGATATAAAAAGGGCTCAAAATTAAGAAGAGAACCAAGCTTTCTTCCCCCCCCCCACTTTTGTTGTGATTGCTAGTCCTACAAAAGGGAAGTTAGTTTCAGCACCAGAATAAGAAAAGCAGAGAGAACAGAAGTCAGACAGCTTGTATAACACAGAAAGATTGTATTTATAACTAAGAAGAAAAAGAAAGTAAAGTTATCAAAACCAAGTTAGATCAAAGAACCCAGTTGCAGTTACAAGCCCAAGCTTGATAGAACTTGTGTCAGAAAAACTATTAAAACCATTGAATACAGAGATGAGAAGTTTGTACTTAGAAGTTCATATCCTCTTTGCACCCTTAAGGAACTTGTGTTTGTTTGTATGTGTGTGTGTGTTGGTGTTAGAGTCTAGCATCTTTATTTTGCACTCAGCCCTCAGTCAGCATATCATTGGATAGTAAGTCTTAGAACCTACAAGGAAGAGGCTTCATTTGCACCTGAATCTGGGCAGTCCATTGAGTGTGCAAAATGTCCTCCATTTCTCCCAAGTCTCATAAACTCTCTATGGCTTCTTTCAGCTTCTCTTCACAAAACTCCCATTTGTGCTGGAACAAGCTCTCCTCATTGCTGAAGTTCAGCTAACTGTCAAGATTGTAGATCACACATAGTACTGAAGGAAGAATACTTCAGCAAACACAGACATAGCCACAAGTAAGATTACCTACACCTGCTACTCGCCCATATGCAATAATCCAACTCACCACATACCAGAGCTGCTCAGCACCCTCACCATCTGACTGTTATATACATGCCAAGCTACACTATGCTTTCTGGTTTGACTTCCAAATCTATCAATAACCATCCCAGCATACCAATCATCCAATCATCCAATCAATCATTTTTGATTCCCTTCCAAGTCATCACCAAGTCTAACTTAAATCTTGATTGACTTTGTACTGTGCTTATTGATCCAGTGATCTCGGAACAACCTCGGATACATCATCATCACATGACACATGGTCAGCATGACTAATGCATTCCCATGGCTGTCTGGTCTCTTTAGTTTGGAATGCAATACTATAATTTTCTCAATCTCTGAAACTGAAGTATTTGTGTGAGGATGTAAGGCTTGGGCAGCTGCCCCTGGATGAACTTTATAGCTGGGTAAGAGATATTGATATAGGGCAGCTACCCCCTTGATTTATTTATGTAGGGCAGCTACCCACTTGAATTATTCATGTAAGGCAGCTACCCACTTGAGATATTTATATAGGGCAGCTACCCACTTTGATTATTTACATTACACAGTTACCCAATGTTTTAATGTACTAAAGTTATGCAGGTGTCTGAAATGGGTTATGTGAGAGTCTATACATGCAAGCTTAGAAAATTGTAAATAGTCCAGTACCTGCACATTCTGAGTATACACTGCCAACAGTATGTTCCTGGATATTATTTATGAATTATGGGCACTGAAAATGGCCAAAAAGGCAGCATTGCAGATATAAGTATGGTAGGCAGCTGCCCATCTGACTGAGCAAATCAGGCAGCTACCATGCCTAAAAGACCCAGGGCATTCTGCCCAAGACCCTCCCCCTCTTAGGCCTATTTTTTGTACACTGTTTTTTATCCTAAGAAGGCCTGGTTAGGTGGTTGCCTGAAGTGGTATAGACCTGCGAGGATCCAGTTGGGTCTTCTTAATACTTGTACTCTTGTAGTCTCCCAGTAACTTCGTTAACCTCTAACGACTATAAAACTCAGATTCACGTTAAGACTTAAGTGAGAGGGGGAAATAAAGGAAATTGAATTTCACCTCGTTGGTGAGGATACATATATATAGACGTTAAGGCTGCCGTGCGTACTCTTGCGCCGCCTGACCATGATATATATCACAACGATCAAACTCCTATGAGGCGTAAGGAACAATTAAGAAGAAAAAAAGAGAAATTACAAGGATCAACCTTGTTTCACGAAAACTCGACACTAGAACAGCCCGGGTATCACACTAGACAACGACTCGTTCATTTGCCTATCATCATCAGCAGCAACGAAGAGGGTCCCAAGCTCCTCGTTTTGAACGAGGTATGAACCGAGGCCGCCGTCGTGCTTTGTAGTCGATCAACGAGAGAAAGGGGATAGTGGTTGAAATGGAATGAAATGAGTTGAAATGGGTTTTAAACCCTAAGTCAACGGCTCCCAGTCACAGCAAGGTAAAGTAAGAAAAGGTGAGAGGGATAGAAGGTGAAGGAAGGGAAGGAAAACTGAAGGTGTTATGGCATGTAATGCCGTTACTCAAGATAGAATCGGTTTACAATAAAATTACATAAAAGGAAATTTTCATTGGTTTGGTTTATATAGTGTATGAAAGATATGGTTTTATAGGTATAAGTACAAATCCTCTAAGGAAGGCTATCTACCAGGAAGGCAGTTAGTCCTCCCACAACGCACTTCACACGTTTAGCCCTAACTGTCGATGGTCAGGAACATTGGACAGACCTACTTGTCACTAACCTGGGAAGCGAGGACCTCATCCTAGGACTCCCTTGGTTACGGAAAGCTAACCCGGACATTGACTGGGAGAAAGGACGACTCTCGGTCAAACTGCAACAGTCAATGACGGATGAGGAGGAAGAGGAAGAAAACATTCGGATGACGGAAACCCCGGAACCCGTGTCAAGTACAATCGACCAAGAGGAGGAAGAGTCGCCTATTCACCGAATTCGAGCCAACCGGCGAACCCGACGTGCATGGGTGAGATCAGGCATTCTACAGGAACAGACAGAGGAGGTCTGGTGCGCCGCTGGGTTCACCTACTCCCAACAGTTAGCGGAACAGACCCACAAAGCCAAACCCCTGAAAACCTTTGAAGAGATGGTCCCAGAGCCCTATCGGGACTTCCAGAAGGTATTCTCCGAAGCCGCTTCTGAACGACTGCCAGGACACCAACCCTGGGACCACGCAATCGAGCTAATCCCTGGAGCACCTGAAACCATGCGTACCAAGGTCTATCCCATGTCGCTGAATGAGCAAGCTGAACTCGATCGGTTCCTAGATGACAACCTGTAAAAGGGCTATATCCGCCCCTCCAAGTCTCCATTGTTTTCGCCAGTCTTCTTCGTGAAAAAGAAGGATGGAAAGCTCCGCTTTGTACAAGATTACCAGAAACTTAACCAGGTTACCATAAAGAATCGCTACCCGCTACCACTTGTGGCCGACATCATCAGTCGTCTACAGGGAGCACAGTATTTCACCAAGTTTAACGTCCGATGGGGTTACAACAATGTTCGAATAAAGGAGGGTGATGAGTGGAAGGCGGCTTTTGCAACCAACAGAGGGTTATTTGAACCTCGTGTAATGTTCTTTGGTCTCACTAATTCCCCTGCCACCTTTCAAGCTCTCATGAACTCCATCTTCTCCAATCTAGTGGCAGCAGGGAAAGTAGCCGTCTACCTAGACGACATCCTCATTTTCAGCAACGAATTACAAGAACACCGACAGATAGTGCGGGAGGTACTAACACGGCTACAGAAACACGACCTGTACCTACGACCAGAAAAGTGTGAGTTTGAACAACTTCAGATCGAATACCTGGGCTTGGTGATATCGGAAGGGGAGGTGCACATGGATCCGGCAAAGGTAGCTGCAGTCCGTGATTGGGCAACCCCAAAGAACCTGCGAGAGCTGCGGGGATTCTTGGGTTTTGCTAACTTTTATTGACAATTCATACGGAACTTTGCCCGCATAGCACGACCCCTGAATGACCTGACCAAGAAGGACAGCAGCTTTGATTGGGGAACACATCAGCAACAGGCATTCGACACCCTAAGGGAAGCGTTCATCTCGGCACCAGTACTGGCTCTTTGGGATCCTGATAGGCTCACACAACTTGAGGTGGACGCATCGGGCTTTGCGACCAGAGGAGCAATAATGCAGCTGCAAGACGATGGCCAATGGCACCCAGTGGCATTCCGATCAGCCTCCATGCAACCAGCGGAACGGAACTACGAAATCTACGACCGAGAAATGTTGGCCATCATCGAAGCACTGAAGGACTGGAGGAGTTTCCTGGAAGGATCGCCACAACCATTCGAAATCCTCACCGACCACGCAAACCTCGAATTCTGGCGAACGGCTCAGGACCTCAGTCGTCGGCAGGCACAATGGGCGTTATGGCTATCACGGTTTGATTTCCAGTTAACTCACCGCCTAGGCAAGGCGAATACACAAGCTGATGCTCTTTCGCGCATGGCAGTGCATCAGGTCCTGGACAGTGACAACAACCGGCAACAGACAGTTTTGAAGCCAACCCATTTCCTGGAAATCGCAGCAGCTACACTACAGAATCCACTGGAAGACCGAATCCGGAGGGCGTCGCAGAAGGAGGCGGAGGTACTTGAAGGATTGGAGGAACTGAAGAAGAAGGGGCTTCGACAGCTAACCAACGGAGTGGCAGAATGGGAGGAGGACAATGGACTAGTGTACCACCGGGGTAGAGTTTATGTCCCACCAGACAACACCCTGCGGACTGAAGTACTAAGACAATGCCATGACAATCCATCGGCCGGTCACCCAGGACTTCATGGCACCCTCGACCTGGTCAGCACTCACTTTTGGTGGCCCACTTTACGGTCCTTCGTCGAGAAGTATGTGGAAGGGTGCAAGACTTGTGCAAGGAAGAAAATACAGAGGCACCCGCGAGCAGTAACACAACCCCTGGAGGTTCCGACGGGCCTGTGGGAGGAAGTGGGAGTGGACTTGATCACACAGCTGCCTTCTTCGCAAGGCCACGATGCCATCCTAGTTTGTACCGACCTCTACGGCAAGCAGATCCATGCAATTCCCTGTACTACCTCCATCACTGCAGAAGGTGTGGCAGACATCTACTACCGCGAGATTTTTCGCCTTCATGGACTCCCACTTCGCTTCGTATCGGATCGTGGACCCCAGTTTGCAGCAAAGCTGATGCGATCCCTACTCTCCCGCCTCGGAATCAAGTCAAACCTCACATCAGGTTACCACCCCCAAGCCAACAGCCAAACCGAACGGGCCAACCAGGAAGTCGAAAAATACCTCAGGCTGTATGTGAGGCGCCGCCAGGATGACTGGGCAGAGCACTTACCAATGGCGGAATTCGTGATCAACTCCCGCACGCACTCGGCAATTGGAATGTCCCCGTTTGAACTTACCTACGGCTACCTACCCCTGTTCAACATCCCAGTGGGACAGCGCAGTGGGATTCCGGCGGTGGATGACCGGATTCAGATACTTCGGGACACATGACAGGATGCAGGCGCAGCACTACACCTGGGGAAAAGACAGCAAAAGGAAAGCTACGAGAGGGGAAAACGGAAAGCGCATCAATTCCGAGTGGGAGATCAGGTTTGGCTAAGTGCAGAAGATATCAAGCTCCAGCTTTCTAGTGAGAAGCTTGGGGATTGACAGCTTGGACCATACACAATCTTGGACAAAGTTGGACCTCTCGACTACCGCCTGGACCTACCATTGTCCCTCGACCGGGTCCACCCTGTCTTCCATGTTGACAAGCTATACCCATGGAGAGGAAATGCTGTCAACGGCCAGATTGTGACACCACCAGAACCAGTGTACCTAGAGGATGAAGACGAACCGGAGTATGAAGTAGAGGAGATCTTGGACAGTCGGGTTAGATGGAAGAAGTTAGAGCATTTGGTGAAGTGGAAGGGTTACGATGCAGGGCATAATTCATGGGAGCCGGCTCAAAATTTGGAACATGCGCCAGCTACGGTCCGAAAATTCCACAAGAAACATCCCCGGGCGGCAAAGGCTTGACCATTGAGGGCAATGGTCATAAGGAGGGGGGTAATGTCATGAAGTGAGCCGCCCCTATTATTTTCCTTTTCTTTACAATACATCATTCCATCACTGTTACCTATCATAATCGATCCGGAACCTTCCAGTCCATTCTGTTCCATTCCTCGTTCCTGAACTATACAGTATGACATCATTGTTCCCGTACCTTGCCTGTTTCTATATAAGCCAGTTCCCCCACAACCTGATCCCTTATCTTGACCTCTTTGTCATTGGGATCAGGTACGTCTTTACTTACTCCTCTGTACTTATTATGAATATAACTTTGTCGTTGGGATCAGTATCTGTCCGCTTCCACCTAAGCTTCCGCTCAGCCGTGCCACCGACGTCACCTCTTTGTGACATTAGGTCAAGATCTTTTACTGCACTGATAACCTACCGATTGGGTTATCCTTGCAGGATCTGTTTCCACCACGTCTACCATTGACTGCTCCGCCTACCTGCACACCTTTGACACTAAAGACCAAACTCACATCCACCGCCCCCCGAACCAGAACTGGGCCAATTGTAGTTCTCAACCCTGCCCACACGCCACTGCTAATTCTATTAGCACAGAAGAATCCCTCAGTGACGGGACGCCGATCATACCTATCACTGCCACTACCCCTAGTCCAGTCACCCTTCCACCAGCCATGTCCACTCCTACCCCAGTTGATGCAAATCGACTCATGACTCAGCTTATCGAACAGGTAGATCAGCTCACTGCCAACCTACAGAAGGCCATGGCCAAATTGAGCATGAACAAGCCAGAGCTCTTCAAGGGCACCAGCAGTGCAGAGGCACGTCGCTTCGTCGCACAGTTTCAAAGCTGGGCATTAGAACAGTCGGACTTGACCGGCAATGAACCCAAGCTGATTAAGGCAGCCCTGGGGTTCTTCTCTGGGAATGCAGCTGATTGGGCTACCCCATATCTCCTGCAATTCAGCGAGAACAAACAGCCTTTCAACGGACAATGGGAGGACTTCGTACGAGCCTTTGCGCTCTGGTTTGAATCTATTGATGCAGGTATAAAGGCCCAGAATGCAATCCAACACATTAGGCAAGGGAAAGGCCAAACGGTGGCGGAGTTTGCCCAGAAGTTCAAAGATATCGGCGATCGGACAGGACTCTCAGATGTCGACCTGAGGGAGCGCTTCCACAGCGGCCTCAATCCCGAGATTTGACAAAACCTTATTGTGGTCAACATTGCTCAGGGAATCGCCCCCACATTGGATGAGGCAATTCGACGAGCAATCTCAGTGGACGTGTTCCTACACGACCCCACCATGACAGGTCGTAATCTGGGCACCTCTCACGCTCCCTCCCCTCCTTCCAACTCTTATGCCATGGACGTTGATGCCACGCATACCAGTGGGAATAGCAGGGAGAGCTTTGTGGCACAGATGAGAGGCAGACGTTATGGCTGCGGTGCACAGAACCACGAAAAGAAGAACTGCTCATACAAGGACACAGTATGCCGCTACTGTGGTCGACGAGGTCACCTGGAATCGGTCTGCCAAGACAAATTCATGGGTCTAGAGCGAGGCCGTGGTAAGCGTCAACAGCCCCATCGACAACAAGTCTCCGCTTCATCCTTGATACCCTTTACCCTGTTCCCAAATGAAGCGGTCCAGATTGCCGCCTCCGCTCCTGTTCCTGTTCCCGCTCCCGCCCCGCCGACTCCACTCAACCCCGATCTTTCTACCCAGATCGCTCAACTGCAGGAACTCCTGAACAGAGCTAACGCCATGGCCTCAGCGTCTGGATCTCAGGAGGGTTTTTAAAACGGGTGCCCGTCTCGGCTGCATCGAGAGCACCCGTTAACCGATTCGCTATACATTCTACTTCTGCGTATGATTCTACCCCCTCATGTAAATATCTACTGTTTTGGAATTGAACTCCAGTTCATCACACTTCCGAATCAATGCAAAATTAAGAGGGAGGAATCACAGTATAGCAACTGCGGCCATGGTCGATTCTGGAGCCACCTGTTACGACCATGCCAAGTTCAACTCCCGCGGTCCCGATGATCATTTTACGGTATTTGACTTCACTACTTTCTTCCGTCGCAGAGCTTATCTCTGCAATCCTTTTACACTTTGCTTTTATATCCCTCACACTTAGCCGATTTCTCATATATCCTTTTATATCATTTCCTTTATACTTTCCCCTTTTATTCTCCACATGTTCGACCATACTATTCTAGGATACTATCGCTTAGCAACCCTTAGGTAGCGACTACAGTATAAAGCCACGAGAGTAGAATAGTTGGTCCTTAGTTTAAATATCGACTTTGATAGCGCACTCATACAGTGTATCTCAAATAGAGTTATTCTCATCCTCACCTTAAGTACGATCACGTGAGTTTCTCCCGCGATCGGAATTACCCTCAACCTCGCTTTCGGACAGCGGCGTGTCGGGGACGCTATTAATAGTAGCGTCAACGTCCGACTACCTCTCCGTAGGTTCACTCTACCCTCACCGGGATTTATCTCGGTGTTCAGTCTTTTACCCCGCGGACTTATAGTCCGCGATCCAACTTATCACCTACGACCGTGCATGATCATAACACCACCGCTCTATTTCTGAACCAGGAGTTTGTCACCTGCCACCATGTAAGGACCTTTCCACTGAGGAAACCTATTGCAGTCTTTAACATCGACGGCTCGGCTAACCTGTTAAGATCATGCGACTCCGGAACCGCGGAAACTCCCGCGATAGGATCGCGGAGATTGACGGTCATACGAGGGGATCATTCCCTCGCAGATGGGAGGAACGGTTCGCGGAGTAAGGGGGATGGTAATTGGACCTCGACACTACTATTTGGTAGTGTCCTCAACACGTCCAGTGTCCAATGGTAAGGTCAGAAGCTCCGGATCGCGGACATCGCTCCCGCGATTGTCGGAACAGTGTTGAGTATGCATCGAGGACGTTTACAACATCCTGGATACAAGGAGAGGGGCAGATCTAAGTTGATATTCAAGCTGAGGACTACCTATTCTACATCGAGGCTTTATACATACTCTATGTAAGGGTCGCGTATGTACTATCTCCGAATAGGTTAGTTGGACAAGGAAGAACAAAGGAATGGATATAAAAGGTATAGTACGGATTGGATTTCAATCCGGAGAGATAATGGGCGATTCCCTTGCGGATTTATACTCCGCAAACACGGGAATTGGATCGTGGGATCGCGGACTTACCGCGATCTGCATACATATAACAGTATCCCCCAGTTAGGCTTGAGCCCTTGAAAGCCTGTACTACCTTGTGACAATAGAGTGACTGCATAAGGGGGAAATAGTAGGGGGTGAAGGTGAATGAGAGTAAGTAAAAATCACAGAATAAGGATCGCGATTTTTCGGAGTGAAAATGAGAAACTAATATGAAGTATTTAAGGTCCCGCAAAGTGTTTACTTTGCCTCGGGAGTTATGTTTTGTTTTTTGGAGTTTTCGATGATTGAGGTTTGTGAATTCATGTGGTGGACGTGAAAGAGTTCAGTGAAGTGGAGAGGGTAAGTCCTTGATTTGGAATGGGGTAAAGGCCGATTGTAATCCCGTCGATGGTCCGATGGATCGAAAGGATTTGGTGTGTGAAAGAGGGTTAGATGGGTTTTGTTGGATCGCGTTGATATCCCCCTCTTTTCGCTAGACGTCCCTACGTCTAGACAGCGAATGAGGAGTTTTGCGATGTTGTGGAAGGAATTCCGCGAGAAAAGGACCGCGGGAATAGGGCCGCGGCGAAAAGACCCCCGCAGCGCAGGTGAAGTGAACAAAACACCATTGGAAGGGAAAAAACTCCGCGAAGGTGCGGAGTAAACACCAGTTGACAATTGTTGAATTTTTCGCAAAAATGATCCTTGGAGATGTTGTTATGATCATGCACGGGTCGTAGGGATAAGTTGGATCGCGGGGTAAAAGACCGAACACCGAGATAAATCCCGGTGAGGGTGGAGTGAACCTACGGAGAGGTAGTCGGACGTTGACGCTACTATTAATAGCGTCCCCGACACGCCGCTGTCCGAAAGCGAGGTTGAGGGTAATTCCGATCGCGGGAGAAACTCACGCGATTGTACTTAGGATGAGGTTGAGAATAACTCTATTTGAAATACACTGTATGAGTGCGCTATCAAAGTCGATATTTAAACTAAGGACCAACTATTCTACTCTCGTAGCTTTATACTGTAGTCGCTACCTAAGGGTCGCTAAGCGATAGTATCCTAGGATAGTATGGTCGAACATGTGGAAGATAAAAGGGGAAAGTATAAAGGAAATGATATAAAAGGATATATAGGAAGTCGGCTAAGTGTGAGGGATATAAAAGCGAAGTGTCAACGGATCGCGGAGGTAAGCTCCGCGACGGAAGAAAATAATGAAGTCAAATACCGGAAATGATCGTAAGGACCGCGGGAGTTGAATTTGGCATGGTCGTAACAGTGCCCCCCCATTAGGATCGAGCCCTTGAGATCCTGAGTAATAGTATGACTAAATATAGATGTGAATCATTAGAAGTAACGGCGATCAACTGTAAGATGTGATGTGAAAATTGTGAATCACAGTGATAGAAGCATCATGAAAAATTGTAAGTTGACCCCGCCCTTAAGTCGCGAAGCATATAAAGGTAGGACTATTTCGAAAATTTTGATAAGTCCCCCTCTCGTTGTAATGTCGTCCAGCCGAAACAGCACCGAAACTGCCCAGCAACGTCGCGAACGTCTTCTCTTGGCGCAGGCGGAACGCCAACGAATCCGCGAGGAGGAGGCCGCGAAGCAGGAGGCGGAGTTTGCGGCGGAGATGGAACGATTGGAGGAAGAGGCGGCACGGGTGGAAGAAGAAAAACGTTTAGCCGAAGAAAGACGAGCTGCGGAAGAAAAGCGAGTAGCTGAAGAGAAAAAATTGGCTGAAGAAAAACGGATCGCGGAGAAAAAATTGGCGGAGGAAAGAGAACTCGCGGAGGCGATGCGATTAGAAGAAGAAAGAATAGCTGAGCTGAAGAGATTTGAGGAAGAAATGATTATTGAGGAGAAGCGGGTAGCTGAGGAGAAAAAACAAGAGAAAATCCGTATCGCGGAAGCGAAAAGGCGCGAAGAAGAACGAGTAGCAGAAGCAGAAGACGCGCAAGAGCAAAACCACGTGTTCGCAAAATTTGTCGAAGGAAATAGAATGGAGAAAGAGAAAGCCGTGAAGAAGTTGGCGAAACAACGGGAACCTACTCCCAACGCTGCACGACCAGCTGTGTCTGTCGTGATTCCGCCGCGAGCTTCGGGATCCAAGGCCAAGAACTACAAGTCCAAGTCCGTAATTTCCGACGATTCGGATGAAGCAGGAGTAGAAAAAGAGGTGAAAGAAACTCCGCGAGGTACAAAGAGGAAACGGACGATCCAAATGATCGCGAGGGTGAGTGATAGTTTTTTGTTGTATTCTCTTTGACCTGATTCGCTTTGTTTAGAGTGTTGATAATCCCGATCCGATCGATAATGTTAACGCGGAAGACGAAGACGATGAAGAACCCCCCTCCCCCTCCCAACCTCGTTCTGCGTGCACGCGATGCGTTATGCTCGGTAAACCCGAGTCCTGTCGCCCACAAACAACGCGGCGAAAGACTCAAGCATGCGAACCATGCCACGTGCAGCGACAACGGTGCAGCTGGATAGGCGACCACGCCTCTCGACGATCGCGGGGAAAACGGGCCAAGTTGGAGGATGATATATATCGAGGACCCGCCGCGAGGGTAACGGAGAGAAAGTTCACCGGTCCCGAGATCGCGGAGCTGTTGGCCATGATGGTGGGACAGAATATCGAGTTGGTTGGAATCGCCCGTCGCTCGTTAGAAGTTCAAGAAAAGATACTGTAACCGGTGGTGTTGCCAGTTCTAGGCAGTTAGGGATAGGTTTGGGGCAGTCAAGTAGATTCTTAGATATTATGTAATCTTTGGCCTTATTCTTGTTCACCTCCATTGTATATACTCCAATAGATTGGATCTTGTGTACATCTGGTGATCTGAGGCTCACTATAGCTGGTAACCAGCTCATATCCCCCCTGGGGGTCGCTGGGCCAGCCCAATTCTTAACCACCCTGGGGTCTCTGACCCCTCGGATGGTTACAGATACTAAGTATAATGGAAAGAAGAGAACAAAGGGAATTAAAGGAAAGAGATGTCAAAGGAAAAGATGAAGATGAGGATGAAGATGAAGATGGAGAAGGTGAAGAAGACGAGGAAGAGAGAGAGAACAATGACGTAGAGCGGAAAAAGGAGGAAATTCGTAAGGGGACAAAACGCGCGGAGTAAACTCCGCGACCGACCAGTATATACCTACACTAATCGATTGCTCTTTTGTTGTTTTTGTTTTTTGTTTGTTGTTTGGGTGTTTTGTTTTGTATATATAATGATGATCAATGTTTTTTGTTGAGGTTTTGTTGTAATGAGAATATTATAAGTAAGGGAAATGACGGAGTGAGGATCGCGGGGATGTTCGGGGGAAAGAGGAACTTTTACTATAAGTAATTGATCGTTGCGACGATAATCGCCGCGGGGGAGAATGGATTAGAGGAGAGTCATGGTTAGTAAGTAAATGAGATGAGATTCATGAAGGAAATGATGAGAGTGGTTGATACGTAAGGGACATAAGTAAGAATCAGATTGGACCAGGTTTGTGAGGATAATGTCGCGACGTAGGCGGAAGCGACGAAGGGAGGCGATCAACGGCACAAGCACGAGCACAAACCTGAGTGTGAGTAACGCTCAACACACAAAGGCTAAAGGAATAAATGATCTCAGCGACTGTGATAGCACAAAGGGCCAATCACAAGGGTCAGATAAGGCAAGCTAGTTCCCAAAGACCAAGTCAATATTGAGTGTAAACAAAGATACAAACACGAACCTAGTTCCCAAAGACCAAGAGGTCGAGATAGGTTCCCAAAGACCAAGAGGTCGAGATAGGGAACTGGTAGCTGTCTACTGTACTATATATACGAGTCTGAAACAATAGGAACCCAGGTAAAGGGACAAGGGTAAAAGAACAAAGAACAATAGATATCAAAGAACAAGAGCGCGAGAGTGGAATAGTGAAGAACGAATGAGAAGCAAGAAAAGAACAATAAACTAATGACAGCGCGAGAGTGAGTGGTCAGATGAACGATGAGTAATGAACACGGTCATGTGGTTACTAGAGCATGTGAAAATGAAAGAAAGAAAATGATGTAAGTACTTTAGTTGTCACGACAGATAACGGAGGTGGAAAGCTGGGACAAGTTCGTCCGCGTGAATTTCATTCGCGGCGACCCAGGAGAATTCTTCGTCCGTACCTTCGTATCCTGCCCAACGAATGTAGTATCGTAAAGGACATTTTTTGTATCGTCGATCCAATTTCGAGTCCAATACTTCCGCGATGTTGTATTCTTCCTCGCCGTCGACCTCAACAGGAGGCGGCGGAGGTTGAACGCGATCGGGAATGATGTTTGGTGTGTATGGCTCTAGTTGGGATACGTGGAAGACGGGGTGGATACAATTAAGGTAGGACGGAAGTTGGAGTTTGTAGGAAAGAGTACCGACTTGCTCGAGTATGGTGAAAGGTCCGAGGTACTTTTCGGCGAATTTGTCGGTAGGTCGCGTTGTCCGGATGTGCTTTGCCAGCACATAAACCTGTGAATGAATAGGGAATTCAGGGTGAGTAATTCGTTTTCTGTCCGCTTGCTCTTTGTATCGAGCTTGTGCGTTAGTAATTTCGTCCCGGAGGAAAGAGTGAAGCTCATCAAGATTAACCGCGAAGTCCATTGCTCGGTCGGAGCGAATGTCAATTTCGGGTCTTACCGTGATATTTGGGTGATAGCCTTTGTTCGCAAAGAACGGAGTTAGACCAGTAGAGGCATTAGGCGCGTTGTTGTAAGCGAACTCCGCGATGGGTAGGAGTTTCGCCCAATCGTCCTGTTGGTATGCGCAATAGATCCGGATGTACTGTTCCAGAGTCTTGTTGACTCGTTCGGTTTGTCCATCGGCTTCTGGGTGATATCCTGAGGTGAAATGAAGTTTCATAGATAGAGCTTCGCCGAGAGCGCGGAAGAAAGCAGACACGAACTCCGAACCGCGATCGGATGTGACGTGGTTCGGAACTCCGTGCTTGGAGAAAACGTGATGGACGAATAACTCCGCTAGTCCTTCGGAGGTGATTTTGTCGTTCGTCGGGATGAAAATACCTTGTTTAGAGGCACGATCGACGACGACGAGAATTGCTGTATGTCCGTCGGAAGAGGGGAGTTGTTCGATGAAGTCCATCGAGATTGAATCCCATGGTCGAGCGGGAACCGGAAGAGGTTTGAGGAGACCATAAGGTCGGTGTCGACGGGGTTTGTTTTGTCCGCAAACTGTACATGAGCTGACATAGTCGTGAACGAATTCCCGGATCTTCGGCCAGGTGTAAAGGCGTCGGATTGATTCGAGAGTCCGGTTCTGTCCAAAATGACCTGAAAGGGGGTGATCGTGAAAGTATTGTAATATTTTAAGGCGAAGGTTAGAATGATTAGGAACATAGATGCGATTATCAAGTTTTAGCAGTCCATCATCACCTACTGTCCAACGAGTATTTGAATCGTCTTTAGCTAGGGCTAAGCCCGCGATTGCTTCCGGATCCTGTTCAATAGAATCGCGGATGGTGGAATGGAGTGATTGCAAGTCCATTACGATCGCAGCGCGAAGCGCGGGACTGTCATGAAGTGAGCCGCCCCTATTATTTTCCTTTTCTTTACAATACATCATTCCATCACTGTTACCTATCATGATCGATCCGGAACCTTCCAGTCCATTCCGTTCCATCCCTCGTTCCTGAACTATACAGTATGACATCATGATTCCCGTACCTTACCTTTGTATATATAAGCCAGCCCCCACAACCTGATCCCTTATCTTGACCTCTTTGTCGTTGGGATCAGGTATGTCTTTACTTACTCCTCAGTATTTATTATGAATATAACTTTGTCGTTGGGATCAGCTGTCCGCTTCCGCTCAGTCTTGCCGCCGTCGTCACCTCTTTGTGACAGGGACCTTCTAGAAAAGTGGCTCGAAGAGAAGTGGTTAGTTGTTCATTGGTAAAGATAGGTCTGAAATTCTGCGGGTTAACTTGCGCGTAGCCGGTATCCCCCTCTTTTGGATAGACGTCCCAGCGTCTAGTGAGGGCATCGGGTTTTGCACCGAACTTACCCGGGCGGAAGCGGATCACCATATTGAACTGGTGGAGGAATTCTGACCAGCGGACTTGTCGCCGCGTGAGGATTTTGGTGGTCGAGAAGTATTCGAGATTCTTGTGGTCAGTGACCACATCGATCGCGTCGCCCAATCCTTCGAGATAGTGACGCCAAGCTTTGAAAGCCTCGAAAATAGCGAGGAGCTCCTTGTCATGAGTGTCGTAGTTCAGCTCTGCAGCTTGGAAGGTTCGGGATAGGAAAGCGATTGGGTGAATCTCGCTGTCCGGTAGGAGGATCGAGAGGATTGCGGCTAGCGCGTAGTCCGATGCGTCGGTCTCGACGATGAGAGGAAGGTTAGGTTGCCAGTGCGCTAGGATAGGAGCATGAACAAAGCTGTCTTTGAGTTTGTCGAAAGCTTCTTGGCACTCTGTGGACCATAACCATGATACATCCTTTCGCGTGAGCCGCGTCATCGGTAGTACAATTTTGCTATAATTATAAATAAAACGTCGATAGAAATTAGCAAAACCTAAAAAGGATTGAACGTCTTTGACTTTGCGAGGAACCGGCCAGTCAAAAATAGCTTGAACTTTGTCTTTCGACATTGTTAAGCCCTCCGGAGAAAGAATATAACCAAGATACTCAACCGTGTCTACACCCCATTCGCATTTGGCGAGGTTCGCGAACAAACAATGTTTACGGAGTCGACGGAGAACCTTGCGGACATGTTCGCGATGAGATTTCTCGTCGTCCAAGTAAATGAGTATATCGTCGATATAGACGATAACATTAACATCTAAAAGGTCAGCGAAAATATGATTGACAAAACGCTGGAAGGCCGCGGGAGCATTAGTAAGGCCAAATGGCATAACCTTCCATTCGTAGGAACCCCAACGGTGGTTTTCCATTCGTCGCCTTCCGCGATTCGAACTAGATGATATGCGTGAGTGAGATTGAGTTTGGTATAAAAGTTAGCTTTCTTAGGAGCGTCCAAGAGATCAGAAATAAGGGGTAAAGGGTAGCGGTCTTTTTTGGTGATCTTGTTAAGACTGCGGAAGTCTACACAGAGACGGAGTTTACCATCCTTCTTCGGAACAAAAAGTACCGGAGCCCCGTGAGGAGAGGTGGATGGCTGGATAGCACCTGTTTCCAGGTGTTTGTCGATAAACTCGCGAAGAGCTTCAAGTTCCTTTGCAGAAAGGGGATAAAGGCGACCGATCGGGGGTTCGGCACCAGGCTCTGAATCAATCTTGAGGTCGTAAGGGCGGTGCTCTGGCAGCACTTCGGAATCCACTTCGTCGAATACGTCGGCGAATTCCGCCTACTCCGGCGGTAAGCTGGAAGTATCAGTATTCGTCTCCGCGGAGTCGGGTGAGGTTGAAGCAGCTCGCGCTGAAACTTCAGAATGGATCGCTCGTAGTAAAATAGGTTCGCATTTAGCAGCCTTACATGCGCGGTTGAAAAGGACCGCGTTTACTAGAGCGATGTCGACTTCAGGATTTTCGAGCTTGGAAGCGGCCAATTGAGCGACCGAGGGATAGGTGTAGATGGGTTCAAAGAGGAATTTGTCTGATAACGGATGAGGTGAGGGGTGAGAGCGCGATCGAGAGGAAGGGCACGAAGTCTTCTTCAATCGATTGGGGTGAGGCTGATCCGGCGCAGGATCAGTTAACTCCGGAGATATCTCTCGCGGAGTTGAGGACGTCGGGGTAAGGGACTCAACTTGCTTAGTGGAATGGAAAGTGATGTTTCGAGATACCCAGTCAATCAACGGATTGTAGCGGGTTAAGAAACTGTAACCTAATACAGCTTTGCAAGAGGAGTCGAGTGAGGTGACATAGAATGTCAGTAGTAGCAGCTCGCCAGAGGGGAATCGAACATTGAGAGTGGTAGTCTCGACGATCGGCTTAGGTGACAATGAACCATCGAAAAGGCGGAGATTGATTGGAGGAATGGGTGAAGTTGGTAAACTATTAGCTTTTACAAAAAGCGAGTCAATAAAGCAGTCAGTAGAACCAGAATCAAGTAAAGAGATAAAAGATAGCGTCGCGGCGGAAGAATCGGAAGAATCGCCGCGAGCCGGTAAATCTAAAGTTAGCGATAATGTGAAAGATTGTTCGTCATAAGAAAGAGTGGACGCGTTGAGTTTTACTTCCCGCGTGGTACGATCTGAATCAACGCAACTCCCGTGTCGTACCGGGGTACAGGAGCTGCTGATCAGTTTTCCGAATCCACGGAAGTCGTCTCTACGCTCTCCTGCGTCTCTGCAGCTCGGCCTCGAGTCTCACGAGCCTTCTTCCGCTCGCAATCTTCAAACCTATGCTTCCCGCCACAGAAACCACAAAGACCCAACTTCTTCCGGCGCTCCGCCTCGCTAGGGAGGAGTTTGCCGTCGGAACCTAGGTTAGCAGCGATCGACGATTGCGTCGATGCTGAACTCGTCGAAGACGAGTGGTTGCCTCCGCTAGGCTTACCTTGTTTTCCCGATCCTTTAGTCGAGAAGGCCGCGGAGGAGGGTGATGGTGAAGAACTTGGCGGGTTCTTTGAGGATGTAGTCGGCGCCTTCGAGAATGAAGTCGCGACCGTTGAACGGGCGTTTTCGCGTTTCCGTTCTTCTTCCCGTCTCCAGTACCGGTTGTCCACGCGAAGGACTTCTTTCCGGTAGTCCGCGAGATTAGCGGGCTCTGGAAGACAGGCCATTTTGTCTTTTATACGGCTTGCCAAGCCGCGTTGATATGCCCACTTAAGGGCTTGGGAGTCCCAGTTTGTTGACGCCGCGAGAGTGTTGAAACGGATGTTGTAAGTCCGTACGTTGTCGGATTCCTTCATCCTCAACGTCCCGAGTTTATCCTCGGCCTCTCCCTGTGCGTCGTACATACCGAAATTGTCCTGTAATTCCTTCACCAGCGACGCAAAGGAGGACGTCCAGGCGGGCATCTCCACGAGATCCGGATCCAGAATGTCTGGCTCGAACCACTCCTTTGCGGCGCTACCTAGATAAGACAACGTATAGTTGATCTTCCTTTGATCAGTAAAATACGTTGGGCGGTCAATAAAGACCAAAGATAATGAAACGAGGAAACCTTTCAGTTTCCGCGGGTTAGAACTGTCGAAAACCTCCGGGTCCTTAACTTTTGACCTTGCGGTCTCTGTCGGTCCACGATTTTGATTCGTGGATAATTCGGTGATCGCACCTCCCAGATTGTCGAGGGTGCCTCTGAAAGTAGTAAACAGTTCGATGATTCGCTGTTCTGCGATATCTGTTTGATTACTACCTGGTCCCGCTGTAGGACTCCTAGAACGGCTAGGTCCGCGGGAGCTCGGTGGTGATCCTGGTCCTCCGGGTGGTCCTTCGGGATCAGATCCCTCAGGGTCCGGGTCTTCCGGGTGGTCTGGTAAGTCAGGACTTACCTCCTCAAAATTGCTCCGCGATCTCAGGTTCCTCCGGAACCTCAGCGGGGATGAGGGATGACGACCGATCCCGCGAAGGACCGGCTTGAGTAGTTAGTTGCTGACGCATTCTGTCAGCAAGGGTTAGCGTTGTTGGAGATGGGGGGATGGCCGTCTCCAACGTTGGTATCGCCGTGCGATTGCTACGCAGCGTTCGCACCGTGATTGGTTGCCCATCAGCGGTGTAGAGTACCTGGTACTCGAATTCGGCTTGGTCTGGTGAACCAAGAGCATGAAGGGTTGATACCCGTACCGTTGCGGGTTGGCTCGGGGCTGGACCGAAAGGGGTTGACCGAACACCGAGATAAATCCCGGTGAGGGTGGAGTGAACCTACGGAGAGGTAGTCGGACGTTGACGCTACTATTAATAGCGTCCCCGACACGCCGCTGTCCGAAAGCGAGGTTGAGGGTAATTCCGATCGCGGGAGAAACTCACGCGATTGTACTTAGGATGAGGTTGAGAATAACTCTATTTGAAATACACTGTATGAGTGCGCTATCAAAGTCGATATTTAAACTAAGGACCAACTATTCTACTCTCGTAGCTTTATACTGTAGTCGCTACCTAAGGGTCGCTAAGCGATAGTATCCTAGAATAGTATGGTCGAACATGTGGAAGATAAAAGGGGAAAGTATAAAGGAAATGATATAAAAGGATATATAGGAAGTCGGCTAAGTGTGAGGGATATAAAAGCGAAGTGTCAACGGATCGCGGAGGTAAGCTCCGCGACGGAAGAAAATAATGAAGTCAAATACCGGAAATGATCGTAAGGACCGCGGGAGTTGAACTTGGCATGGTCGTAACAGATGTAAGTCGACCGGAACGTGAGTCGACCCCAATCCCGAATCAATCATTGAATGGTACTCGGGTGATAAAACCAATCGAGCAACTGCGGAGAGGGAGGGGTAGATGGTACATCCAAAGAGAGAGTTCAATTAAGAACCAAAGGCTAGCGTGAGCGTGTCCAAAAGAAAGCTGACAATAGACTTCCTGAAAATTGAGACACAAAGATAAATCCTGTGAAGGATGAGGGCCGCATCGGAACAGCTTGTTCGCGATCACGGAAGACGTCTTGGAAGAAACAAGATGTTTAGTGGTTCGGAAAAATTGTTTTGCGAAGCCCAGTCAACCAACGGGTTGTAGCGGGTCAAGAAAACTATATCCTAAAACGGCCTCGCAAAATGAATCCAAAGGAAGTTAACACAAAGTGTTAAGAGGGTGAGGGTAGTAGCAGCACGACAGAAAGGAAAACCGACGAAGAACAAGTCCGCGTGGCGGTTTTCGGAAGGAAGCCATTAGAAGGAGATGATTGATGAAGTATAGCGGAATTGGTAAAGCGGATGTTTTTCGAGCGAAAAATGAAGTCAAAGAAACAATTGGAAGAACCAAACAAGGAAGCAGGTAAAATCGCGGAGATAATCGACGAAATTCCGCAAAGTAATGGTGAAAATTGTGAGTGATCATAAATGCATTGTCATTGAAAATGAAAGTGAGTTTACCCTTTTGAAAGAGTGTGAAATGACGTGAGGAATAAAAAGATTGACGTGACGAGTGTTAGCTTGAATATACTGTTAAGATCATGCGACTCCGGAACCGCGGAAACTCCCGCAATAGGATCGCGGAGATTGACGGTCATACGAGGGGATCATTCCCTCGCAGATGGGAGGAACGGTTCGCGGAGTAAGGGGGATGGTAATTGGACCTCGACACTACTATTGGTAGTGTCCTCAACACGTCGAGTGTCCAATGGTAAGGGTAGGAACTCCGGATCGCGGACATCGCTCCCGCGATTGTCGGAGTAGTGTTGAGTATGCATCGAGGACGTTTATAACATCCTGGATACAAGGAGAGGGGCAGATCTAAGTTGATATTCAAGCTGAGGACTACCTATTCTACATCGAGGCTTTATACATACTCTATGTAAGGGTCGCGTATGTACTATCTCCGAATAGGTTAGTCGGACAAGGAAGAACAAAGGAATGGATATAAAAGGTATAGTACAGATCGGATTTCAATCCGGAGAGATAATGGGCGATTCCCTCACGGATTTATACTCCGCAAACACGGGAATTGGATCGTGGGATCGCGGACTTACCGCGATCCGCATACATATAACATAACCGGGCGGGACAGATCACGCACTTTGCACGACTAGCCTTGACCGTTGATGGACAAGAACGGTGGACGGACCTACTGGTAACTAATTTGGGCAGTGAAGACCTAATATTAGGGTTGCCTTGGCTACAAAAGGCCAACCCAGATATTGACTGGGAGAAAGGTCGACTCTCAGTCAAACCACAGCGGGCAACAGTCAAAGAAGAGGAGGACAATGAAGAGATGGAGGAGACGATCTGAACAACTAGTACCCCTGAACCTCCACTGAGTAGGGTGGATCAGGATGACGAAGAGTCCCCCATACACCGAATCCGAGCCAACCAACGAACCCATCGTGCATGGGTGAAGTCGGGGATTCTACAGGAACAAACGGAGGAGGTCTGGTGCGCCGCAGGTTTCACCTACTCCCAACAGTTGGCGGAACAAGCGCACAAGGCAAAACCTGTGAAAACCTTTGAAGAAATGGTCCCGGAACCCTATCGAGACTTCAAAAAGGTATTCTCCGAAACCGCTTCAGAACATCTCCCGGACCATCAGCCATGGGATCATGCCATCAAACTAATCCCGGGGGCACCTGAAACAATGCGTACCAAGGTATATCCAATGTCACTGAACGAACAGGGTGAGCTTGACCGATTCTTGGACGATAACCTGCGAAAAGGGTATATACGGCCCTCAAAGTCACCACTGTCCTCACCCGTCTTCTTTGTGAAAAAGAAGGATGGTAAACTCCGTTTTGTACAGGACTACAGGAAACTCAACCAGGTCACGCTGAAGAATCGTTACCCCCTACCACTGGTTGCAGACATTGTCAGCCGTCTGCAGGGAGCACGGTACTTCACCAAGTTTGATGTTCGATGGGGCTACAACAATGTTCAGATTAAGGAGGGAGATGAATGGAAGGCGGCTTTTGAAGCCAATCGAGGGTTGTTCGAGCCCAGCGTAATGTTCTTTGGTCTTACCAACTCTCTAGCCACCTTCCAAGCACTCATGAACTCCATATTTTCAGACCTGGTGGCAGCGGGAAAGGTGGCAGTCTACCTAGATGACATCCTTATCTTTAGCAACGATATACAGGAACATCAACAGGTGGTGCGAGAAGTACTAACCCGGCTAGAAAAACACAAGCTGTACCTACGACCGGAGAAGTGTGAATTTGAACAACTGCAGATCGAATACCTGGGACTGGTGATATCAGAGGGGGAGGTGCGCATGGACCCGGTAAAGGTAGCGGCAGTCCGCGACTGGCCAACACCAAAGAACCTACGGGAGCTGCGAGGATTCTTAGGGTTTGCTAATTTCTATCGTTGATTCATACGGAATTTTGCCCGAATAGCAAGCCCTCTGAACGATCTGACGAGGAAGGACACGAGGTTTGACTGGGGGACACATCAGCAGCAAGTGTTTGACACACTCCGGGAAGCTTTCATCTCAGCACCCGTGTTGGCTCTTTGGGACCCCGACAGGCTCACTCGACTCGAGGTGGATGCATCAGGCTTTGCAACTGGAGGGGCCATGATGCAGCTGCAAGACAATGGTCAGTGGCACCCGGTGGCATTCCGATCGGCCTCCATGCAACCAGCGGAGCGGAATTATGAAATCTACGACTGAGAGATGCTTGCTATCATCGAAGCACTGAAGGACTGGAGAAGTTTCTTGAAGGGTCACCACAACCCTTTGAGATCATCACCGACCATGCAAACCTAGAGTTCTGGCGCTCCGCTTAGGACCTAAGTCGACGGCAAGCACGATGGGCATTATGGCTATCCCGGTTTGATTTTCAGCTTGTTCACCGCCCAGGGAAAACAAACACACAGGCTGATGCCCTTTCCCGTCTGGCAACACACCAAGTGTTGGACAGCGAAGACAACCAACAACAAACGGTTCTGAAACCCGCTCACTTTGTACAGATCGCAGCAAACTCACTACAGAACCCGCTCGAGGACCGTATCTGGAAAGCATCGCAGAGGGAGGCGGAGGTATTGGAAGGGTTAGAAGAGCTGCGGAGGAATGGCCTTCAACGCTTGGCCAACAGAATCGCGGAATGGGAAGAGGACGATGGATTGGTCTATCATCGAGGTAGGGTATATGTTCCACCAGTCGAGAACCTGTGAACCGAAGTGCTACAACAATGCCACGACAACCCTACGGCTGGCCATCCAGGACTCCATGGTACCCTCGACCTGGTGAGCACACATTTTTGGTGGCCCACCTTACGATCTTTCGTGGAGAAGTACGTTGGGGGATGCGAGATTTGTGCGAGGAAGAAGATACAGAGACACCCACGAGCGGTAACACAACCCCTGGAAGTGCCTGCGGGCTTGTGGGAAGAGGTGGGGGTGGATCTGATCACACAACTACCCCAGTCGCAAGGTTACGACGCCATCCTAGTTTGCACTGACCTTTATGGCAAGCAAATCCACGCCATCCCCTGTACAACCGCAGTCACTGCAGAAGGTGTCGCTGACATCTACTACCGCGAAATTTTTCGCCTTCATGGACTCCCCCTCCGCTTTGTCTCAGACCGAGGACCCCAATTTGCAGTAAAATTGATGTGATCCCTGCTCGCTCGGCTGGGAATCAAGTCTAACCTCACCTCGGGCTACCATCCGCAAGCGAACGGACAGACTGAACGGGTGAATCAGGAAGCCGAGAAATACCTCAGGCTGTATGTGGGACGACGTCAAGACGGCTGGGCAGAGCATTTACCAATGGCGGAGTTTGTGATCAACTCCCGCACCCATTCAGCCCTGGGGATGTCCCCGTTCGAGCTTACCTATAGTTATCTGCCTTTATTCAATATTCCGGTAGGTAACGTAGTGGGATTCCAGCAGTGGACGACCGTATCCAGATACTTTGGGATGCATGACAGGATGCCGGGGCAGCGCTACACCTAGGGAAAAGATGGCAAAAGGAAAGCTACGAGAGGGGAAAACGAAGAGCACATCAATTCCGAGTGGGAGATCGGGTTTGGCTGAGCGCAGATGACATCAAACTCCAGCTTTCCAGCGAGAAGCTTGGGGATCGGCAGCTGGGACCGTACACTATCTTGGACAAGGTTGGACCTCTTGACTATTGCTTAGACCTGCCATTGTCCCTGGACCGTGTCCACCCTGTTTTCCACGTCGACAAGCTATACCCGTGGAGAGGGAATGCTGTCAATAGCCAAATCGCGACTCCCCCAGAACCAGTCTACCTAGAGGATGAAGATGAACCGGAGTATGAAGTAGAGGAAATCTTGGATAGTCGGGTTCAATGGAAGAAGTTAGAGTACTTGGTGAAGTGGAAAGGTTACGATGCGGGACATACATAATTCTTGGGAGCCTGCACAAAATTTGGAGAATGCTCTCGCCACGGTTCGAAAATTCCACAAAAAGCACCCCCTGGCCACAAAGGCTTGACCATCGAGGGCAATGGTCATAAGGAGGGGGGTAATGTCATGAAGTGAGCCGCCCCTATTATTTTCCTTTTCTTTACAATACATCATTCCATCACTGTTACCTATCATAATCAATCCGGAACCTTCCAGTCCATTCCGTTCCATTCCTCGTTCCTGAACTATACAGTATGACATCATTGTTCCCGTACCTTGCCTGTTTCTATATAAGCCAGTTCCCCCACAACCTGATCCCTTATCTTGACCTCTTTGTCGTTGGGATCAGGTACGTCTTTACTTACTCCTCTGTACTTATTATGAATATAACTTTGTCATTGGGATCAGTATCTGTCCGCTTCCGCTCAGCCGTGCCACCATCGTCACCTCTTTGTGACATCTATAAATTTCCATCTTATGGCTCCACAATCTAATACCATGCACTCAACAGATTTGAGAAGAGCCAAGCCCCTCATTTTGTCCATTATGGTGTGCTACCCACTAGCCTATCAAGTGTACAAAAGCAAATTGACTGGTCCCTTCTTAATGATGAAGGCTGGGCTGGGCGTTCATCCATAATGATCAAGAGTCTTTTGACTACATTGGTCAGGTCAGTAGTGGAAAATGACATGGACGAGGAAAGGTGACTTATGTGAATGGGTCCACCTACTCTGGTGATTGGTGGTGTGACCAGAGACATGGACAGGGTCAGCTTGTCAAAAAGTCGCAGACCCTATCTGGTATTTTCATCAATGACCCAGTACTGGGCAGATGCTGTCGTCGTTGATCTAACAGTGCTCTCTCATCACATTCCTATCGGGGCTGCAAATATTCCACTTCGAAGGGGAGATTCTGGTACTGCACAAGTCCATATGATTGGAACAATGCTCAGATGGAAAGAGGATCAGGAATATAAACTGATTGTCTGTTATATTCATGCAATAATGGTTCCGCAATACATGCGTTAGTCATCGATATCACATCACTAAGTTCTCTCTTCGCGACTTCGCATTTACTCTCTTCGCTACTTAGCACTTCACTCTCCTTATCCTTTGCTCCCTTTGCTGACTTCGCGTCGCACGAATGATATGTTCACTTGTTCATTATCTTCTATCCTTTGTTTCATTTCTCTTATTGTCTTTTACATCCCCTTTTATTCTATTGTCTTTTTCGATCCTATTGTCATTTCTTATCTACACATCTGACATATGAGATAGTGGATTAGTATAAATAGGTAGCATCAAGTATGTGTTATATACATGCCACGCTTCACCAATCTTTCTGAATGGACTTCCAGGCTAATCAATCACTATCCGAACATCTCGACATTTTGATCAATCTTCCAAACGATTGGTCAATCGATCAGTTCATTTCCAGCTTTGCTTCCAAGTCCAACTCAAAACTTGATCGATTCCATACTTCATTCTTGACTCAATAACTTCGGAACAACCTCGGATACATCACATGACACTCGGTCAGCATGACCGATGCATTCCCACGCCTGTCCGCTCTCGGAAATTATTGCTATTGTATTATTTCAGATCCTTCTCTCTTATTGTCTTTATTTAACAATCAGGAATACTTGTATATAAGATTAGATATTTTGTTCACTGTTCCTCAGTCTCAATATCGGCTTGGGTTGCCTTGGGTTCCATCCCTCTCTCTCTCTATCTTGTCCCTTTACTGTTCATATTTGTCCAAACCCTTTCCAGAACCACCCAGAGTAGTGAGGATCCATTCTAATAAACGGATTGAGGTTTGCTTCACTCCTATGTGACTTCCGTACCATCTGGTCCATTTGGTTCTCGATCATTCCAATGGAACCTTGATTGTTCCCACGGAGCTTTGGTCAAAGCTTTGGCTGCTTCAATTGTATTTTGAAGCCTTCGGACCACTCATGGGCAACTTCAACGGATTGAGGTTCGCTTCACTCCTATGTGACTTCCATACCATCTGGTCCATTTGGTTCTCGATCATTCCAATGGAACCTTGATTGTTCCCACGGAGCTTTGGTCAAAGCTTTGGCTGCTTCAATTGTATTTTGAAGCCTTCGGACCACTCATGGGCAACTTCAGCCATTTCATCCCCTCCTCAGAAGCACAGCCCTAACAGTATGGTAGACTTTAGTTTTGAAATCGACTTAGATTGACTCCGAACGCCCCCTTCTAAGTTAAACTACTCTCTCTCTATTTGTTTTGTCAACGAGCTTTGCTCGTCACTTTGTTGGACATCGTGGTGTATAGAGGTGTTGTGTTCAGACTGTGCCGGTGAGGTCCCGTAGAGTCTTAGAAGGTATAGAATGAATCGAAGTGATCCGAGAGTGATTGGGATGAATCAAGGCTATGGTTTAGAACCGAAGTCTCCAAGGATGTAATCAAAGGGAATCGGTTAGCTTGATTGCAACGGAAGATGTTAATGGATGAGCTAGAACCTTGACACTACTTTTGGTAGTGCCCCCACTTTGTCATACGGTTCGGTGAATGTTCAGAGTGACGAGTAAGAGAGTTAAGACATCTGGACAATGTTTGGTTATATTGCGAACGTTGAGCGATTAGAGAAGAGAGTTCCAGATGGAGTTCAGCAGCAATCTAAGTTGATATTTAAACTGAGGAACTATATACAAAATCCTACAGCTTATATACCTGTATTCCTAATTGTTAAATCTATAACAATAAGAGCTGTAAGTAAAAAACAATAAGGAATATAACCTGACATCATTAAAAGACAATAGAGTCGGGACACTTAGCATTCGATAACCAAATGCTTTGTATGACTCGATTGATACAATTGATATCAGAAGTAAACATGAAATCTACCAAGTCCCTATCCGAAGTCGGAAGCCCCTTATGAAGGTCCGGAAGCATACCTGTAACATGTTGCTAATAGCTTTGCCGAAGTCCAATCATGCTCGGAGGTTGTCAGGTCGCTTCGGGATCCATTTGATCAATATTTCGCCTGAAGGTCTTGCACAATCTTAACATTGTCGAGGCTAGGGATTCTGTTATATACATGCCAAGCCACACCATGCCTTCCGGTTCAATTTCTAAATCTATTGATAACCATATCAATGTTCCAATCATTCTCAATTCCCTTCCAAGTTATCACCAAGTCCAACTCGAAACTTGATCAACTTTGGACTGTGTTCATTGACTTAGTAATCTCAGAAATCATTGTTATTGTATTATTTTGGATCTTTCTCACTTATTGTCGTGACAACTAAGTACCTACATCAATTTCTTTCTTTTGTTTCACATGCTCTAGTGACCACATGACCGCATTCGTTACTCATCATTCATCTGACCACTCACTCTTGCGCTGTCATTAGTTTATTGTTACTTCCTTGTTCCTCATTCATTCTTCACTATTCCACTCTCACACTCTTGTTCTTTGTTCTTTGTTCTTTTACCCTTGTCCCTTTACTCTGGTTCCTATTGTTTCAGACTTGTATATATAGTACAGTAGACAGCTACCAGTTCCCTATCTCGACCTCTTGGTCTTTGGGAACTAGGTTCGTGTTTGTATCTTTGTTTACACTCAATATTGACTTGGTCTTTGGGAACTAGTTTGCCTTATCTGACCCTTGTGATTGGCCCTTCATGCTATCACAGTCGCTGAGATCATTTATCCTTTTAGACCTCTGTGTGTTGAGTGTTACTCACACTCAGGTTTGTGCTTGTGCCGTGCTTTTGATTGCTTCCCATTGTCGCTTCCGCCTATGTCGCGACACTTATTGTCTTTATTTAACAATTAGGATTACTTGTATATAAGATTAGATATCTTGTACACTATTCCCCAGTTTCAATATCAACTTGGGTTGCCTTGGGTTCCATCCCAATCACTTCTCTCTCTTCTTTTGTCCCTTTACTGTTCATTATTGTCTGATCCCATCCCAGAACCACTCGGTGTAGTGAGGATCCATCCTAATAGACAGATCGAGGTTTGCTTCACTCCTATGTGACTTCTGTACCATCTGGTCCATTTGATTCTCGATTGTTCCCATAGAACTTTGATTGTCGCGACGTAGGCGGAAGCGACGATGGGAAGTGATCAAAGCGCAGCACAAGCACAAACCTGAGTGTGAGTAACGCTCAACACACAAAGGCAGAAAGGAAAAGTGATCTCAGTGACAGTGATAGCACGAAGGGCCAATCACAAGGGTCAAATAAGGCAAGCTAGTTCCCAAAGACCAAGTCAATATTGAGTGTACACAAAGATACAAACACGAACCTAGTTCCCAAAGACCAAGAGGTCGAGATAGGGAACTGGTAGCTGTCTACTGTACTATATATACGAGTCTGAAACAATAGGAACCCAGGTAAAGGGACAAGGGTAAAAGAACAAAGAACAATAGATATCAAAGAACAAGAACGCGAGAGTGAAATACTGGAAAGCGAATGAGAAACAAGGGAAGAACAATAAACTAATGACAGCGCGGGAGTGAGTGGTCATCTGAGCGATGAGTAACAAACGCGGTCATGTGGTTACTAAAGCATGTGAAAAAGAAGAAAGAAAATGATATAGGTACTTAGTTGTCACGACATTACCCCCCTTCTACAGTCGATGTCCCAGCGACCAGCTCCGTAAGGTTTTCATAGGCTTGCCAGGGCAGCGAATTAAAAATGGCCGCCGAGATTTTCCGTGGTGCATTGGGGTGTGTCCGATAAAAGTCTGCAATTTCTTCGTCACTTGATCCCTTCACATTCTCCTCATTTTCCCAACTGTCCTGTCCTTCATCATAACCCTTCCATCGTACCAAAAATTGTAGCTTCTTCCATCGCCCATAGAACCTACTGTCCAAAATTTTGTCCACCTCATAGAACTCTTCCCCCTCCATGATCTCCGGATCCGGTGGTGGTGGCCTAACTCCATTAACCTCGTTCCCTTTGCATGGTGATAGTCGATTAACATGGATGTTGTCGTGGATCTTCATCCAAGTTGGTAGGTTAAGGCGATATGTCAGAGGTCCGGTCTTTTCTGCTACTTCAAATGGCCCGAGTCGCCGACTCCCAAGTTTTTGATTTTTCTGTCGAATCTTTAGGTTCTGTAGTGATAGCCATACCGGTTGTCCAACTGTGAATGTCTGAACCTCCCTCGTGTCATCTCCCTTAATACGCTCCTTACTCATCCTAAGAGCTGCCTCCGCATCCTCCCGGGCATGCTGTAGCAACGTCAACCGCTGATCTATTGTTGGGTACTTGTTCCAAACTTGGATTGGAATCGTAAATTCGGGGGTGTATCCATAGAGGGTTTCGAATGGAGAATGATCGTGAGCGGAGTGAATTCGAGAGTTGATAACAAACTCAGCGGTAGGTAGTAGTTGATCCCAATCATCTTGTCGTCGGCTGATATACATGCGAATGTATCGTTCAATCTCCTGGTTTGCTCGTTCTGTTTGACCATTGGTTTCAGGATGGTATGCTGTTGTGAGTGCTGATTCTACCCCGAGTCGTTTCAAGAGTTGCCGCATTACATCTGCCGCGAATTGGGGGCCTCTGTTACGACCATGCCAAGTCAAACTCCCGCGGTCCCGACGATTGTTTTCCGGTATTTCGACTTCATCATTTTTCTTCCGTCGCGGAGCTTACCTCCGCGATCCTTTTACACTTCGCGTTTATATCCCTCACACTTAGCCGACTTCTTATATATCCTTTTATATCATTTCCTTTATACTTTCCCCTTTTATCTTCCACATGTTCGACCATACTATTCTAGGATACTATCGCTTAGCGACCCTTAGGTAGCGACTACAGTATAAAGCTACGAGAGTAGAATAGTTGGTCCTCAGTTTAAATATCGACTTTGATAGCGCACTTCGACAGTGTATCTCAAATAGAGTTATTCTCATCCTCACCCTAAGTACGATCGCGTGAGTTTCTCCCGCGATCGGAATTACCTTACCCTCGCTTTCGGACATCGACGTGTCGGGGACGCTATTAATAGTAGCGTCAACGTCCGACGACCTCTCCGTAGGTTCACCCAACCCTCACCGGGATTTATCTCGGTGTTCGGTCTTTTATCCCGCGGACTTATAGTCCGCGATCCAACTTATCGCCTACGACCGTGCATGATCATAACAGCCTCTGTCCGAAATGAACCGTCGAGGAAGACCATGAAGTCGGAATATTTCGCGGTAGAAGAAGTCGGCTACACCCTCGGCAGTGATTTCTGTTGTGGTTGGGAAGCAGTGGATCATCTTGGTATAATGGTCAACAAAAGTTATTACAGCATTATGTCCATCCTGGGTCATGGGGAGCTCTCCGATGAGATCTACGCCAATATCCTGCCACGGACCATCCGGAACAGGAAGAGGCTGAAGCGGAGAGGAGTGGTGTGGATTGAGTCGCTTCCGTTGGCAGAGGTCACATCCTTCTACATATTTGTCCACAAATGACCGCATCCCTGGCCACCAGTATTGCCTGCTAACGAGTTCTAACGTACCATGCATCCCCGGGTGTCCAGCTGTAGGCGAATCGTGACATTGTACCAGTACCGCCTTCCGGAGCTCCGGGTTGGGTGGTACGTATACCTTGTTTCGATAGTGCACCAAACCGTTGTCTTCTTTCCACTCATCCAATCCCCCTGTCAACACTCATGGTCCCTTCAGGCTCTTTAATCCCTCCAATACCTCTGCCTCTCGTTCGCTAACCTGTCGGATTCGCTCCAATAGGGGGTTTTGGAATAGTACCATGTGCGCCGCATTGATAAAGTGTTGTGGTTGGAGCACCATTTGCTCCTTGTTGTCTTCCGCATCGATTACCTGATGGTGTGGCATCCGTGAGAGAGCATCGGCTTGTGTGTTCGCTTTCCCGGGGCGGTGTTTGAGTCGAAAGTCGAATCGGGAAAGCCAGAGGGCCCATCTTGCTTGTCGACGACTAAGATCTTGTGCTGTCCTCCAGAACTCCAGGTTTTGATGGTCGGTAATGATTTCGAATGGTTCGGGTGAGCCTTCTAAATAGTGCCTCCAATCCTTGAGTGCTTCGATAATGGCAAGCATTTCCCTATCGTAGATTTCATAGTTCCGTTCTGCTGGATTCAAGGATGCGGATCGGAATGCGACCGGGTGCCAAAGTCCATCGTCCTGTAATTGCAACAGTGTACCCCCTGAAGCAAATCCCGAGGCATCTACTTCAATCCGCGTCGGCTTTCCTGGGTCCCACAAGACCAGAATCGGGGCTGAGGTGAAGGAGTCCCTTAATGATTCGAATGCTTCCTGTTGCGCCGTCCCCCATTGCCATTTGATGTCTTTCCGTGTAAGGTCGTTAAGTGGTCGCGCTTTCTTTGCAAATCCTTCAATGAACCGTCGGTAGAAATTAGCAAAGCCCAAGAAACCTCGAAGGTCACGGAGTGAAGTAGGGACTGGCCAGTTTTTCACTGCTTCAATCTTTACCGGGTCCATCCATACTTCCCCTTCACTGATGACAAGTCCCAGGTATTCAATGGACGTTTGTTCGAACTCGCATTTTTCGGGTCGTAAATAGAGGTCATGTTGAGCCAGACGGGTGAGGACTTCGTGAACTACGGTTCGGTGTTCTTCTAGGGTTTCGGTGAAGATGAGAATATCATCTAGATATACAGCCACCTTTCCTGAGGCAATCAAGTCAGCGAAAATTGAGTTCATGAGGGCTTGAAACGTAGCGGGCGAGTTTGTTAGGCCAAAGAACATGACCAAGGGTTCGAAGAGCCCTCGGTTAGTTGCAAACGCTCCCTTCCACTCATGTCCTTCCTTCACCCGCACATTGTTGTATCCCCACCGTACATCAAACTTGGTGAATATCTTGGACTTTCGTAATCGGCTGATGATGTCAGTAACCAGGGGAAGTGGGTACCGGTTCTTGACAGTGTATTCGTTAAGTCGTTGGTAGTCCTGTACAAAACGAAGTTTCCCATCCTTCTTTTTGACAAAGAAGACTGGAGATGCTAAGGGAGATTTGGAGGGGCGGATGTATCCTTTTCGTAGATTTTCATCCAGGAATCGGTCTAGTTCCTCTTGTTCATTGGGTGACATCGGATAGATTTTGGTGCGCAAAGTTTCGGGTGCATCAGGCCTAAGATCAATGGCGTGATCCCAGGGTTTGTGCTCTGGTAGACGTTCAGATTCCTTTTCTGAAAAGACTTTAGCATATTTCTGATAGATAGTGGGTACCATTTCCTCAAAAGTCTTCTCTGGTTTGTCCTTGTGTGCTGCCTCCGCGAATTGTTGAGAGTAGGTGTATCCCGCTGCGCACCAAAGCTCTTCTGTCGTGTGACTGATGATACCTGCCCGCAGTAGTGCTCTCCTTCTCTTTCGATTGCCCAATAGTCGATACAGGGGTGTGCCTTCCTCATATTCATGAATTCCCAGTAGTTCTTCAGACTCACTTATGGGTGGTGGTGGAAGCGGAACATATTCCGGATTAATTGCCAAGAGTTCGTCCGTTGTCCCTCCGATGTTACCTTCCTTCAAATCCAGGATCTCCTCGATAGTCATGGCTGGGAGTGCTCGTTTGGTGGTTAGTTGGGCTAGCCGTCCTTCCTTCCAGTCTATATCAGGGTTCACTTTCCGGAGCCAGGGGAGTCCTAGGATGATGTCTTCCGAGCCTAGGTTAGTGACCAGGTATTCGAGAGGTTGAGGTGGGTTCTGGTCTACGGTCGAAAGGAGTCGTGCAGAATGGGTAATTTTGCCCGCATTGTTGAGCGTTCCATCAATATTGTAGAGAGTGATGGGATGAGTGAGGGGACGTGTGTGGATGTGGTGCTTATCCACAAAGCGTTGGTGTAGGAATAGACCTGTGGCCCCAGAATCTATCATTGCTGCATTACTGGTACTCTTGAATCTTCCTTGTAGCTTAATCGGTACGCGAAAATGGGAAACATCGCTGAATTGGGTGGAACCGAGGATACATGAGGAGATAGAATCGTAATTAGAGTACAGTTTGGGGAACCCGGCAGCAGCCGAGTCAGGTTCCCACTTTAAAAATTCTGCCGGAGCTCTGAGATTTGGTCTGCCAACGCTTTCTGGTTGTCCGTTAACTGCTGTAGAATCGAGGAAAAGTCAGGGAGCGGGGTGGGTGTAGCAGCAATAGAGGTGGCAGGTTCGGCAATGATAGAAGTGGCGGCGGCAGTACGAACCATGTTCGGTCTAGGGAGACCCATGAATTTCCTTCGACAAACTGCGGCTATGTGTCCTGTGAGTCCACAGTGGCTGCAGATGTCCCGTTCGTGGTGTCCATCCGCTTTTCGGTGGTTCTTGGATCCGCATCCGTAGCATTTCCCTGTCATGAACCTTCGATAGTCCTCTACAGATTGCCCTGTGCTAGTGGCATCCACGTCCATGGCAAATGGGTCCCGGGCCGGAGTGAATGGAGTTGGATGGAAGGCGCTTGTGTTCTGGGAGTGGGAGTAGTTTACCAGGTTTTGTCCCTTCTCCCTGGCTCGTTCAATCTGTCTATTGTCAATTCGGATGGATTCTTTGATCAAGCTGTCGAGGGTGTCTGTGTTAGCTGAAGAGAGGACCAGACCGTCTTTGATACGTGATGCTAGATGTTGGTAAAAACGATCTCGGAGGTCTGGGTCTGAGTATCCAGTACGGCTTGAGTACTGTTTGAACGATGCTGCATAGACAGCGACAGTGGTTTTTCCCTGAAAGAGAACCTTCAAGGCGTCCTTGGCATCTACAACCGGGTTTACTGTCTCGAAGCGGGCTTTGAAGGCATCCTTGAACACCTGCCAGGTGGGATAGACAAGAGTGTCGACAGCACCACTAGCTACCTGGCTAATGTTTTCGGAAACTGGGGTAGCCCAGATTGCCGCATCACCTTCGAGGAATGAAATTGCGGATTTGATGCGTTCCCCCTCGTTCGTACGCAATGTTTGTACTCCGTTGGCCCATAGCTCAAATGCAGCTATAAAGCGACGAGCATCATCGCTTCTTTTCCCGTCATAGGGCTGAGGCTTGCTGACCCCTTTGTTGGTGCTAATATTGCCCACCATGCTAGATACTACCTGCTGGAGTTGCGATTGTTGTTGGACTAACTGCCCAATCAAGTTTCCGAGTTCTTGGGCGGAGAAGTTGTGAGTCATTTCGGTATCGGAGTCAGATCTGGGTTCGGGTTCTGATTCGGATTCTGATTCTAGTTCAGGTACTGTGATAGTGGTTGTTACTAAGGTGGGAGATGCGCGGGAGCTGGGATTTGAGGATCGTCCAACTCTAGTGAAGGCTGCAGTAGGTTCAGGTACTACTGGAGAGGCGGGTCGTGAGATGTGGATGTGACGACCAGTTGGATCGTAGTCTCGATCAACTGTAAGCAAGTATCGATTGGGGCAAGGGTTCTCGTCACAAGGCTCCCAGTGTCTGTTGTGTTCGTCTTCAGTTGACCAGTGGACGTCGTGATGTTCTACGGTGTCAAAGGCGTGATAGTAGTCTGAACAGTCAGAGTTAACTCCGAAAGTCGGCGTGGTGATAGCAGCAGGTGGAGAATCGGTGGACTCCGATTTCCACTCCTCGTAAGATCAGTGATGGATCTGATGGTACGAGTAATAGATCTCGACCTAATGTCGCGACGTAGGCGGAAGCGACGATGGGAAGTGATCAAAGCGCAGCACAAGCACAAACCTGAGTGTGAGTAACGCTCAACACACAAAGGCAGAAAGGAAAAGTGATCTCAGCGACAGTGATAGCACGAAGGGCCAATCACAAGGGTCAAATAAGGCAAGCTAGTTCCCAAAGACCAAGTCAATATTGAGTGTACACAAAGATACAAACACGAACCTAGTTCCCAAAGACCAAGAGGTCGAGATAGGGAACTGGTAGCTGTCTACTGTACTATATATACGAGTCTGAAACAATAGGAACCCAGGTAAAGGGACAAGGGTAAAAGAACAAAGAACAATAGATATCAAAGAACAAGAACGCGAGAGTGAAATACTGGAAAGCGAATGAGAAACAAGGGAAGAACAATAAACTAATGACAGCGCGGGAGTGAGTGGTCATCTGAGCGATGAGTAACAAACGCGGTCATGTGGTTACTAAAGCATGTGAAAAAGAAGAAAGAAAATGATATAGGTACTTAGTTGTCACGACATTGATTGCTCCCACGGAGCTTCGGCCGGAACATTGGTTGCTTTGATTGTATCTTAAACCCTTCAGCCATCTCATCCCCTCCTCGGAAGCATGGCCCCAACAGATTCTCAGAAGCTGGAGATGATCGTCATCAGGAAGTTGATTAGGCATGATCAGGATGAAATGTTCAACAAGAGCTGGCCACTCCAAGAGGGTACTGAGATCAAAGTGGAGAAGAGATGAATAATATGATATCCATATCCTGATGTAGAGCCTATCGAAAATGTAACTTTTATCCTTTCAGCCATCTTACTAACCAAAGTGAATGGTAGACTTTATTGAGATAATAAGTGGAATATCAACCCGTCTTCCATAGTTCACAACCTCTATGAGTAAGTCCAAAGCCAAAGTACAGTTTACATACATCTATCAAAATTGATACATGAGCATCTGAGTTGTGACTATTATAAGCTGACAAGTTTTGCGGAACCTATGAGCCTAAGTAAGTACACACAAGACCCTCAGAATAAAGACTAGTTCTCCGGGAAGTCCCTGTTTCGTACACGTATAAATAGGTAAGAAAATTGTAAGGAAATTTTCACCAACTGTAAGCAAGTGACTCGAGTGTTCGGACTATAGGTACCCTGAAACTGAAGAATGAAATGGACTCAAGGAGCTATGCAAATGGAAGTATATGTTCAATCATCAGTCCAACGGTTGGATGTACGCGTTTCCTCAGAACGCCAAACGCTCACGTGAGGAGACGCGAATGCGTATTGATTCTAACATAAGCGTCCCACGACTGCCTGATTCAAACAAAAGGAAGTCAGAACAGTCACAGCTCACCATACAAGATCTGCCACCTCCTTCTTAGTGTAGAGGTTCTCCGAGAGAGTCCCAGCATTCACTTTTGACTTGTATGATATACATCAGGAAAACCTCAAAACACTGATTATGCTAGAACTCATCAGAATAGATGCAGATTTGTGCAAAATCGGACACAATGTTACAGTTTGACAGTTTGGCAAAATACAACATCAATGTGACACCCTGCTTATAGCAGCTGTCTAATTTGGTCTAATTTTCACTGAATGCTTGTATATATTCCCTTATGCTTCATTTATTTTGGTCAATATGTGCTGATATAATGACCAATTCTGACTTAATGCTTGAGTATAATAGCACTTGTATTACAAAGGAATACAAAAAATTTAACAGTGCTACCACATTACTACCTATTACTACCCTATCCATCCATCCCATCAAAATCAAGTTCGGGCACTCCATGTGACGTTGCACGCGTATCTTGAGGGGTCCGCCGCCTACCTTATTCTAGTCCACCGGATCGTATGTGTGTTCTGCCAAGATGTTCATTAGAAGCTCAGGCATCCATTTCTCAATGGTATACGGATAGCTGTCGACTAATGTGCAGATACCCAAGATAGCAGCATGTCATTGCCGAATACATTTGTTGTACATAGGGTCTTGTTTGGAGGGAATATGACTGTTCTTTGCCAAACGGACAAACAGATTCTAATAGATGAATGACGACTCAAACTTGAAGTTTCGGAACAATAGCAAGGTAGGAGCGCACCTTCAGCGTAAGGACACTGCTTCGGGGTGACAAACGTAGCACGCAGGCGATGATTGACAATTGATTAGCGAAACACAACCTATACGGTTCTAACCTATGAGCTCCTTGAACTCCGAGAACTCAGTACCCCACATCGAGTTTTTCTTCAGATCTTCCGTAAACACGTCAAACTTGGGTGATACACCAGCTCCGATCTTGCTCAACGCAGCGACAGCACGTAACGCACTTCGTTGTAACTCTGCTGCTCTTTCTGGGTCTTGTTTCACAATGTCTTTAGTAACCGTCGCGCCCTTCATCATCTTCTCCAACTGGGGGGTCGCTTTGTCCAGTCTCTGTGAAACAGCAGCGGGAGCCACCTGTGAAAGTCGGAATAACATCATGTGGCAGATAACTTCAATCTCGTCCGAATCGTCAGCCAAACCAAGGACAACTCGCTCGAGGAATAGGCGGAGGTCGAGCTTGTGCAAACATGTGTCGAGCTATTGAGACAATATCAAAGGATGGGTATCATTGATAATAGACTTTCGGAACTTACTAATGTATACATGGTCTCATATGCCGTTTTGTGTGCTTCCAAACCATCATCGACTTTGTGCATCCATGGCCTCATCTGTATATAGGTTCAGTCCAATGCGACCAAGGGCGAGCATCAAGAACGTTGGATGCGGATGTTGGACCTTCCCAGCTCAAGACTTGACCGCCGCGACTAGTACCATTACCCATGCTTGTCAAGGCTGTGCAACTGGAGAGGATACGATCGAGGTTCCGGAAGCTCCGGACGACTCGAAAGAGCTACACGGTCCTCGGAAGTGTGATGGGACTTCAGCGAAGCTTTTGGCAACGCTCCCTACATGCTATCTGGGTGTCCCTGCGAAGTGCGAAGAAGAAAGAAGTTCTGGAACGTCGGACAGAACCGATCGATTGATCCGGACGTGACTAAGCATAATATAGAAGTGTTAAGGCCGTGCAACCGGAAAGGATTACGATCGAGGTTCCAGAAGCTCCGGACGAAGTTCCGAGTGTGGGAACGGTGGCTGTGACACAAGGAGGTACTCGAAAGGGCTACACGGTCCTCGGAAGTGTGATGGGACTTCAGCAAAGCTTTTGGCAATGCTCCCTACACGCTATCTGGGTGTCCCTGCGAAGTGCGAAGAAGAAAGAAGTTCCGGGACGTCGGACAGAACCGATCGATTGATCCGGACGTGACTAAGCGTAATATAGAAGGAGGATAGAAGGTAACTTTTATTTCAAGCTAAGGAATAGCGTACAAGGTATCTAACCTTATATACAAGTAATCCTAATTGTTAAATAAAAGACAATAAGTAATTGTTACGACCATGCCAAGTTCAACTCCCGCGGTCCCGACGATCATTTTCCGGTATTTGATTCTACTACGTTCTTCCGTCGCGGAGCTTACCTCCGCGATCCTTTTACTTTCGATTTTATATCCCTCACACCTTAACTGATTTTTTATATATCCTGTTATATCATTCCCTTTATACTTACCCCTTTTATTCTCCTCATGTTCGACCATACTATTCTAGGATAACTATCACTTAGCGACCCTTAGGTAGCGATTACAGTATAAAGCTACGAGAGTAGAATAGTTGGTCCTTAGTTTAAATATCGACTTTGATAGCGCACTTCTACAGTGTATCTCAAATAGAGTTATTCTCAACCTCACCTTAAGAACGATCGCGTGAGTTTCTCCCGCGATCGGAATTACCTTACCCTCGCTTTCGGACATCGACGTGTCGGGGACGCTATTAATAGTAGCGTCAACGTCCGACGACCTCTCCGTAGGTTCACTTCACCCTCACCGGGATTTATCTCGGTGTTCGGTCTTTTACCCCGCGGACTTATAGTCCGCGATCCAACTTATCGCCTACGACCGTGCATGATCATAACAGTAATAGGGACTAGAAATAATACAATAAGTATGTTTCCCAAGAGCGGACAGGTGTGGGAATGCATCGGTCATGCTGACCATGTGTCATGTGATGTATCCGAGGTTGTTCCGAGATTACTAAGTCAATGAACACAGTCCAAAGTCGATTGAGTTTCGAGTTGGACTTGGTGATAACTCGGAAGGGAATTGATACCGATCGGGTGATCGATTGGAATATTGATATGGTTATTGATTGATTCGGAAGTCAAACCGGAAGGCATGGTGTAGCTTGGCATGTATATAACAATGCTTACGTTTGCATCAAATTCAGTCCTTCCACTTGCGCTAACATTGATTGTTTCTTTTCCATTGATGGCAGCAGAATGTTTAGATTTCGGTTTAGAAGAAGATGCCTTTGTTGGATTAGGTGCTGAAGCGGACCTCGGGAATGGCATTGGTGTTGGGTCACCGAAAGAATCTTTTAGTACCGCTTCTCGCATTTCAAGAGCTTCAGATAGGGAGACAGGGGTATGGTATGATATCTAGAGCGCGTCAAATTGCCGGAAATAAAGAACAAAAATTATGTACCTTTTAGAAACATAAACTCTTGGTACTGTCGCGTAGTGTTGGCTTTTGGAGATGGACATTAAGTGTGCTGAGTGGAAAACCGCAGCAAATCTTACCCATGTTGCGATAATTAACCACATTTCTTCTTCCTGAGTTGGCCTGCCTATGGCTGCCTTGTATGAGCCACTTAATAAATTCTTCCTGAATGACGTTTGTCTGAGAGTATCATGATGTCGACCAAGGTGAAACTCACCGTAGATTTGCAGTGTTTGTTATGAGCCTGATCCAATCTGGATGTATGTCTTGCATGTAACGTGTGTACTGTGCATCGAGAAATGCTATGTTCCACCTTTTCAAGAGGGAGTCTAAACCCGGCGGGGACCTTGGCGAATAGGGGAAATAAGTAAGGTGAGAGAGAATAGTTCAACGACCCGGAAATGGGCAATGGTGCACAAGCCGGGCTCATCACAGTTGAAAACTAAACGTCGATTTGTCAAATTTACAAGATTGGTTGAAAATCCCACACATCACGGGATCGGCTGATTGAAGGGTGAATTTCAACATTACGTCTTAAGGGGGATTCGCAAATTGTGGAGTATTTAGGGTAGGCTCGGATCACTTCGTTACATCCAGATTCTTCCTGCGGCTGTGTTGCAAATTGGGAATGGACCAGTAGCTCTTGGAGGATTGCCCATCGTTCTTGTTTAATTCAGATAGCGATCTTTTGCTTTCAATTCATAGTTTTATCTCTGACTGTACTAGACAAAAATATATTCAAATTATTTGTGGAATATTTCACAGTTTGGCAGCTTTTGCAAGATTATGCAATAATCCATCTCAATGTGCCACAATTTTACGGGGGTGTCAAAATTTGTTAAAACTTGTCAAAATATGAATTTCGAGGTTTTCCTGATGTATTGACTTACAGATATCATATGTATCTGCATTCTGTCTTAGCTGCTGATCGTAAAGAGTCCAAATCCCTCAACAATGTATTGAACCGAAAACATAGGATTACACGCTGTTATTTGTACACTAGACCGATGTCCACATCTAAAGTCGTTGGGACTATGGTATGCCTATTTTGCAGGTGCATTCAAGTGTAACGCTTTCTGGAAAGCATCACACTTGGACTTGGGAAGATCAAGATCATGAGCCGGTGGAGGAGAATAAGTGGGATGCAATGTCTGGATCTTGTCGATAACTTCCGTGAAATGGTACTCATCAAGCATGTCCTTGCGCTCCGAGTCGGGCCCGAAGAATTTAGCCAGATTGATCATCCTTAATTTTCGGTTATCGTCAACGGTCACACACTGGTTCTGGTCAAGAAGACCCCAGTCCTGGACATAGCAAGCTGAAAACATCCGGTCAGAGCTTGAAAATGACAAAGGTTGCTCATACTGAACTGGACGGCTCGGAACCAACAATGATGTGACATCCTAAAGAACGACATAAGCGGTTGAGCGTAGATTAAAAAATAATACTAGCCTTGTTTCGTAGGCTTGTACCGATCTACTAGCTCTCTGACCGAGTCAATCTTGACGTCAGTGTTGTAGACGTCCTCCAGACTGGTCGGATCAGGGAGTTCGGAATAGTGTTTCCTGTTGAGCTTTTCGCCAGCAGTGAGCGAAAGGTAGAGACTACGGGGATAACCCTTCTTCGAGTCTCTCCAGCGACTAACGAGCATCTGCACTCCACCGGCGGCTAAGCGATAAACACAGAGTTATCATTTTGGATCAGGAGAGGACACAAAGACATACTGATGCAAAGGTTGAGCGCGTTCCCAAGACGTTCCCCGCCAGGACCAGGTGTGAAAGAACCGACTTTGTGTTGGAACTGGATTTCACGGATGTCCCCGATAGTTAGGAAGAGCGCAAGCAGCAACGCATCAGTCGAGTGGGCACCGAAACTTGGCTTTATAGCTTGGATGATGTCAATATAAGCGAAATAGAGGGCGGCCAAATGCTCAGTGTCGGTGTTTCCTGCGATACCAAAAACGTAGTTGGAGTTCTGAACGGAAGACTTGTACTGGCTTATTTGCACCATGGTTTGTAACTCGAAAATCCTTTTCATAACGTCGTACCGCTGGACAAACACGTCTGTGAGGTATCGAAAGGCAAAGAAAGAAATTGGCTACTAACAATTTTGCTGAAACTGTCGACAGTACCGTTGTGCATGAAGCTGTATTTACCGTAAACGAATGGATGGTTGTTCACTTCCACAACGGGAGGGAAACTGGCATCTCTGATGTGAGCCAGAGTGCATTTTGATGCGGTGTGCTTGCAAAGTTGTTCGAACGCAAGGTCTGTAGAAATGGGGGCGATGGTTCTGAACTGGGCAGGAAGCATGCCTTTGATGGAGGGATCGAATTCGGTAAGAGTGTCGGTGTACCAACTCACTCCGAATCCATGAACGTTGATCCAATTAGCCTCTGAAAATTGATATGAGAAGATGATAGAATACGGCCGGGTTAAGGACTAACGTTTCTTCAACTCCTCTACGTCGTCTTCTTCCAATCCGAAGTACAACCCGGGAATAAAACGTTCACTGACTCTAGAGATTAAGGTTTCCTCAGCATTAACTAGCAGCTCCAAATTATCATGGGAAAACTTGGGCAACATACTGTTTGACGATCTGTGTTCAATTGAAGCCTCAGTTGTGTGCAAATACACTTCAAAAAATGACAAACGGAATGTTTTGGTTTGATAAGCAGATCCTCAAGCATCAGAGGCTGTCTGTGAAGAGATGCGTCAACATTGGTAGATGCTGGCAGTATCGGATGAGAACAACGCACTCGCCAACGTATACGATCCATCTACACATTTTGAAGAGCGAATTTGATCTGTTACAGTAAGTGGAAAGTGATTGAGGTTGAGGGAATCACACTGAGAGTCCTGGGTCAATGTATCCCGTTAAATAACCTTCGTAAGTCTCAAATTTGGATAAAATTTGGATAAATTCGACCTAGACCTCGAGACATGTTCAAACTGAAAGCTTCGAACCTCGAGTGACAGGGAACTACCGCAGAGGTGAGCGCACAGCGTCCGAGCATGAATTCCTTCCTGATCCTGACAGATGGTGGATTAGGATGAAGGATGTAAGCTGACAATCTAAACTTTTCTTTTGCGCTGATCAGTACGTTTGTCAATGAGCGTCTTCTCTGAGTTCTTACTCCATATCTGTCCCGACTTTCTCATTCCTTGCCCCCAGGCTGTTCTTTGCATCACCTGTCTTGTATACTTCGCTGCTCTCTATCACCATTTCCTATGGCATACATCTCTTTACGACAGGATCCACCATTGCAACAACCAATATCCTAGGTTGGACAACTTATGAATTCGGCGCTTTTCGGTAGTCTTTCATAAGTCATTCTGACACGCTAGTAACTTCTGAAAGGTTGCACGCTGTGAGAGTCAAAGTATTGAACAAAAAATGTAATGTCGCACGCTACTATTTGTACACTAGACTGATTTCCTCGTTACACGAACATTCAAAGTCGTCGGAACTATGATATGCCTACTTTGGAGATGCGTCCAAGTTGAACTCTGTCTCGAAAGCATCAGACTTGGACTTGGGAAGATCAATAGCATGCGCCGGTATGCCAATTGTTCCAGTACGAGTGGATTTCGACTTTTTAATCTTGTTAATAACTTCCGTGAACTGATACGCCTCGAACTCGTGCTCGCGCCCGGATTGGAAGAACTTGGCTAAATTGATCATCCTCAGGTTTCGGTCATTATCAACGGTCACACATTGGTTTTGGTCAAAGAGACCCCAGTCCTGGACATAGCGAGCTGAAAACGACCGATGAGAGGTTAAAAATGACAAAAGTTGCTCAAGCTTACTGCAAGGTTCGGAACCAACAATGACGTGGCGCCCTAAGAAAGAGAGAACGATATAAGCGTTGAGCGTACGTCTAAAAATAATACTAGCCTTGTCGCGTAGGCTTGTGCCGAGCTACCAACTCTCTGACCGAGTCAATCTTGACGTCGGTGTTGTCAACGTCCTCCGAAGTGGTTGGATCAGGAAGATCGGGATAGTACTTCCTGTTAAGCTTTTCACCGGCATTGAGCGAAAGGTAAAGACTACGGGGATAACCCTCCTTCGAGTCTCTCCAGCGACTAACGAGCATTTGCACTCCACCGTCAGCTATGCGATAAGCGCAGAAATTATCAGCTTCGGTCCTGATCAGGAGATGGCAAAAAATACATACTGATGCAGAGGTTGAGTGCATTTCCAACACGTTCCGCGCCAGGACCAGGCGTGAAAGGACCGACTTGGTGTTGGAACTGGATTGTATGGATATCCGCGATGGTCTCGATGAGAGCGAGCAGCAACGCATCAGTCGAGTCGGCACCGAAACTTGGCCTCGTAGCTTGAATGATGTCAAGATGAGCGAAATAGAGTGTGGCCAAATGCTCAGTGTCGGTGTTTCCTAGGATACCAAAAACGTAGTTGGAGTCCTGAACGGAAGACTTGTACTGGTTTGTTTGCACTACGGTTTGTAAGTCGAAAATCCTTCTCATAACGTCAAATCGCTGGAAAGACACGTCTGTGAGGTATCGAAAGGCAAAGAAAGGAATTGGGTACTGACGATTTTGCGGAAACTTTCGACACTACCGTTGTGCATGAAGGTGTATTTACCGAAAATGAACGGATGGTTGTTTACTTCCACGACGGGAGGAAAACTGGCATCTCTGATGTGAGCCAGAGTGCACGTTGATGCCGTGTGCCCGCAAAGTTGTGCGAACGCAAGGTCCGTAGAAATGGGAGCGATGGTTCTGAACTGGGCAGGAAGCATGCCTTTGATGGAGGGATCGAATTCGGTAAGAGTGTTGGTGTACCAACTCACTCCGAATCCATGCACGTTGATCCACGTAGCCTCTGAATCAATTGATATGAGAACATGATAGAATACGGCGGGGTTGAGGACTAACGTTTCTTCAACTCCTCTACGTCGTCTTCTTCCAAACCGTAGTACAACCCGGGAATGAAACGTTCACTGACTCTAGAGATTAAAGTATCCTCAGCATTAACTTCATGGAAAAACTTGGGCAACATACTGTTTGACGATCTGTGTTTAACTAAAGCTCAGTTGTGTGCGAATACACTTTGAAAAGATGACGAACGGAATGCTTTGGTCTGATAAGCAGATCTTCAAGCATAAGAGGCTGCCTGTAAAGAGATGCGTCAACACTGGTAGATGCTGTCAGTATCGGACAAGAGCAACGCACTGGCCAATGTATACGATCCATCGACACATTTTGAAGAGGGAATTTGCTCTGTTACAGTAAGGGGAAAGTGATCGAGGTTGAGGGAACTCTCACACTGAGAGGCCTGGGTCATTGCATCTCGTTAAATACCATTCATGAGTTTCAAATTTGGATGAATTTTCGACGTAGAGACCTCGAGGCATGTTCAAACTGAAAGCTTGAAAGCTCTCAGATGACAAGGAACTACCGCACAGCGTCCGAACATGAAGTGTTCTTGAACTTTCTTTGTTCTAAAAACGCTGGTTCACATTCTCGCATTGGATCTGGACAGGTAGAAAGTTAAAAGCACATATAGATTGCGATTCGACACAAGAACGGTTGCTTAGTCAAATAGTCAGAACGGACTTGACTGGGAGCTTTCCTTTGGGTTCGGAGATTTGGGGACGAAAGGCTAAGCTACTCTCGTATCGATGTGCTCAGGGTGTCATGAGATGGGTTTGAGATAACTGAACTGGGTGTGTGAGTGCGAAGAAGACTGTACACCGTCACCGTATTCACTTTTTGTTAAATTATTATGGTCATGAAATGAGAGTGATATAAACAGACCGCGATGACAGACGCAAAAGCGACGTAGAGAGGAGGAATGTCCAAGCAGTTGAAAGGATATGAGGGATATAAATTGGAAAGAGAGATCCATCGATGTTTCCACAGCGAAACTTTGAGGGTCTTAAGGGTGCTCCGATTAAGGTCCATTTGGAGGCTCCAAGGTTCTTGAGCTCCAGACAGTGGTGAAGAGAACTTGAGCTGAAGAAGTGGCTATAGAAGCAAAGAGCCGAGATACAAACATAGTAGTATATAGCACCAGCTGACAGAACCTGTGATGGGTGTCTGGTTGAGGGAGCTCTGGCGCTTACATACATATTTATTCGGCGCTCAAACTACCATTGCCAGTGGATCACAACGGTTACAGTCGCTCAGTAGTACTTCCACCTACTATTATGTCTGCGCGGAAATGACAATTCTGCTGAACATTGGCCTTTGATTGAGTTTATCAGAGATCAACTCCCTATGCAATATCGCATTGTACCAGATAACATATTCAAGGCAAGGTAAAGCTGATACAACGCCCTTTTTGACTCGGATTCGAATGGTAAGCCTCCAAATGTCGAGCATATTTTTTCAAGTTTCTACACTGCCATTGGCCATCGCGTCGTGCTCTCTATCTAGCTTATCAAGAAGTCTATTGGTGCGTATCTTTAGCCAACTTCTCTGCAAGACTTGTATCTGAGGAATTCATCTTTCCAGGTGGTTACTTGTTGGTGAATGAAAGCGCAGCAAGAATAATTATTTTGTGGCGTTAACACGGCGAGGAGATCAGGAGCAAGTTGAAATCAGGCGTAGTACTTCCGATCGAACGTCATTCGCGGTTCAATTATCTCATCAAAGTCTTTTTGCTTCTGTCCTGCCACCTTGTACCGCAATGACCAGCTTTTCTCTCTTTCGACTCTTTTTTTACAATGGCTTACTGGGTCTTACAACTGCGGTCACAGTATATTATGCTCCTGGTCAAAATCCTTTCTCCACTACTTCAGCTGACGCCTCATCGTATACCGGTGCTGCGGCTTACAATCCCACGACGTTCGACCCACCAGCTTTGCCTGATCCCTTGCCCTCGCTTTCGCTTGATTTTAACATTCAAAACAATCCTTCTGGGCTTTCCATAACTCAATCTGGCGCGTTCATGGGGTTTTCGGTTGAAATGTCGGTGGCAAATCAAGTTTGTGAGTATTTCTGCCACCATTTTTTGAGCGAGTGTTTTATTCCAAACTCCTTGTTCAGTGGGCAAGAATTCGTACGTGTCGCATGTCTCACTTCAGATTGGCGATTTGATGTTCATCAACAAAGGCCAGGTCCATTCTTCAAGTCCCATTTTTAAATCTTCTAGCGACCATTTCGCAAAGATCAGGAGCTGTTCGCGTTCGTATAGGAGGAAACTCGCAAGATACCGCTTCCCAGGTGGCTTCTTTGGACGATGGCAAGGTATTGGAGAAAGACTTGAGTGGTGTGACCAACCCGGTAGGCTGCATCGAGCCGCCATCGAATATCATAACAGCTTCGGTTTTTGATCTCTCTTGACAGACCGAAACCCCGCCTTTGGTGTTTACGCCAGACTTACTGTACATGATGAGGAATATCTCGGATTTCGTCAATGTTCGCTGGTTTGTTGGTCAGTGTTTAACCCAATATGAAATCACATTAACAAGCATATTATAGGCATACCATTCAATGACTCTTCAAATTTCCGGCTCGAGATTGCTCAATCCGCTCAGGAAATTTTGGGTGACTACCTAATCGGTGTACAAGCAGGCGAGTCTTAAGGATATCTATCGAGTCGTCAGGACTGATACGCTGCAATACATAGGCAATGAGCCAGACCTCTACGGTGAATTCTATCTACTTAATCGTCTTCGCATTCAACTCATTTCGTCTTAGCTGCACATGGCCACCGCTCTTCTAATTATTCCCAATATGATTATGTGGGGGAACTCGGAAGTCTTATCGATGACATGTCACAATATTCAGACCTTTCGGTTGCTCAAAATCTACTCCTCATTCCTAGTGTCTGTCAGTCGTTCTTCTGATTAGAGCTACTTGGAAACTGATGGACGACAATTTTTTGAACAATACAGCTGGTACATGGACTCCGGAAAACGTTTGGGATACTGGGGTTATGGATACCTATGGCTCGAATATAGCATGGATGAGCGTAGAGCAGTAAGTTTTCTCGAATTTTACTTCATGTTTCAATTTTTATGTGGTCTCTGCTTAGCTACCCGACCGACAATTGCTACGCCCAATACGGTACAGGAACCCCAAGAAATGACACCGAACTCTGGCCAACATACTTGATGCATTCCTCCGCTCAAAGCCTTATACAGCCCTACCTGAACTCAACGGCCTATGCTCAATCGAAAAGCAAGCCGTTCATCATGTTCGAAACAAACACCGCGTCTTGTGGTAGGTTCCTGTCCTTATTTTAAACTCGATTTGGCACATATTTTCCCAACTATAGGTGGGTTCCCTGGAATCAGTGATGTATTCGGAGCGGCACTGTGGGGCCTGGATTACGGTCTTCTCATGGCTGCATCGAATTTCTCGGGAGGTATGTTCCATGTCGGTGGTCAAAGTGTATACTACAACGTGAGACCCAATTTTCCATCTGCTGTGTCGCGATTAATCTGTCCAATTTTTCGTAGCCCTTCATATGTACGTGAACTGTTGCAGCTCCTTCATCCACTCACCTTGAACGCCTGATCAGCTCCTCCTACCAATCAATCTTCCTACAAACAATGGACTGTCGGCCCTGTGTTCTACTCTTCCCTCGTCATTGCAGAAGCTCTCGGTCCCTCCAACCAGTCACAAGTATTAGAAATCGGCGCAGAGAACCAAAGCACATACACCCCTAACTATGTTATTTACGAAAACGGACAACCGGTACGGATGGTGCTAATCAACTTCTTATCGGATTCGTCTGGGAACAGCAACTACACTGCAAATATTGCCATCGGAGGAGGTCAAACAGGGCAATCTAACACGACGCCGTCGCAAGTCAAGGTCAAGTGAGCACTGGATTCCTTCCTGGGGTCCTTCCTGGTTTTCATGTTTCATGAGAAAATCGCGCATTGCTAATTCATCCGTAGATACCTCACTGCCTCGTCAGTATCCCAGAAAGGGAATTACACATGGGCGAGCCAGGTACGTTCATGCGTCCACTGCTTTTCTCTTCCTAACCCTGTTCCTCAGACGTTTGGTGGTAATTTCGAATCTGACGGTCGACTTCAAGGAACCGAAATAATCGAAACCATCCCTTGTGATCAATCCACTCAGGTATGTTCAGTCAGCGTACCCGCTCCTGGCGCCGCTCTGGTTTTCCTCACGGACGAATTGACTGAGACGGAGGGCGCCCCTTCTACTACGTTTGCGACAACGACGGTGACGAAGACGGCAAACACGGCGACAGTTGATGCTTCGGTTTTGGCGACATCTAATGGTCGTAGTGGAAATTCGCCGATGGGCAGCTCGAGCAAAGGGAGTGCGAATGATGGCGTTGGATTGAAGGCATCTATATCATCTTTGTGGATCGTTTTTGGAATGAGTAGCGGGGTTGGACTCTTCTTGAGAGCGACGTATGTGTTATAGTGAATATAGATCTTTGTCTATCGAGCATTTATTTTCCAGGGTGGATCTAGTCTTGAGCAATTTGAATTTCACTTAGAACCTCCGAAGTCTGGGACAAAGCAGTTTTTCGGGTACAACAGTGGTCAGATACACAGGGATACATACTCAACGAGGGTATAAATTAACTCTCTTCGTCTGAACTACCTATGTCACTGGCAGCGTTATCATCCTTATGATTAGACGTCGAACGAGCCGGCACCGCAGCAGATATTGTGGGCTTGGAAGCGTCATTTCCACCTTTATTTTGGTTGCTTTTCCAAGCGTGAGCCATCTGTAAGAATTTAAAGGACGTGGGGTTATTTTCTCGCTCATCGTCAGCAAAGACGAGTTCCCAATCTGATGAACATTCGAGGACTAGTTAGCATGTGCAAGCATTGGTGATCAAAAAATGTCGACACACCTTCAACCATTTGACCAGTCTCTTGGTCTACATGCCTCTTCTTGCTAACGATTGGCATCATACCGTTGACTTTGGCCACATCATCCGCAGTACCATGAGTTTCCTCGAACGTTTTCCAAACCTCGAGAAGAGCAACACGCTGGAGTATGGGCACAGGTCAATATTAACTCGAACCACAATACAGCAAGGGAGGCATAGACATACCTCGTCTTTCAATCCCTTGTTTTTCAGTTCTTTGTATGCCCGATTGAACACTTGTCTAGCACGGTCAGGATCTCCAGGGACCATCTTTTGTTCAGCATCCTCATCCTCTTCATCCTCTTCTCGCATGGCGCGTGGAACTGCGATTGGCTCCGCCTCAAACAAGGCATACGATATCCAGACCTTGACGTGTCCACTAAGAGAGATAAGCCGTTCATAAAGAGATCGAGCAGTCTCTCGTTCTCCTCCCTCGATCTCAAAATCAATATAGGCCTTCCAGAGAAGCTCTGGCATGGACAAAGGGGACTGCGAAATCCCAAGCTCGAAGATCGCACGGGTACGTGCAAAGTCCTCCAATTGTGATTCAATCTCAGCATACTTGATCCATGCAGAGGAGTTGGCCGGGTCAAACTGAAGGGGGGTTGTGAGCGGCGGCACAAAAAAATCAGGCAAAGAGACTGACCTCTAGATATTTTTCATAGAGTTTTCTGACGCGGTCAAACTCCCGCAGCTGATGACAAGGTCAATGACCGTTCGGATCCGGAGATGAAAATACGCACATCTGTCTCGAGCTCGATATAACCTTTGAACAACTTCTCTTTGGGACACATCCCAATTGCTGTCCCAAAAATTTTCCTAGCTGCTGAAAGATCTAATCGCCTAATCTCGAATTTGGCAAACATGATCCAGAGTTTAGCAAACGTGAATGTTTTATGAGGGACGAGACTTATTGCGGTTTGATAGATCTGTCGGGCCCGACCGTAATCCTGACCAGCGGTCGTTATGACTCAATCAAGAATAGTGCCACCGAGGACATACCTTGGTCTCAATCTCCTCAAAGAGAGCGTAATCTAACCAGAGATAAATATACCTCCTCCAGTGCCGTTTTTCTCCCCCAGGAGGAACCTGAGCCACAGCTCTCTCGTAAATCTCCCTAACCCGTCCTGTTGCGGTTTCCTCTTCCTCTGTCGTAGCCCCTTCACTCCGAAGGTCTCCAAAAGCCCCTTCTTCTAACCGTGCATAATCAAACCAAACGTCGTAGTTTTTACTATCGTGTGAAAGTTCCTCCTCATACTGTATTCGTCGCTTGCCTAAGACAGTGGATTCTAAGGTTGTCCGCGTGCCATGTTGCTTTTCAAACCTAGTGTAGGATGCGTACAGCCCAGCAGATTTCGATCGAGGTATACGTGCCAAAGCAAACTAGAAGGATTGATCAGGAAGGGTCAGATGAGATCAACAGAAGGTGCCATACTTTGTAGATTACTCTTGCACGTTCATACTCCTTGAGCCGAGTTTCCATTTTTGCAAACGCGCTGAATACGGCCTGCGCCTTCTCCACTTGCTCCTCGTCATCGCCATAGAAGTCCAACGCCGTCTGGAACACCTCCCGAGCCTTGTCCAGTCTCTGCCGTTCCTCTTCAAATTTCCCCCACTTGACCCATACCCTCGGCTCAGGACGCACAGCAATCCACCTCTCGTAGATAGTGCTTGCTCGATCTAGCTCCCCATAACGCTCTTCCATCTTGATATACGCCTGCCATGCCTTGTCATCAGGCTCCCATTTCATCCAACGCTCGAACACCTGCCGCGCACCAGGAACATTCTGCAATAGCTCTTCGAGGTACACATATTTGTACCATAGCTGGTCGACTCGAGGAAGTAATGTCACAGCTCGGTCGAAAAGGTTGCGTGAGTGTTGGACATTTCGGTTTTTGAGTTCCATCTCCGTATAGCTGAGCCATATTTGTATACTTCGTGGATCTACGTCTAGAGCACGCTCGTATACAGAGCGAGAACGAGCAAATTCGTTCTGGGAAGCCTGTCCCATCGTAATTCAGAATCTAACCAATCTACAGAAATTGTCGTGCATACCTCCCAATTAGCATACTGTAACCATTCTTTTCTGGAATGCACGTCAGTTATTGAGAAAGATTAAGGAGATATAGGAACGTACATGCTACCTCGCGTTCTCCTGATACGTTCCTCAAATTCCTTTCGCTTCCTTCCTCGGTATTCATGTAATTCTTCAAAGTCTTCTACTCTTTGCTTGGGGGCTCGAAAGGCACTCTCTTGTCGTTCTTGAGCCTAAGAAAAGCACTCAGCTACAGAATTTTGGAACAAATCCGACGGATCATACCTCTCGAAGTAGTTGTTCAGCAGTGATCTACGAAGCTGGTCAGTTCTACAACAATTTCACGAACAATGATATTTGGGAGATACCTGGATAGCGGCTGGCGCGCGGTTCTTGATTCTGGTGGAGTGAGCAGTGCGATCGATATGAGAAAACTTTGTGGCCTTACCGAGGAGCACGACCATCCATTGCGTTGTATAGTGAAAGTTCAAAATTAGAGGTTGGAGATCAAAAATATGTGGGCGCTGACTCAGCCTCTCCGTAGACTGTGTACAATCAAAACTTTGTTCATCACCTCCTTCTATGCATACCTACTCTACAGTACCAGTGCAACCCACAACTTAACAATCCCCTCGCCTTTTACTAGGGGATTCCGTGTGGGTTGTACAACTAATGGTACCTTTCTAATCTTTGGGCTATTTCTCTTCGCGAGAAATTATTTCTTTGCAATTTTTTTTTACAAAATGTGATATTTTCTACATACCTCAGATTTTTCAAGTTGGACACTCATCGCAATTCGATACCCGAGATTTTAGTTAAGCATATAATATTCGATAAGTTGATAGGTAAAATATATTAGGTGAACCATGTAATAAAGCGAGTATCGTAACTACCGAGAATGCTTTTGTACTCGTTCGAGATATGACTCTTGCCAGTGCATTTCATCTTTCGTTAATGCCTTCTCTAACCAGCCAAGCCTCCGTAGAAGTCTCTCCTGATCTCTTCCGTTATAGTAGTTATGCCCGCCTCGCGGATATTCTAGTGACTTTTCCGCATCGACATGGAAAAGCGTATATTCCGATTCCGTTGAAGGTATATGATATAAGCACATATGGTCATAATATAGCGGAGTCTGGGTGAAATGTCGATAGCCCAAAAAAAGGGGTGGAAGAGCAGGTACTCCTATGAGTGCGGTAAGTGAGAGTTAATACTTGTCATTGCAGTGAATCTTACCATCATTGTAAGCTTTGACGAGGTATTCAGAGAAGGCAGCATCTCCATACTTCCCTCGATATGTGTCTATCAACTCTTGGTAATACCTTGCCAGGTTGGCGTCTCCTGGTCGGGGAGACCCGAAAGCAACAAGTTTTATGGGAAGGTTAGCGGGCAGGATATCATCAGATACCAGGATTTGATCAAAGAGGAGAATATAAGACACCGCAGCACCCATACTATGCCCTGTGATCACAAGCTCCTCGATATCTTCATGTTCTTCAAAGCCTTTCCTGATGCCCTCCAAAATGAAAGATCGGATCCCTTTGTATAGTTGCCAGAAGCCTGAATGAACGAGTCCCCTGTGTGATTTGTGTCGATGCCAAAGGGTTCGTAAATCCTGTATTGCTTGAATGGCTGTGGAAGTTCCAGAAGTGGCCACGACGAGTTGTTTCGTCCGAGGCCGATAGACAACATAGCCATGTAGATGCGCCACCTTGCCGAAGAATTCGGAAACAAGCACGGAGTCGTCCAATGCATCGTATCCTTGTAAGGGGAACTTGGATCTCATTAGAATGTTTAGATTCTTGAAAAGGAATTCAACTGGAACAGCATTCGTGTACGCGAGCTCCGTAAATTGACCTAAAGGACGTCAATGAACTTCTGTAATTGGACAGCTTAGTTGGACCACGCACCTATCTCTGCAAGCTCTGAGAATAGTTTCTGGTCTGCCAGATCCTTGGCGGATAGGATGTAAGGGGAATATGTGGCCGCCACTTTGGCTATCCAACGAAAGTTCATTAATTTTTCAGAAGCATACATCTGCTTCTGGGCTTCCGTAAGAGCATATTTCTGATGCTTGATAACATGCATGAATGAGAGACTCTGGTAATTTGAGAGATGAGATGAGAGAAAGATGTAGGAGATAGGAGGGGGCTCGGTCGGGGGTTTCGGTAGATGACATAATGTAAGTCGTCAGCGCACGGGCCGATAATTCCCGTATGTCACTCTTCAAGAGTCCAAGTGTTGAACGGTATTGAACGGATAGGACAAGAGGCGAGACTCTTCCCGAGTCAGATATTTTATCCTAGATAAATCTATATATATGTAATTCAGGTTTTTGGCTGGAGCTTGGCTCCGCGCGGGTGGGTCTATGTAAGTTTCGTTTCCCGCGCAGAAAACCAATCTCAGAACGGACAGACAAATTCTTCTGCACGCTAGAAATATTAAGAAATTCTGATGTATAGAGGAGGGTGGGTTGGGCAAATTAAAGCGAGTTCGAAGTAAGCGTTATGGTGGTTGGAAGCAAAAGGTTGGATAAGCGCTCCAATGGTGAACTGGCCGAATCGGCACAATTATCTCTCTTTGTCTCTGCTTGTCTTATCCTTAGATAAGTCAGGCTTTGCCTAACTTATCGCGGATCAAGCGGTCGGGGTCAAAGTTCAGGTCAGTTTTTTGCTGACATGTCACCGACTGTCTCCTCGGTTACCCGGTTATCATGTTTACCAGATGCCTGTGGTTTGCAGTATTCACCATTGTCCCCACTGTTCTACGTGGGTCTTATACCATAAATAATACCTCTAAGCCACTGGGGCAGTAGTTCCCCCAATTGTGATGATAAAAGGTGCTTCAACATTGCAGGATGCAATGGCTGATGATGCTGATGATTATAAGCTGGTATGCAGACAATGTTGAAAGTATTAATACTGAGATTAATTAGACATTTGGCCCACATATATGATTGTTAGCCTTTATTTTATTGATTTCACCCTTTTCTATACTCTATGTCTATGTGTATGTAAAAGAATAAGCAACAGTTCTGGTGTTTCAAGCTGTTGTGCACACAGACCAAGGTAGACCTCCCGGCCGAGAGGCCAGGTCAGAATTTTACGATCAGGTCACAAAGTCACTGACAGTCACCGACTGTACTGATTGTCACCCGACCTTGCCAACACTGCTTCAAGATGACCACCGTGAACCAGCCACTGGTGCTACCACCTAGCATCACATCCAAAACTATTCGTGTAAAAGACCTCGATGTTCACTTTCTCCAAGCCCTGCCTTCTTCGCATTCTTCGTCCCCTACTACGCAGCAACCTTTGATTATTCTCCTGCACGGATTTCCAGAACTAGCTTACTCATGGCGGAAAGTCATGGTATCTTTATCTGAGGGAGGATACAACGTCGTTGCCCCAGACCAAAGAGGATATGGCCGTACAACCATGCTTAACTCATCTGGTGTACCTATAGAATCCATTGGTTTCAACGACGATTTGACACCTTTTCGTATATTCAATCTGGTGACAGATATTGTTTTGTTAGTCGAGGCGATGAATTATCGGAGTGTTGCCGCAGTCGTGGGACACGATTTTGGCTCCTTAGTTGCAGGATACTGCGCACTTATCCGGCCTGATCTCTTTAGGTCAGTGGTGATGATGAGTGCGCCTTTTCCTGGAGCACCACCCTTTCAGCATTCATCAGAGAATAAACAGTCATCCTTGGCATGGCCAACAGTTATGAAACAGCTTGCAGAACTTGACACACCGCGCAAGCATTACACAATGTATTTCTCCAGCGCTGATGCAAACGCAGATATGCTTCAACCGCCACAAGGCCTTCGCAATTTCTTGAGTGATTTTTTCTACGCGAAGAGTGCGGACTGGCCTAAAAATGCTCCCCATCCTTTACCTGATGCTTCTGCGTCACAGCTCACTACGTTACCCCATTACTACATTATGCTTCTCGAGCAAACCATGCCCATGGCGGTTAGGAATGCTGCTAATGAAGGTACCCGTCCATTACAGGAGTGGTTATCAGACGAAGACCTATCTTTCTATGCCTCGGAATATTCCAGGACTGGTTTTCAGGGCGGTTTGAACTGGTACCGCTGCATGATGGACACGAAATGGAATATGGACTTGCAGATCTTTACTGGAAAACGCGTAACAGTCCCAGCAATGTTTCTCTCTGGAAGCAAGGATTGGGGTGTATATCAAAGTCCTGGGGCTTTGGAAAGGTTGAAGGAGTATGTATGCCAAAGTATGGATGAAGAGGATGTTGTTCTACTCCCCAACGCGGGCCATTGGGTCCAGCAGGAGCAACCTGAGGCCGTGGTCAGCCGTCTACTTGGATTTTTAGAAAAGGTATGACCCAAGATTCGTTATTAATTTGCAAATCACTCACCCCTTGAACATCATCAGGTTAGTAAGACATGATAATCAATTGCTCGAATTATGGTTCAATGTTGTTCCTGCAACACTGAGTAAATTTTCGAAAAAGCGTGTCCTGAATTTAAAAAAACTGCCTCACCCGATTGATTGCGAATCCTCGTTGTTCTTTTATTTCTTCAGCGTGTGACCACATGTCTGGACAGCCTCGATACGGTGCCTCCCAGTCAAGGACTCTCTCTGGATGCGGTAAGCAAACAATGCGGGGGTCTACGCGTTTCGTATGCTCGACCCGTTCCAGATCGTCTTCGTTAGTGACAAGGCACAGAACTTGTAAAGATGGGGCTATGGATAGAATGTACGCCAATGCGCTCTCTTCGATGTCCCGATGCTGCAGCATAAGCGCAAGGTGGGTGAGTGCCGGCAAGAAACGCAGCTCAGAAATTAGCAGAGAGTCTTCTTTCCAGAAGACGAGGTCAAGGCAAGTAAGGGAATGAATCCAGGCACACTCAAGAAATGAAAGGGTCTGGAAATGAGCCACTTCTATAGAAAGCCGTCGAAGAGAAAGTGGATACAGAAGTTTTTGGAACGGAACTGAAGGGATCCAACCAAGGAAGTCGACCCAACACGCCAAACTCGTTACACCAGTACATGTTTGTAGTATTTTTTGGGCATCGTTTGGCTTGACGGACACTGTCAGGCACAGTCTCTTGACGGATTGCGCGAAGAATTCGGGGGGTAACATCTCCATTGTGCGTAAAAACAGTGCGACATCTCTTGAGCCAAGCGTCACCATCTTGTAGATAGATGGCCGGATCCTGTAAGGAATTGTCACTAATTTGAGTATGATCGTGTCTAAACGTCCGCTACTTACCATTCATTTAACTGACGACAAACCAACGACAGGTTAATCGCAGTCCTGAGGTTTATATGAGCTGCAATTTCGAGAATTGAGCGTTCCAGTTCAATTGGCAGATCCTGAAGACGAAAATGTTGCATCTTTCGGCTGTGTATAATTGGGGGATGATGAGGAGTAGGAAGAACGGACCGACCAGGTTCTCTAATTTATGTTAGGGCGGGCAAGCGATCGATGCAAAGCATAGGTGGCCCGTCGACTCCGAAGTTCCTTGTCGTTTCGAAATTGACATCACGCATGCACATGCGTGGCGTCAAAAATTCAAGCAGCGACCTGGAGAGAATATGAATTCGCATCTTATCAAAAATAAATCAGCTACCGGGTCAAACAAGGACCTACGATTAACGTACCATGTCTTGCGATTGATTTTGCGCGGACAAAATGTTGGTACTACACGTGTAAATACTCTGAAGATAATTTTTGAAATTCGACGGTGTAAAGATCGGGTTGTCAGGATTTGAAGTTTTGAAAGGCTGAAAGATACACCCCACGGGCCACAGGAACACTACAGCGGGTTGTAGGGACGTCCGTTACTGGGCTGAAATTTCTGATGAAGACTCCGCTTAATATACTTACCAAGACACATTGAAATTCCATGAGGGATAGGTTAGCAATGCATAATAGTCTCAACACGAGCTTTTGTTACCAGCGACCCATGGGGTGAAGTGTCGAAGAATCATCAGGCAGAAACCATATTCATTTCATCTCACTATGGGACTTGTCAAACATTACCCAGGAATTCTATGAATCGTTTCAAATGGCCTTTGAATTGGTATATCTAGCGTCTCAATAGTAAACAGCGAAGAAGTGTGCTTGCGAGACGTGCAAACGCTAAACCCTATTAAATCCAAATGATTCGATGATTGCTACCAGTATTACCCTTATCGAAAAGAAAAGATCTATGAGGAGTCTAAGCAGCCACCATGGTCATCTATTCAAAAGAGCCTGCAGCCTGTGCGTTGGATGCAGTGGTGCTGCATTGCGAGGCCATGTATTTTTGTACGCGATCCCAGACCGTAAGACCACCTGGTACCCATTCGTACGTGGCTTGTCTAACACTGGGAAGCAAAACAATATTGGTGCCTTTTGCTTCAGGAAGGCTTCTATGGTGGTCAAATTCCGCCCATTGACCAGAGGCAGTCAGGATGACCAATGTCCGAAGACAAGCGCAAGATTCGAGTGCTATTTTGACTGTCAAAGGATAGGTCCGCCTGCCCCACACGAAACAGATATGTTGCAGTGCAGGGATATGAGCAAAGCACAGGGTATCAAGATTAATGTCTGCGGTCCAGAATACGAGCTCTAAATGTGTGAGCCGCGATGTCCAGACGGGGGTTACAGAAGGGAAGCTGGGAAGCCGCATGAAATGTTCGACTTCGAGCGATAGCGTTTGTAGCGGAAGTGAAACTAGAACCGCCGTCAATTCGGGACATTCCGTAAAATCCACCCATAGAGCCAGTCTTGAAAGTGCGCTGCAGCTAGGAAGAAACCTCAGTTGGTCCGTGGTCAGTTCGTGATTATACGTCAGGCAAAGGCTAGAGACGTTTTTCGCGAACGTAGGTGATATATGACTAGCATAAAGCTGGCCTTTGCCGGGAACTGGGCCCAATCCATGCTTCAAATCCCCCTCGGATCTGCCCCAATTGTCGAGCAAGACGTATTCATGCAAAATCTCATCAATCCTGGAACGTAATTTCATCTGAGATAAAACTTCTTCTGGAACCATCATGACTTGGCACTCACCATATCCGAACGCGGTGAGCTACAAGTCTCAACGACGAGACGATAGAAGGATCACTTCTCATTGCAAAGAAGAAGATTTGACGTTCCAATTCCGGTGGGAATTCCATTGCGCGACGTGACCTCAAATTTCCGGACGACGTGTATGTTGAAGGAAAGGTCTGGTTAAGACGGAACCAGGTCGGACACAACGAATGGCACCGAGTACTAACACTCCAGGTGTGGGACGTGGCTGTTCTAACACAAATCACTTCCGTTCAGACCGTTACCACGGCATTCAGTACAAGTCGGCCCTACGGACGGCAAGTGAATTACAGATAAGGGAATTCGCAATCTTGTTTTCGTAAGGCCTTTTATCCACTGTTCGATGTCGAACAAGAGATATCGCGCTATCCAACTAGGTACTTTTTATCTAAATGGAATGCATTAGAGCCATTCGGAAAGTCATATGTTAGGCAATGTCAGTTAGGTCGACTATGATTGAATACAAACACTCACCTAGCGAACGGCTATCCGTTCCTCAGCGCGACGCCAAAGCCCTTTCCGATCCGTTACCTTCAGCCACATCCATCGACTAAAGAAAACAACTGAGACTGAGCTGGTGTAGAAGAAGAAACAAGGGTCTGCAGTAAAGCTGGATCATTGATGAGATCTGCTGACAGATCTCTTTGTATGACACTGTCCAGTAGCCAACATGATTTTGAATTGGATGTGCGCGTAGATGAAATTGTTTTGACGACAAAAATTCGAGAATGCTGAGAGGTTCGAGACTTCGCCGTTATCATGCCTTGGAGGTAATACGAGAACGAGCTCGCGTGATGAGTGTACGATCGACAGAGGTCCGCTTTTTTACAGAGTGCCGTGAAGAACTTGTCCTGGAAGAGCTTGTATGAGAGAATATGTTTGCGAAGTTGATGTAGCCGGTGTGGAAGCCAACTCGTGTTCGTGCAACGTCCCAAAGCAAACTGAGCATCTGAATCGGATTGTCCGGGATAGAATCCAAAGTCTCGTCACGTTTTGCTGCATACAAGGAGGTGGTGTTTGGAAAGCCTGCAGATGCGGTGCATACGGTTCAGATGGTGTTGTGATAGAGGATTGGAGGGTAAAGGATCTAATTCTGGCGTCAAAGATATTGTGGATATTTGACAACATACATAGGCGAAAACGCATCGACCGCGTTGATTCACCAATTGTGTATTTCATGAGATACGCGGGTCAGATTGGGGGATGCTTGTATGGGCCTCATACGTCGCCAGTATGAAGATTTCGTACCAAAGTTTTATGAGAAGAACCATGGCAATCGTGAAGACAAGTTCAAAGTTGGTTGGAAAAATCGAAGGAGTAAATCGATGACGATTGAATGAAGATGTCGTGGGAAATTCCGGTTAGAGCTTTCACAAATTCGCCACCTTTGCCTATTGCATGAAGGCCGATGTACTGGCTTCCAAAATGCCGCCAAAAACATCTTCCCAGAGTCAAATTCAATGTCCATAGCAGAAGGACGACTAGCTCCTCACCAACATGGGGTGATCAGTTCAAAATTCTTTTTCTAGGACGCGACGAGTTTTCGTGCCTTGTCTTGCAGGAACTTCATGTAATTGGCGTTTTCTTTCTTTTAACACTATCACTTATTCGTTCTGGGGTAGCGTTCGGATGTTTGGCAAGAGATACATCTTGCTACCAATCCCGATGAAAAGGTTGACCGTGGATCACGGCTTTCGGTCTGTGAGTGTTGTTAACAGAACACGGATAATACGTCTAATTCTTCCTCCCCAGCACCGTTGAAAATTTTCGGCCACTCAATTGGATTACCTGTCTATACGATACCTCCTAAATCCGAATTCAAGAATTGGGCGGTGAGTCTACTGTTCCTAGTAATCACTCCCACTCAGTTTCATCTGTGCCCAGATTCCACCCCCATTTACCAACGTTGATGGACCTCCTTCTCCTCAACATGTCATCATAACAGCTTCTTTTGGCCGAATTCTACCCTTCAGAATGCTTAAACTGTTCGCTCCGGAACGCCGACTCAATGTTCATCCTTCCCTCCTTCCTGCCTATCGAGGTGCTGCCCCAATTCAGCATGCCATCATGAATGCCGAAAGGGAGACAGGTGTATGCGTGACTAAAATGCTCAAAAGATCGGAAGGCATAGATGCTGGTCCAATATGGGGGACTCGAACAATGGTAAATACGTGTTTCGTCTGTTACAACCATGCATCTCATATAGTCTTACAGTCTATGCTGGACGATATATCCTTCGCCGATCTACGAGACAAACTCGCTGTAGAAGGAGGACAACTACTGGTCTCCGTTCTTCGCGATATGATGACCGGAAAGGCCGTCTCGAAACCTCAGTCTCAAACGAATATCTCATACGCACCAACAATATCATTTAAAGATGCTACTCTCGACTTTACTACTATGACTGCAGCAGCCATTGTTCAAACCTATCGAGCAATAGGACATCAAGTATACTTTCTCCGTATCAATGTCAATTGCATGTTCTCAAACATTTTCTCTCATTCTATAGCGCCCTCTCACTGTCTACCTCCCCACCATTAAAACCCTTCAAATGCATTCGCCTTCAGTGCATACTTCTCCCCCACCTTATACCCCAACCGTGCCTGGACGAGCATGTTACTCCAAACCAGACAAGGCAATTCTAATACGCTGTGCCGACAACTCAGTTCTATCCGTTCGCAAAGTCAAACAAGAAGGAAGAGCTCTTCTAGATGCGAGAGAATGGTGGAGTGGAGCAAAAAGCTTCGGCCTGGTAGTTGATAACGAGATCAATTTTGATAGTCAGGACGATGTCGACCAGTGGCTGCAACCGGAGTTCATTGGGTAAAATATACAAGCTTTAGTTATCAGTAAATTTATCTTATTGAATCTATGTCCTTTCGATACAGTGAAGATGAACTTCCTTCATCCCGAGCACTACCTAATTTGCTGCGCATCCGCGGACGCGTAACCTTAAACAGGCTCATACACAACGCTTTGACCGGCTCACATGGTCGCTACTACGTCAGAGTCAAGGCCCGCAACTGATGACCAACGATGACCTACCTTGGCGTCATAACGCTTTATACGCTCCACCTGATGCCTATAAGTACAAATCCATTGTCAGCACAAAGCGTAACTCAACTATTTATCAGTTAACTCTTACATTTTAACACACTATCTGAAATTCTCTTGCACACTATGCCTCTCTTCGGTGGACACAAACATGACAAAGTGAGTTAATCACTGCCGGCCTGAAATTAGTCCTCATATCTTTCTCTCTAGAAGCACAACACTCTTCATAAAGATGAACAATTGGCCACCGGTACCGGCGCTGCTGGCGGCTTGAATAATTCGACGGCGGGCAGCGGTGCCTATGCTGCTGAATCTAATGTTCCTCCTTCTGGTGGACACTCAGCTCATCATCATCACCAAGGAATGAACAACCATCAACAAGGCTATCCCGATCAAACCATTGCCAACGATGTATGTATATCTTGATTATGCCTTCGCACACATGTCTAAAGTCGCGCAGTACGGCAATTCTGGCATGAACACCCAATCAGGTATGGGTGGAACAGGCAACAATGGTTACAACGATTATTCAGGCAATCAACCCAACATCCCTCCCTCTTCGCACTTGAATGCTTCAGGCGGTACCGGTCACTCAACGACTGGCAAAGTCGAGAAAGCCATTGGCTCAGCTGTTGGCAGCAATGCTTTGAAAGCTAAAGGGATGCAGAAGGAGTTGTACGAAAACTCCCCTGATTTCTTGTCCTTGTAGCTGATCTTGTCAATTAATAGGGAAGCCAATGCGCTGAAGACACAAAGCTCCGAGTTAGCTGAGGCTGAACGTTTGGAAAAGGAAGCTTTATTGCGTCGAGAGCGAGCCGTTGCTCATGGTGAGTTTGCACAATATACTGTCATCATTGATGTTCTCCAATACTCGAGATATAGGTGCTCATCCTGATAATCGTCATCTTGGTGGATCAGACAGTCAGAACACAATGCTGAATTGAACGTAATACGTTAAGAAATAATGTAATTCCCTTGGATATTAAAGATATTGTACAATAGTGCGGACTTTACTCAATGTACCTTTATAATCATCGTTTAAAACAATTGGTTTGCAATCGAAAGCTCCCAGATTGCGGATACTTAGCGAAGACATTACAATTTGAATGATTTTGATCATCGTTGCATGCAGAAAGGGAACGTCATCTACCCAGTCTTCACAGACGCTTTTTTCGCTAGCTACTAGGTGCATGCAATGGAAACGTGACGGAGGGACACGATTACGGTGCACGAGAGTTCGAGAACGATAAGAGGAGTGAGGATGAAGCTTAGAGTTCACGCAAAGTGACTGGGTTAAACTTGGGGTAGGATAGATTCCTGAATACGATACAGGCTGATACAGGGTTCTTTATATACTAAAATAGACGGAGATAAGAAGGGACAGATAAGATAGACCGTCACCAGGAAGTGACGGTCACAGATTCTCTACATCCGCCCTCCAACCATTGTGCAGCAATGGTTTATTTCGCAAACGAGGAATCATCTATCTCCTCTTCCCGAGCCCTTTCTTTGTCTCTGACGCGCTTCTTCTCGTCCTTCTTTTGCCTATTCCTTTTCATGGCTTCGTGATCCCGCAGTGCCTTCATATACATCACTTCTTTCGCGCGCATGAGGAGTTTCTCGCTGTCCTCGCTCTGCTTCTTCAACTGAAGATACTGCTTACGTACCTGAGCACGATGGGAACGATTATTACTTCGTATAGGTCCAGCGCGGTTTTGGAGCTTCTCGCGCTTGGAATAAGGACGGGGATCAGGTTCGGCGGACTGCGATTTGGTGTTCACGTCGGCACTCGCAGTAATCTTGGAGAAGCGAAGGTCCTCGGGGATGGTCGGTGCATGTGTGCTTGGATCAGCGGTGAGGAAGCGTGATGGAGTTATGACGCTGCCAGGTGCGTGCATCGAACCATAGATGCTAAAGTCACTGGTGTGCTGACCGGTGATGCTCTGATCAGTTGGTTGCAACGCGAAGGACGGCAGTGTCGCGTCAAATGATTCTGTGCTGTGGTCCATCTGGTCAACGCGCATCTCATTCTCCTCTGATCCCATCGATACGCTGTGTGAGATTGAACTCCACGTAGGCGAGCTTTGGTATGTGTGTGTCACCTCCCCGAAGATGGTTGCTTCTCGAGCAGGCATGTTGACCTGGTCGAATGTCTTGTCATTTCGGATGACCACAAATTTCTCTTCCAGACCCTCAGCATTGAACGCACGTACAATCACGTCCCAATGTTCGGGGAGCATCGTAGTGGCTATGGATACCTTTCCGCTCGCCATATCGGCGTTCAACTGCAGTATGGAGCGAATGGTGTTGTCGGTTATCATATGGATAGGCGCAGAAGAGGATTTGTCAGGGTCGGTGACCCAGGTGATTCCATCCCCTCCAGAGCGGTCGAAGTATTTCAGAGCCCGCTTTCTCATAGCCGGACTGGACATGGGTGGATGTGATGAAATTCTGGGTGCGATATGCTCTGAAGGTTTGGTCAATGCTGTATGCCTAGTTTCTGCAATTTCAGCACTATTCTCAGTGCGGTTCTTCCCGTTCACAATACGCCCAATTTGAGCTTCGAGTTGGTCTGTGATTGCTTCAGATGTCCCACGCACATTTTGCAAACTACGTCCAATTTTAGCAATCGGTCTTACTATTCGAGGATCTTCATCATCCTCGACCTCTTCAACCCATGCAGTCCGACGAGTTGTGCGGGGCTTATCTTTAGGTAACTCAGTTCTCGAATTAGCGAAATGCTCGGCGTCCCGAGCAGCAATGAAGTGTGTTAACATAGCCTGTTGAATGCCCGGGTTTATTTCTGGTTCATCGAGTTTGACATTCCCCCAGTTTCGGGGATCAGTGGTTTTTCCCTTATCTTTAGGTTCCACCGTATCTTGATATACAGAGCTCGCGTTATCATCCTCTGAAATGCGTACTTTCGCAGTGCGAGTTCTAATCCTGGCGATGTCTTCATCAGACATCTGACTAATTGCAATATTTACCAGAATTTCTTGTTCATTGGTAAGCATAGATGCGCTAGACAAATTATCATTGACTTTTTGCGTACTAGATACATTCGTAGCATTATTCTCAGTGGCGCTACGGCGCCCGTTGCGCCCATAGCGAACTGTAATCCAGGGTCCGCCTGTATCAAGACCCCCATCGCCGTTATCCGTACTAGCCAACTTTTCAGCTGATACCGGCACTTCACTCTGTGGGACGGCAGAGTCAATGCTCTGACGCCCTGAAACAACTTCGCTGAACAGCGGTAATGCTGTAGTGCCAGAGGCACGACCCTGTGGGTCCGCTAACGCACGACCAGAGATGGTCGGGGACACACAGCCAGGAGAAACGGCCGGGGTTTCATGACTCGTAGGACGAGCCAGAGTTGTGTTAGTAGAATCAGGGACAAAAGACTCACCTACGTTCACAGCGGAGTCAGAAGCACGACGAGTCCGGAGGTTGTATCCTTCGGTAGTGGTAAGCATAATTCGGTAGTTCAGGTAATTCAAACGATATTGTTTGTTTGTGTACGTCGCCAAAGATGGTGAGCCGAGGTTGATCAGACCTTGATTCTTCCAGTGAAGGCGGCGTAGTTGTCCAAGTTAATTAGAAGTCAAAAATATGCAACGGAAACGTGACGGAGGGACACGGTTACGGTGCACGAGAGTTCGAGAACGATAAGAGGAGTGAGGATGAAGGTTAGAGTTCACGCAAAGTGACTGGGTTAAACTTGGGGTAGGATAATTTCCTGAATTACAAATACGATACAGGGTTCTTTATATACTAAAATAGACAGAGATAAGAAGATAAGATAGACCGTGACCAGGAAGTGACAGTCACAGATTCTCTACACAGTCAGCGCATTTCCCCGACTCATAATCAAGTTTCGGTGAAGTTGGGCCCGACACGATAAAGTGCAGCGTATTATGGCGATCAGCAGCAATAGAATGGGATTTCATAACCAAGGGTTTATCATATGGGCAGCGGGTCGTATGTAATTCAAGCGCGAAAGAACGCAGAGGGCGACAGAAGCGTTGGCGCTTATCCAAATGTACATTGCATGCAATTTGAGACCTACTGTTACTGTCATCCGCCATGCGAATTATCATTTTATCTCTCACAAATCTCGTGCTGGCTTTATCCAGCTGGTCGGCTCAAATCGTGTTCGACACCGAGGCTATTCAACATCATAGCCAGCAGTTCGACAACATCGACTGGGATCATCATCGCTGGATTGTCCCTAGTGAATCTGATCTTCGTTCGCCCTGTCCAGGAATGAACACGTACGCTCTCAGATAGCTCTAGATTCAACGAGCTGGATTTAGAGAAGCGTTTTCACAGACTCGCCAACCACGGATTTATTTCTAGAGACGGCAGAAATATCACGATTCCGATGGTTCTTGAAGCTGCTCATGGTAGTATTAGTGTCTCCTCAAGTGTCTTCATTGATGATCTGAAAATTCTTTCACATCAAAGTCGTCTACAACAGTCCTGTTAACCCCGTCTTGAACCTAGCGCTCAAGTTAGCTCTTCTAACAACCGATGCCCCGGACAGTTTTACGCTTGATGATCTCAAACTGTTTGTGCCATCATTGCTTCATTCCAATCCCTGATATATGCTATATATCTAGGCATGGCACTATCGAGCACGACGTCTCCATCTCTCGCTCAGATCACGCTCTTGGAGACAACCTGCATTTCAACCCTACCATTTTCAGCACCCTCTCTGAATCAAGCCTAGATCCTGACGTGTACGATACCACATCCGTGGGTCAAGTCCTCGAAGAACGCCTTGCTCTTGCCAAAAAAGTGAATCCGAACCTGGTCAACACCGTCAAAGAACGTCAATCGCAGCTACTTGAAGCAAGCTTGTTTCTTTCTGCTATGGGAGATCCAACGACTGGCGTCGCGCCGAAAAAGTATCCATTCTATCTCATTCGTCTTCAATAGCATTCACTAACAGTTGGCTGTCTCATGATAGTTTTGTCCATATATTTTTTCGCGAAGAGCGCCTTCCCCTGGCGGAAGGCTGGAAACGTTCGCCTTATCCAATGAATAGTACCTCGTTGATGAATCTCATGGCGCAGCTGGATAAAGCTTCCCAAACGAAAGGACCTTGGTTTCCAAGCTCGTTGCTTACTTGTCCTTGGACACGTCTTCAGCCAGAAGGTCCAGAGATGGTTTGGCCCCCAAAACTTTTCAAGTTGTAATCTCCAAGTTGCGGACAAAGAACCATGAAACTAGATCGAAGAAAATCGAACGACCTCAAGTTCCAAGATATCGTGTACTATTTGTTACTTCTCCTTCTCTCGCCTGAACTTGTTTCCGCATTGCTCTGGTATCATCGCATACGCGTACAGCTCCTCTCGCAAACTTGCCCATAGCCTTTTCGTTGTCCCCTGTAACCATAAAGGATTTATGATGATGAAGTACACACAGAAAGTGTACAAGATACAAAATGCAAATATTATACTGTTCCAGTTTCACATACCATTGCCAATAATCCGTTTGTAGGGATAATGTACGTTAGAAGATGCGCAATGCTCTGAGCGAGAAAGAAGCAGCAAGATCAACAAAAATGAGCGGATACGGTCAATCGAAAGATAGACAGCAAGACAAGAGACGGGGAATTCAAGTCCGAAAGCCGCAGCTAGTATCATGCAACCAGCATGATACATATAAGTAGCAAACGAAGAGAAAAGAAAGTCCAGGGGTGAGGACAAGCCTCGCCGTGAAAGTTGATAGGATATGTCTATGTAGGGATTTATAGGACCATCATGCAACCAGCAAGACAAGCAATCGTTGCACAAACAATTCCTCTTGACCCGTATGCAAAGGTGGGAAAAGCGCCGTTGTTTTTTGATTCTTGAGATCCGGAAGTTGAGGAAGACGAAGACGAGGAGCTTGTAGTCGTGGCATTGGGGTTTGTCGAAACGCCATTCCAATAGTCCCTGATGATAGTGGAAGCTTGTTCTGCGAGACCATAGGTAGGTGCACCGAGCTATATGCAGCATTCTTGGATGAGAGTGAAAAGATCGAAGGAGAGACTAAGACGTACATGGCTCGATAACTCGAATGGATACACACTAGCATCGGCCACCCGAACGTTCGAAGTACCATATACAAGCAATGACGGGCTTACAACACCTCCCAACTCAAGTGGAAGCATCGCACATGTTCCAGTAGGATGATATTCAGTCCCTACGGCACCTTGGATCCAAGTATCCCATTCGTCGTCCGTGCTCACAGAGGATCCAGGGGTGGTTTCGCCGGTGAGGTAAGCAGATATCGGGGAAGCCTGCGAGATGAGACGTGCCATCTTGAACCCTTCACGGAGAATTGTGAGATCGGCATCATGCACGAGATAGTTGGGGTTGAGGTAAGGATAGTTGAACACGGAGTCCGACGTAATATACATTTCGCCCACACTGATAGTAAAAGAAAAGGACAAAAAAAATCAGACGTTATTGAAGGTCAGTATTCCTTGAATTCTCACCTGAGAGGATGCTGGATAGCAGCCTGAATCAGGACACTCGTACTCGTGATACTGAGCAAGAGTTCAATCTGTCCACTGTTGCTCGAGTAGAACTGGTTCGTGATCGTGTCATACATTGCCTTGTAGCCAGCGGCAACGGTGGAGTCGCCCAACGGAAGCAACGACGATGCAGATGAATCAACTTCTGCTTGAGCTGAAGAAATCAAGGCGGACGCGCTGTCCGACCCGAGAAGAGTTGTCAAATTGACATATGCAGTGGCGGAGTTGATATAGGAGAGGAACTCTGCTGTGGCTACACCGGCGGCGTGCTCGTCTCCAGCTGTCTCTGCATTGGTACCGTAGATAAGACTTCCGCTCTGTAGTAATTAGGTGTTAGAGCGATGAGAGGATTGGAGGAAGAAGACTCACTATATGGTCCTGCAATCGTTGTCCAACTCCAGGAAGATCAAGCTGAACATCCACACCTGCAGCTTGCAAATATTTTGACGGACCAACCCCACTGAGCTGCAACAGCTGCGCAGTTCCAATGGTACCGGCAGCAAGGATAACCTCCTTGTTTGCATTCACTGTTTGCTTCGCCGCAGTAGAGGACGATGCCCATTGTACACCGGTCGCAGTCAAATTACCAGATGTACCCGACTTCCAAACAATGTTCGTGACGGTTGCAGAGGGGAGAATATCAAGGTTTGATCGAGGGGGAAGTGGATCGATGTATCCCGAACGAGAGTATGACCGAGTCCAATTAGAAGGATTAATGGAAGAAGTAGTAATGTAAGCACCAGAATTATCGCCCGAGGCAGGGTCTGGATTGCTAGGAACGCCAAGGGTGGCAAGCGAAGGAGTCCAATTTCCGACGAGATTGAAAGTTTCTCCAGGATACGACCAATGGATCGGACCACTCGATCCGTAAGATGCAGCATTGTACTGGATCCCAGCTTCAGCTGCTATATCAGCAGAAGGGGCACCGAACGTCTCGCTCTTCTTCATAGAGGCATAGTACGAATCCCATGTCCAGAACTCATCCGTGTCATTGGGATTGATGGAGTGAATAGCATTAATCTCAGGCTCATTGGGTCGGACGAGATACATTCCATTGATAGCAGAAGATCCACCAAGGACTTTGCCTCGCGGCCAGGAGATGTTTCGATTTGAGCATCCGGTTTGTTGGGCGGTCTAAACAGTTTACCATAAACAATGAAATTTTTGAAAAAACCGGCTCTTCTTACCTGATACGCGTAATCATATTCGGAACCAACGAGGGAATCGTAGTATGTGTCAGCCGGTGTATCTATCCCGCAGTGAGTAGTTCTGAAATAGAATCGAACGTCATTACTGGAGTGACGCACTGATTTGGGTGATGTTCGCATCGCCAGACTCTCCGGCCTCCAGCACAAGAACAGTATGGTTTGAATCCTCGGACAGCCTCGAAGCCAAAACTAATCCAGCCAAACCACCACCAACAATGATAAAATCGTACGAGCCCTGAATAGCAGAGCTATCCGATACAATATTTCGTGCTCGTAGGCTGTTGACATCTCTCGTCTGCTGAGTTTCGAGAGGATCGGAGTTGGGAAATGCAAAGGTGGTCAATAAGAAGTACGTTGAAGAGAGTGTGAGGATGGTGGCCTTGGTGAGCGACCACATGGCGTAACAGGTCGTGATATTATTCTCAAGCCCTGGAAATTTCAGAAGCAAAGGTGGATAGAGAGAAGGTCCAGAAAGAACCTTTGGATGATGACAGTCAGTAGGACGAAAACGGTTGGGAGAATGATTCCTTGACAAGAATTTCCGTTTATAATGGGTCCGGATGAATTCTGGACCGGCCGACGGTGTATTTTTACCGCCTCGATGTCGCCTATTCAATTAAGAGGAATTCGAGGCTAAAGAAAGCCATGTACCTTGCGGGTTCGAGCCTCAGCGAGGCCGGTTTTCCTTGACAACGTCTGAAAGCCTCATAGCTGTCATTAAGATTTTCTCCTCTCCTGACATGTAATGACCGCGTGGGAGCTGCCGTCTTCCGAGCAAAAAATAACTGCGCCGCGAATACAGACTGAGCACTATATGCCATCATATGAAATGATTAAATGCGCGAGGGAAACATGAAACAGACCTTCGTACAGCATGCTTAAGGACTTGAAGACCATATCCGAGTATTTCTCGCCGTTCGGGGTTGCCAATTAGATCTGCTGGAAGTTACACATTCAATATCAGCACATATCAAGAGATGTTATAGAAATCCGAAAGGATATCGTGTCATCTAGAAAGGAAAGACGGTCAACCGTGGTCAATGTCGATGGGCATCTCGAAAAAGTGCACAAAGATCATCGACACGGATGAGCAGCCATTTATACAACCCTTGCAGTCAAATGGAATGATCAAATGGAGTCATTTCGCGAGAAGGTAAGCATTAGGACCGGAGCTGTAACCCATGAGCAATGTTCTTGCATCCGCGTTGTTTCGCCGCGAAAGGTATGTGATAAACGAAAATAGCTCAAAGGTTTTGATCTCAAATCTAGAATGATAAAACATGGACAACGAGTTGAAGGTGATTGACATAGCAGGTGATAGAAGAAAATGCACTTTCGATATCACTTCGCCAAAGAGGGAACGGGTTAGAGAGAACGGCCAGGAGGGCAGAATCCAATAGTAATTGGAGTTTGTAAGGATAGAGCGACACATCCGTGAGGGAGCAAATGCCGATGTCTGAACATTGAGGTCAGACACATCTTTAGGGATTTATAAAGTGACCATTTTCAAAGCCTTCATGGGCCCCACAGTGCATCTGACAGACATCGGCATGAGCCTTGCATTGAAAACGAAGAGGAGCGCTCACTCAGATGGATCAATTCCATGATCATAGAGAGAACATATTTCCCTTCTCTCTCTCCCCTGACCTCTATAGCCTCAAACTTCCCATCCATGCTACCATCTCATTTCCGATGTATGCATTCAGGTATGTACAACAGAAAACTGAAGGGAGGAATGGAGTAGATTTCAAGGTGGATCCTGTTATCAACGGGATTCTCATGCGTAGGCCAGGGTAGAAATTGTGAGTGGCTCAATTGAGTTCACTGACCAGAAAGGCAGCGCATAAGTTGAGCTGAAAGGAGGAATCTTGGTGTTCCTATGGTTCTGAAAACATCATAGAGATGTATAAATATAATCGCCGAAGTTTACTGACTTGGAGTCCGGATGTCGTATTTTCACGGAAGTCGCCATGATTCCAATGAAGCGCACAGCTTTGAAAATCCCCAGAGATTACCAAGCCAGTAGAGCCAAATCACCTCTCTACTACTTTCTATCAGCACTTAACTGATCAATACGCATCGTACAGATTGGGAGGACGCCGGAGCGATACCACATTCCGAGGTAAGTAAGCAGAGCTAGCTTACTCCGAGATAAGATGCCGAAGGCGGCTTATCAGAGGATAAGTCAGCCAAGGCTAAGGTTGCGGAAGAAACCTCTGGAGGTTCCCGACGAGGTTATATACCCAAGATCTCAGAGAGGAGGTGTTCTCGACAGGTTTAAAACGGTTTGAAACCGGTCACGTGCCATTAAAAAGTAACAAAATTTTCGACCGCCGCCTAAGTACAGCGGCGCAGGATCAAATATACGTTGTCTACCGAGTGCTATGAGCTTGAACGTTAGAATGAGAGACTGAAATCATTGTCAGGAATATCAGGAACCCTTTTCTCATCCAGTTTCATCCCAACATTAGCAGTCTGAGACCCAATAGCACCATCCTCCATAAGTAAGTGTTACATCTATGCCAAAACCACCCTTGCAATGGTCCGATCGAATCGATGATTGAACCACACTGCTTTCACTTCATTGTTGGCTATGTATCTCTGGTTAGAGGATCCGATGGATCCAACGGATCCGTGCGCTTCCAGACGAGCTACTGTTATATTCTTGCAAGGGAGTTCTGTTATGATCATGCGCATCGGTCGTACGCATCGCGCGTAGCGCTTCACACCGACGCAGTCAACCATACATGATCAAGTCCATCATTGATGCGACGCACCGATGATATGTATCAGGTAATCTACTTCCGTGATACTCATCCACCTATCCTCCTTATCCCGTCGTCCCTCCTTCGGACAGGCTATACACCATACCGCCTTCCTCTCCCCATTAGTCCACTGTCTTCCTATCCGCACTCGTTATCTCTACCTCTGATTTGTCGTAACTACTTTAGGATACTTTGTAGCGATACCGGAGATAGCGAACTTAGCATATAAGACTTGTGGTCGTAGGTAGAAGCCTTAGTTTTAATATCGAATTGGTACAACTCCCAAGAATCACACAACACTTGCTCTCTTCACACTTATACCTCGTTCAACCCCGTCGACTGTCACAAAGAGGTGACGATGGTGACAAGACTGAGCGGAAGCTTAGACGGAGACGGACGGATACTGATCCCAACGACAAAGTTATATTCATAAATAAGTACAGAGAAGTAAGTAAGGACATACCTGATCCCAACGACAAAGAGGTCAAGATAAGGGATCAGGTTGTGGGGACTGGCTTATATATACAAAGGCAAGGTGCAGGAACAATGATGTCATACTGTATAGTTCAGGAACAAAGAATGAAGTGGAATGGAGCGGAATGGACTGGAAGGTTCCGGATCGGATATGATAGGTATGTTAAGACCGTGCCGGTGAGGTTCCGTAGGGTCTTAGGCGAAGGAGTTGAATAGAGTTGAGTTCGATGGGTTCGGTCTCGATTGAGATAACGAACAACGATCTACGATCGTTAGTCAATGTACGGAAGAGTGAACTAAGAACCTTAGCACCACTATCGGTAGTGCCCTCGCCTTGTCGCGTGGTTCCGTGAATGTTCAAGACGATGAGGATAGTATAAGAGTGAAGAGGACATCCGGAGATCGTTCGTTTGTAGTGCGAACGATGATGAAGAAGAATAATAATCCGGACGGAGTTCAGCAACGATCTAAGTTGATATTTAAACTGGCGAACTATCTACGAGATGCTACAGTATTTATACCTTGTAATCTAATTGTCAAAACTATAACAATAAGAGTACTAATTAGACTGATAAAAATCCGGATAGCTCCCAGTAATAGAAATAAAAGACAATTAAAGAACAATAATGTGAGAATCACTCGTATCCGATAGTTCGAATACTTCGTGAGGTTCGATCGCAGATCGAAGAGTAACAAAATGTGCTAAGTCAAAACATCGAAGATCGAAGAACTGATCGACGATCGAAGGCTCGGAAGCATACCTATAACAAGGTACAAGTGATGGAATGATGTATTGTAAAGAAAAGGAAAATAATAGGGGCGGCTCACTTCGTGACATTACCCCCCTCCTTATGACCATTGCCCTCGATGGTCAAGCCTTGCTGCCCGGGGATGTTTCTTGTGGAATTTTCGGACCGTAGCTGGCGCGTGTTCCAAATTTTGAGCCGGTTCCCATGAATTATGCCCTGCGTCGTAACCTTTCCACTTCACCAAATATTCTAACTTCTTCCACCTAACCCGACTGTCCAAGATTTCCTCTACCTCATACTCCGGTTCATCTTCATCTTCTAGGTACACTGGTTCTGGTGGTGCCACGATTTGGCCATTGACAGCATTCCCTCTCCATGGGTATAGCTTGTCGACATGGAAGACAGGGTGGACACGGTCCAGGGACAGCGGTAGGTCCAGGCGATAGTCAAGAGGTCCAACTTTGTCCAAGATTGTGTATGGTCCAAGCTGTCGATCTCCAAGCTTCTCGCTAGAAAGCTGAAGCTTGATATCCTCTGCACTTAGCCAAACCTCATCTCCCACTCGGAATTGATGCGCTTTCCGTTTTCCCCTCTCGTAGCTTTCCTTTTGCTGTCTTTTCCCCAGGTGTAGTGCTGCGCCTGCGTCCTGTCGTGCGTCCCGAAGTATCTGAATCCGGTCATCCACCGCCGGAATCCCACTGCGCTGTCCCACTGGGATGTTGAACAGGGGTAGGTAGCCGTAGGTAAGTTCAAACGGGGACATTCCAATCGCCGAGTGAGTGCGGGAGTTGATCACAAATTCCGCCATCAGTAAGTGCTCTGCCCAGTCATCCTGGCGGCGCCCCACATACAGCCTGAGGTATTTTTCGACTTCCTGGTTGGCCCGTTCGGTTTGGCCGTTGGCTTGGGGGTGGTAACCTGATGTGAGATTCGACTTGATTCTGAGGCGGGAGAGTAGGGATCACATCAGCTTTGCTGCAAACTGGGGTCCACGATCCGATACGAAGCGAAGCGGGAGGCCATGAAGGCGAAAAATTTCGCGGTAGTAGATGTCTGCCACGCCTTCGGCAGTGATGGAGGTGGTACAGGGAATTGCGTGGATCTGCTTGCCGTAGAGGTCGGTACAAACTAGGATGGCATCGTGGCCTTGCGAAGAAGGCAGCTGTGTGATCAAGTCCACTCCCACTTCCTCCCACAGGCCCGTCGGAACCTCCAGGGGTTGTGTTACTGCTCGCGGATGCCTCTGTATCTTCTTCCTTGCACAAGTCTCACACCCTTCCACATACTTTTCGACAAAGGACCGTAAAGTGGGCCACCAAAAGTGAGTGCTGACCAGGTCGAGGGTGCCATGAAGTCCTGGGTGACCAGCCGTTGGATTGTCATGGCATTGTCGTAGTACTTCAGTCCGCAGGCTGTTGTCCGGTGGGACATATACTCTACCCCGGTGGTACACTAGTCCATTGTCCTCCTCCCATTCTGCCACTCCGTTGGTTAGCTGTCGAAGCCCTTTCTTCTTCAATTCCTCCAATCCTTCCAGTACCTCCGCCTCCTTCTGCGACGCCCTCCGGATTCGGTCTTCCAGTGGATTCTGTAGTGTAGCTGCTGCGATTTTCAGGAAATGGGTTGGCTTCAGAACTGTCTGTTGCCGGTTGTCGTCACTGTCCAGGACCTGATGCACTGCCATGCACAAAAGAGCATCAGCTTGTGTATTCGCCTTGCCTGGGCGGTGAGTTAACTGGAAATCAAACCGTGATAGCCATAACGCCCATCGCGCCTGCCGACGACTGAGGTCCTGTGCCGTTCGCCAGAATTCAAGGTTTGCGTGGTTGGTAAGGATTTTGAATGGTTGTGGTGATCCTTCCAGGAAACTCCTCCAGTCCTTCAGTGCTTCGATGATGGCCAACATTTCTCGGTCGTAGATTTCGTAGTTCCGTTCCGCTGGTTGCATCGAGGCTGATCGGAATGCCACTGGGTGCCACTGGCCATCGTCTTGTAGCTGCATTATTGCTCCTCCGGTCGCAAAGCCCGATGCGTCCACCTCGAGTCGTGTGAGCCTATCAGGATCCCAAAGAGCCAGTACTGGTGCCGAGATGAACACTTCCCTCAGGGTATCGAATGCCTGTTGCTGATGTGTTCCCCAATCAAAGCTGCTGTCCTTCTTGGTCAGGTCGTTCAGGGGTCGTGCTATGCGGGCAAAGTTCCGTATGAATCGTCGATAAAAGTTAGCAAAACCCAAGAATCCCCGCAGCTCTTGCAGGTTCTTTGGGGTTGCCCAATCACGGACTGCAGCTACCTTTACCGGATCCATGCGCACCTCCCTTCCGATATCACCAAGCCCAGGTATTTGATCTGAAGTTGTTCAAACTCACACTTTTCTGGTCGTAGGTAGAGGTCGTGTTTCTGTAGCCGTGTTAGTACCTCCCGCACTATCTGTCGGTGTTCTTGTAATTCGTTGCTGAAAATGAGGATGTCGTCTAGGTAGACAGCTACTTTCCCTGCTGCCACTAGATCGGAGAAGATGGAGTTCATGAGAGCTTGAAAGGTGGCAGGGGAATTAGTGAGACCAAAGAACATTACACGAGGTTCAAATAACCCTCTGTTGGTTGCAAAAGCTGCCTTCCACTCATCACCCTCCTTTATTCGAACATTGTTGTAACCCCATCGGACGTCAAACTTGGTGAAATACCGTGCTCCCTGTAGGCGACTGATGATGTCGGCCACAAGTGGTAGAGGATAGCGATTCTTTATGGTAACCTGGTTAAGTTTCCGGTAGTCTTGTACAAAGCGGAGCTTTCCATCCTTCTTTTTCACGAAGAAGACTGGCAAAGACAATGGAGACTTGGAGGGGCGGATATAGCCCTTTTGCAGGTTGTCATCTAGGAACCGATCGAGTTCAGCTTGCTCATTCAGCGACATGGGATAGACCTTGGTACGCATGGTTTTGGGTGCTCCAGGGATTAGCTCGATTGCGTGGTCCCAGGGTTGGTGTTCTGGCAGTCGTTCGGAGGCGGCTTCGGAGAATACCTTCTGGAAGTCTCGATAGGGCTCTGGGACCATCTCTTCAAAGGTTTTCAGGGGTTTGGCTTTGTGGGTCTGTTCCGCTAACTGTTGGGAGTAGGTGAACCCAGCGGCGCACCAGACCTCCTCTGTCTGTTCCTGTAGAATGCCTGATCTCACCCATGCACGTCTGGTTCGCCGGTTGGCTCGAATTCGGTGAATAGGTGACTCTTCCTCCTCTTGGTCGATTGTACTTGACACGGGTTCCGGGGTTTCCGTCATCCGAATGTTTTCTTCCTCTTCTTCCTCATCTGTCGTTGACTGTTGCGGTTTGACCGAGAGTCGTCCTTTCTCCCAGTCAATGTCTGGGTTAGCCTTCCGTAGCCAAGGGAGTCCTAGGATGAGGTCCTCGCTTCCCAGGTTAGTGACAAGTAGGTCTGTCCAACGTTCCTGACCATCGACAGTTAGGGCTAGACGTGTGAAGTGCGTAATCTGCCCTGCCCGGTTGGCGGAACCATCGATGTTGAAGATCCCAATTGGCCTTTTGAGTGGAAAGGTCTTTACATGGTGACGGGTGACGAACTCTTGGTTCAAGAACAGAGCGGTGGCTCCGGAATCGACCATGGCCGCAGTTGCTATACTATGATTCCTCCCTCTTAATTTTGCATTGATTCGGAGGTGGGATGAACTGGAGTTCAATTCCAAAACGGTAGATATTTTACACGAGGGGACAGAATCATATGCAGAAGTAGAATGTATAGCAAACTGGTTAACAGGTGCTCTCGATGCGGCCAAGATGGGCACCCGTTTTAAAAACCCTCTGGAGATCCTGGTGTTGGGGCCATGGCATTAGCTCGGTTCAGTAGTTCCTGAAGCTGAGCGATCTGAGTGGAAAGGTCGGGGGCGGCTGGCGATTGTATACTAGGGGCGGGAATGGAGGTGGCGATCTGGACTAATTCGCTGGGGAACAGGGTAAACGGTGTAGAGGAGGCAGCTACTTGCTGACGGCGGGTTTGTTGTCGCTTACCCCGACCACGTTCTAAACCCATGAATTTGTCCTGACAGACAGATTCGAGGTGGCTGCGTCGTCCGCAGTAATGACATGTAGTGTCCTTGTATGAGCAGTTTCGCTTCTCGTGACTCTGAGCACCACAACCATAACATCTCCCTCTCATCTGGGCGACGAAGCTTTCTCTGCTATTGCCACTGGTATGTGTGGCGTCGATGTCCATGGCGTGGGAGTTAGTGTTACGACCATGCAAAGTCAACTCCCGCGGTCCCGACGATCATTTCCCGGTATTTCGACTTCATCATTTTCTTACGTCGCGGAGCTTACCTCCGCGATCCTGTTACACTTCGCGTTTATATCCCTCACACTTAGCCGACTTCTTATATATCCTTTTATATCATTTCCTTTATACTTTCCCCTTTTATCTTCCACATGTTCGACCATACTATTCTAGGATACTATCGCTTAGCGACCCTTAGGTAGCGACTACAGTATAAAGCTACGAGAGTAGAATAGTTGGTCCTTAGTTTAAATATCGACTTTGATAGCGCACTTCGACAGTGTATTCAAATAGAGTTCATACTCAACCTCATCTTAAGTATGATCACGTGAGTTTCTCCCGCGATTGGAATTACCTTACCCTCGCTTTCGGACATCGACATGTCGGGGACGCTATCAATAGTAGCGTCAACGTCCGACGACCTTTCCGTAGGTTCACTTCACCCTCACTGGGATTTATCTTGGTGTTCGGTCTTTTACCCCACGGACCTATAGTCCGCGATCCAACTTTCCCTACGACCCGTGCATGATCATAACGGTATATTTAAACTGAAACCCGGCACATCGTATTCTATCATCTTTCACTTCCTTTTCCTCCATTAATCTTCTCTACCCAAAATGGTCAATACCAGGAGCAGACGTGCTCGTACCAATACCGCGGACTCGGACAACGTTCAGGAGGAGCCAGTAGTGGCAAATCCTTTCGCTACCAACGCGACGGCTTTCGCGCCGTTCGCCGAGTCAATCTCTGGAACGGGACTTCCCCGTAGGCGTACCAACGCTTTTGGTCCAGCCCCGAGCCAACCCGCAACGGTACGGGTATCAAACCTTCACGCTCTTGGTTCACCAGACCAAGCCGAATTTGAGTACCAGGTACTCTACACCGCTGATGGGCAACCAATCACGGTACGAACGCCGCGTAGCAATCGCACGGCGATACCAACGTTGGAGACGGCCATCCCCCCATCTCCAACAACGCTAACCCTTGCTGACAGAATGCGTCAGCAACTAACTACTCAAGCTGGTCCTTCGCGGGATCGGTCGTCATCCCTCATCCCCGCTGAGGTTCCGGAGGAACCTGAGATCGCGGAGCAAATTGAGGAGGTAAGTCCTGACTTACCAGACCACCCGGAAGACCCGGACCCTGAGGGATCTGATCCCGAAGGACCACCCGGAGGACCAGGAGGTCCTGGTGGACCGGGATCACCACCGAGCTCTCGTGGACCTAGCCGTTCTAGGAGTCCTCCAGCGGGACCAGGTAGCAATCGCACCGACATAGCAGAACAGAGGATTGTCGAGCTGTTTACTACCTTCAGAGGCACCCTCGGCAATCTTGGAGGTGCGATCACCGAATTATCCACGAATCAAAATCGTGGACCGACAGAGACCGCAAGGTCAAAAGTTAAGGACCCGGAGGTTTTCGACGGTTCTAACCCGCGGAAACTGAAAGGTTTCCTTGTTTCTTTATCTTTGGTCTTTATTGACCGTCCAACGTATTTTACTGATCAAAGGAAGATCAACTATACGTTGTCTTACTTAGGTGGCGCCGCAAAGGAGTGGTTCGAACCAGATATTCTGGATCCGGATCTCGCGGAGATGCCCGCCTGGATGTCCTCCTTCGCTGTCGCGACGTAGGCGGAAGCAACGAAGGGAAGCGATCAACGGCACAAGCACGAGCACAAACCTGAGTGTGAGTAACGCTCAACACACAAAGGCTAAAGGAATAAATGATCTCAGCGACTGTGATAGCACAAAGGGCCAATCACAAGGGTCAGATAAGGCAAGCTAGTTCCCAAAGACCAAGTCAATATTGAGTGTAAACGAAGATACAAACACGAACCTAGTTCCCAAAGACCAAGAGGTCGAGATAGGGAACTGGTAGCTGTCTACTGTACTATATATACGAGTCTGAAACAATAGGAACCGAGGTAAAGGGACAAGGGTAAAAGAACAAGGAGCAAAGAACAAGAGCGCGAGAGTGGAATAGTGAAGAACGAATGAGAAGTAAGAAAAGAACAATAAACTAATGACAGCGCGAGAGTGAGTGGTCAGATGAACGATGAGTAATGAACACGGTCATGTGGTTACTAGAGCATGTGAAAATGAAAGAAAGAAAATGATGTAAGTACTTGGTTGTCACGACATTCGCGTCGCTGGTGAAGGAATTACAGGACAATTTTGGTATGTACGACGCACAGGGAGAGGCCGAGGATAAACTCGGGACGTTGAGGATGAAGGAATCCGACAACGTACGGACTTACAACATCCGTTTCAACACTCTCGCGGCGTCGACAAACTGGGACTCCCAAGCCCTTAAGTGGGCATATCAACGCGGCTTGGCAAGCCGTATAAAAGACGAAATGGCCCGTCTTCCAGAGCCCGCTAATCTCGCGGACTACCGGAAAGAAGTCCTTCGTGTGGACAACCGGTACTGGAGACGGGAAGAAGAACGGAAACGCGAAAACGCCCGTTCGACGGTCGCGACTTCATTCTCGAAGGCGCCGACTACTTCCTCGAAGAACCCGCCAAGTTCTTCACCATCACCCTCCTCCGCGGCCTTCTCGACTAAAGGATCGGGAAAACAAGGTAAGCCTAGCGGAGGCAACCACTCGTCTTCGACGAGTTCAGCATCGACGCGATCGTCGATCGCTGCTAACCTAGGTTCCGACGGCAAACTCCTCCCTAGCAAGGCGGAGCGCCGGAAGAAGTTAGGACTTTGTGGTTTCTGTGGTGGGAAGCATAGGTTTGAAGATTGCGAGTGGAAGAAGGCTCGTGAGACTCGAGGCCGAGCTGCAGAGACACAGGAGAGCGTAGAGACGACTTCCGTGGATTCGGAAAACTGATCAGCAGCTCCTGTACCCCGGTACGACACGGGAGTTGCGTTGATTCAGATCGTACCACGCGGGAAGTAAAACTCAACGCGTCCACTCTTTCTTATGACGAACAATCTTTCACATTATCGCTAACTTTAGATTTACCGGCTCGCGGCGATTCTTCCGATTCCTCCGCCGCGACGCTATCTTTTATCTCTTTACTTGATTCTGGTTCTACTGACTGCTTTATTGACTCGCTTTTTGTAAAAGCAAATAGTTTACCCACTTCTCCCATTCCTCCAATCAATCTCCGACTTTTCGATGGTTCATTGTCCCCTAAGCCGATCGTCGAGACTACCACTCTCAACGTTCGATTTCCCTCTGGCGAGCTGCTACTACTGACATTTTATGTCACCTCACTTGACTCCTCTTGCAAAGCTGTATTAGGTTACAGTTTCTTAACCCGCTACAATCTGTTGATTGACTGGGTATCTCGAAACATCACTTTCCGTTCCACTAAGCAAGTTGAGTCCTTCACCCCGACGTCCTCAACTCCGCGAGAGATATCTCCGGAGTTAACTGATCCTGCGCCGGATCAGCCTCACCCCAATCGATCGAAGAAGACTTCGCGCCCTTCCTCTTGATCGCGCTCTCGCCCCTCACCTCATCCATTATCGGACAAATTCCTCTTTGAACCCATCTACACCTATCCCTCGGTCGCTCAATTGGCCGCTTCCAAGCTCGAAAATCCCGAAGTCGACATCGCTCTAGTAAACGCGGTCCTTTTCAACCGCGCATGTAAGGCCGCTAAATGCGAACCTATTTTACTACGAGCGATCCATTCTGAAGTTTCAGCGCGAGCTGCTTCAACCTCACCCGACTCCGCCGAGACGAATACCGATACTTCCAGCTTACCGCCGGAGTACGCGGAATTCGCCGACGTATTCGACGAAGTGGATTCCGAAGTGCTGCCAGAGCACCGCCCTTACGACCTCAAGATTGATTTGGAGCCTGGCGCCGAACCCCCGATCGGTCGCCTTTACCCCCTTTCTGCAAAGGAACTTGAAGCTCTTCGCGAGTTTATCGACAAGCACCTCGAAACAGGTGCTATCCAACCATCCACCTCTCCTCACGGGGCTCCGGTACTTTTTGTTCCGAAGAAGGATGGTAAACTCCATCTCTGTGTAGACTTCCGCGGTCTTAACAAGATCACCAAAAAGGACTGCTATCCTTTACCCCTTATTTCTGATCTTTTGGACGCTCCTAAGAAAGCTAAGTTTTATACCAAACTCGATCTCACTCACGCATATCATCTAGTCCGAATCGCGGAAGGAGACGAATGGAAAACCACCTTCAGGACCCGTTGGGGTTCCTACGGATGGAAGGTTATGCCATTTGGCCTTACTAACGCTCCCGCGGCCTTCCAGCTATTCGTCAATCACATTTTCGCTGACCTTTTAGATGTTAATGTTATCGTCTATATCGACGATATACTCATTTACTCGGACGACGAGAAATCGCATCGCGAACATGTCCGCGAGGTACTCCGTCGACTCCGTAAACATCGTTTGTTCGCGAACCTCGCCAAATGCGAATGGGGTGTCGACACGGTCGAGTATCTTGGTTACATTCTTTCTCCGGAGGGCTTAACGATGTCGAAAGACAAAGTTCAAGCTATCGTTGACTGGCCGGTTCCCCGCAAAGTCAAAGACGTTCAATCCTTTTTAGGTTTTGCTAACTTTTATCGACGTTTTATTTATAATTATAGCGAAATCGTACTTCCGATGACACGGCTCACGCAAAAGGACGTATCATGGTTATGGTCCACAGAGTGCCAAGAAGCTTTTGACAAACTCAAGGACAGCTTCGTTCACGCTCCCATCCTCGCACACTGGCAACCAAACCTACCCCTTATCGTCGAAACCGACGCGTCGGACTACGCGCTAGCCGCGATCCTCTCGATCCTCCTACCGGACGGAGAGATTCATCCAATCGCTTTTCTATCCCGAACCTTCCAAGCTGCAGAGCTTAACTACGACACTCATGACAAAGAGCTCCTCGCTATTTTCGAGGCTTTCAAAGCTTGGCGTCACTATCTCGAAGGATCGGGCGACGCGATTGATGTGGTTACTGACCACAAGAATCTCGAGTACTTCTCGACCACCAAAATCCTCACGCGGCGACAAGTCTGCTGGTCAGAATTCCTCCACCAGTTCAATATGGTGATCCGCTTCCGCCCGGGTAAGTTGGGTGCAAAACCCGATGCCCTCACTAGACGCTGGGACGTCTATCCTAAAGAGGGGGATACCGGTTACGCGCAAGTTAACCCGCAGAATTTCAGACCTATCTTTACCAATGAACAACTAACTACCTCACTTCGAGCAACTTTTCTAGAAGGCCCCGCGCTTCGCGCTGCGATCGTAATGGACTTGCAGTCGCTTCATTCCACCATCCGAGATTCTATTGAACAGGATCCGGAAGCAATCGCGGGCTTAGCCCTAGCAAAAGACGATTCAAACACTCGTTGGACAGTAGGTGATGATGGACTGCTAAAACTTGACAATCGCATTTATGTTCCTAACCATTCTAACCTTCGCCTGAAAATTTTACAATACTTTCACAATCACCCCCTTTCAGGTCATTTTGGACAGAACCGGACTCTCGAATCAATCCGGCGCCTTTACACTTGGCCGAAGATTCGGGAATTCGTTCGCGACTATGTCAGCTCGTGTACAGTTTGCGGACGAAACAAACCCCGTCGACACCGACCTTACGGTCTCCTCAAACCTCTTCCGGTTCCCGCCCGACCATGGGATTCAATTTCGATGGACTTCATTGAACAACTCCCCTCTTCCGACGGACATACAGCAATTCTCGTCGTCGTCGACCGTGCCTCGAAACAAGGTATTTTCATCCCGACGAATGACAAAATCACTTCCGAAGGACTAGCGGAGCTATTCGTTCATCACGTTTTCTCCAAGCATGGAGTTCCGAACCACGTCACTTCTGATCGCGGCTCGGAGTTCGTATCTGCTTTTTTCCGCGCTCTCGGTGAAGCTCTTTCTATGAAACTTCACTTCACCTCAGGATATCACCCAGAAGCCGATGGACAAACCGAACGAGTCAACCAAACTCTGGAACAGTACATCCGGATTTACTGTGCATACCAACAGGACAATTGGGCGAAACTCCTACCGATCGCGGAGTTCGCGTACAACAACGCTCCTAATGCATCGACTGGTTTAACTCCGTTCTTCGCGAACAAAGGCTATCACCCAAACATCACGGTAAGACCCGAAATTGACATTCGCTCCGACCGAGCAATGGACTTTGCGGTTAATCTTGATGAGCTTCATTCTTTCCTCCGAGACGAAATTACTAACGCACAAGCTTGATACAAAGAGCAAGCGGACAGAAAACGAATTACTCACCCCAAATTCCCTCTTAATTCACAGGTTTTTGTGCTGGCAAAGCACATCCGGACAACGCGACCCACCGACAAATTCGCCGAAAAGTACCTCGGACCTTTCACCATACTCGAGCAAGTCGGTACTTTATCATACAAACTCCAACTCCTGTCCTACCTTAACCGTATCCATCCCGTCTTCCACATATCCCAACTAGAGCCATAAAAACCAAACACCATTCCCGATCGCGTTCAACCTCCGCCGCCTCCTGTTGAGGTCGACAGCGAGGAAGAATACAACATCGCGGAAGTATTGGACTCGAAATTGGATCGACAGTACAAAAAATGTCTTTTGCGATACTATATCCGTTGGGCAGGATACGAAGGTACGGACGAAGAGTTCTCCTGGGTCGCCGCGAACGAAATTCACGCGGACGAACTTGTCCCAGCTTTCCACATCCGTTATCCTCAGAAACCTGGTCCACTATGATCCTTACTTATTTCCCTTACATATACGTCGATTCCTTCTCATTTCTATCACGACTCTCAACTCATTTACTTATTAATCATGATTCCCTCAAACATCCATTCTTCCCCGCGGCGATTACCGTCGCGATGATCAATTACTTATATACAAAAGTTTCTCTTTTCCCCGAACTTCCCCGCGATCCTCATTCCGTCATTTCCCTTACTTATGAAACTCTCAAAACAACAAAACACAAAAAACCATCTTTATTTACACCAACAAAACAAACCAACAACAAAAAACAAAACTACCAAAGAACAAAGAGCAATCAAGTAGAGTACTTAATGTAGTCCGTCGCGGAGTTTACTCCGTGTGCTTCTTTCCCTCGCGTACCTCTTCTCTTCGCCTTGCTTCTTTGATTTCTTCTTCATCGTCTTCACCTTCACCGTCTTCGTCATCTTCATCCTCACTCTTCTCTGCTTCTTCCCTTGCTTTTTCTCTTCTTTCCCTTCTTGCGAGTAACTGTAGTATTCGTTCTTGTATATCGAGGGAGCGGCGGGCGATATCGATCAAGTCCTTGTTTTGGCCGACAATCGCGGCCAATTGTTCCATGACTCCTGGTCCTTCGAATCTCCTTTCCCCACCTCGCGTCGCGGGTCCCTCATAAACATCATCATCTAACTTCACCCGTTTCCCTCGCGAACGTCGCAATGCGTTGTCTCCGGACCAACTACATCGTTGGCGTTGTTGATGGCAAACGACGCAAGCCTGCGCTTGTCGTCGCGAGGATTGAGGACGACACTCCGATGGTCGACCAATCGAGACACACCGGGAACACGCCGGACGATTCTGCGAGGAGTTGTTGGAAGGGGGCGGGGGATTCGAACCATCCTTTTCCGGTTCAAAGTCATTGTCTGGATCGGAATAATGACCACCCTGGGACCAACCACAAGTCAGAGGCGGACAAAAGAAAAGTACAAAATATCACTCACCTTCGCGATCATTTTGATCGGTCGCTTTCTTTTCTCTCCCCTCAGAGCAGGCGTTAACTCTTTTTCTTCTTCACTTGATTCGTCGGAAATCACGGATTTGGACTTGAACAGTTTCTTTTTCGACCCGGAAGATCGCGGCGGGATCACCACAGTAACGGACGGGATGCGTTTTTGTCGTTTCTCCAACTCTGTCGCGGCTCTTTCCCGTTCTACTCGGTTTTCCTCCATCAACTTGGCATAAGCTGCGCTACTCTCTCGCGCATCCTCCGCTTGTGCTGCGACTTCTTCTGCTCTTCGCCGCTCCTCCGCGATTCGACGTTCTTCGTTTCTTTTCTTCTCTGCTAACTCCTCTTGTTTCTTCTTCTGCTCCTCAGCTATCCTCCTTTCTTCTGCTACTCTTTTCTCCTCTTCCTGGCGTTTTTCTTCCTTTATCCGTTGTTCTTCAGCTAGTCGCTTCTCCTCCGCCTCTTGCGCGGCTTTCTCCTCCGCTTCTATCCTCCATCTCCGCCGCGAACTCTGCCTCCTGCCTTGCGATCTCCTCCTCCTGGGCTCGTTGTCTTGCGGCCTGAGCCCGCAGGATACACTCGCGTCGCTGCTGGATGGTTTCGTTGTCGTTGGAGGTAGTGGACATGATAGTTAACAAGGGGGGAACTTATCAAAATTTTTGAAACAGGCCTGTCTTTATATGCTTCGCGACTTAAGGGCCGTTTCAACTTACAATTTTCACTCTTCTTCGTTTTTCACATCACATCACAATTTTTAGACTTTGATCCCCGTTACTTCTGATCATTCACACCTATTTTTAGTCATATCACTACTCAGGATCTCGAGGGCTCGATCCTAATGGGGGGGGCACTGTTACGACCATGCAAAGTCAACTCCCGCGGTCCCGACGATCATTTCCCGGTATTTTGACTTCATCATTTTCTTACGTCGCGGAGCTTACCTCCGTGATCCTGTTACACTTCGCGTTTATATCCCTCACACTTAGCCGACTTCTTATATATCCTTTTATATCATTTCCTTTATACTTTCCCCTTTTATCTTCCACATGTTCGACCATACTATTCTAGGATACTATCGCTTAGCGACCCTTAGGTAGTGACTACAGTATAAAGCTACGAGAGTAGAATAGTTGGTCCTTAGTTTAAATATCGACTTTGATAGCACACTTCGACAGTGTATTCAAATAGAGTTCATACTCAACCTCATCTTAAGTACGATCGCGTGAGTTTCTCCCGCGATCGGAATTACCTTACCCTCGCTTTCGGACATCGACGTGTCGGGGACGCTATCAATAGTAGCGTCAACGTCCGACGACCTTTCCGTAGGTTCACTTCACCCTCACTGGGATTTATCTTGGTGTTCGGTCTTTTACCCCGCGGACCTATAGTCCGCGATCCAACTTTCCCTACGACCCGTGCATGATCATAACAGTTAGCAGGGAGAGAAGGGGCGTGAGCGGTGCCAAGGCTACTTCGGCCTGTCATGGTGGGGTCGTGCAAAAACACATCCACTGAAACTGCCCGTCTGATTGCCTCCTCTAAAGTGGGGGCTATCCCCTGGGCAATGTTAACCACGATGAGATTTTGTCGGATCTCAGGGTTAAGGCCACTGTGGAATCGTTCACGTAGGTCAATGTCCGAAAGTCCCGTTCGATCGCCAATGTCCTTGAACTTCTGAGCGAATTCTGCTACTGTCTGGCTTTTTCCCTGTTTGAGGTGTTGGATCGCGTTCCGGGCCTCCATTCCTGCATCGATCGATTCAAACTGAAGGGAGAAGGCTCGTACGAAGTCCTCCCAGCGTCCATTGAATGGTGTCTTTCCATGGCTAAATTCCAAGAGGTATGGGGTGGCCCAGTCTGCCGCATTTCCCGAGAAGAATCCCAGGGCTGCTTTTATCAGCTTCTCCTCCTTGTTATGCAAGTCCGTCTGTTCCATTGCCCAGCTCTGGATCTGAGCGATGAAATGACGTGCTTCCGCACTGCTGGTGCCCTTGAAGAGCTCCGGTTTGTTCATGCTGGATTTGGCAGAGAGTTTGTGAAGGTTGGCTGTGAGCTGAGTCACCTGTTCGATGAGCTGAGCCATCAGTTGATTTGCGTCAACTGGTGTGGGATTGGACATGATGGATGGGGATGTGACTGAGGTGGGGGCTTTTATAGGTATGAATATGGTACCGTCGTCTGAGGTATCTTCTTTGCTGATCGAATTGGCGAGGGCGTGCGGGCAGGGCTGAGAACTACAGTCAGACCAGGTGTTATCTTGGAGATGAACGTGAGTCTGGTCCTTGGTATCAAAGGCGTGCGGATAGTTGGAGCAATCAATGGCTTGGGCTGGTGAGCTTGATGCGGCAAGGTCTGTATACGTGGTGAAAGCAGAGCCTGCAAGGATAACCCAATCGGTAGGTTATCAGTGCAGTAGAGGATCTTGACCTAATGTCACAAAGAGGTGACGATGGTGACAAGACTGAGTGGAAGCTTAGACGGAGACGGACGGATACTGATCCCAACGACAAAGAGGTCAAGATAAGGGATCAGGTTGTGGGGACTGGCACAAAGGCAAGGTGCGGGAACAATGATGTCATACTGTATAGTTCAGGAACAAGGAATGGAGCGGAATGGACTGGAAGGTTCCGGATCGGATATGATAGGTACAAGTGATGGAATGATGTATTGTAAAGAAAAGGAAAATAATAGGGGCGGCTCACTTCGTGACATTAACAGCATTCCTCCGTGACGAGATCGTTAACGCACAGAACAAATACAAGGACCAAGCAGACTGAAAACGTATTCCAGCCCCGGAGTTTCCGATCAGTTTGCACGTATTCGTTTTGGCAAAACACATCAAGTCTACTCGTCCTACAGAGGAATTCTCAGAGAAATACTTAGGACTATTTGAAGTTATCGATCGTGCAGGCACCCTATCCTACAAACTCCGACTTCCCGACTACCTTCGACGCATCCATCCCGTTTTACACGTCTCTCAACTCGAACCGGCAATCCCGAATTCCATTCCGCACCAAGTTCAAACTCCTCCACCACTTTGGAATCGAAATGATCTATATTGGTCAGGGAACTTCAAACGCGTTGAACAAGGGACTTACCAGAATGACCTCGCAACTACGAGGCATCCCCGCTACCATCTTGATGGCAACCTTCCGAGGCCTTGGTTCCACCTTCGGAACGACTTTTTTTTTCCCGCGACTACATCCTCAACAACCTCTTTCTCCCCGACAACCGCCCGCTCAGCAACAATGTTTCCTGACTCCTTTTCTTCGCGCAACCTTCTCCACTTATCCTGAGCCTCGCGTTGTGCGGCCACAAGAAACACTTGTAAGTCCGCATCCTCGTCATTGAGGACCGGAGTGGGAGAATGGGCTGGACGAGTTGGTGATGATGTGGTAGACATTTGAAGAAGAAGAAAATGTTGAAGTCCAACTTTCCCAGGACCTCTTAAATGCGCTAGCTGATGTAATCGCACACGACGATTCGAAAACCAACATCACATGACTTTGTCATCACGACGCGACATCCATTCGATACTCTCGGACTCTTTCGACTTTAGATTGGAATATTTAGGTATGGCTTTCAAGGGTGAAAGCCTAATTGGGGGATACTGTTACGATCATGCGCATCGGCCGTACGCATCGCGCGTAGCGCTTCACACCGACGCAGTCAACTGTACATGATCAAGTCCGTCATTGATGCGACGCACCGATGATATGTATCAGGTAATCTACTTCCGTGATGCTCATCCACCTATCCTCCTTATCCCGTCGTCCCTCCTTCGGACAGGCTATACACCATACCACCTTCCTCTCCCCATTAGTCCACTGTCTTCCTATCCGCACTCGTTATCTCTACTTCCGATTTGTCGTAACTACTTTAGGATACTTTGTAGCGATACCAGAGATAGCGAACTTAGCATATAAGACTTGTGGTCATAGGTAGAAGCCTTAGTTTTAATATCAAATTGGTACGACTCCCAAGAATCACACAACACTTGCTCTCTTCACACTTATACCTTGTTCGACCCCGTCGACCTTCAGTCGATACTATCTTGATCTTGAACGAACTTAATACGGACCGCGCAGCGTAGCGAGGATACTGTCAATAACGGTATCGAAGGTCCACTTGATCCGCATGCTCCTAACAAGTTCACTATCATTCACACTCTAATTTGTTTTTGTTAACGAATCGCACAATCTGATCGGACCATCCAATCCGGAGCGGATGCAGTTGGTCCTTTACTTGTAGTTAACATCTATACATTCCTTTATCTAACACTTTCACATGTGTTATTTTTATTACTCTGGTTAGCTACAAGAATTAGTACTTAAGTAGACTTGTTTCGAATTGTTCCCGAGCTTGAAAAAAAAGTTACTACACTCCTTTTAACCATTAATCCTTCTTGATTACGCATAAATCTCGGATCCACCGGACGCGCGGACAGTGCGATCCTCCGGAACCTCCTTAATTATCGAACTTCACTGGGACACCCAGATAGCATATAGGGAGCGTTGCTAATAGCTTCGCTGAAGTCCCATCACACTTCCGAAGGACCATGCAGCCAGCCACAGTTCCCACGCCCCGGAGCCTCACACTCATCCTCTCTGGTTGCACGACTATAACAGTAAGCTCCTAAGCCGAGATGAAGTGCGATTGATATGCTTGACCTCAAATTCCGATGCAGGCGCAGCTATAATCAACCCTTCCAAGCCCTCCTCTTCTCTGTCCTTCTCAGATGGCTCATCCAGCCACTCATCTGATTCCTCATCATGAAGGTCGGACCTGATTGGTTTTGGGGTGCGATGTAGAACCAATGAATTTGTTCTTTACATGCCAATAATGTATACTGTCATTTCGCGTCTGTGTAGACTATCAATAGAAAAAAAGTTAGCATAAGAATAATGACATTTTGGACTTGGACAACCTACCTTTTTCTCGCATTGATAGAACTGACCAACCTGAATGATTGCAGTCATGGTTGTCACTTTCATGCGGCTACGTTCAGGTGGTGTAAGCCAGGTAAAGTGAGAAACGGTACGCTCTTCAGCCATGGAGTTTACCCGCAGCGAGTAAAGCTTGATGGCTAGCAACTATAAAAATATGATTAGTTTCATACAGTAAGGCAAATCAAGGAAACATACTGGTAGAATTTGTGCAATCTGGCTGCCCACAAAAACTTTCCACCATCGTAATACTGCATGCTGATCTGTTTCCTTTGGAGGTATATTGAAGGGATATTGTCGTCAAGAATACAGTCTGAACTCAGTAAGGAGTTGATCTTTGAATTCTTTGGCACGACCATTGTACTGAGTGAACTCTGATTTCTTCCCATGCTTGATTTCATTCTTGGCAATTTTGCAGAGCTCTCGAGTGACCTCTTTGAACACGGTGGGATGATCTATACCTTCAAAGTCCGCCTCAGGGTGTCGGATATCTTCCCATCTGAAGACATAAGCATCATGTTGGATATTATCTGAATATATTTGTTTTTCAGTACAATTACACACACCAAAATCGAGCTTACTAGGGTTCAGATATGCAGCCGCCAGGAATGCTTTAGAAGCAATGTTTCCCGGTGACGTGGGATCAAATAGCTGTGCATACCGTTGATTCAAGAGTGCAATGACTTCCGCTTGAATATCCAATGGAAAGTCATTGTCCAGGTCCCTAACAACTTCTTCAATCTCTAGCATGACCGCATGAACAAGGAGATAAACATCATTCGCATTGGCATCATTTGATTCAAGGCAATGGACCGCTTTTGCAATAGGAAGACCAAGCGCAAGAAGCTGGGAGTTCTTGAATGCAAAATCTTGTGTTTGTCGAGAGAGCTTGCCTCCTGGCTGAAACGATGTTTCAGTCTAGCAAATGAAAACAATTAAAAAACGAATTAGCAAGCCTGAGTTGTGTACACTGAACCTCGAATTTCACATCTCCTAATGCAACAACCTTCTTAATCGCTGATATACATCTCCAAACTGAAGCACATGCATGAGTTATTGTGCAAACGCGTGTTTTACCGATTGCCTCAAGTGCTCGAGTTTCACCAGTTGTTTTGAGCTCATCTGTGAGCTGCTTGATACCAAGGTGTGATTTGTGAAAAAAGGCAACTGTGCCTCGTACGGTTTTCAAAGTCTATGAAATAGATCAGAATAACTTAGACTTCGATATAATAGAGAATACCTTTTCTGTCGCGACAATGGGAAGCGATCAAAGCACGGCACAAGCACAAACCTGAGTGTGAGTAACGCTCAACACACAAAGGTAAAAGGAGAAAGTGATCTCAGCGACTGTGATAGCACGAAGGGCCAGTCACAAGGGTCAAATAAGGCAAGCTAGTTCCCAAAGACCAAGTCAATATTGAGTGTAAACAAAGATACAAACACGAACCTAGTTCCCAAAGACCAAGAGGTCGAGATAGGGAACTAGTAGCTGTCTACTGTACTATATATACGAGTCTGAAACAATAGGAACCAGGGTAAGGGACAAGGGTAAAAGAACAAGGAACAAAGAACAAGAGCACGAGAGTGGAATAGTGAAGAACGAATGAGAAGCAAGAAAAGAACAATAAACTAATGACAGCGCGAGAGTGAGTGGTAAGATGATGTTATGATCATGCACGGGTCGTAGGGATAAGTTGGATCGCGGACTATATGTCCGCGGGGTAAAAGACCGAACACCAAGATAAATCCCGGTGAGGGTTAGGTGGACCTACGGAGAGGTAGTCGGACGTTGACGCTACTATTAATAGCGTCCCCGACACGCCGCTGTCCGAAAGCGAGGTTGAGGGTAATTCCGATCGCGGGAGAAACTCACGCGATCGTACTTAGGATGAGGTTGAGATTTAACTCTATTTGAAATACACTGTATGAGTGCGCTATCAAAGTCGATATTTAAACTAAGGACCAACTATTCTACTCTCGTAGCTTTATACTGTAATCGCTACCTAAGGGTCGCTAAGCGATAGTATCCTAGAATAGTATGGTCGGACATGTGGAAGATAAAAGGGGTAAGTATAAAGGGAATGATATAAAAGGATATATAACGTATCGGTTAAGGTGTGAAGGCTATAAACGTGAAGTGGAAACGATCGCGGAGATAAACTCCGCGACGGAAGAAAGTAAGGAAGTCAAATACCGGGAAAAGGATCGTCAGGCCCGCGGGAGTTGAACTTGGCATGGTCGTAACAGATGAACGATGAGTAATGAACACGGTCATGTGATTACTGGAGCATGTGAAAAGGAAAGAAAGAAAATGATGTAAGTACTTTAGTTGTCACGACATTTTCAAAGTAGTCCAGCTTTGCGATTTCCTTGCAAATAAGACTAAGAAAATGGCACACGTCAGGGAGAGCAATTATAGTTGGAAACTCTCGGATAATTAGTTGTCGAGCAAGGCATGTATTCCCAGTACTGTCACTAACTATCCCGCAGAATTTTTTGATGCCAATTCTAATGATAATCTGAAGTGCAATGAGATTCAATACAATCCTCAAAGAAGAAGTCCGTTCTCACCGCAATGGCCAAAGCTTTGATCCATTCAGCCGTGTGAGAATCGCCTGTGGCTTCTTTTGCTTCTACCAGGTAGGCTCTTGATTTCTCGGGAATTGATGCATGAAATGTCCAGAATGCTTCCCGACCTCTCGATGTACCACCATCAAATGATAGACTCAAGTTATCGGCCTCTTGCAAATGCTCCATCTGCTTCCTCTTGACTTCTTCTTGTTCAGCTGGAATAAAATCAGTTTCAAGTTTATCGCAAGTAGGGACATTGTATGAATTGTCGGCAATGTTAAGCATCTCAATGAACTCGTCTCTGGAGATGAGATGCATTGGAAGTCCTGCAGTGCAGAAGAGTTTGGTGATAGCAAGGGCAAGACGAGCATGTCTCTGAGTACGTCCCTTCTCCTGAGCTCCAGCAAAGTATTCTGCTGAGCCTGACGATATTTTGAAAGGTGCTTTAACATCTGGTTTATCTTTCTCCACTGCTTTACTAACTCTCTGGCGCTTCACCGTTCGTTCATCTGCTTCCTGAACCATGACCAATGGAGCTTTCTTCCGCTTGAAAGCCGCAGCTTCATCCTGAGGATTTTTCAGCAACTTTGTACAGTCTTTGGCATGATGTGTAACATGTCCTTTAGCATGACCCGCGAAAGTAAAACCACACTGCTCCCCTTTACAGCGCCAAAGCTGTTTATTTGGCTCCGCCCTCTTTGCGCAACACTGGAGTAGCTTGTTCATCAAGGGATCGAGAGGTTGACCACCCTTTTTAGGATTCTTCTTCAGCTCAGGTAAGTCCACGAGCAAGCAGAAATCCACCTCCTCTTCCTCTACATCTTCCTCCTCTCCCAGCTCTTCTTTGATATCCACCTTTTCTTGTTTCCTCCCTGCTGGCTTTATAACATTCACTGTATCCCAGGCCTGTATCCAATAGTCTCCTGATGCAATGCTCCATGGACTAGGCTTTTCTTTTGCCGATTTCTTCTGATTGACTGTCTCTTCAGATTTCGGTGTTGATATTTGTTCTGAATGGCTGACGTCTTTGATATTTGATGTTTCCGTTACAGGCTATTGAGATTTGAGTGAGTTAGACTCAATGGTTCTTTATTAATTGGCTTACCATTTTGCCAAGGTGGCTGTCATGAGGTGAGCCGCCCCTATTATTTTCCTTTTCTTTACAATACATCATTCCATCACTGTTACCTATCATAATCAATCCGGAACCTTCCAGTCCATTCCGTTCCATTCCTTGTTCCTGAACTATACAGTATGACATCATGGTTCCTGTACCTTACCTTTGTATATATAAGCCAGCCCCCACAACCTGATCCCTTATCTTGACCTCTTTGTCATTGGGATCAAGTATGTCTTTACTTACTTCTCAGTATTTATTATGAATATAACTTTGTCATTGGGATCAGTATTTGTCCGCTTCCGTCTAAGCTTCCACTCAGTCTTGTCACCATCATCACCTCTTTGTGACACTAAGGACGCACCGCTTGCATCACCGACCTCTTCCTCTTCTTCCCAATCGATACCTCTACTTCCTTTTGAACCGGAAGGTTCTCCTTGTTCCATCGTTCAATCAACTCTCGGACGAGAGCCGCGGTCTCCTTCACCCTATCTTCTTCATCCTTCCTCTTTCTTTCTTCATCTTCCTTCTCCTTCTTCATCTTCATTTCTTCCTCTCTTTCTTGTCTCCTCCTGCATCCTCTTTGTGTTACGAACAGACTCTTTTTCTATTTTTCTTAATACTTTAGACGCTCATTCACTCTTTAGGAATATTAGCGCTGTAGGCGCTTACATGAGCGTTTGTATTATTCTTTTATCTTTTCCTTTTCTTTTATTTATAAAGCGTGTTTCCACGCGGTCATCAATTGTCGACGCGACTCTCTCGTGTCTGTCAAGGTATTGACAGATCTAGGCCGTCTACATACATTCTTTTATATTACCTCATTGTTTCATCATTGTATACGGACAGCCTTACTTATGGATACGAGCGACTTTTATTGTATAGCCTCGGGGCAGCGACTCATGATGACTCCCATGGATTCATCTTAGAATATGTATATAAGACAGTATATTCCGTCGAGTAGTCTTTATCTCTGTTCTCGTCTATTCTCCTCTGTAGCTAGACAAGAATCAAAGACCATTCAACTCTCATTCACTTCGTTTATCTTGACTCTGTGACGCCTGGCTTAGCAGTGAGCTACTGAGTCGCTGACACTTTGCATTTTCCTCCGCTTTCTTCCGCTTCACCCCTCCTTCTTCTGCTCGCCTCCGAGCATTTTCCTCCTGGATTTTCTTCCTCTCCACTTTTTTCTTCTTCTCCTCCCTCTTGCGCTGAATTTCAGCCAATTGAGCTGCCATCGCAGCCTCCTCCGCTTCTTGAGCTCGTAGCTCAGCCTCTCGTTCCGCCCGTTCTTCTCTCTTCTGCTCTAAGAGTAGAGCGTCAGCTTGTTCTTCATCATTGGAGGGTGAGTTAGCGCGGGAGTTGGAAGGGGACATTGTAGTGAGAGAGAAAGAGAGACGGGGACTTAGAAAATTTTCAATGTTGATTTATATCACAGTTTGTCACGTGATTGATCAATCGTTTTTCGAACGCTACTATTTCTGATTTTCGATCGCATCTTCCATTCTGCTGATCGGATCAATTCTTTATTACACCTTGTATTGCCATACAAGGCTTTCAAGGGCAAAAGCCTAAGAGGGGGATACTGTTACGAGTATGCCTCCGGACATCCATACGGAGTTTCCGGGGATCGGAGACGACTTGTACTTTTCATTTTCCTCCGGTTCAATCTCAAACCGTATGATGCATTCAATTGACTCAAATGTGTTCACTTATCCATTCTCACATTATTGTCTTTTAATTCTATTAGTGAGAACAACTCACAGTTACTATAGCTTTATTTAGAATCCTTATTGTTTATCATTTAACAATTAGGTTAGTTAGTATATAAGCTGTAGCATCTTGTAGGTAGTTCTCCAGTTTAAATATCAACTTAAATCGTTGCTGAACTCCATCCGGAACTATCTAACTCTTCCTCATCATCCAAAACATCAATGGTCGATCTCCGGATGTCCTCTTTATACTTTATACTCTCTTCTGAACATTCATGGAACCCCGCGATGTGGCGAGGACACTATCGATAATAGTTGTAAGGTTCTTGTTCATTTATATTCATTTCAATTATCTCCATTGACTGATCGAGTCTCGATTGATCACTGGAGACTAGTCGATCGATTCATTTCCTTATCCACTTCCCTAAGACCCTACGGAACCTCACCGGCATGGTCTTAACAACAGATACTCAACATTGCAGCATGTTTCTTTGTTCGACCTTTGATCTTCACTCCATCCTCATCCTTAGTGTGGAAGAAGTGATACAAAAATTTCCCAAATGACCAATCCTCATCCTGAATCACATTGAGAATCCTTTCCAACTTCCTTGTGGTAGGATCAGTTGGCTCAGTACTATTGGGACCAAAGCCGATTGAAGTAACTTGATTAGACTGAGATGCTGGTTTCAATGATGGTTGTATCAGTGTTGATGGTGTTAAGATCATGCGTCCGGAACCGCGGAAACTCCCGCGATAGGATCGTGGAGATTGACGGTGATGCGAGGGGATCATTCCCTCGCAGATGAGAGGAACAGTTTGCGGAGTGAGGGGGATAGTTATTGGACCTCGACACTACTATTGGTAGTGTCCTCAACACGTCGAGTGTCCAATGGTAAGGGTAGAAGCTCCGGATCGCGGACATCGCTCCCGCGATCGTCAGAGCAGTGTTGAGTATGCATCGAGGACGTTTACAACATCCTGGATACAAGAAGAGGGGCAGATCTAAGTCGATATTCAAGCTGGGGACTACCTATTCTACATCAAGGCTTTATACATACTCTATGTAAGGGTCGTGTATGTACTATCTCCGAATAGGTTAGTCAACATGAGGAAGAACAAAGGAATGGATATAAAAGGTATAGTACGGATCGGATTTCAATCTGGAGAGATAACGGGCAATTCCCTCGCAGAGTTATACTCCGCAAACGCGGAAATTGGATCGCGGGATTCTTACCGCGATCTGCATACATATAACAGTATCCCCCGGTTAGGCTTGAGCCCTCGAAAGCCTGTACTACCTTGTGACAATAGAGTGACTGCATAAGGGGCGAATGGTAGGGTGAAGGTGAATGAGAGTAAGTAAACAATCGCGGAATAAGGACCGCGATGTTTCAGAGTGAAAATGAGAAACTAAGATGAAGTATTTAAAGTCCCGCGAAGTGTTTACTTTGCCTCGGGAGTTATGTGCTGTTTTTGGAGTGTTCAATAAGTGAGGTTCGTGAATTCATGTGATGAACGTGAAAGAATTTGGTGAAGTGGAGAGGGTAAGTCCTTGATTTGGAATGGGGAAAAAGTCCGATTGTAATCCCATCGATGGTCCGATGGATCGAAAGGATTTGGTGTGTGGAAAAGGGTTAGATGGGTTTTGTTGGATCGCGTCGATATCCCCCTCTTTTTGCTAGACGTCCCTACGTCTAGACAGCGAATGAGGAGTTTTGCGATGTTGTGGAAGGAATTCCGCGATCGAGGACCGCGAGAAAAGGACCGCGGGAATAGGGCCGCGGCAAAAAGAGCCCCGCAGCACAGGTGAAGTGAACAAAACACCATTGGAAGGGACAAAACACCATTGGAAGGGACAAAACTCCGCGAAGGTGCGGAGTAAACACCAGTTGACAGTTGTTGAATTTTTTGCACAAACAATCCTTGGAAATGTAAGTTGACCGGAACGTGAGTCAATTCCGATCCCGAATCAATCATTGAATGGTACTCAGGTGATAAAACCTATTGAGCAACCGCGGAGAGGGAGGGGTAGATGGTACATCCAAAGAGAGAGTTCAATTAAGAACCAAAAGCTAGCGTGAGCATGTCCGAAAGAAAGCCGACAATAGACTTCCCAAAAATCGAGACACAAAGATAAGTCCTGTGAAGGATGAGGGCCGCGTCGGAACAGCTTGTTTGCAATCGCGGAAGATGTCTTGGAAGAAACAAGATGTTTAGTGGTTCGGAAAAATTGTTTTGCGAAGCCCAGTCAACCAACAGGTTGTAGCGGGTCAAGAAAACTATATCCTAAAACTGCCTTGCAAAATGAATCCAAAGAAAGTTAACACAAAGTGTTAAGAGGGTGAGGGTAGTAGCAGCACGCCAGAAAGGAAAACCGAAGAAGAACAAGTCCGCATGGTGGTTTTCGGAAGGAAGCCATTAGAAGGAGATGATTGATGAAGTAAAGCAGATGTTTTTTCGAACAAAAAATGAAGTCAATGAAGCAATCGGAAGGACCAAACAAGGAAGGGGAGATGGATCGCGGAGATAATCGACGAAATCCCACGAAGTAATGGTGAAAATTGTGAGTGATCATAACAAATGTGTTGTCATTAAAAATGAAAGTGAGTTTACCCTTTTTGAAAGAGTGAGAAATGACATGAGGAATAAAATGATTGACGTGACGAGTGTTAGCTTGAATATACTGTTAAGATCATGCGACTCCGGAACCGCGGAAACTCCCGCGATAGGATCGCGGAGATTGACGGTGATGCGAGGGGATCATTCCCTCGCAGATGAGAGGAACAGTTCGCGGAGTGAGGGGGATAGTTATTGGACCTCGACACTACTATTGGTAGTGTCCTCAACACGTCGAGTGTCCAATGGTAAGGGTAGAAGCTCCGGATCGCGGACATCGCTCCTGCGATCGTCGGAACAGTGTTGAGTATGCATCAAGGACATTTACAACATCCTGGATACAAGAAGAGGGGCAGATCTAAGTCGATATTCAAGCTGGGGACTACCTATTCTACATCAAGGCTTTATACATACTCTATGCAAGGGTCGTGTATGTACTATCTCCGAATAGGTTAGTCGACATGAGGAAGAACAAAGGAATGGATATAAAAGGTATAGTACGGATCGGATTTCAATCCGGAGAGATAACGGGCAATTCTGTTACGCCTGTGCCAGACCAATTGACCAACCTTCCGATTGAATCGATAGTCGATTCATTCTGATACTTAGGCTGGACCTTTCCGGTCAGTCTTCCGGTCGGATCGATCGTCGAATGCCTCCGGATCAATAATCGAATACTTCCGAATCAACAATCGAATAGTTCCGGATCAATGACCGAATGACTTGTTTGCATTTCCGGAGCTTTCACATTCATTATCAGCTCCGTATCTTCGATTCTATTCTCGATAGCTTCGGACAGCTTCGAAAGGTATTTGTCCGAGATTCCCACGCCCTTATTGTCTTATATTTCACCTCGGGTAAACCTTTATATTGCTAATTGTTCTTTATTTAACAATTAGGCAATTTACTACTTAAGTACACTGTTTAGTATCGTTTCCCCAGCTTGAAATAAAAGTTACCTTCTATCCTCCTTCTATATTACGCTTAGTCACGTCCGGATCGATCGATCGGTTCTGTCCGACGTTCCGGAACTTCTTTCTTCTTCGCACTTCGCAGGGACACCCAGATAACGTGTAGGGAGCATTGCCGAAAGCTTCGCTGAAGTCCCATCACACTTCCGAGGACCGTGTAGCCCTTTCGAGTACCTCCTTGTGTCACAGCCACCGTTCCCACACTCGGAACTTTATCCGAAGCCTCCGGAACCTCAATCGTATCCTCTCCGGTTGCACGGCCTTAACAAATTCCCTCGCGGAGTTATACTCCGCAAACGCAGGAATTGGATCGCGGGATTGCGGACTTACCGCGATCCGCATACATATAACAGATGGTGGTTGAACATGAGCACCAATGATTGGTGTTGATGGTGGTTGATTAGGAGCACCAATGATAGGTGTAGGTGTTGAGGGTGAGGCATAAGGGTACCAATAGTATCCTGGCACAGGTCCTGGATACATGACTGGATGAGGTGTATGATGGGCATCAATTGTAGATTGGGTACTTTCGGGGACATCAATATGGATATCAGAGTGTTCGGAGTCACTGTCGCTCATGCTGGTGGTTTCGGACCTCATTGTTTGCAATATTCCTAGAAAAACTGATATATATATCATGTATCTTATCTCTCTCCATGATAACCGGCTCTGACCGGCGCACTGAGCGAACTTTTAAAATTCCGAGGGTCCCTCAGTTCCTTACCACCAGGGTAGTCGTCTATCTTAGTTTCACCCATCTCATGGTTTCACCCCTTTCCATAACCGCTTCTGAATCGATACCAATACCATGTCTGCTATATCTTCCGAACCCAGCGACCCAGCAAATCCAACTGGACCTATGTGGCAGGAGTTGCGCAGTAGCGATCCCAACGATCACCGCAAAGTGTGGGTGTTCAGGTGGATCGAAGACCATTTTATCGTCCGCCAGGAATTTCACGACGCCCTGTTAAGTATTATTCGGTGGTTGACAGACCTCAAAGAGTAGGTGGTCAGCTTTCTCGTCGTTATGCGCTCAACCCTTTCTAGGGAACGGCGGACGGAGCTTTCCTTCACTCGTTCTGACGACGTTGGCAAACATGCTACCTATCCAAATCCATTCAAAGATTCGCAGCCCCACCTTACGGCAGGAGTTGTTATTACCGGGCCTCCTGGGATCGGTAAGTGAGATAACTTTCGCTATTGGACCGTTCTGACTGATACAACAGGAAAGTCAGCTTTTTTGCATTATTTGGTCGCCCTTCGAGTCGCAATGAACCTGCCGACCCTATTTGCCTCGGGCCAACAGGTGTATTTTTGGGAAAATGGTCATTTGTTTCTAGGCACGATGCCTTTGAACCAGGGGCTTCTCGCTATTAGGATTCCTCAGGATACATGGATCCTCGTGGACTCAAATAATACTCCTTTCTCGTATACGTCTTCTGTTCCAGAGGAATTATACAATCTTAGACGCTTCATAGTCCAAGCAGCGTCACCTCGAATGCAGCGAATGGGGTGGATGTCCAAGGTAGATTACCCACTGACTTACTTCACCATGGAAGAGTTCTCTTTAGAGGAGCTGATGTTAGCGTAAGTTCGAACGGACTTAATCGCGGAATATCATCTAATCAAGTTAAACGCAGGATTAAGATCCGTCGACCAATAGCTCCGGACATGGACTGCGTGCGTGAATTTCACCGGAAATTCGGGGGTTCTTGTCGTGATGTTTTCCAACACGGCTTTACGCAATCTGACATGCAACTGTTTGAAAGTGAGTGTGAAGACCTGTGTTTCTCAACGGCTA